>CM076609.1:47894799-48532109 GCA_038502775.1 Hippodamia convergens
ATTTGATGTATAACTTGTAAGATAAAGAAAGGTAAAAAAATTGAACTAAAAATACCCTTTGCTTGTGTTTGACATGAAAAAAGCACCCAAACCATTCGTTCAGTATTCTTGATATTAGCCAATGTGTGAAATTTTCAACATTTTGGCGATATGTGACAAAAAGTCACTTGTTGAAAATGTTTAATTCGTTTTCTTGATTTTTATTAATTTTTTTGTTAATTTTAAATGGTTGAGGGGGGGGGGTAA
The DNA here is from genome assembly GCA_038502775.1 of Hippodamia convergens. Classification (NCBI taxonomy): domain Eukaryota; kingdom Metazoa; phylum Arthropoda; class Insecta; order Coleoptera; family Coccinellidae; genus Hippodamia; species Hippodamia convergens. The sequence goes on from CM076609.1 coordinate 47,895,046, forward strand.
TGACCCACAAAAGCAATGACTGTACCAGCGCAAAATAAAGAACCCGCAGATCAGCCAATACACAAAAATTTCTCATATGTCTAAATAAGGCTAGGTGTTTTCTCAATTTAGAACATAAATTTTCAATCTGGTAATCCCATCGTAAGTGCGAATCCACTATTATCCCAATATATTTCGTGTAATCAGTTCTATCGATGTGAATTATTTTGAGATCCAAGTGTACCACGAGCTTATCTACATCAGGAAGTGCGGAAATATAGCTGGTGAAGGGCATAAAGGAGGTCTTCTCATAGTTGACAGTCAGTAGTTTTCCTCGGAAGAAATCTAAAACTAATCTTAAATCCTCCTGAGCCTCTCTAATGAGGGAATCCCAGGAACTCCCAGTGTAAAAGACAGCAGTGTCATCAGCAAATGACGTTATATTTCCACATGACGGCAAATTGAACAGCTCATTGATATATATACAGGGTGACACAGAATCATGGTACACCCCCAGAAACTCCCTTGTTTCTGAAGCTATATTTCTGAAATTTGGAACATTGAATATACTCACTATAGGGCACTTTTTGACATATTTAGAAAAAAATCCAATTTCCGGTTTTTCCGGAAATGACATCAACTTTGGATTGAACCGAAAAGATACTTGAACTTGTCTAAACTCCATTATCGTGTTCGTATTGGTTATACAGAAAAATAGTTGATATGGATGGATACCCCACCGATGGTACTTTCGAATGACGTCAGAGTACCATTATGCTACCATTTGACAAAACGGAGTTTCGAGTGAAAAAAGGTTTTGGTTTACTCTTTTGGCACGTATTTCCAACCACGATACTTTTTAAATCGAAATTACTATAGTGTAACATTATTTTGATTATTTTAAATAATTTTAGGTCATTCAAGGCTCTCTAGATCGAAAAATAAAATGGGCGTTCTGACGAATGAAATATCAACTATGAGGTATCATTAGATTGAGAAAATTATAGAGATTTCAAAAATGTAATAATATACCGGGTGTCCCATTTGAAAATCGAAAGTTGATGTGATTTCCGTAAAAACCAGCAGTTAGATTTTTTTTCTGAATATGTCAAAAAGTGCCCTATAGTGAGTATATTCAATGTTCCAAATTTCAGAAATATAGCTACAGAAACAAGGAAGTTTCTGGGGGTGTACCATGATTCTGTGTCACCCGGTATATATATATATATATATATATATATATATATATATATATATATATATATATATATGTTATGTCGTACGTAGCGTCAAATTCATTGAATCTGTTTCATATCATCAATGACCTTGGTCATAGAAGATAAATTATTCCAATAACGTACTAATGACACATCTTTTTTTAAAATTCATTCATCATTGTTGTTATGAAACAGATTTTATGCATTTGTCGCAACGTACGACATGGAATGAAAAAATACTAAATTACTCAAGAATTATTAATTTTAGGAGTATCAACATGATAGAACCTTATCATCATTTTTTCTCACAGAATCCAACGCAATCATCAAAAATTGGGTTCTAATTTGAAAAACGAAAGTTATAGGCTAATATTGATCCCAATTTTTGACCGAACATTTAGAACACCCTGTGACGAGTTTTTCAAAATTCTAAAAATGTACAATATTTCCACAGTCTTTGACTTCAAAAATGTGAAAACGGTTTGTGCTTAAGGTATCTAGATTAGGAATAACAAGCATAATACTGAATACTAATTTATCTCTTTTTCTTTAGGTTTTTCTCGATATTTTGGAAAGTATTTAGACGAATGCAACGATTTGAGTGCGAATGTATTCAGAATGGCATACTCTATCAAATTCGAAAACAAAAAAAAAAAAAAAAATTTATATATATATATATACAGGATAGTAGTGGTCCCAGCACCGTCCCCTGCGGTACTCCGCATGTCACAAGTCTCTCAGAACTTCGCTCACCACCAAGTAAATCTCACCTGTTCTATTGTTGAAAGCAGGTCGAGATGCGAAACGCTGTCGAACGCCTTTGTCAAGTCCACAAAAACACACAGTACTGGAACACTTTCATCTAATGCTTCGTAGATCTTGGATATCAAATTGGCCATTGCGTCTTCCGTCGATTTATTAGACTGAATAGCATACTGTCTTTTGGATAGAATATCATACTTTCATATAAATTTCACCATTCTCCCCTTCAGAATTTTTTCGCAAATTTTTCCTATAACCGAAATCACAGAAATTGGCCTATAATTGTTTAGAAGTGCGCGATGTCTAGACTTGAATATTGGAGTTACCACTGCAACCTTCAGTTTCCCAGGAAAGTGTCTTCCTTTAATACATCTATTGAAGATCATTGACAATGGCTCAAATACAATGTCACTCACGTTTTGTAGCAGTTCTGCCCTGAGTCCATCGATGCCAGCAGATTTCCCAGTTTTAAGATCTATCTATTATAGATTTGACTTCACATGCTGATGTTTCAATAAGGTCAAATGAATTTGGAAGTCTTTTAGATCTCGTCGTATTATAGGTAGGTTTCTGAATCTTATTTACCAATTCCACTCCCATCCGCGAGAAGTACTCTCCGAAACACTCGACTATTTCATTCTGATCCGTGATAATCGTACCTTCTTCTGGTCTCAAACAATCCACGTTTGCTTTTTCATTGTTTTTTCCACTGAGATCTCTAACACAGGACCATAGCTTTCTCGCATTCCCTCTTTCATTTCCTACAGGACTTTTTGGCCAGTTGTATTAAGTAATTTATCTGATTTCGATATTTTCTGTAGTAGTTTTTGAGTTCTACATTGTGTGGCTGTCTTTGTATCAGTTTAAATATCTGATTTTTATTGTTTATAGATTTTACTATTCCATTATTTGTTATCCATGGCTTTTGCTTTACATCCCTATTGTGTGCACTTGCTTATATTTCTCATTATTATATCCTCAAACATATCCATAGATCTATCACAGTTCCTCTCGTCACGAATAGGACTGCAGTTAATTATGGTGAGACTTTTCCTGAGCGCTCTGTAATTAATTACTGAGCGGTATTTTAAATTTTTAGAAGGAGTTCGTGCAGCATCCATTGCAACTCTGGTGCATAACATAATTGGGTGATGATCGGTTATGTTGTGCCTCCACACCACGGGGAGTAAATTATCTAAAGATATTGTACCTTTAATGAAAAGATGGTCTAAACATTATTTTGTTTGATCCTGCACTCTGGTGTGATTATTCATCGCAGATATGTATCCATATTCATACATTATATTGAGATACTCCTGAGTATTCATATTCCTTGTCTGCAGTAAATCAATATTTATGTCCCCTACAAATAATGAGAGATAATGGTTACTCGAATTTTTCTCCAAGAGTTGCTCCAACTCTTTTAGTTGACATTTAGAGTTCTATACATAGCAAAAATTTGTACCGAGACTTTCTCTGTTATATGAACAATCAATTCTATGACCGAAATGTTGTACAACTGTTTAATTTTTGATGTCCATTTGTAATTGTTCTTGATATACACTAACGTGCCGTTGTTCCTATTTATTTTTCCTTCATTGTACACTGTATGATATCCATTAATCCGATAGAAATTCACATCATCGACTTGAAAGCTTTCGGTAAGTACAGTAATATCGAAACCCGTTTCGAACTGCGAAAGAGTAATCGAGAGTTCATCGAAATTCTTTTAAATGCTCCTTATGTTGTTGTGAAAGATATTCAAGTTTTATACTTTCTCATAAATTTATTGCATATATTAAGGTTATAAACTTCTTTTGTTTCGATCGATCTTGGTTTGAAGTCTCGTATATATGCATTCATTTTATCTGGTGTTTTGCTCAGTTCGGTCGTGAGCGAGTCTTAGGACCGCCCTTGTTCTCAATATTTTGTTTGTTGTGGAATTTTTTCAAAATATCCTTCACTGAATTACCATCATCTGCTGTGCTGTCTCCTTCTTCTGGTTGGTCGTTGTGGCTGGTTTTAGGAATTTCGAAACGAATCTCTCCTAACTGTTCCAGTGTGAATGCCTCCCCATCGATAATCAATCTGTCCTCTGCCTCTTGCTTCTTTTAAATATCCATACAAAGCTTCATTGTGTAATCGCTCCTCGGGTGTACTCCTTCACCTTTCAATTTCTTTTCGTTTCTCAACACTTTATTTCTGTCTGTGAAGGAATTCAGTTCCCAGATTACAGTTTTAGTTTCGTCTTTTCCTATTTTATATATTTCCTTTATTGAATTAAAGCTTATTTCAGTTTGTAGAACGTTCTCTATGTGATTCAAGGTTGCCTCCTCTACGGTCGAATTTTGGAAATCCAAACCATGTATAACTCGATACCTCCTCACGAAGAATTGAATTTTCATGTTCGAGTTTATTAACTTCTTCCTCTAATATTTTAACTTTATATCAGTATCCAACTTCAATTCTTCAGATTTCTTGTTGAGGTTCACGATATTCTTAGCATTCTCATAGTCCAACGTCAAACTGAGATTAAAAAATCACTCAAAATAATACAAACAATAATTAATTAATGATTTCAGAGGAAATTTGTGACAAAAACATCAAGAAATAGTACCTAGAAAAATAGGAGAACTGTGACCTTGTTTGTTGATACGTTAACCTCGATGTAATGTTCGTCTTATTTTACAGTTAACTGTTGATTTCAGTTTTTGTTATTTAAATACTTGGCAGATCATTCTATGCGAAGCAAATTATATCTGTTTGTGAACTATTATGATTTGTTCGTTCTTCAAATATCTTTACTCCAAGCACAGACTTGTTTTTCGGATGACATGGATGCATTCAATATGCCCAATCGAATAACTTCGCTAGCTATCAGAGAAATTTGAGAAGTAATACATTTTTCTGCTCTCTTTATCGTAACCAAACCATTGAAAATTGATGATGAATTTGGAAATTTTTGTCTCACGTTATGCTCAATTCCGAAAATTTCTAGTTGATATGTAGCTCCCTGTATGAATCGGTTTTATTGACACTATCATTCCAAACGGTTCCAAATATCAAGAGCTACTACCACACTACTGCCTCACATACCATGATATATGCAATGCTTAAGTGCCAATAGAACATATGATCTAAAAAACATTGAGTATTTCTCAATAAAACATCATATTGCGGTCATATCATGATATCTTTTGTCAAAGCCACAAGGAAGAGAAATTGTTGAACGTCCGAATTACGAGGAATTTATCGGTGTGCTAAAATCTCCGAATGCTACCTCTAGACTTTTGATTTCTATAAAGATGCGTTTCTGAATGGTTGGCGAAATCTTATGTGAAATCACTGGAAGAACATGGCTAGAGATATTGAATTTTTCTTGTAGTTTGCACAATCAACCGGTTACTTTAGTCTGCATTTAATTTGCTGAATTATGAAAAACTGAGGTGAATTTATGAAAAAATTTCTTATTTCTAACTTCACTGTGAAAACCAGACAGAAGAAGATTTTCATGAAGTTTTTATATGCAATCAGATATTGAACTTCTTCGTACTTATTGACTTAGTATTGCGCTGTTTGTAGATCTTCAGAGATCTTGATTTCAGTTCCTTCTTTCAGTACATTATATTGGACGACTCCTGAAAATTTTCAGGGGTGTCAGATGTAGCGCCATTCTGAGCAGTGCCGATTGCAGATCACCGATGAAGGGATGATTTTGCTGACTGCAGATCCTGCTGGAGCTATTATATACATTTCATTTCGTTGTAAGTTGAGATCATAACACGAAGATCAGGCTCAAGAACCCAAGGTCGATGGGCAGATTGCCCATCGATCTTGGGTTCTTATTAGTTAATATATTTATATTAACTAATAATTTTGATTATTTTAGATCTTAATACACTCAAAATAAAACTTTTATTATTGTGACATTGAAATTGAAATCATCACACCAACATTTGTGTTTTTCGTGCAGACCCCTTTCCTAAATCCTTCAAGGAATTGCATTGCTGGATATCGATTATACAAGAACATTCCGAATTTTGTGTTTTATGTGAGGGGAAGAACTGTTCGTGATCTAGGATTACACGAGGCTAGATTCTACGAACAAAACTCGAGTATCTTAGAAGAAGAATGTCACATGACTGTTTCGTTGCGTTCCCTGTACCAGGCTCTAAGGTCTCCGATTTGCACGAGGCTTGAAAAATGTCCGTGATATATATTAATTCTCATAATCAACCGATGTATAGAAAGAAGAATGTCAATTAAAAGCGATTCAATAACGAAAAACGCACAGCAACTGATCTAGTCTACGTTTCAAGTCATTTTTTCGCGAATTTGGTAGCGTTTAACTTTTTATGATTGTACAACACTTTCGTTGAATTTCAAAACAAATATGCGTTTGGTTCCAGTTGAGTGAGCAGAATTTTGCGAATAGTTCCTTCAAGAATTATTTTCGAAATTGGAAATTGAAAAAAATATTTTCAATAACAACTTCTTCTCCACTGCTCCTACCCAGTGGTTATCTACTTTCAACCTCTAAGTGCAGAATATATTCTTACCCCATCTGATGAAAATTTATCTTGATCTTTCAAATCAGTTCGTTCAGTCTCAGGATGTTGGAAAACATTATTTGTAGGTTGGGACATAATTTACAGTTCCTTCAGAGGTCGTAAAAACTGAAATTATATCGGTTATCTCATAAAATCTGTCTTTATCAATTACTCATAAGCAGGTGAGGTGTCTGCATTGTTCTTTCGTGCCAAAACTGTTTGCCTAAGTGATAAAAGACGCTTTTACATCAAGTTGGTTTGTGGAATGGCGTGCCAGGAAATTCGATTGTATAATTAACTACAGATGTAAGTTCTCCAAGATAATACTCCTTATTCAGAGCAGTATTTTGATATTCTACTGAATTAAGTACAAGACTACAAATAATTGAATACTTGGTGATATAACTGGTACATTACATTGAGAATAGCCATGCTGAATGATATTAGTACTGAAATTGACTCCTATACTCCGGAATTTCAAGCAGTTTCATCTTCTTATTCCTATATTGACATATATTCTATTGGACAAAATAATTACCGATGGTGTCGCTGCATTCGCCGATCAGCTGTTCACCGAAACGAGTATTGTTTCGTGTTTACATTAGATTTCTATTTGTATTTATGGAATCTTTTAGTTCAAATGTTTATTGGCTATCAATAATCGAAGTTGTTTCCTTGATTGTGGATTATAATGTAAGTGCAAGTATAGGTAATATTGTGCTTTTTGTTATATTTTATGTAAAATATTGAGGTGAGCACTATTCAATTTTGAATGCTTTTCAGTTCATCTGGCAAGATGTTTACCAACGGTTCCTCTAATTATAGGAAATTTTCCAATATTTCCATGCTCACAGATGCTGGGTAGAGGGTGAGCAAGTGTTGCAATGCAATCATTTGATTCTATGTGGAAAAAATTATTTCATAACATTGGAATTCTACAAGGACAATCCCATCATATTGAGGAAATGATGTCTTATAAAAATGATGGTGTGAAGGTTGACAAGATTATATACAGATACTTAGCAAGATTGTCTGGAATTTGCAAGCATATTTTAGCCCGTCTACTCTACAAGGTTGTACGTACTACAAAATATTTTGACAATTCTACTGATTGTGAAGCTAAAATTGTAATGTAAATGAACATCAGCATGAACAATACATTCATTTAATAGAAGCTACTATTTTTTTTCTTTTTAGGAAGGGAAAAAATCTATGAATAGAAAATGGGTGATAAATTTTGAATAAAAATGGACATTCTTCAGAGAACTGTATGTATGCAGAACATGACGTGATCCTCAATTAATCATGTTGAAGAATTCATTACGCTAGATTCTAATGTATTATTCATTTATTGCATCTCACTTGTGTCTTAGGCTGCAGTTATAATAAAATAAAATAATTCAGCTCATCTATCGATTGATTGCACCTTTTCCGTTGCTAAATGAACGTCAATATTATCAAGCTATTATAAATATCAAATTGATACATATATGTATGATATATTGTTTAAAATTGCCAATTCTCGGAATTTATTCGAAATTCCACATGTAGATTTGATCACTGCTGAACATAAGTTCAATTTTGCAACAATCGAGAGAATCACTCAAACTCACAAGGTCCCTAGTTTTATTGCACATTATCATATGGATTGCATTCAGCACTTTCAACTAGGCTCCTTGAATTTTTGAGACTTCTATATATTCAAAAATATCAAGTAGACTCAAAGTACTTTATTTCGATAAGAATGAAAATAATTGTACAAGAACGATCTGAACAAAAATTGTAAATGACTTGACTTGATGCTTTTTTTGGTAGGTTTAGTGAAGATACAGCTTTCTCCTCCAGTAACAGAAATGTTTTCATAGTGAGAGCTTCTGAAATAATTCAAAACATATGAAGCATTGTTTTCAATTGACATCAGTTTCCACTCTTGCTTGTTTTCATTTCACAATCTTCTGATCGGAAATGCTGTAAGCATACTCTAATATGTTTAGATACAGGTTTTTCCATTATCAAAACATGCTCCCAGGATTCACGTCTATTAATTTCCTCTACGATTTCTAGTTTATTGGTAAAATAAACATTTTGATTTTCACCACGAAAATGGGCTCCAGGATTCCTAGATTTTTTAGAATTACATCCATAAACACAACAATTAGTGTTTTTCACGGTTTTTTCCTCAAGCATATCTTTTAATCGCAATAAAAACGTAAAAATAAACAAATAAACCCAGCTTTCACGTACTAACTGTCAAAACGATAATCGTTTCGGGCTTAGTACCAGCTAACGCCGGCGGTGTCGCATAGATAAGAGTTGTGTTTTGCTCTATACCAACATACTTTCATTAACATGCATTCCATCGATAATTATATGATCCATACGGTGTGTTCGGTCAAACGCGTCTTAACCTCTTGCAACATATCGTTGTAAAACATAAACTCATCCAAAGGTCGAATCTTTTACCAGGAAGGTTTGTGGTTGGATATAATCGATATTTATTTTGGTTTCTGATCGAATTTATAATACAAGCAGGTGTACAGAAGATTCAGAACATTGACAAGTTATATTAGATACATATTGGAGACAAAGCTTGCATAAATCACTGGAACGGTTGGTAAATCGTGTATTGTGGTTGAATGTTATACAGGAAGTTTTTGTTGGAGAATGAATCACATGCAGAGCTACGACAGACGAGTCCAAAAAATTTGATGACAAGCCAATATATTACCGACATACAAATAGTCGAGCAAGAAGTTTATGTATCCACTGATTTCTTCAACTGAATAAGAAATAGGTTAAGACACTTTTTGTATTGACCAAATAATCAAAATTTTTTTACTGCACAGTAGAATGGGATTTTTGGAATGCACGAATAATCTTTTCAATAAATGTAGTTCCGGTTTCGAAAAGTTGGACTTCTAAGGAAGTTTACACTGGTAAATTGAAATTTTGAAATTTCATTATAAAATTTGAAGGACCTAATATTTAGTATATTTTCTCTATTTCTGTATCGTAATGAGTTCATTACAGTACTAAAAATAGTGCTGTAATGAAACTCATTACAGCATTGTTTTCAGTTATATTTTTCGTTTTGAGGTTGTCAGTACTGACCTCCGATCCTCTCAATTTTCAAATCAAATCAATTCTAATTCCGTGATCTGTCAAATTTCGTGAGTCACCCCAACTGCCAAGATACAATAAAAAAGTCACATACTGAATTTTTATTTTAATTTCGAGAGTATTTCACAAAATTTTACAGAAATTGAGAAAATATCGTCTAATATTCGTTGCAGAAGGTAATTCTAACACTCATGCTTTCGAAAACTCGCTCCTTCGTACACGAATTTCGCATTCGTGTTGGAATATGAGCTCATTCAGCAACTTTTTTTAGAATATAGGTACTATTCTCTATTTCAGTATCATAATGAGTTCATTACAGTACCTAGAGTAGTGCTGTAATGAACTCATTACAGCATTGTTTTCAGTTATATTTTTTGTTTTGTGGTTGTCAATACTGACCTCCGATGCTATCAATTTTTGGATCAAATCAATTCAAATTCCCTAATTTGTCAAATTTCGTAAGTCACACCAAATGCCAAAGTACATTACAAAAGTCACTCGGAAGTATATTCTGAATTTTTATTTGAATTTCGAAAGTATTTCACAAAACATGACCGAAATAGAGAAAATATCGTGGCAGAAGGCAATTTCAACACTCATGCGTTCGAAAGCGAGCGACAAAGGAGCGCATTAGTGTTAGAATTAGAATAGGGGGTTATTCTGCAACTTGTTTTAGAATATAATATTATGGACCTGCACTTGATTTCAATCATCGAATATTTCGGGGAGAGATTATTATTCAGTAGTGAATTTCCACAAATATCGCAGAAAAGCTCTAGAAACATTATACATCAAATTAAAAACACTTCTTATACCGCTGAATATTGGTAATTCATTTCATTCTGACGAAATATTCTAAGCATTTTCCAGAAATACTTGGAAAATTTATTGAGATGATGCCCAACTGAATTAACAATTCAATGGGCAAGTGAAAAACTCAATGAAAGAAATTGTTCAACATTATTTTGTTTGAAGAAGATATATCAAGATATATTTTATCAAATGGTCCCAATGGTTGTTTTTTGTGTGTATGAAAAGGGTGAAAAGTCTTTTTAAACCTACGCCATACACCCCTGCAGGGGCATGCTCAGATTCTTTTAGTTTCAATTTAAAATATATTATGAATAGATTAAGGCTTTCACGACCGAATATCATGGCTTTATCAGAGTCTTTTGGGCTCAGCTAGTGGTCTAATAGGAACTATTTCACCCTCGATTTTACCTAACGTTTCGCCTACATCTGCGGTAGGCATCTTCAGAGGATTCTTGGTCTGAGATTATAACTCGATCGTAGAGTTAGAGACCGCTCTGTTGTTTGCTTCAATATTAAAGCTCCTCTGAAGGGGGGGTTGTCGATAATTGAGAATTTACATCATGCATTCATCGCTAATAGATAAATATAACGAAATTCAGTGAGGAATAATCTCAACACACTATAATAACACGTCACAACTCACCCTCAACGAGAAATCATACCATACATCCCTAGACTAACAGGAAAAATTGGTAGAATACTGAAGAGACATGAAATTAAGACCTTTTATATTATAAGCTCGTACGAAAACTTGGCCAAATGATAACAACTTACAAAAACTAAGTCGACCCACATCCTCAAGCCACTATTCAGCGGATACCTTGTGACTGCGGTAAAGTCTACATTGGTACTACAAAAAGAAATATCAATATGAGAATTAAGAAGCATGAACGTTGCTATCGGCTCAACCAGACAGAAAAAATCTACACTGGAACATTCTCCAATAGATGGACACAACATCATTTTTTCAAAGTCAGAGGTCATTTCAAACATCAAAAGTTACTAACCAAGGATGAACATGGATCGAAACCTCAATGATCCAGAAACATGAAAACAACAAAAACAGAAAAAAAGAAACACTTTCAAATTATTAGAAATTTTTCAATTAGTTATGTTTTCCAGAGACTGAGAGTGTTAACTCTAAAGAATTTCAGAAAATATACAACTCTTTAGTTTTTTGTAAGGAGATACAAAGATTTCTTAAAAAATCGCAATTTTTCTAGTACCGTTTTTTGTTTGTTTTTTAGAGGACTGAAGAGGGGGATATTCGCTACAAATTAAGTATCATACCAGTATTATAAATGCGAACATTTTTGAGAATGGAGGTATAGATGTTTGTAACTCTTTCAAGAAAAAACTACTGATTAGATTCAGATGACATAGTAATATAGAATAACACGTAAGATACAACAAATATGTGTAACTTGGCCATAATACACAACGACAAATTATCCAGCGAAAAATTCTTCTCCTCTGAGAGCTATTTAGGCGTATGATGCCTTAATACATTGTTACACGAAGATAATGTACTGGTTCAATGAGATCTGATGAAAAAATATTTAAATACAAATTACAAATTAATGATTGAACATGGGGAGGCGGGGTTGTTAGTGGCAAATATCAATCAATAATTGGCGTTGACACCCGTTATAAAAAAGTTGAGGATACGAAAGATATCAAGAACTTATGAAATGAGTAGACCATCTATTATTAGAAATAGATGATAATTATAAACCTTAACTTCTTGTAAAAAAAATCATTCGATTGATTTATCTGAGTTGAACTAAAATCATAAAAGAAAAATAATTTTCAATTTATTTTTCAGGAAAACAGAGAGCTACGGAAAACATTAGAAAAATTTCGTTTTATACGGGGTGTTACAAAAAAGGTGACCATTTCTTTAGGATAGATAGAAAATTGAAAAATAATGGGGGTTTGTTCAGTAAAAAATTTTCGTAACCCCATTCGTATTCAAGATACAGAAAAAAATCTACACATTTTTAAGATTTTGCCGAAAGTACTGGCAACAATATAATGAAATTTTACACGAATATGTTTAGGAAGCTGATACATCTAATGAGTTTGTTTTGATGTCTGACTCCCCTCTATGATTCGTACCAAGTTGTTTTGAACATAACTTTTTTGATATTAGATTTATTAGGCTGAGTTTTGAGCGATCTTAAACACACCAAAAAGGTACTCTTGATTGATTATAGTCGATACTGTGCACCGTTTTCATAATATTTTGATCGAGTTTGATTTAAAAATTATGAAGTTATAATCGATGCTGTTATAAAGTAATGATGAATAATAATAATAGTACTTTACTTGCAAATTGAATGTATTAATTGAACAAAAAAATCACAAGAAAATTTCAAAAAAGGCTGAAAACATAAAAAAAACTCAATTAGAGTAGGTGTTCAAAATGTCCTCCGTTTTCCTAAATACACAAATCTATCCTTTTTTCTAAAAAATCCATTAATATTCTTAACGCTTGGGAGTCAGCTATGAGGTCATTGAAGTGATGTTGAATTCTCTCCTTCAATTCTTGAGGTGAATTTACCCCTATTGCATAAATTTTTTCTTAAAGGTGCGACCAAACTGTGTAATCCAAGGGATTGAAAACGCATGACCGAGGAAGCCAATGATTCGGAGCTTCTACCTTCTACCAATCCATCGATTCGGAAAATGGGTACTTAACATTATGACACCTTCTATCAATGCGGCGTGGAGCTCTATCGTGCTCAATAATTAAAAATAATAATAATCAATTTCCTTATCAATACTTTATACCAGCATCGGTTAATGTTTCATAATTTTCAAATCGAAATATTCCGAAAACGGTGCACAGTATCGAGTTTCATCAAGAGGATCTTTATGTTGTAAAATTGAATGAGGTTTCATATCGCTCAAAATTTAGCTCAATTCATCTAATATCAAAACAGTTTTGTTCAAAACAACTTGTTATGAACCGTCTAACTAGCGCCCTCTATGAGAGTCAGGGATCAAGACACACTCATTAGATGTATCAGCTTTTAAAACATATTTGTATAAAATTTCATTACAATGTTGCCAATAATTTCGGCAAAATCGTAAAAAACGTGTATGTTTTTTCCTTTTCAACACCCTGTATCTTAAATACGGATGGCGTTACGAAAATTTCTTACTGAACAAACCCCTATTATTATTTTTCAGTTTTCCCTATCTATCCTAAAGAGATGGTCACCTTTTTTTGAAACACCATACCTAAGCCCTTTATTGCAGACAAAAGCATGCCAAGCTTCATCAATATGAAACAGAATGTTTGAAAGTAATTTATTGAAGATTGTTTATTCTGTGAGGACATATGTATAATATAATATTTAATTCTGGGTCATCGTATACGGCAAAGATTAAATTCGGTGGAAAATGAACTATGGGGTCAATGGTAATTTCTTGTTGAAGAAAAGCAGTAACCATATCATAAAATTATTAGTATTTGTCAATTTCTGCGTATCAACAACACATGAATCCGATGAAGTACAGCCATAACTGGTTTTAATACAGAATTACTTTTAACTAATCATTTCAGTTTTAAGAATCATAATTTGAAAAAAAAATTAAAATTTTTCTCATTTAGTTTTTGGAATCAGGTTGGAAAATCTAATATATGCATCCGTGAAAGATGCGAATACTGGTAAATTATGAAGAATTTCATTAAGAAGAATACACCCAGTGAGACCTGTTTCAGATAATATATTTTGTGGCATACTTGGCAGAATATTCATACTTCGGTTGCGTGTTTTCTTGATATTAAATTTGCCCGAAGGGAAATGAGGATAATATGGAAAATGATATACAAATACTGAATACAATTCCAGAGTGATATAAATGAAAGCGAAAGTGAGAAAAAACTGTATCATATTTATCTAATGAATATAGGTCATTGAATATGAAATATTGAGTTAGGGACGGATTTCTCGATGCATATAAATATGTTTCAAATCTATACTTCTTTATTCCCAGGTATTTCGATTTGGATACAATCTTCTGAAGAAGAAGAATTATGAAATATATAAACACCACCGGTTACAAATGAAAATAATAGATGAACCAAACAAAAGGATATCATCAATAAATTTCCTCAATGTACGCTTGTGACTCACCCACAGCAATTGAACAATAACAGAAAATAGATGCAGTCGAAGATGCACAAAATGAAAACTACACCTAATTTCGCATTCAACACTAGTGGCTCAGACTTGTACATTAGCGTGTTCCGTTACTTCATTTCACAGTGATGAACAATTATATCATTGTTATCAATTAATTACATTGCTTCAACTGTGCGGGCTAATAATAACGTGCTGGTCTTTGGTTACCTGTGGCGATAAAAAATGGGGTGAGTTCACTGTGCTCTCAGAGTACACTGACTCTCAGAGGGTTTTCAGAAATCGAGTGCGCTTGTGTACGATCGATCCCTTGTGATTCTAATCAAAACATGGGCGGATCTAGCAAAATTCTTTTCAGTCATGATTTTCAGTAGACATTTTTCAATTTAATCATTCACACATGGTTTAGTTTGGATAATCTATATCAAGTTCAACAAGATGAATGTTTGTTTGCAGTAACCCTGTAAAAATGTCGATGTTCTTAGACATAAATAATTAATTCAGCGATGAATGTTATGGAGATGCAGGATGCAATTTTTTTTGCAAGGACATTTTAAGTTTGAGGCCTCCAACTTTATATAACAAAAACCATTGTGATCTTTTACATTGAAATCCAAAATCGTATTCTCAATCTCAAGTTACCAAGGTGGAAAAGATCTCTCATAATGATATCTCGAAAATCAAAACTTCAGAAGTTTTTTAAACAGACAAGGTGAAATTAAACTATTGCTTGAAACTGGTTATGTAGTAGGTAGGTACTCCTAAGAATGTGAGACAAATGAAACTTCATGCATATATTGGGGTTCGTTATAAATTTTGTCATCCTCATTCTTTGAATTAGTGAAAAGGTTAACTTACGACTTCAGATCATTAATAATCATTATAGCGTCTGAAAATAATCTTAAAACATGAAAAAAATTATATAGCTGTCTTCTCGGCTGTCTTATTTTCGAACGTCTCAGGAATATTGGGAAGCTAATAAAAATTGTCACTACCAGAAAAATAAAAACGTTAATCTCTTCTATCGAATATCGATTCTGAAATTATACGCATTCCGCATGATTTAGTGCTAAGTCCACTCCCAGTACCAACAATTTCAGGATTCGGAATAATTGTATTGCTGATATTGATCAAATTGAATAACCTCAATATCTTCTGTAGATGTTCATTCATTCGCATTTGTATCATTTAGTGTTCACGTTGTATTCAGCACCAACACCTTCTGGTTTGAAAACACTTCAATGCTAGTAGGCCAAGCAAATTAGCTCCAAAAAAATAGTGTGCCTGGAAATAATTGGTGGAGTTCTGGAAACTATTTAAATCATTCATTTAGACCTCTAATATGATGCGTTTGAGTTTTGCCCCAAATTCCTAGTGGAGCGTATGCCGTGGCGTTCGATAAACCTCGAAATTTTCGGACTATTTTAGGTTTTTCTCGAATACCTCCTAAACTAAGCACTTCATCGAAAACTTTTTCATATTCAAAAGTGTTCAGCATGAAATTCTGCTTCTAAAGAGTACCATGACCTTATATTTTGATCGAGCGGTTCCATAGATAGCAGACATCGAAAAACGGAAAATTTTCACTCTTTTTGAAAAAATACATTTTTTTCATTTGAATTGTTTTGATTCGAAACTTAATTCGATCGGGGGTCAGTACTGACAACCATAAAACGAAAAATATAACTGAAAACAATGCTGTAATGAGTTTCATTACAGCACTACTTTTAGTACTGTAATGAACCCATTACGATACTGAAATAGAGAAACATTTATACAGAAAAGTATGGTAAGAAAAGATGGAAAGCATGTTGTTTTGGCGAGTGTTTCTATCATACTCGTTCTGATGAGGTTTCTGCGTGCGTAAACTTCATTCGTAAACATTTGAACAGTATTCTCAATTTGCACTTGAGGACATTTTGGAGAACTATGATGGTTACATTCCAGAGACAAAGACGATACAGAGAATCCTGAATGAAGTATATGGTAAAGATTTGTTCTTTACCGGAAAAAAATCAGTAAAGGAAAACCATGAAAGAGAGACGATGTTGTCTATTCTTTGTTTCGAAAAGAAATATATTATTCTTCTTCTTCTTTCTTATATATAAGCATTTTTGCTTGTTTCTCTTCGGTTCTCTGCCTGGTTTCAACTAATTGGTAGGTTATCACTCCATCGCTTACGGGGTCTTCCGACGCTCCTGCGTCCCATCGGTGATCTGTCCCTCGTGATCTTCACCATTCTGTCGGCGGTCATGCGGTCAATGTGTTCGTTCCTCTCCTTCTTTCTGTGGAGTACCCATTCGTTGATGTTATCGACTTTACACACTTTTCTGATGTCCTCGCTCCTCACCCGATCTATAAGTGTTCTGCCAGCTATCTTGCGCAATACTTTCATCTCTGTGGTTTCTAGGATCTGCCTTGTCTTCGAGGTTTCAGGTCTGGTTTCTGCAGTGTATGTAAATATGGGCCTGATCGCTGTCTTATATATCCTAGATTTGATCTCAGTTCTTATATGTTTATTTCCCCATATGGTGCTGTTGAGACATGCGGCTGCCTTCAAGGCTTGTCTCCTCACCTCCACTTCAACATCTCCGTACCCAGATATTTCTAAGCCGAGATACCTAAATTTCATCTCCTGCTGTATCACCACTTTGTCTGCTTCCAGTTTGCACCTGAGAGGTGTTTTGGAAGTAGTCATGCATTTAGTCTTCGTCACAGATATATTCATATTGAATTGTTTTGCCACTGTGTTGAATTTATGCAGCAGTCTTTGCAAATCATCCTCACTCTCAGCTATTAGCACCACATCGTCAGCATAACACAAAATTTTTATTTTTCTATCTCCCATTTGGTACCCTTTTAATTTACGCACCTGCCTTATTAGCTCATCCATAATGATGTTGAAAAGTAGTGGGCTGAGAGAGTCACCTTGTCGTATACCGTTATTCACCTCGATTTTTTCAGCCAATTCACCGTTTATCTTGGCCTGGATCCATCTGGTTTGGTATATGTTTTCAATGGTTTTAATGATGTTCTGCGGTATTTGTCTATCGTGTAGAAGGTATCTTATATCTTTCAACTGAATGCGATCGAAAGCCTTTTTCAGATCGATGAAGCACATGAAAGCTGGGCGATTGTATTCGATAGATTTTTCAGTTATTTGTCTCAACACAAACATGCATTTAGTGGCTGCGACACTACGTCATCATTTTTCGGTAACGGAAAACTGAAATTCCTGAAGACGATGGAAATCAACTCAAACCTGCTAAAAGCAGCAGAAGTGTTTAGCAAATCTAATGCTACTGCCCATGAGGTTGACGAGGCAGGGAAGAAATGCATAGCAGCTATTTATGGAAATGATTCCAAGCAATTAAATGCGTTATGAGATGTTCGAAAACTTATCAACCAATATCTCATTTAATCATGCCTCTTTGCCTCCAACTGAAAAAGGGGCTCGACAGCACTCGCTGAGGACGTATTTACAGGTATGTCATAGTGTGAGTTATTAGTTTATGAGTCCCACGTTTGTTTTTATAATGAATTTTAAATACATTCGTGCACCAAATTGTAGTCTACCTCCCCATTTGATATTTTCTTGAATTAATGTTAATATTTTTCAATGACATATCAAATTACTCATTTTCAGGAACAATCTTGGAGAAACAACCCACTCAACCAACCCACTTCAATGGGGGTGGAAGAAGTAAAATTCAGGCCTTACGCCAATAAGGCACATGCCCGGAACGCTGCCTTGGAGCTTGCTCGTGCAGAAAAAAAAATGGGATGAAGTACACCATCTTTTGAATATTATGCAGAGGCCAGTTGTGCACAAATGCCGAAACAGAAAATAAAATTCTTGGTACTGACGACATTGACTTGGATTTTGATTACTGCCTGCATGAAGGAAGCAAAGAAGATTTTGGTGACGATTTGAATATGGAAGAGATGGACGAGTTACAGTCTATATTAACATTACCAACTTCCTCCGAACGTCTTAAAAATTGACTTTCATTTTGCTATAAATGTGAAAAAAAAACAGTGGAATGCTGATTGTTTCTACTGCAAATATTATTTATTGTTTTTTATTTTATTTTATTTTAATAGTTAGCATGGTTACTTCAAACTATATTGATATGATTTTCTATCTATGTTTACTTTCTAACATAATTTTATTTGACGTTGTAAATCGATTAAGGTTATTTATTGTTACTGAAGGATGAGGTTGCTGATGATCTACCGCGCGATTTTACATTGTGGTTGGTAAAGGGAGGGATTACGTTTTCATCATAAATTGATGGTCTACATTTTTTATTCAATGACATCTTGTTCTCAAGCTCGTAATTTGATAGATATTTTACGTTTTATAGTGAAAAAAGGTTTTTTTCAAAACGTGTGAATATTTTCCGTTTTTCGACGTATGATATCTATTAAACTACTAGATCAAAATATAATGTCATGGTACTCTTCAGAAGCAGAATTTTATGCTGAACATATAACAAGAGTTCCGATAAAGTGCTTAGTTTAGGAGCTAATCGAGAAAAACCTAAAATAGTCCGAAAATTTCGAGGTTTTTCGAACGCCACGACATACGCTCCACTGGAAAATTGGGGCAAAACTCAAACTCGTCATATTAGAGGCTTAAATAAATGATTGAAACAATTTCCAGAACTCCACCAATTATTTCCAGGCAAAAGTCTAATTTGTTTGGTCTATAATGTTTTGTACCGAATTATTTCCAATATCTTGTGTTGAAAAAACTTCAATATTGACATTGAAAGAGTCTTCCGGGCTTATTGGCCTTGGTCCATTAGGAATAATTTCACCTAACCTTTCACCTCGAAGGCTGAATTTCAGTGTCAGAAATTAAGCGTTCGAGGTACAATCTTTGACCAAGAATCCTCTGAAGATGCCTACCGCAGTTGTAGGCGAAACGTTAGGTGAAATTATTCCTAATGGACCACGGCCAATGAGCCAGGAAGACTCTTTCAATGTCAGTGTATCCGGTCGTGAAAGCCTTGAACTATTTATTAATCTTCAATAATTATTTTTGTCTTCGACTATTACCGAGACGATTACCTTTGATCAAGCTTGGAGTTGGGGGGGGGAGTTTAAAAGAAATATTTTTCACGTTATTAATTAGTACCGTCGTTAATTCATTTTGTTGAAAAGATTATTTCGATATTCACCATTTTTTTACATCAGTAATCATCCATATGAAAGTTATATTATACTAGCTCAAACTCGCGGCTCCGCTAGCGTAATATTTCAGTTCAAAATGGTATTGATAGGTCCGCAACATTCAAAATCTCGTATCGAAGGAGAGACGCAGGCACGCGTAGATTTGATAATTTCATGCTCAAATTCGCATTCGTTCATCCTACGGTGGTAACTTTTAAAGTTAGAAAACTATACTGTAGAAATCATTCTTCATCAGGAAGAAATGCCGCAGATAAAAATCACATTCATTTTTATATAGGAGCCTTCTTTGAATTGAACATTATTTTGAATTGAACTGAAAATGTTGAAAATGGTTATCATGGGTTGTTCTCAGCAGTTGGACATATGCCGTCACGGACTTTTTTATGAAACTATTTGAGCACTACAAAATTGTCTCCATCTCTTATAGTTTACCAGCGTCGGCCGTGAAAGCCTGGAAAACCGGGTTAATTACCGACTTTTTCATGAAAACTCGATGAATTTTCTCATTTCTTCGTGATATAGGAATGAACCCTGCATGAAAACCTCCCAAAATAAACTCTCTATATTAAAGTGAAAGTTTCATCCAAATCGGTCATCTGGTTTCTGAGTCCATAGAGGACAAACAAACACACCGACATTCATATTTTTAATATTATAGTAGGAATAGATATTAGTATAGGAGTATAGATTAGTATAGACTTACATATATGCTACCTTCGATGTTGTCACAAGAGGCCTTTTTTATATATTAAAAGCATCCAACTTTATTTTGTTATATTTGACACGAAGATCTCTTTGAGAGTTCATTAATTGAAGGAACAGTTCATTATAACTATTAAAATCTGAAGAAGCTGAATTGAAGAAAATTAATTAGATTGTTATCTAAGATGACCCCTCCTAATCTAGCAGCCCTAAAAAGATTCAAAGGTCGCGGGTTGGTTAGGCCTTGAATAATTTCAAGGTAAGAAGCGGAGCAAGCGAGCAAGATGTCCACTATCATCCAATCTCTTTGAAATATTCGTAGACTGATTTTTATTCATAAAACTCATGTTAGTCACATTCATATTATGCACTTTGATCAATCCAATAATAATGCTTGTACAGAGTTATACATTGACTGAAACTCAAAATCTTGTCTCATCAGATGCTATAAATCTGTAACACTTGGTTGATATTTTAAGGATCATTATCTTTCTACAATCTAAATCTCACATAAGCATTTGTCTTTAAACCTATTTTTAAACATTCATTTTTTCATCTCGACAACAAGACAGAAGTTAGGGAGCCAAATACATACTGCAAAAAATATTCAGAGCTGTATGATGTATACAGGATTTAAGGGAGAGACGTACTCAATATTGAAAATTAGTTAGAATTGATGTGTTTTCAAATTTGGAGCGCTTTCTTTGAAGAAACTTATGTAACTTATTCAGTAGATAATTTTAAAAACTTCTATTTTCAAGCTATTCACTTACTATTGAATATGCAAAACATTGACCAAATAACAGTTGAAGTAGCAAAGGTACATTTTTACTTCGAGGTTACAGAAGCTATACCTCGAAATAAAAAAAACAGAGCAATATTTTCATATTTCATATTCGACATGGTCGTTACCATTTCTTACACAAATTTTCATTTTTTTCTGAAATCACATTACAGGACAAAAATTTTGCAATTTATTTTTGTTTCGAATCGCTATAGGACGAATTACGTTTCAAATGTATAATTTTTTGACTCTCCATTTCAGTGTTCAAATCCCAGATGCTAAATGGATTGAGATATTTGCAGCAGTATCTTCGCTTGTTTTGGTATGATTTGCATTAATATTGAGCATTGTAATTGTTGTTATGATGTATTGTACTTTAACCGGTGTGAACTTGGCAGACTGTTTCCAGCGGCCTCCAGAGGCCAATTTGGCGAAAGCACCCGAACGGCGGGATCAGTGGCGTGCAGGTCGATCGAAAATTATTAACTGAAATCTGTTAAAATTCGATATCTCGGAGAAAATATGTTGGAGCTTATTGGTATTTCGTGTGCTAGATTATATTTTCAATATCGATATTACCAGAAGACGATCGACTTCCCGTGGGAGCACGGGCTTGTTTTTTCAACCCTTAACATTGAAAAATTTATATATCGGAAATTATTCTTCGGAACACATACAGATTTTGCATGTGGGTTAATCATATCGATACTAAATATCACTGAAAAAATGATCGACTTCCCGTGGGACGAAGGGGTTGTTTTTTCAACCCTTGACATTGAAAAATTCATATCTCGGAAACTATTCTTCGGAACACATACAGATTTTGCATATGGTTTAACCATATCGATACTAATTACCACTGAAAAAATGATCGACTTCCCGTGGGACGAAGGGGTTGTTTTTTCAACCCTTAACATTAAAAAATTCATATCACGTATCACGGAAACTATTCTTCGGAACACATACAGATTTTGCAGGTGGGTTAATCATATCGATACTGATGACCACTGAAAAAATGATCGACTTCCCGTGGGACGAAAGGGTTGTTTTTTCAACCCTTGACATTGAAAAATTCATATCTCGGAAACTATTCTTCGGAACACATACAGATTTTGTATGTGGGTTGATCATATCGATACTGATAACCACTGAAAAAATGATCGACTTCCCGTATGACGGAGGGGTTGTTTTTTCAACCCCTAACATTAAAAAATTCATATCTCGGAAACTATTCTTTGGAACACATACAGATTTTGCATGTGGGTTAATCATATCGATACTGATAATCACTGAAAAAATGATCGACTTCCCGTGGGACGGAGGGGTTGTTTTTTCAACCCTTAACTTTGAAAAATTTATATCTCGGAAACTATTTTTCGGAACACATACAGATTTTGCATGTGGATTAATCATATTGCTAATATTTACCACTGAAAAAATGATCGACTTCCCGTGGGACTAAGAGGTTGTTTATTCAACCATTAACATTAAAAAATTTTATATCTCGGAAACTATTCTTCGGAAAACATACAGATTTTGCATGTGGGTTAATCACATCAATACTAATTACCACTGAAAAAGTGATCGACTTCTTGTGGGACGAAGGGGTTGCTTTTTCAACCCTCAACTTTAAAAATTTTATATCTCGGAAACTATTCTTCGGAACACATACAGATTTTGCATGTGGGTTGACCATATCGATACTTATAATCACTGAAAAAATGATCGACTTCCCGTGGGACGAAGGGGTTGTTTTTTCAACACTAAACTTTGAAAAATTTATATCTCGGAAACTATTCTTCGGAACACATACAGATTTTGCATGTGGGTTAATCATATCGATACTAATTACCACTGAAAAAAGAAGTTTCCGAGATAGAAATTTTTCAATGTAAAGGTTTGAAAAAACAACCCCTTCGTCCCACGGGAAGTCGATCATTTTTTCAGTGGTAATTGGTATCGATATGATTAATCCACGTGGAAAATCTGTATGTGTTCCGAAGAATAGTTTCCGAGATATGAATTTTTTTATATTAAGGGTTGAAAAAACAACCCCTCCGTCCCACGGGAAGTCAATAATTTTCTCAGTGGTTATCAGTATCGATATGATTAACCCACATGCAAAATCTGTATGTGTTCCGAAGAATAGTTTCCGAGATATGAATTTTTTTAAGTTAGGGGTTGAAAAAAACAACCCCTCCGTCCCACGGGAAGTCGATCATTTTTTCAGCTGTTATCAGAATCAATATGATTAATCCACATGCAAAATCTGTATGTATTCCGAAGAATAGTATCCGTGATATGAATTTTTCAATGTTAAGGGTTGAAAAAACAACCCCTTCGTCCCACGGGAAGTCGATCATTTTTTCAGTGGTTATAAGTATCGATATGGTCAACCCACATGCAAAATCTGTATGTGTTCCGAAGAATAGTTTCCGAGATATAAAATTTTTAAAGTTGAGGGTTGAAAAAACAACCCCTTCGTCCCACAAGAAGTCGATCACTTTTTCAGTGGTAATTATTATCGATGTGATTAACCCACATGCAAAATCTGTATGTGTTCCGAAGAATAGTTTCCGAGATGTAAATTTTTCAAAGTTAAGGGTTGAAAAAACAACCCCTCCGTCCCACGGGAAGTCGATCATTTTTTCAGTGGTTATCAGTATCGATATGATTAACCCACCTGTAAAATATGTATGTGTTCCGAAGAATAGTTTTCGAGATATGAATTTTTTTATGTTAAGGGTTGAAAAAACAACCCCTCCCTCCCACGCGAAGTCGATAATTTTTTCAGTGGTTATCAGTATCGATATGATTAACCCACATGCAAAATCTGTATGTGTTCCGAAGAATAGTTTCCGAGATATGAATTTTTTAATGTTAGGGGTTGAAAAAACAACCGCCCTGTCATACGGGAAGTCGGTCATTTTTTCAGTGGTTATCAGTATCGATATGATTAACCCACATACAAAATCTGTATGTGTTCCGAAGAATAGTTTCCGAGATATGAATTTTTCAATGTCAAGGGTTGAAAAAACAACCCCTTCGTCGCACGGGAAGTCGATCATTTTTTCAGTGGTCATCAGTATCGATATGATTAACCCACCTGCAAAATCTGTATGTGTTCCGAAGAATATTTTCCGAGATATGAATTTTTCAATGTTAGGGGTTGAAAAAACAACCCCTCCGTCCCACGGGAAGTCGATCATTTTTTCAGTGGTCGATATGATTAACCCACATGCAAAATCTGTACGTGCTCCGAAGAATAGTTTTCGAGATATAAATTTTTTAATGTTATTGGTTGAAAAAACAACCCCTCCGTCCCACGGGAAGTCGATAATTTTTTCAGTGGTTATCAGAATCAATATGATTAACCCACATGCAAAATCTGTATGTATTCCGAAGCATAGTTTCCGTGATACGTGATATGAATTTTTTAATGTTAAGGGTTGAAAAAACAACCCCTTCGTCCCACGGGAAGTCGATCATTTTTTCAGTGGTAATTAGTATCGATATGATTAACCCACATGCAAAATCTGTATGTGTTCCGAAGAATAATTTCCGATATATAAATTTTTCAATGTTAAGGATTGAAAAAAAAAGCCTGTGCTCCCACGGGAAGTCGATCGTCTTCTGGTAATATCGATATTGAAAATATAATCTAGCACACGAAATACCAATAAGCTCCAACATATTTTCTCCGAGATATCGAATTTTAACAGATTTCAGTTAATAATTCCCGATCGACCTGCACGCCACTGATCCCGCCGTTCGGGTGCTTTCGCCAAACTGGCCGCTGGAGGCCGCTGGAAACAGTCTGCCAAGTTCACACCGGTTGTACTTTATGCAGCTTACAACTCCCCGTAGCGATTTTCTTTCATATTAGGTAATTGTACACATACACTATAATTATTGTGTTTACGATAATATTTTGTATTGAAGGTTTTACTTATCGCCTGTAAACTTGCGAACATAATAAAATAAAATTTCTCTATTTTAGTATGGTAACAAGTTCATAACAGTACTCAAAGTAGTGCTGTAATGAACTCATTACAGCATTGTATTTAGTTATATTTTTCGTTGTCAACTCTGACTTCCGATAGTATCATTTGTTCTACAAGATATGGCAGAATGAAGAGACTAGACGCAGAATTAGGGAAATGATATTCCAGTTCTGTTCTCCCAAGCATTTGTTTTTTCTTATCTTTTGCATCTTGTCAGGAGACCGACAACGACTTTGTCCACTGTTTCCTATTTAGTTTATTGAGTATTAATATAATTTATACTCAATGGTATGGTCGAGAAGTAACAGTTATGCAGATTTTTTAGGGTTTTTGAAAAAAACACTTCTTGATTTTCCGACCTTTTCATGAATATCTAAATTTGTAATTTTTTTTTGGAACCACCCAACAGAATGTGTATCACCTTTCTATTCCTATTACTTTTATTCACACAGTTATATCGATATGGCGGGTTCACAATTTCTCATTTATGCGGAACCATCAGGGTTATAGAGATTTCATTCCTTCAATACACTCTAAGATTGAGGAGTACTAAATTGCAGAGGAAAATTAGTTATACTGGCCCCTTTCAAGAATAATTCCCGAAATCTATTTTTTCATCTCCTCAATTTAATACTCACAAAAGGAATTAGAGATCATTCAAATTGTACGATCACCAATCTATAATGAAAACGGATCAGTTGTGAATGAGATCCTTCCAATCAAAATCATTTTTTTGTGAAATGTAAAACTTTATTGGCTCTTTCAGATTGAAAAAATCCAATCCCACCAGGTACAGAACATATAAATAGACAAAGAAGATATTTTTTCTATAACTGTTACTCAGCAGAATTCTAATAATAGAAAAGCATTTAGCTGCCAAATCGTTCCGACCTGTTGATATTCGTGAAATTGAAGGCGGATCCACTCTGGGGACTTGTTAACAAATGATCTTTTCTAGTGATGAAGAAAGAAAATATTCATATTCGATTATTGAACAGTTTGAAGAGATATCGATAACTATTACATTTCATATTAAATAGAGATATAATGTATTATATTTCGGGGGGGCTGCATCAACATATATCAACATTTTCATAATATATGTATACTTATAAATGATGAAAACATTGTTTGCTATACATGAATAATTGGCAAATACATTCTTCAATTTTCATGTTGTAACGGAAAAGAAAAAAATGATTTATTCACAGTGGAATTCACCATTCGCAGGCTATTGCAGTGAAAAATGGTCAATGAGGAATTGAAAAAGCTCTTGAAGCTTGAAGACTCTGGTTTTTAAATTTGTTTGTTACAAATTTTTCGGAGTACCGCTACAAGTGGATTTTTTTCTCATTAACCAAAACAGATTTTTGTTGTAAATTTTCTGCAGAAAAAGAAACCGCCTGTCTGCTTCCTGAGCGACCAGTATGTTTCAGAAATATCAGAAGTTGGATGGATAAGGATCCTCTTGAATTCAGAATTCGATATCTCGAAGAGAAATGGTCTTATCCGGATCCCGTGAAAAGCAAATTAAAGCTGAATAAACAGGCTGTATCGTATGACCCATGAATGAGTTTAGCTCGGAAAAATTTTTCTATTCCCGAAGAGCAAAAAAATGTATGAAATTTTGCAAATTTTTTCTCCGTGCTTTATCCGAGAAGTGAATGGCTACCGGTACTCCGAAAAATTCTTCACCAATAAATTAAAAAACTATAGTCTTTAAGCTTCAAAAGCTTGGTCTTTCAATTTTCTGTATGACCATTTTCCACTGAAATACAGTCTATTGAAAATAAACATAAAATTTGGAAAATTTTGCCATTGCAACACATGCATCTTCTAACTGGACTTTCAAATGGTAATGTCTTTTTTGAAATATATAAAAAAAGTAAGATGGGATGCGATTCAAAAGTAGTGACATCTAGAAGAATTGAGTAAAAAATTATGATTTTAGTCAGGCAGCTTTCATACTCCTCTCAAGCGAATCATTCCCTCATCTCAGATATTTTAGATATGAGAAGGATTAAGCTCCGTTGAAACCCTTTCCAGATTTTCGGGCTCATGGTGATGGCAGGGTCAGGGCATATCTTCGGCTTCTTGGTGTCCCAGCTGACGGAGATCTTTTCCACGTTTTCCCGCATAACCAATGTATTTGCTTATCGTTCTTGCTGTCCCCAGCAAAACAGCTTTCTGCCTGATCTTGTTGATATTCCCAACCAATTGAAGATGTTTTTTTCCAGGTAATAGGACTGTAGAAGATATGACAATAGGGAATATTTTTTAATTTGTCTATTTTCCCCGTCTTTGGAGTTGTACCTCAAGAATATTCAAGATCTCTGTATTTTGATGCTTTTTTATGTTTACCGAGTAAATTGTTGTCATTCGGTTGACCTCGATGGATATTGCTCTTTTTTCATCATCAAGTAGTTCGATCAGATCTGCAGTGCTCATTTTCGAAAACAGTTCCTGGAGTTTAGTTTAATACTAAAATATCGATCTTGTGTTGTATTGCCAGCTCCGGAAGTAATATCTTAGCGACAAGTCTCATCGGCTACTATGAAATCTTTGATGATATTTTTTAAAAAAATTTTCGTTGGTATCACTTGATCTTGAATAGCAATGATGAAACAGTTTTCTGAAAGTCAACCAACAGTTCGACGCATATCTGTCGATATAACCCTGGTCGATAAAAATTTATTATTAGAGTATCTATTATTGAAATAAGGTACCTACAGAGAAGGTACTCTGTAGAAACTCTTGCAGAAATATTACAAAGGCAAAAAAGAAGAACATCTACAAAATAAAAAGAAATTCTATGAAGCCTACTCATCGAACCTGTTGATGAGTTTCCTCGCTCTGCTATTTGCTGACTATAAGATAGATTATCCATAATAATCACGCCTAGGTCATTATGAATGAATACTTCTTCAAGTAGCTTCCTGTCTATAAAGGAGGGGTGCCTCGGTTTCCTCCTTCCTAGATGCAACCCTTTACACTGCTCAATGCTTATTAGCAGTAATCAGTCTCTACACCAACTTACAACGAAGTCTTTAACTTTGGTCATTATCTCCGTTTCTGTTTGTGCTAGGATGTTGAAATGAAAACATTATGTCACTTTTTCCATAGCAATCCAAGTACGCTTCTGGATTGCTGTGTCTATATATTGTTTTCATTTCAACATGTTAGCACAAACAGAAACGAAGACACTGACGAAAGTCGAAATCACCCAAATTTCAATTTTGGCATATGTTCATGGACTCATATTTCTTTGCCTACAGAAAATCGGTTTGTGAACATCAATATGTATTACTCCGGTATGGTTAGTCTTTTGGAGGGTAGCTATCAGAAACAACAGAGAAAATAATTGCAACTCCACCAACCATGTTCTTGTTTATTGTATTTTTCTTGCCATTGGCAATTCGATTCTTGAGTTCCTCAAGAGTTCGAGTTTCTCAGTACATTAAGACGGGCATTCATAAACATACCCCAGACGATGAAGTTAAGATTTCTTCAGGTTACCAACTCTAGATATAGCGTCCACAATTATTTAACCATCTCGGCGTCATCAGATTCTTTTCCCTCGGTTCAGAACCAAAAATGATGTTAAATACTGCGAAAGCAACCACTTGATCCCCAATATTAGGAACTTTCGAAAGAAGAACCTTCATGTCATACACAATGAACTTATGGGCAGTCTTCAGTCTGGCTTGAGGCCCTGGTATCCAGCGATTACTGCTCCTTGTTCATGCAGCAAGTCGGAGCGATGCCCTATTTTTTCTTAGCATGTTTCGATCTCCCGCCATGAATACGGATAGATATTCCTGATAACCTCAATATCGTCAACAATTTTGTCTAGTTTAGAAAGTTTCTCCATATCAATAACATCCTTCCATACTGGTAGATTGAGGGGTTCTATCACAAAATGCGTTGCTTCTTAATTTTTCAACATGAATTCTATGTCTTCAGATCTCAAGTCAACACAAGGCTGGTGATCCATCCGACTGCATGTTGTACATACTATCCCGCTTTTGTTAGTTCCCACATTTTTTGGGCAATCTGGTCAATAAGTAGCCATTTTAATACATTGAAGCAAAAGCAATGACGAAAATAGAAAACAGGAAACCCGAGACAAAGGATCACACTCCAAAGGATGACCAGGAAGGTTTTACAAAATGGACATACACATGTAAGCTTAGCTCCCACACAACACAAAAACAGAGGATTAAGCTAGAGGTAAGCTAATCTATTTGTATTCCTCGAAGAATTAAATCACAAAGTGTATGTCCCCATTATGGAGTATAAAATACGTATCAAGATAATAAATACTTAGCAACGGATGTTTACTCATGGTGCGCAAATGTCCAGATTTGACTGACCTAAGAACCTTATAGAGAAGAAAAATTTGAAACATTAGGAAAGCCGTCGCCGCATAACGGAAAAAGGCGAGGAAGAAGAAGAAATATGATGATTAAGAAACACGTAGTGTAGCTCAGTGGTTAGAGTGGTTGACTTGGGTCCGCGAGGTACTGAGTTCGTTCAAGACTAGAGGTGAAATTTTCTAGTCAATACTTTGGTTTTGCCACACAAGAGGTTATTTTCTGGGTTCGACAAAGTGGAAATTCAATTTCAGTAAGCATGATTTCAGCGCTATCTGAACTTTCAGAGTTCCTAACAACGGAAAATCGTAGTCGATTTTTAACACTACTGATATATGGACGTTTCCCATCTTTATGCTCCATAATATTTGCTAAGAACCATTCATCATTGATGTGAGGTTGCCAGTCCTGGATATCAACGAGGTAATAGCCTTGTTTATTCAACTCATGAAGAGCATTGATTCATTAAGTTGCGATTCCTAAGGATTTCGCTTTTAGTGAAATCCACGGTTATCTAACTGGGAATTTTTGGCCTTATTATTATAAAAGTGAATTCAAACTTTATCCATTATAAACTATTTTGTTTGGAATAATCAATAAGGTAATTTCTATATTTCTTCAAATGTTGGCACTTTTATCTCTTCAAGCTGGGCAGTCTAGATGTCTAACTGTATCATCATTGGCGTCAATGAATTAATTAACACATAGTCTGTTTTGGTTCACTCATGTATGATATGATGCTGAATGATGTTACAACTCTCATTCAAGGACATCTTGATTCACAATGCGATGTCATGATAGAGAGAGTGATTTAATTTTTCAAACGTCGAAACTAAACGTGAGTGTATTATGGAGAACAAAATTTTCATTCTGTTTGGGATGATGCTAATTGATGTTTAGTCTTATCATTAAAAGGATGAAACTCGCGTAACGATAAAAAACCTTATTGAATGCACTGACTTTATCATTCTTAAACGGCAGACGAAAGACGAGAAGTAGAATTATATTACACCACATAATTTCAATGTTGAAATATTTTTGACGAGATGGTGGGTTTCACAAAACTTTGATTGTGTGATCTAAAAATCTTACGTATATTCGAACCAATCGAATTAATTGTTTTTGAAATTCAGCTAGTCTCGGTGCGTCTGATCCATTCGACAGTGCAATCAAAATTTTGAAATCGGCCCCAAATCAAATAGTCATCCCAGCTCTGGGATGGTTTGCACCTCTGAAAGCATGAAAATGTTCCATTATAAGTTTTTAAATAATAATAAATTAGGTCGCTATTCATAGCGACCTAAATAAAGGGTATGATGGAGCTTAGAACATGAGCGGTGTCTATAAAGGTGTTCAAGCTGAAATATCAAAACTATCGCCGCGGTTCACAATATAAATTTAATTCTTTATGATTCAGTTAAGGATGTTGAAGATATAAGGAACTTTTACGACTTGCTTCAAAATAAATAGGTATTTTTTGGTCACAGCATTAAACAATGAATTCTGTTGCGAAGTGTTAACCAAAACCAATGTAAATTCACAATAAAATATAAAATTGAAACATTATTGAAACAAATATAGAAAAAGTGAACACTGTGTCCAAAATTCTGCAACATAAGAAAAAATATTGAGCAGGCTTCCGAAGTATTTCAAGCTATGAAAATATAAAACAATTGCTTGATGATTTCAATTTAGTTATAACTGAAGTTATTGATTAGGCGAAGAAGTGGGGTACAAATATAGCATGAAGCTGCTGAGTCCTTGATAGTAGAAGTAGAAAATTGAACTATATATTTTACTTTCGTTGTTGGAGGTTGCATTAGGGGATGAAATTGCTGACTTTTATAGATATATCGTTATCATCTGGGCGTTCACCTCGAATCTTTCATTCGTTTTCAAACTGTTTCTTTTCCTGTAGTTAGTTGATATATAGGTATCCATAAATTCAAGCGACAAAATTTAGGAGGTGAATGCTCATATATAATAAGTTTGGGTCTCTCCTATAATAAAATATCCTCAGCCCACCCCTTTCCGAGATATCACCCTCAAAAGGTGTTGATTAAATTAAAATTCCGTTTTTATTTATATTTCTGAAATTCCAGTAAATCTAGAAACTT
Source organism: Hippodamia convergens (assembly GCA_038502775.1). Lineage (NCBI taxonomy): Eukaryota > Metazoa > Arthropoda > Insecta > Coleoptera > Coccinellidae > Hippodamia > Hippodamia convergens. The sequence goes on from CM076609.1 coordinate 47,926,817, forward strand.
GAAATTATGTATTTTTTCGTACACTCGCAGAGTATTTTTTCAATATTTCTGTTATATTATTATAAATTTATAATTTGACGAAACTTCATTTCAAAAAAAAGTTTTGGCAACTGAAATGAACTAAGGGTTGCTAATTTTTCTTCCTTGAATACAACAGGAATATTGAAAAAATACCCGTGGTTAGTTATTCGCGAGTGCACAAAAATTACAGTATTTCAAATTTCTAGGTTTACCGAAATTTAAGAAAAAAGAATAAAACTGAATGTTAGTCACCATCTTTCAAGGATGATATCTCTGGAATTTTGTTACGCATGAAAGACCCTGCTTAATTTTAAAAGGTCATTCATCTCCTGAATTTTGTCGGATGAATTCAGGAACATCCTGTATATGATTATTATGATGAAATATGGGGTTATCTATATGTATATACAGGGTGACCCTTAACTAGTGAAAAAACTAACGACACACCACGAAAGAGTAGACCAAATACTATCGAATGACATCAACATTTGTTCAGCGAAAATGTACCGTTTCCAAAATGATTAGAATTTTATGAATACAGTAGAACCCCGATTATCCGGTTCCGTGCGACGTTTTATATTGCCAACCGTGTGCGGATTATCCGTACCAGGCGGTTTTCGCACAAAAACGCTCAACCGACTGCACAGACATTCGTTTCGGGGCATCCCCATCAACATTAGAGTACATTTACGACTATACATGCATTCCTGCATTTTTCGTCAACAGCTGTACTGGCTGACCAACTCGTGAATGGTGAATGTGAACAAACACAATGCATCGTACCGGTGCTATTAAAAAACGTAAAAGCAATGTTCTTATCTTAACATTAAATTAAATTAAAATTATAATTTTTTCACATGTGTAAAAACATATTTTCTCCCAGGCATATAGTGATTCACATAATAAATTTGTAAGGAAAAAGAAAACTGAAGATTTCGATTATCCGTGTTTTCGATTATCCAGGCTCGGTCCTGACAGGTCCGGATAATCGGGGTTCTACTGTATATCTAATATTTCCGATTTTTTCAATTGCACGGCCAGTATGTGATCAAGGATAGCGATTTCAGCCCATATTTTTCTTAGATTATTGTATCATCACTCCTAATTAAATATTCTAAATAGTTAATCGAAAGCCTCAAAAAGTATAATCAAAACAATTCTTTTTTTTACATGATTTTTATTACTCTGAATATAACCTCTCTAGTTTAAGAAAATTATACCAATTTTTTTGCGAACTGTTTTAAACACTTCTTTTCTGGCGGTTCAAAATTGGTAAATACTATTAACAATATTTCTTTAATTTATTATCTGTCTGGGATACAAGAGAGATTTATGTAGCCATCTTTCTGACATAGCGATTAGTTACTCCATAATACCGTGTCAGAAAATTTGGGATTTTCGGTAATTTTTGCTGTCATGGTGCGACAGAATCGCATACGTGTTGTGTGATCCCGGGCTTCGGATTTCTGTACACGCTGGACATAGAATGGAATACCAGGAATACTTAAAAAGCACTAATCTCACATACAATTAATAAGAATCCAAGATGCCAAGTCTTTATCCACAGTTAATTGTCCAATCGTTACATATCGAAAAGTCCGGTGGCCATAAAAAAATTGACGCTCAGCGCTATCCAAACCGCCAACATCCCATTTAATAGCGTCTTCATTAGAACCCACCAAACCATACCGAGCTTGTAGAATGCCTGAAATTGAGCCTGACACCTCTATTCACAACATTGAGCAGCGAACTGGTATTCTAAGATCTACCACCCATAGAATATTAAAAATGTATGGGTACCACTGAAACTGGTATTCTAAGATCTACCACCCATAGAATATTAAAAATGTGTGGGTACCACCCTTACCGTGTCGAGCTGGTACAGACCTACAGACATTAGAACCCCAGGATCACGCAACACGTATGCGATCCTGTCGTATCAATTATTGCAAGAATAACCGAAAATCCGAATTTTTCTGACACTGCATTAAGGAGTAAAGAATCGTCGTGCCGGAAAGATAGCTACATAAATCTCTTTTTTCTACGACCGTGCGTTTTTACCCACTTTCCCGTACATATTTTAGTTTAGAAAGTGTCACTTTCCCGCACTAGTGCGGGAAAGCATTATAAGGGGGTTTTTCCACACACTTTCATTAGAGAATAAACTGAATTATGATATGTCCCTATGCATCGAACGTCAACGATGAGAGTACCATGGTGACGACATGTAGAATTATTGTGTATTATGGATTTTCATGGAATGTTTTGTATGTTGAAATAAAATATATATTTTCAATGTGGGGTCGTAGAAAAAATAATGTTCCTATCTTGTGCAGAAAGTATATTTCCCGTACTCGATTGCTTTCCCGCTTCGCGTCGTTCGGGCAACAGCAATCTCGTACGGAAAAGTAAAACTTTCTGCACTTGATAGGAAAATAACTATTGTATCCCAGACAGATAATAAGTTAAAGAAATATTGTTTATGTTATTCACCAATTTTGAATCTCCAGAAAATCGGGAAGTTTTCAAAACTGTTTGCAAAAAAAATGGTAACATTTATTTAAACTAGAAAGGGGTTTATTCAGAGTATGTAATAAAAATTATGTTGGAAAAAAGAATTCTTCCAATTTATATTCATTGAGGGTTTCGATTAACTATTTCGAATACTTTTAATTTGGAATGATGATAGAATAATCTAGGATTAATATGGGCTAAAATCGCTATCATTGATCACATACCAGCCCTGCAATTGGAAAGAATGTTCGGGAATGGGCATTATCAGGTATATTCATAAAATTCCGAGTAAAATTCTAATTATTTTGGAAACGGCACATTTTCGATAGTATTTGGTCTACTCTATCGTTTGAATCACTAGTTATGGGACATCTGTATAAATTTTCAAAGATATATCCACTGGTGAGGAGGATGGTTTGTGTAGTTTATAGTAGCGTATTATTGACTTCGATAAGTTTCATAATGGAAGTGATTGAATGTAACGAGATGTTTTCGTTTTTCGTCTACTGATGTCATTTCAGTGAGTGTATCAGTAAAATCGTCAGTCAATTAATAATATACGCTAAGCTACACTCAATTCGGTACCTAGAGTTGTGGGTGTGCCGAAATGACCAGAATTGAAGTCGCAGTCATTAGGAAATATTATTTTATTGTTCTCCAAATTGAATAATTATAGGGCGCAGCTAGGTCAAAAGATTAGAAGCACCCAGTCGATATTTTATTCTTCACTATGAGCTTTTTTGTGGCATCTATTGTATAAAATAGATTTTAATTTCGAACGAAAACAGATGGAGAACTCATGCAGTCGCAGGTATTCTAGCTTCCTTTGATCGTATCAGATTAATATTTGATTGCATATAATATTTCATTGATTGTTTCTACGTGAAAGAAGTGAAATATAACGGGCGCCTCAGAACAGACTATATTGAATAAACAAACACTCACATCACTTTTGCTGAGAATAAATGTAAAGTCTAGTAAACCCTAGATGCGGATCATATAAAAATATATAAGAATCAAATTGTTAGAATCAATACCCAAATCAAGATTCGCTAGGTGTTAAAATACTTTTTTCAAACATAATCAGGTGGCTGCTGGACCGAATAGCCAATATTTTCATTATCTACAGCTATACAGGGTGAGTCTTTTACTTATGGTACTTTTTAATTTTTAAAAAAAATTATCTGAAATTTTAGTTTGCGTTTGGTTTTTTTTCGGATTGAAATAATAGCTTCTTACACCATTGTACAACCCAGAAATGGCTTCAATGGATGTCATTTTGTCCACAAAACACCAATAATCTTTTCAAGGAACTGGATTATACTAAAAAGCATGTCGGCACTCGTATGTCTCGTATCGTATCAAACGTCATCGCATTAAAAAGGGTAGGGTGGCTGGAGAAAACGATCGAGCGGTCACTATAACCGGAAAAATTTTCGAAAAATCATGTTGTTGTATCTGAAATCATGTCATTGTAAGCGACGTGTCACATTATAAGCGAAGTCATTAAATCCGGATCCTATAGTAAGGAGTTTTGAATGAAACCAAACTTAACACTGCATTTGCGTCATTATAAGCGATTGGTCAGTATAGCCGGCGTCATAATAAACGGATTCTACTATGTTCAAGTCAAAGACAAAGAGCTTGCAAAAATAATGGTTCATACGAAGGTACCTATTTGTTTTTGCCAGTACATATATGTAACATATACCGGGTAACCGGGTGTCCCGGTTGCCTGTGGCAACGTAATAATTTAGTTATTTGAAAAAATATGTCGCATGGTGTATATATTTTCGCAAATCGTGTATCGAACTGAATGAATGATGTTGTGAAACTGGTGTAAAAGTATTAAAAAAACGTATGTTTCCTAGTATTAATGAAAAACCATAGAGCACGATATACTTTTTTTCAATTTCTTAATTTACTGGAGAATCATGCTTGGGGGATATAAATGTTATCAGGTGCTCGGTTGGCGTCAAATCGGTTCAGAAATACAGCATGGTATAATCTTATTCCGAGATATCTCTGATGATGGCTTTACCAATTTAAGACGAAACGGGAAATATCTGATAGAGCATGGCTAAAAAGAACGGAATTATTATCCCGATATATGTCCGTGTTCGAGTTACATTTGAAAGACTGTTTCGGTAATATGGAGAGAGCGTAATGAATCAGAAAGTCCGAAGTACTGAATTTGGTCACTGAAACAAAAGCTGAAATATTATCGATGTTGGGTTGATATAACGTCATGTTATTATTTCAGCACAAGAAAACACAATGATCCTGAAATATCTTCAATTTTTATTATTCGAAGTATATCATCCAATTCAAATAATTGAGAAATAATTTCCTATGAATCTTTTCTCAAATTATTCTGATTCAATTCACCTCAATGTTAATTCTTTGTTATGAGATTTTCATCTATAAAGAAAAAGCAATCGAGAGAAACGAATCTGAAATGGCATTTCCAGTGGAATCATTGATAGCAGAATGAGATGGAACCTCATTGTACCATCCATTTGACGATTTTATGAAAAACAACATAATGTCACGACATTCGCAGTTAATTTTAGACGTTGATACGAATTTTTAGGGTTGATTCCATCATATTCTTTCATAATGCGTAAACTGCCAGAACCTTAATTTCGGATTGAACATTTGATATTCAATCGTTTTTACTGCTTTAAAATCATATCATGGGTTATTATCACGAAGAACATCGAAAAAGTATGAGTAGAAAGATTTCAACTATTGAATATGTTCACAATTTAATATTTCATCGACTTATTAAATTTCATCGATTCGGTATCATTTGCTGCTGTCTCCTTTTAGTTTTTTTAGATTTCTTCATTGTCAATTTCAGGAGAGCTCTGAAATACTCATTTTCTTGTCTCAATTGGATATTATCGAAAATCAAAAGATTATTTTTTTGAACTTCTTTCAAAAGCTGAGCTCTTTCAGGTATCCTAGTTTCCCTTAACTGATCAGAATAAATTTTATTCTTTCTCATACATTCTTCATGTAATAAAGATGCGAGTTGATTATGAACTGTTATTAGGGTATCTTTCTCGAAATTCAACTTTTCCAGAGAATGTTTGTGTTTTGATTGGTAAGTCAGTAGCTTCTCGTTGAGATCTTCTATTTTTTCTGATGTTTCTTCTAGCTTGAATTTGTAAACTTCCAATTCTTCCGTAAGTTTTACTTTGTCTTCGGTGAGATTATGAATTTCTGTTAATTTCCTCTCTAACATTCTGAGGAGTCCATTGTGATTACTCAAAAGTTCTTCGTATTTGTATTGAAGATTTACCATACTCATGGTTGATACAGAAGTCGTCAAATCACCAGTCCTCATCGAATTTTCATCGTAGTGCCTATTTTGTAGTACCCCCAGTAAATATTTGTTATCATTTTTGGCATCATCGAGCTGAACGGAAAGTGCTTTAGATTTAAGATTGTCCACGTGAAAACATAAATGCGCTTTTCTTTCAATACTTCTCGACTTTTGTAGATTATTTTCCAATTTTTCAATCGTTGAATTTATGTCTTTAATTTGTGTGTACACCTTGTCGTTGGACTTCAATGTCATTTTTCATGGGAAAACAAGCATCTATATATTCCGAATCATTAGACTCGTGAAGAAATGTCATGAATGACTTGAATGACAGGTTTTTAGCTAAGCTTCAATTTGAAATTTCCATGATATAGAATTCACGATTTTTTTTGCTCTTATGAGATTACCAAAATGAAAACAAAACAGTGAAATGCTTATTTCGTTTCGAAGTTTTACCCATAGAACCTATATAGTTTTTTTTACCCCCGAATTCTATAAATTGATCAAAACATAGAACTTAAGTATTTAATCGAAGGTCACGATTAGACTTCTTAACAAAAGGTTCATGATCAATTAATTTCGGTACTTTCGAGTACCTGAGACGATAATCTATGAATTGAGAGGTCGAGTACATTAGATAACCTAGCAAAAGTTCGCCATATTATACTGAAATAAATTGAAATAAACTGGCGGTCTTGGTCAGACTATCACTTTTATATACCGAATTAAATATCTAGAATCCGTATTTTTGCTTCTCGATTGATATAAGAATGAACACTCTAAGAAGGCACTCTAAGAAGAAGAAGAAGAAAAAATATTGTAGCCTATTCTATCAATTCGAGGTAATTTGGGTATTCAGCAAATTATAATTTGTATATATGAATCAATTAGTAGTTAGCTATTTCGAGAATATAAACTGACCCTAGTGTATTCTTAGATGTTCAGGATAGTGTGGGTACAGTGAACCTTTATAGAAAACAGTTGATAGTCCTACATTATTCGGTTTGATGTTTTATTGCGCCCAGATGATTTGAGGATTTCCAAGTGTTAAATCCTGTACTAAACACTATTGTATATCCTAACTGGCACCAAGCTTCCGACTGGTCCACAATGATACAAGAAAAAAAATATTAAGGGTAATAAATACATCGAGGGATGCACCCCATCGACCCCATAGTGAATCTAGAAGAAACTCCCATATTCACTACATAAATCTCTGATCAAAACAGATATTCATCCGTGCCATAAAATGGGAATTTGAAAAAAGTTCTCAAAATTGTACCTTCTCAAATGAGGTCGAGCACCTACCTGTGTTATTGGCAGGAATAGGATTCCTGTTACAGTTTTCAGGATGCGGTCCTCCTTTATTTTGCACTTCCGTCATTTCTTTCGCTTTTCACAAACATAAATTTGCACTACTTCTGGGAAAACTCGTATCCTACTTTAAGGACTAGAGTCCTATGTCAGGTGAAGCGGCAATTTGAAAACACCGATGACAGTAAAAGTTTGAGCTACTATAGGCGTTTATTATTACGATATCTCTACTGATAAACGAGCATCTATTGTCGTTATCCTTCCTCATCGAGCGACCCGAGACGATCCCGGGCGATGCTTGCCGAACAGTCAGAATCTTCGTAATATTTCTGAATGAGAGAGGCTGCTGCAGCTCTATTTCGATCGGTAATAGGGACTCAGGACTAAGATGAAAGGAAGAGCGCAAGGACGCATGGCAGTTTTTGAGGTGTTCATTTTACGTATGAAAAAAATATAAGGAACATTCAGCCTTCCGAACGCGTAAGGATTTTTCCCATGAAATATTTCTGAGTGGAGGCATCCTGGAATTAGAAATGCCACAAAATGTTTGGAATGCGGAATTCAAGACTTGGGAAATTGATATCATCATATCAACTATTCATAAAATATTCTGTTTTTGTTCAAGAGACACTAATGGAATTAAATCCTTATTATCAAGAGAGCATGAAGAAAGTCAACCAGCTACCTAAAGAAAGTTTCAATAATAAGCCGATTTGCATACAAAAAATAATGTTTGCGTTATCCTAATCTTTATTTTTCCGAAACTTTTGAGAATTAAAGGATGGAAGGAGCAATGTTATTACCAGAGGAATTAAATAAAATGGTAAAATCTTTAGAGAACTTACTTTTTTATAAAAATTGAATATGACAGACCGATATTCCGTAGCTTTGTTTTTACCTAGATTTAATTCAATAACGAATAATTTCAACACTTCCCGAACAACAATTTCATCGAAGAGACTTTTTAACTAAATTAGATCTTTTGTAGCTTCGCTAAAAGCTTTGGTACTTGACATTATAACACTTTGTTGTTTTTTACTGAACCAACTTATGGCAGCATTTGAAATTATGCCAACCTCGATGTCAACTGAACGTTTCGTCTCGTTTCTTTATCGCTTTCAATTCCATATCACCTCTTACACCATAGAAAAACCAAAGCAAGTTTTTTCTTAGGTATCTGTAGATCCTCTTCACTGATTTTCAATCTTCCAAACTAGGTTTTCCCAATTTTTTCTGATACTATGCTTACAGCGTAAGATATATCAGGTTGTTGACAAAACATGAGAGGTCCAACGGCTTCTGGATATGGCCCAGTATATTCGATGAAATTTTTATGATCAGATTTTCATAATTTTCGCCATGGGAGTAGATTTTTTGCTCATTCATTCCAAACTTTGAAGAATTTCCTCTTTATAAAATCTTTGACTCGAATAAATAGAATTATCATCAATTCGTTATATACACACAGCCCCAGATAATTGTTGGGAGATCCTGTAAACAGAAATTTAAAAAAAAAACACAAGTGCGAACGGTAGCTTTTCGACGGTAAGTAATTATTCGTAGGTGTGAGTTCAAGAGAAAGGAAAGAGGTACGAGCTAATTGAAAATCAAGAAATATATAGGTTAATGAAAAATCAGTGGAAAAACATCCACAGTTGCCACTATTGAATAATACAACTAATTGATGAATTCGTTTCCAATTAGGTGAATAATTGCACCAAACTATTGTTTCTTCAGGAAAAAATAATTTAACAAGAGCTCCACAATTTTACAAAAATTTGTACTAGCCTTGATATTTTTTATGTTGAATTTGATCAAAATGGCAGTGGAATCAAGTTAAAGGTAGTATATTGCTTATCTTCTGTTTCAAGCAAGTATTCTTTCCTCACGAAGGGTGCAAAAAAATTATCATTTCCAATAATGGCTGTAACACTCAACTCTGATCTAATAGTGTCAAAACGAGCAAAGGGACTGAAAGTTTATCCATAATCCATGCCTCTTCAATTCTTTGCAATTACTTTTTGAGACCAACCTTGGCTTGAACCATCTGTTTTTTGTTTTACATGACAAACCCAACAATTCTCAACAAGCATTTTACCTTCTGGATGAAATGTCAGATGCTATATAGGTAAGTTTTGTTTTAATAATTATTGCATTTCTTTATCAATTGTTTTTTCATTTCTCTTACCTCTTTAGATTTTATTGCAGAACTGTATGAATCTGGCATTGAATATTCAGACAAACGAAAACATGAAAAAGTGATATCAATTCAATAACTTTTTTGCTTTGTCGTGATGTATCTGCAAAATAATCTGAGTCATGTTCTTATTCTTCATCGTTGTTTTGCTCATCTGTTCTTCACATTTAACTGATTTCATATTTATTTGTTCATCACATTTTGTATAAGTAACACCGGTGTTTTCTCTCCGGCGTTTTCTGCACAAGGAATCCTGGTTTGACAGGTATGATTCAAAATATATCATGCGGTACCAACTGCTTCTGCCCGTAATTTCAGACAATAACGAAGAAAGTGTTTTATTTTGACTTACCTACATTGGTCATTTAGGTGAAAAATTTTACTTTCGAGGGTGCTTGTACATGATATCGCACGTTATCAGAATTGCCTCATTTTTGCTTATATTATTCGAAACATTTTCATAAATTTCTGAACCGACAGTTCAGAATTTCATTTAGGGAGAAAATCCACACTTATGTTTTGCATCTCGGTATCTTCAATGAACTGACGAAATCAAAATTATTCATTCCAATTTGAATTCCAGTAGTAAATATTCTCATAAACATAACGCAAAATGCCAAAAACATAACCTAAGAGGGACTAGAGGGTAGAGGGAGCGTTCCCTAGTTTGTTCTTTCACAAATACTAAGAGATGCACGAACTACTCCCCGGCGTTCCCCGGGATGCTGCGTTCTACTGTCATTATTTTCAAGAATACGGTTGATTTTTAGCGACGGTACATTATCTAACTAATCATAGGTTTACAGAATAAGAGAAAATGATTGGAATATTATACGATTTCAAATCTCTTGGAGTAAATTAATGCCGTTCACACAATTCTTAAGAATTGAAAAATTACATAATTCTAAGTCCTGAATTTCGAAATGGTGTAGATATATTTTATATATTATATATCTTCTTGCACTTGGGGGTTTTCACTTAAGAAAATGGATCAGTAATACTCCTGCCTTGCTATCCCATTTACCTCCCTCTGACTTGAATCACAGTCCTCTTCACTTTGATAATGACACTTCGATTAAAGTTCTTGGATTACAATACCCCTAACATTTCTTCTCAAATATTTGATTCAGAGAATCTGGCTTATGAGAATCGATTGGGATGATAGGTACTCCTTCTTCCGATGTAGTCAATTTGTGGCAATTATATTTGACCCAAGTTTCACATATTGGAGAGTTAAGTGTACCTACCCACTTACATTCTGACCAACGAGTCATCTTTCTATGAGGTGCATTGTTTCGGAGATGCTAGTGAAAGAGGTTATTGTTGCGTAATCTATCTTCGGAGTTTCACATTGAATCAAGATGATTGTAAAGTTAGATTTGTTATTTCCAGGGCAAAAGTTGCTTCCACAAAAAAGTTAAGTCTACCCAGGCTAGAATTATGCGCATCTGTATTGGTGGCTAGGCTGGCGAGTCATGCCATTCAAAGTTTCGAAGGTGAATTAAACATCAAGAAAGTGTTCTACTGGACAGATTCGACTATTGTCCTCCACTGGATAAAATCTTCGCCGCTTAGGTGGAAAACTTTTGTTGGCCACAGAGTTGCAATCATTCATTCCAAATCATCTCCCCATTCCTGGTTTCATGTTTCTTCCTCGGAGAATCCCGCTGATGTTGGTTTTCGTGGTTCTCTTCCAGATGATTTGCTTCAGTGTTCGCTATGGTGGGCGGGTCTTACATTCCTTCGAAACTGTCATTTTCAACCGGAAGCACGACAGATTTCACTGAATGTGGTCCCCTCTCATCATTTAATCGATGATTTGCTAGAGAAGCATTAATCATTTTCTGTATTTTCCCGAGTTCTCGCTTATATTCTTAGATTTTCAAATAATTGTCGAACTTCACACCAACAAAGGTTCGGTTGCCTTTCTTCGGTCGAGTTACATGATGCTTTTTTACTTGCTGTCAAACATATTCAGTCTTCATATTTCAGCAAGGAAATTGACAACATTCAAAATAACCGCAAACTTTCAAAGTCCTCAAAATTTCACCATTCATTGATAATGAAGGTATTCTCAGAGTTGGTGGTAGACTTCGGCAAGCTCCACTTCATTTTTCAAAAAAATTTCCCGCTATTTTGCCCAGTCGTAGCCGATTAACTGATTTAATAATTTCTCATTTTCATCAAACTTATTTTTACGCTGGTCTACAAATGGTCCAATTTCTGATAGCTCAACGGTTTTGGATCCTTTCATTTCGTCGCTCCATTAAACGAGTGCTCTCCAAATGTATGGTATGCTTCAAGCATAACCCACAGACCTTCGGTCCTGCAAAAATGGGCGATCTCCCTGCTTCTCGTATTTCTCGTCTTAAACCATTTTCCCATGCTGATGTTGACTTCGCAGGTCCCTTCAAAGTCACCATGAGTATACATCGTGGAATTCGTGCTTCTAAGGTTTATCTTTGCTTGTTTGTTTGCTTCGCGACAAAAGCGGTACATTTAGAACTGTCTTCTGATCTGTCGATGAACGCCTTTCTGGCGGCTTTAAAACGGTTCATTGCTCGTCGTGGGCGCTGTTCCAACTTATACAGCGATTGTGGTACAAATTTTGTCGCTGCTTATAGGCATTTAAACGAACTGTTCGCCCAAGCCGCATCTGCAGAATCCATCACTTGGCATTTCAACCCTGCATCTGCACCTCATTTTGGAGGTCTGTGGGAGTCTGCAATCAAGTGTGCGAAAATGCATCTTCTCTGAGTTGTAGGAGAACAAATACTATCGTACGAGGAGCTCAATACAGTCTTCACTCAGGTCGAAGCTGTTCAGAACTCTCGTCCACTGACACCTGTTAGTAACGATCCCAACTATTTTTCTGCCCTAACTCCTGGCCACTTCTTTACCTTAGAACCTCTCACTGCTCTACCAGAGCAAGATAAAACTTTCCTTCCAATCAATAGGCTCACAAGTTGGCACCTTATTGAACGTATGCATCGTGACTTTTGGAATCGCTGGTCAAAAGAATATTTGCACAACTTACATTAAAGAAGTGCACATATCCAGTACGCCTGTTAAAGAAAATGTCTTAGTCCTTATAAAGTCTATTGTTGAGTTGCATCCTGGTGCAGACGGTTGTACTAGGGTTGTTTCAGTCAAAACAGCTGATAACACTCTACTCAAAAGGCCTGTTTTCAAACTTTGTCCCCTTCCACTCGATGACAGTTAAACACTGCGTGTTTAAGGTGGGCGGTATGTTGCGACCACGCAAGATTTATTTTCATTTTTTTTATTAATAAAATATTATTTTAAAATTAATCTACAATTTTTATACTTTAGTTTTCAATTTTCTACACATCAAATTCACCTAATATTGAGTATTGTTTTTATTCAGTCTTCCCCCGTACTTGCCTTCAAATCTCTCCTTCATCGGTGTGCAAGGAAGACATATGTTCTGAAAACACATGTTCAGGAACAATTCAATTCAATGAAATCTCTCGACTGTAACGAACCTGTGCTCAAGTGCGAGATCAATTTCGACATTTTCACCATTTCCAAACATTTCAAATTTTCAACTTTTTAACACATTTTAGAACTTAAAGATTTTCGACAGTTAGACTACTGATAGTGAAACTCTGCAGCTATCAGTCTATCAGAAAATTTTACACTGTTAGAATCACATTAGGTGGTTTCAGTTCATCTCAACAAATGGTATTCGTGTATCATCTTAGTATGACCAAGTCGAAAGTCTTCGAATGTTTCTTTTTGATTTGAGTTGTTGTATTAAAAATATTTTCTTCAATAAGATGAATAATTATTTTTAAATAAGTTGAGCTTTGATCGATGAAGGAAAAATGTTTGATATATTTTTATGTTCATTAAAAAATATTCTAATTTAATCAGAAGAAAACCTGTTATTTATACATAAGACATTGAATTTCAATTTTTCATTTTTGTTCAAATTCTAATCTTCTCCATTTCTGCAATAGTTGGTTAATTTAAAAACAATTTTATTCATGATAAACTGCTTTTTTCTGCTATTGTCTTTTCTTATTTCGGATTGAGAATTTCTGGTAGATTGGTGAAGTCTGTTTTTCTATCGACAAATACACCATGAATCTCACCTGAATGTTTATTATTAAGACGAGGTCCATGGATATAATGCAGAAAATAAAAAAAAAATTGTTTTCGAACGGAATTTATTAATTTCAAAAATCAGCAATTTAATTCATATTTGGAAAGAATAGTGTATGTTAGACAGGATCTCAGTCCCACCAATTTTCATCCAAAATGATGATCAATCAAATTTATTATTCAGAGGTTACCTAATAATAACAAGTATTTCTAAATTACACTTGGAAATGACGTAGTTAATTGTATACTCTTTTACCACTGTGAATATATATGGGGTAGTGTATATGAAAATTGGTCTTATTCAAAAAACCGTCTATTTCCACCTACTTCTATTTCAAATATATGGTCTATTTGATATTAGAAACTGAGATGTTTTCAATAGTCTCTTATTTTCTGAAGAAGCCTGTCTCTCTATTCTTTTTTCCTCATGATTACCTACCCAACCAGAAATAACCTTTTCTACACTCTAAGCGTTTCATACATTTACTCATTCTTAAAATGTTCGATTTGTTACCACCTATTATGAGAAAATTGGTATACAGAAAAAAGAAACAATTGAAATGAAGGAGAATCCCAGATATTTTGAATCATTGTTCTCGATTTAGTTCTGCGTCTTCATCTGTTATCAATGAGAATAATTACTGGAACCATCCGATCTACACCTATCCAATAGCTAGCTACCAGTGCTATCAAATATAGTTCCTCCCCATATTCGAAGACAGTCTGCAACTTGGAATTCTTGGAATAAATTCAATTTATGTCCGGATTTTTTTCCGATACTTTCCTACATTCCAGAAAATAGAATTCCAAGACTGAAATCCCGTAAACCTATTTCGTCGAATAACGTTCTGAATTCGAACTTCAGCTGCAAGGAAATCTGGAAATCCGAATGGGATGCATGTTCTTCATCTAATAAAGATCTAATATCTGATAAATCGAATAAAGTTCCTGGTTTTAACCTTCCCAGGAGAATATGGTCCCTTCTTAATCGAATAAGAACAGGTCATGGTCGTACCAATAGCATGCTTTTCAAGTGGAATTCAGTTGACAGTCCCAATTGTGAATGTGGTGAATCAGAGGAAACAGTTGAACACCTAATTAATAATTGTTCGATTTATAAATTCCAAGATGGGATTAGAGCCATACACAATGTATCAAATTCATTTTTGCAATAGGTTGAAAATTTTAGATCAATTTGATGAAGTATATTGTAATGGTTGATTTTTCACAAATCGTCCAAATGTAATGGTAATGTTGTTCCTGGATATAGGTAATATTCGAATGATTATATGATTTGTCCATGTGCTCTTAACAATGATAAATTGACCCATGCACTCGTTTTTTTTGGTATGTCTTATATTTTCAGTTTGTATGTAATCATATTTTTTTTCAGTTTTTTATGAATGAAATACTGAATCTTCAATCTGTCCTCGAAGAATTTGAAGCAATGGACTGAAAAAGTGTGACGTCACAAGATGGCAACTGGATCAAAACAAACCTTTGTTTACTTCCATTCCTATATAATTCGCCATAAGAGATGAGAGGCTCTCAGTAAAATCGAAATTTCATATTCTTATTTGTATATTTAAGGAACGAAATTGCGATATTTGGAATCTACAGGAGTTATAGAATAGATGAAAGTAAAAAAAACACATGTTTCCTATTCATAAAGCCGTGTTGTGTTGAATTAAAAGTGATGTACTGTTTTGCTGGGAATTGTTCTCACAACGCTACAAGAAATGGCTTTGGTTTTTATAGATTTCCTGAAGAAGAAACATCTTCACTGAATAAAATTAAGCTTACAGGTAAGCCAGTGCAATATTCCCCACTTTTAATTATTATTTAAATACATTACATGTATTTCCTACTAATTGTCTTGCTGGCCATTTCTCATCCTCTATTATGAATTATATTATATTTTCAGTATAGATCAGTTATTGATATATCATTCTTTTTTTCAGGAGAGCAGATCGTGAACCTAAAAAGAACGGTAAATTGAGTAGTTGCTATTTCGTAGAAAGTAAGAAGGGAAAATGAACGGAGCAATATAAGCGAAATATTTATTTTCAGACATATTGTTAAAAATGAAAGAAAGAGGAATCAGTAATTGACATTTTTTTAGTTCAATACTCCTTTTTTCTATTGTTGGAAATCGATGGTGAAGAATGAAAGTCATATTTGTTCGGACGAGAATTATTTTCCCCTAGAAGAAAATAAAGAAGTGAATAAAAATTTGAAATATTGGGAAACCACCTTTTCAATTAAACATATAAATAATGATACCCTTCTCTTTTATTATATTCCGGTACACCGGTGTACTTACTGCTAGTGCCAAACACTTTCAATCGTTCAGCAATTTGATCTTACGTTGAACTGATTAAACAATGGAAATAATGATTTATAATTCATTTATATGGTTAATACAATGAAATAAAAAGTCAGGCAATAAGTCATTTGTGATAAATGCTATATTATGTTGTATATCGACTGAGAGTCGCGTGACTTTTTAAATAATTGAAATGTTCAATGAATTAGAAAAAGAGGACCATTGTGATTTTGATCTTATAGGAAAGAGATAAAATAAATATTTTCAATGAATAGAAAATCAATATAATACAATTTTCAAACAATAGACCATGTGTTCCGAACAGATATGTGAACAGGTCGTAGACGAGTTGTCAAAAATCATATATGACGGAAGTAAACCAATATTTGTCAGCAGACGTATAAGGCTTATTCCACTGGAGAATTGAATCAGTTTTGCTCATATTTTTGTTTCCATGAATTCAGCATAGCAGCCATGCGGTGACAGAAATGTTGTCCTCTCACATGGTGGAAGAATACACCATGGTCCTCTCAGGCATTCACAACCAGAACTTGAAATCTTTCCAGATAGAAAGAAAAGAATTTGTAATGTTTGTAAAATTTTTTACTAGCATAGTATGGTTAAACTTACTTCAACTTAATACTTCTAGCTTTTCATTGATCCAAATATATTGCCTTTCAAACATTTCAGATCCATCGTAGGTTGAGGAAGTTATGTGGCCACTTTGAACCGTGTTTTCGCCCTTTCTAGATATTCCCTTGAATCTTTATCAAAAATAACTGATAAAAATACCACAGGCATCATTCCTGAATCTATTATTCAACTAATATCTGAGTCTAAATTTCGATTAAGAAACTCTCATCATATACAATGAATATTCAAGATAATTTTATAATTAAATCTACAATATTTATTGCAGATGATCTCAAAAAACAAAAGATCAACCTTTTCCACTATTTTTGTTGAAAAAACTTAGAAATCACAATCATCACATGGAATAAATTATGAGAACTAGGAGAACTTACCTTTACACGTATAAAAATACTTCTATATAAATGAAAATCCACAATTTTTTGGCTTTCACCTATTCTAAAACTTTTGTAGATTCAAATATTGCAATTTCGTTCCTTAAATATACCGATAAGAATATCAAATTTCGATTTTACTGAGAGCCTCTCGTCTCTTATGACAAATTACATAGGAATGGATGTATACAAAAGTTTGTTTTGATCCAGTCGCCATCTTGTGACGTCACGACTTTTTCAGTTCATTATAACTCGCAACTTAATACATACTAGGAATTCAACTCAGCGACTCAAACTATTTCAGAAGCACCAAAATGTTCACCAAAACGAAAGCTGTTGAAAGAGTAAATTCTGTTAGAGTGTGAAAATGTCGTCTTGACATCCGAACCGCAAGTGTGGAAAAAAAATGCTTGGAGGGGAGCATACAAGTCGAGATATAGTTTCGAGTCGATATGACGATTGGTTTTCCAACAGAAAATCTTTTACAGTATTACTATAGACTAATTTGAACAATTGCTCTTGGTTTCATGTGATCTATTTTAGGTATTGAGATATATCTTTACACAAGATTTGTTATTTTCAAATGAAACACAAACAGTTAGATGTAGAGATTTTATTTTGCCAATGTTATAATATTAATGTTTTATTTATTATTTCTTCTTCTTCTTCAATATCGGGGCCTTCTCACACATGCGTTGTAGAAACGCTGAAAAAAATTATATAAATTAATATAAAGAGTCGCCCCTTCTGTGCACTCAAGTGAAATCAACATTTAGGAGCTATATTCACGAATGAGGAAAAAATAAACGAGATTCAATACAAAGTATTCCAAGACTTATTTTGAGTATGTCAACATAATGACTCCTCACATTCACACAACTTCATAATCCCTCTTTCATTTTAGTTTCTGAAACTTGGCTGCATTCCGACATACTGGACTCGGCGGTACACATACCGGGCTACGAACTATTCAGAAGTGACAGCTCAACTACTGTTGGCCACGGCGGGGTGTGCATCTTTGTGAAGCAGGAGATTGTTTGCACTTCTTCTGTTAAAATTTCTCGAATTGATACCCCAGGCATTGATAATATTTTCATTCAGATAACATTGAAGGACTTCTGCTTAACTGTTGGTTGTATTTATCGCCCTCGCCCGTGCGCCTATGATTCTGCTCTGGTTGATCATTTGACTCAACTTTCGGACAGGAACCACTGTTTGATAGCTGGAGATTTCAATCTTCCTGACGTTGTTTGGCCTCTGGTCATCCTGCCATCATCCTCGTCGCCCTCCCTTCCTTTTGCTGAGCTTGTGCAAAATTCTAATTTTGAACAACTGATCTCGAAGCCAACAAGATAACGACAAAATCTGGCGCCATCTTTGCTGGATCTTGTCTTGGTGAACGTCGACAATTTGATTTCAGGGATTGATTATCATCCTCCTTTTGGAAAATCGGACCATCTCACTCTTAAAGCAAAAATTCAGTTCAGCATTTCTTTAACCAAGAGAATGGTTCGGAGAACTGTCGAGGTCATCAATTTCCACAATCTCAAGAGGGACCTGGCCTGTATCAACTGGCGAGAGTGCCTTCCACATTCCGGTGTGGAGGATATTTGGGTAGCGTTTTCTGATATCCTGCAGTCCACTTTGCAGGCCAACACATCTACAAAGCAGATCTCCGCCAATCCAACTAAACCATTGATCGACGAAAACTTATGTGGTATGATTCGGCATAAGAGGAGACTTTGGCGTAGGTTCACCAGACACGGAAATCAACAGGACTATGCAGTGCATCGATCGTATTCTAATGTTTTATCTAGCGCTATCAACCGGGCAAAAAAGAATTACGAGTCTGAACTTGCGTCGTCGGGAAGTTCGAAGAGATTTTATAAATACGTTCGTTCATTTCTGAACACCAAAGTATCCGTTCCCATGATCCGAGATCCCTCCGGAGCCGTGTGCTTTGACCACCAAACGTCTGCGGAGATATTGGCTGATACATTCTCCTCATCATTTACATTTGAGCCTGATGGACCGCTACCAGTGGTGGGATGTGCTCGTTGCAGTTTCGATATATGCGATATTTCATTCTCTCCGATGGAGGTTGAGAAAGAGCTGATGGCGTTGAGGGCGGACTCTTCGCCTGGACCTGATGGCTTTTCACCGAGAATTTTCAAAATTTGCTCTAGTGCTCTTTCGATGCCCCTGGCGCTCATTTTCGAGAAGTCTTTTCAAACTCATACTCTACCTTCATCGTGGTTAAAAGCATCGATAACACCGATTTTCAAGAAAGGCGATAAACTCTGTCCAACCAATTATCGCCCAATAAGTCTGACTGCTGTAGCTTCCAAGATCTGCGAGAGGGTGATACTCAACCAGATGTTGAGCTTCCTTCTGGAAAATAACATCATTCCTCGGCAGCAACATGGCTTTCTGCCAGGTAGATCGGTTATAACAAATCTCCTTCAGTGCGTGAACGATTGGACGAGATCCCTGGATGCCGGGACCTCTATCGATGTGGTCTACTTGGATTTTTCCAAGGCCTTCGACCGAGTACCTATAAAAAGACTCTTATCCAAACTCGAACATCTTGGTATCAGAGGTAAGCTACTGATGTGGATCGGAGCCTTTCTGAGCGAAAGGGAATTTTTTGTGCGGGTGTCTGATGGTATCTCGCGTCCACGACCAGCCATCAGCGATGTGCCTCAGGGATCGGTCTTGGGACCGATTCTGTTCCTGTTTTACACAGCAGATCTCCCACTTCTTCTAGAGTAATCCTGTTCTCAATTCGCGGATAACACTAAACTTTACAATGACGCAGAAAATTGTTCAGACGTTGTTTCCCAGTGGTGCCGGGACTGGCTGCTTCCTCTGAACTTGGAAAAGTGTACTGTGCTGCATGTCGGAAAAAAGAACCCAAGAAAACCTTACACTTTGTCTGGGAAAATATTGTCTTCATCTAAACACCATGATGACTTGGGTTTGACGATCTTTCGTGGTCGTTGCATGTGCAGAAAATTGTGGACAAAACGAAGAGGGCAGTTTACATGATCTCCAATGCCTTCCATAACTGTGATCCCGGTGTTTGTTTGAAAATCTACAAAACTTATGTAAGGCCCATTTTAGAGTTTGCGGGACCGGTGTGGTGTCCTAATCTCAGGGGTGATATGGATAAACTTGAGAAACTCCAAAGATATGTCACCCGTCTTCCATATGGCCCCAATCGCCCCAGTTATGACGAACGTTTGAAAGTGTTCGGCCTGACCACTGTTGAGGACCGACGCAAGAGAGGGGACCTGATTGTGACCTACAGAGCTCTGCATGGCAAGTTTGGCACGGACCTGGCTTATTTGTTCCCCCTTAATAACAACAACCTGAGGGGCCACGGCTATAAATTGCTCAAGGAAAAATTCAGAACGACCCCTCGTCAGATTTTCCTTTCAAATAGAGTGTTCGATGTCTGGAACCGTCTGCCTTCGGAAGTTGTTGGTGCTTCTTCTGTGAACATTTTCATAAATAGATATGACAGCTTTGTTCGGGAAACGTTTGATCCGCAAAATTTGTGATAATTGTGTAACAGTTCTTACATTCGACTCATTTTGAATGCTTCTTTGTTTTCTTTCTCTCTCTTGTTGCGATGTGTACTGCTACTGTGTTAATTGAATTTTTTGTATATTTAGAGCTATTATAGGCTCGGCCTCAGCTCCAACTCATAATTAATAATAATAATAATGATAACTTGAAACTCGAGAGTAGAAAAATTCTAATGAGCAAGTTCAGAAATCGATTCGTTCAATGGAAAACATGAAAATTTGCTCTGATTTAGTCACAATTCTGTGATATCTTGTTTCCACAAATTGATGTTCGAAAGCTCGTTATCCTATATAACGATATCTGAATGAAAAAAAATCCACTCCACATAACTTGTATCTGATAATCTTACTATGAATGAAAAATTGAGTCAAAGACAAGCCGAGGGTATCAATAAGAGCGTATAGCGCCCAAAACGGTGAGCAGAGTTCTTGCTGATAGAATTGCTTGGAATACTCATTTTCTGACAAGCTCCAGAATCGGTGAACAAACATTAAGACCATTGAGAAATTTATGGCGGTATTCTGCTTTTTCTCTGTAAGCTACAAATCTGTAGCCTACGATTGATATGTATGTGGCTGACTTACTTAACTTAATAATGAAATTCTGAAAATTTTTCTGTGACTGTCGTATGAGAAGTGTCAATTTTGAACTACTTCGTCATAAAACCATAGAATAGAATTTATTTCTCTATCATATTGGTTCGTAAGTATTGATTATTGGGTACATTTATGTTCAATTTGTGTTCGGAAAAGAGAAATTTACAACCGAAGTGCAAAAATGAAGCACAAAAGTAGTTGAGTATAGAAAATTATTTCATATTGTTTGACAAAAACATTCAACATAACCTCACAATATACCTTTCGATATGTTTTCGATCACCTGTGATCACCTACGGATTTATAGAAAGTGTCGAGAATCGTTATTTTCCTGTAAGCTTATGAACAGCTACAGATTTGCTTACAGATGAAAGCAGAATACCGCTATTAATTTCACACAGAAGCAGGAATCAGAAAGTTGTGACAATGTATTTAGCAATGACTGTCTAAGTCAAAAGTTGTGACAAACAGTGGCTTCGAATTTTGCTATTTTTTCTTCCAGAATAAAAAGGAGAACTCAAATGTTTATGCCTCATAGATAGATTTATTCTCCCAAGATACTCACGGATGTAATCTATTTCTCCCTCATCATCTTCTTCTTCAAGGCAGTCTTCCATCAACTCATCAACTTCAACATCTGTCATTCTTTCTCCTAAAATAAATCAATGTCGAAATACTCGTCAATGCTCTTCGACTCCGTACTCACCAAGAGAGAGAAAAGCATGCGTCAGTTCGCCCGCCAACATTTTGTCATCTCCTCTTTTGTCGTATAATTTCAAACATTCAATGAAGTCTTCGTAACAACCCATATCTTTGACTTCCTTTTTCAGAGCAGAAATCATTGGCAGGACTTCTTCGATTTTGAATGACTTCTCGCCTGAAACATGAAAAATGTTCAATGAACATAAACATAGCATATACTTTTATCTTTTGTCTTTTAAGGATCGAATTGCGCTGATCGGTATCTGCATTACATTGTCGAATTGATCGAATTGATAAAATTATTTTCAAACAAATGAATCAAAGGCAGAGTAGCAAAGATATAACAATATTTTTCAAGTTGGTATGAAGAATTATTAAAAGATTCAAAAAACGCCAAATATTGTTCTTACTAATTCAAACGAATTGTTTGACCCACGACTTGATTAAGGAGAATATTTTTAAAAGCTAATGATACTCGAATTTCCTCTCTACTCAGTGCCAAGCTGCATAAATAATTACCACTTTTCGTTTTTGAAAAAGTTCGTTTTCGTTTTTTGGTGAGGTAGCTTCTTCATAAACTAGTTCATCATGGATGGAAAAACACGTCCCTTATTTTCATGTGACACAAATTTAAAAAAATATCTAGAATCGTGTGAAATATTGCCCTTTATGTTCTGCAGAAAACTGTTATAATCAGAGTTAATAGATACCTTGGACAGCCGCCTGAGGAACCTCTTGATACTGAGCGAATCCACTTGGACTCCCATACGTCTTCCATTTTTGGTGGCAATAAATTTTATGCTTAATTAATTTTATGGTGTTTTACTTTTAGTAGGCGGAAAACTTTTATTTAAATTCATTCCCATTTATTTTTTCAAATATTATACTATTTAGAACATTATAAAAAGTATCCACTTTCTCAGTAGTGTCTTCGTCACCCAAAATTACTTTCTAATTGATCTCATATCGAAAAAATAAAAAAATTTTTTTTTCTGTTTTTTTGTTTTTAAATTTGATAGAGTAAGCAATTTTGAATACATTCGTACTCAAATCGTTGCATTCGTCCAAATACTTTCCGAAATATAAAAAAAAAACTTAACAAAAAAGGTAGATAAGAGTATTCAGTATAATGTTTGCTATTTCTAATCTAGATATCCTAAGCACAAACCGTTTTCACGTTTTTGTAGTCGAAGACAATGGAAATATTTAACATATTTAGAATTTTGAAAAACTCGTCACAGGGTGTTCCAAATGTTGGGTCAAAAATTAGGATCAAGATTGGCCCATAACTTTCGTTTTTCCAATTAGAACCCTATTTTTTTTTTTGATTGCGTTGGATTCTGCGATGAAAAACGATGATAATGTTCTATCATGTTGATGCTCCTAAAATTAATAATTCTCGAGTTATTTAGTATTTTCTGATTACATGTCGTACGTAGCGTCAAATTCATAAAATCTGTTTCATAAAAACAATGATGAATGAATTAAAAAAAAGGTGTATCACTAGTGAGTTATTGGAATAATTTATCTTATATGAACAAGGTCATAGTTGATATGATATAGATTTAATAAATTTGGCGCTACGTACGACATTAAATCAGAAAATCCTAAATAACTCAAGAATTATCAATTTTAGGAGCATTAACATGTGTGAACATTATCATCATTTTTCTTCGTACAATCCAACGCAATCATGAAAAAATAACGTTATAATTTGAAAAACGAAAGTTATGGGCCAATCTGGATCCCAATTTTTGACCCAACACCCTGGAACACCCTGTGATGAGTTTTTCAAAATTCTGAAAATGTACAATATTTCCACAGTTTTCGACTTCGAAAATGTGAAAACGGTTTGTGCTTAAGGTATCTAGATTAGGAATAACAAACATAATACCGATTACTCTTTTCTCTCTTTTTCTTCAGGTTTTCTCGATATTTTGGAAAGTATTTCGACGAATGCAACGATTTCAGTACGAATGTATTCAGAATTGCATACTCTGTCGAATTCGAAAACAAAAAATCAGAAAAAAATTTTTCTACCGATCTAAAATATTCTTGGAGCTTGATCACTTTCAGTTATACAGGGAGTAAAAAAAAAATTTCAAGAATTTTTTTTTCTGTTTCCCAATTTTCAGATTTCAAATAGGTCCAGTTCTGAAGAAACGCCTAATAGGCCGTCGAACTTGGTACACCCTGTATACAGGGTGAGTCGGGAGGAACGGACCAAACTTCAGGTGTGTATTCTGCAGGTCGAAATAATTCCAAACAACTCATATGTTTTTATCCGATTCGCATTTGTTTTCAAACTATAGGGTAATTACAATATTTAAATAAGGTTAACCAATATTCAAATCAAGAGTTTCTCGGACTATGGATTGGTCGCTGTGGTCGTATTAGTTGGCCTCCAAGATCTCCAAACCTCACATCATTGAACTATTGTTTGTGGGGCTACTTCAAGAATGAGGTATACAAAGTTAAAGTTGACACTAGGGATGCTCCAATTCGACGCATTAGAAATACGGCATTTTTTTTAAAAGAAAATCACGAATACATCAGAAAAGCATCGAGACACCTTCGCAGACTAATGTGTTTCGAGGTTAATGGCGGGATTTTCGTGCATTTATTAAAATAATGCTATAAATGAAACTATTTTTATATAGAAAAAGTTGTTTTTTATAATGACTCTGTAGTTTGAGAACAAATGAAAATCGGATAACAACATATGAGTTTTTTTATATTATTTCGAGCTATAGAATACACACCTGAAGTTTGGTCCGTTCCTCCCGACTCACCCTGTATATATTAGACTGATTAAAAAAAATCGACATTTTTTGTTTTCACAAACCCTAATTATCTTCAGGGTATCGATAAAAGACCTCTGTGAAAGTATCAGCTTCAAATAATAATATTTAGAGGTCGCTCATCAATTATTTCTATTTTCCCTACTAATAGCAGGAAAAAATTTTTTTTTTCAATAAAAAATTTCTAGAGCACAAAACCAATAGACGGATTTCATTGTGTGATACATTTTCGTCTAGGCAATCAGATACTCTACAAAATGTCTCTTACGATATTTCTATGAAACGGCCCCTTCAAAAGTTATTCGATTCGGTGCTAATATTGAGGTATTTTTGAAGAAAAGAATTGTAATAATTTTTTTAATATTTCGATAGCACCGTTGAAGAGTACTGAAAAAACTACCCTAAAGATGTTTTTATTTCGACAGCGTAGCCACGATACCGAGGAAGTTATAACGAATGATAAAACTGGTCAATCACCAAAATCATCCTGTAGCACGGAGACAAGACACTGTAGCTACTTGCGGTATTCAGCAATATATGTATCTCGGAAAAAGAGTATATGACATGTATATTTCTTTTTTTCTAGCTCTTTTAATTACAAAGTAGATGTAGTACTAAATCATCGAAATCTGACCAACCTGCACACTCAATGGACAATTAAAATGAATGAAAACTACTTTGAATGGAGAATGAATTAGATAAAAACAATGAGAAAGTAAAACAAAAAATTAAATACCTAGAATACGATGGACAATAATTCGAATATTAACGAATACATGGAGGAGCCAGACATAATGTATCAAAAATCGATGGATATCTCTACACATTGATCAACAGAAAGGGCAAATTAGACAAACTATGAGAGTTAGATTCTACAAATCCTGCAGATATAATTTGGAATAGTTATAAGTTATAAGTGGAAATCCTGATTTGTTCCGCAATAGAGAAGGGGTTTGCTTTTTCTCCTTGAAAGGGAATATGTCATATCGAATTGGAAGTTACTGATATTGTGCCATCCGGAAAGATTTCGTTATTCTCATATTCTCAATAATTATTACTACAAAGTGTAGTTTATTGTTATTGGGGATATCACTTATATTTCCCTGAAGTACCTTATATTATTAGGCACTTCTTCATCGCTGTGAAAATGCAGCTTAACATTTCTTTATGAATCTATTATCAGAATAAAAAAATCCTGTTAACTAATCTTTGGGTTTCGGAAAAAGCGTGAGCAAGTGGAAGTGAGCATGTGATTGAAAATAGATCTAGGATTGTGGCAATTGCCATACTTCACAATATTCTGAAGAATCCTGTGGCTGCGCGTTCAAGACAAAAACCTCAAGTTTACATGATTCTTCGGCCATTTCCGGATGGATTTATCATCCAAAATTGATAGAGTAATATTATTTGCAGAATATTGATGTGAATTCAAATTCTTGTAGCCAGGAAGAATAGTGTAAGGGCACTGGGGAAAGAAAAAAAGGAAAATTGTGATCAATCAGGTGGCTGAATGCTATAATTGATGTCTAATAAATTTATGAATAAATCTTATATTATTCCTATAATAGTCCACTGCATTCAGGCCAAAATAGGTCCATTTCTTACCTTTTTCAGGTAGATCTCTTAAATGATGCCGTACACGGGAGTGTACGCAAAAAAATTGGCATCGCTTTAAAAGGCTAAAATCTTGCTAAAATGTGAATTCTCTTAAGTATCTCGGTCACTCTATCAAACATCTTTTGAAGATAATTTTTGCAACTGTACGAACGGTTGTGGACCATTGTGTGACTGTCGGAGGTTTGGACTTTATTGCTCACCGGTTTGTGACAACTACCACGCATAATCCTGCATGAATGCCGAACAAATCAGAGATTTCTCAAAAAAAAAACTGAGACCGATACAGGAAGCCAAAATTCTGAGATTGACTCCACGGATATCATTAAAGAATGTATAAATTCATTCGTAGGAGGCGAAGGGTGAAGGTGAAGACAAAGCAGAAGAAATGAACAATCTTACAACATTTTAACGAATGTCGAGGTCGTGGATTAGACCCAATTTGAAAAAAGGCGCCTAGTACTTAACCTCATAGGTGGTATGGAATAGAGTACCTCAATTATCCAAAATATCACATTCATTCAAATTGAACCCAAGATTGTGACGAAACGATTGGTCATACCAAAAAATGGCCCTCTACCTTTTTTGGGAAATTTTATTAGCTTTTTTATCTCCCCAAAATATTTTTTCGTAAGTTTGATACGGACCGAGATATTTAAGCGAATTCACATTTTAGCACTTTACAGCTTTGCCAAATGTTATGCGTACATCTTCGCCTAGGGTACCCTTGAGGCATCATTTGGGAACCAAAACCCACATGAAAAACTTCTGAATATATTAAATATTCGTAGGTCGGTTCACTGGACGATCCAAATGAAATGATTTGCCATCACGACTATAAGCATATTTGATTATTGAAGAACTTCAGCATTCCATAACCGCCATTTCTATAAATGGCATTGAAGAAATATATGAAGTTTGTCCTGTTTCCCCTCGTAATGTTTAATTAACACGACTCACCACAATTCACCATCATTGATTATTCTGAACGTAACTAATCATGATTTCGTTTTACCTGGACAAGAGCGTTGTCAATTCTCAAATTTCGAGCCGGAAAATATTTTTCTAACGAAGAATTTGTTGTCACATTTGAGATCAGCCGTCTGTAAACATGAAAAGTTTCGAAAGAAGAAGCGTAGACTTCCGGATATACTTTTGTGAAAGTTTTTTTAGTCTCTGAAACAAAAAACAATTAGAAATTTTTTTCAAATAATAGAAGAGAAGTTCCTGCGTAAAAACTTGTGTACTAGTTTGTCTCGGGCCAAGTCCTTTCAAAAATTGTTGCG
The DNA here is from genome assembly GCA_038502775.1 of Hippodamia convergens. Taxonomy (NCBI): domain Eukaryota; kingdom Metazoa; phylum Arthropoda; class Insecta; order Coleoptera; family Coccinellidae; genus Hippodamia; species Hippodamia convergens. The sequence goes on from CM076609.1 coordinate 47,954,263, forward strand.
TAACAATAAACTCTAAACTTTCTATTATTTAAACGAAATTTCTAATTGTTTTTTTGTTTCAGAGACTGGAAGCTTAAACCATAAAAAACTTTCATAAAAATGCAAAGACTTGCTTAAAATATTCCAATAGAATTCAGATATATGGTTACCTAATTTTTTTATCTCAATAGTTTCTAGAGTACTGATCCTTTCGAAATAAAGTAGTGTCAAAACACAACGGTTCCTGCAAAACATGAGGATTGTATCAGAAGTCCGAAAAAAATTTTTTTCAACATGTTCGGAACCTCTCAGATCATTGGATGCTGACTTTGGTAGAATATATGAATGTATTGTTCGGGAGTATCTATTTTCCCGATTCGTTGTTTAAATACCTACAAAGACGCAGATCGAACTGGAAATAATCGAAAATTGTTGCAAAATTCCAAAAAACATTGAGTTGAGAAACTAGGATACCTATATTGATTTAAGTTATGGAGCAATTCATTTCTTTTGAAAAGTTTCCAAGAAAGGTGAGTTTTCTGTAAAAATTGTTTGGTTTGACAAGGAGGCAGTAGCGTAACGAATTTCGACCGGGCCCCCCCCGCAGAATTAGTTTTCGGGCCCCCTCGTACGGGCATTCGTGTTTATTGGAAAAAACTTTATTTAAGAAAAGTATATGGTTTAGGTGTAACAACACCAATATTACTCCGAAATATTACTTGAAGTAATACTTTCTATACTTTATTTATTGAAATATTATTCAAAATTTGTAGTAAATTATATACATAATTGCATCTTTATTTCCAAAATACTGTGTTACTTGAAGTAAATGGGTAAATAACTTGAGTGATTGATTTCTTTGTTGCAAATACATTTATTACTTCGTGAAGGTCCATATTCCTGGCTCGTTTATTCTCAATTCTCAACAAACTGGGCCCGCTAAGTTTTTTTTTGGGTCATTGTACTTCTCAAATAATTCTTTAATAACTTTAACTTTTAAAAGCATCGCTCTACCCTTGCTACAGTAGCAGGTTATAATAAAAATAACATTAAAGCAGTACAGAGATCTGGGAAACTAGTTACAATCGAAAAATTTTGTGAAAACAGGAGATCAGCTAACTGTCGTATTGATGATCTTTTCTGAATCTCTGATTTCAATGCAATTACTTCTAAAAGAATTCATTCGGAAGTTAAAGTATCTATACACGCACCGGCGAACTGCAGTCCGGGACTGCAGAAATGTAGATCCACACTTTCGTTATCACTACACATGCACAGATAATCGATAAGTCCTAGCCGGCAGTTTCGGCAAATCGCTTGAGAAACTACCGTTTGTGGAGCGATTCCTTCAGATCTCATCGACAGTTCAGGACTTCCTAACTATTTGATATCTCACAGCCAAAATTGGAGATTCAGCTAGTAGAATCTGCAGATCTGAACTGAACGTGTATGGTCAAATTTAGGATGGACTGCAGTCCGCGGACTGTCAGTATTCGATTTTCAGATCAGGTCTTACGATTTAACTGTATCGTGTATAGTGCGCTACAATTTTTGGATGTCAGTTCAAATCGACAGTCCTGGGACTGCAAGCCTCCGGATCGTGTATAGGCACCATTAAGGTCAGAACTGAGGTCATGTTCATATTCTTTAACGATAAAATTATTTGAATTTTCTCTTGAAGACCAGGCCACCATCACGGCCGGGCCCCCCCCAACGCCTGGGCCCCCCGCACCGCGGGGTCTGCGGGGGTGTAAGTTACGCCACTGCAAGGAGGTTTTAAAATGAGTAAATGAAGTCTTTTCTGACGATAACGGATGAAATTTCATGTCTTTAGTGTTTTCTATATCACATAAATATCCATTAAAGTCAATGCAGTTTCGTTTCAGACGGACATAATCTTTGTCTTCGAAAAGAGTAGTGATTTTTGGTTGAGAAGGCTGAAATACGTATTAAACAATGTTTGGTAATGATGTTCAATCTCACCGAAGACGAGGGGGACAGGACACGGAACAAGCTACACATGAGCTAGGTGCCTGTTTCCTTTTTGATAATGGTATCTTTATAAAATTGAGTATTGTTTTATGTTATGAGTTATAATGATTCAATAGAAATTAAATTTGGATATTATTATTATGCGTGGACTGATGACATGCTCTGATTTTTATAATTATAACACCAGACAACAGAATATTATTTGTGTGCCTCAACACAAAACTACTCAATGTGAAACGTCAACAAAAATGGTGGGTATAACATTGCATAATCATCTACCCAATAGATTCTTACTACTCAATGACAAACAGTTCAAAAAAAAAATGAAAAATATGTTTATGGAAAAGTGCAGTTGTATTAACATGCCAACGTTAAAGAGTTGCGAATAAGTTACTAACGTCGCCACACTGAATAATCCAAGCAGATCCTTCGAGTTTATCATTTGAGATATGGACAATTCTAGAAAGAGGTTTTTCTGAAGATGTGTAATGCACAGTTAAAAGCTCTGAAATGAACACCTTCAGAAAAGTTTCATTGAGCTATTTGTTATTTATTCTAGAAAGAATTTCTTAATGACATTGAGTCAAGATTTTTCTGGTCACACAATCGAAGAACAAAAGTTTCTAACTTACCTTCATTTTTTGAGGCTCCTAATTCTTCGAGTCTTGCTAGACTCGGATTGAGATTCATACATCTCATGAATTTTCCTAACAAGGTTGAGTCCAATGTACCATTTTGACCGTAAACTTCGAATGCGAATTCAGCAGCTATGCAAAGGTGAAAATTCTGTTAGACAAATGATTTTATAATAAAGAAGACAATTCATTTCCTAACATTCAGAATAGATATGATATATAGGTATTCTTCATCTCTGATAAATTGATTGGTGAAAAAAGGAAAAAGTCATTTGGAATATGTGTTGTGTGTTTTGTAGATGAGTTACTCATTAGGTGTTCTGGAGATCTATTGTTACTCAGTGTTGAACTCTGCATCCATGACAATCTGTAGATAATGACTTACTCTCAATCTCAGCTGGTTTCAGATCCGTCTAGAAAAAAAAATTAAATTTTTCCAGTTCTTATTTTCCAAAATGATTACACTCACCATGTTTGGTTACTGCTTGCTCTTCACTGATCGAAGACCGAATGACATTAGAACTGAAAAGCATTAGGAGCATTGGCAGGTTTTTATAGTGTAGAATGTATTCTAAATTGGTCCTTTAATTGCAAGTATGTCAACGTTCATTGGTTCTAATGATGAGTCTATAAAAAAGTTGGGCGCTAATGCATAGTACTGCTGCTGATTGAAGTGCATGTCATTCCATCGAAGGATTGGCAAATAATATGGTTGTGACTGGTGTAGATATAAATGGAACGAGAAAACTAGGATTTCGATTCATCAGGTGAGTCCTCTAGTTTTGAAGAGCCGTTCGAAGAATGTTTTCTCGATAATAGGTTCGAGGAAAATATGGCTTGTATAGTCTTATTAAAATCTCCGCAGAAAAACTACAATTCATTGAACTGTTTCATTTTACCACTCAATTCGTTACGAAACCCTGAGATTGTACTTTCACGTAGTTGAAAATCTAGAACAGTAAGCGATTTCATTTTAATCTCATTGAGACCTAAGACAAAAAAATCAGTTATACTTACGTTCTTTCTGATAGACTTCCCATATATTAATCCTAAAACTTAGGTCTCTTCAAATTGTATTCTAGATTTTTCAAACATTCATTGGAGCAATTCAATTTGCGTGAGCCCTTGGAAAAGTTGTAAAACAAGATGATGTGCAGTAACAAATTAATATGAAAAATTATTGGATATCTCATTGTTAATTTTTCATGCGAGGTCCATCTGAAAATGTTTTACTCCATCTGGCAATGGTGTTTTCCAGTTATGTAATTCTTTTATTTACTGATGCGACTTTTTCGGTTGTGAATGCTTCGTGTTGCATTGGTTCATAATTCTCAGCACTAGAATTTTCTTCGGCAATCCAATTCCCATATTTATTGAACCCTGGTTTTGTAGATATCTGTTTCCATTTCTGTTTTCTGTGGGTATTTCCTTATTTTCTTCATTATACGATGAAGGTTTGCAGTAGAACGATTTTTTCGGATTTTTCGAATAAATGATTGGCTGGTTTCAGGCAATGAATTTTTATTATTATAGACTTCAGCCTGGCGGATTTCACACTTCCCTTCAGAGGAACATCCACTCATCCCAGATATTTTAGATATCAGAAGGATTAAGCTCCGTCGGGGCCCTTTTCAGGTTATCGGGTTCATGGTGGTGGTCTTCCTGTCGTAGGGACCTGTTATACTTTCCTCGTTTCTCCACATTTCCAATATACATTCGTATCGTTCCTTCTGTCCCCAGCAGAACAGCTTTCTGCATGGTGTTATAGATATTCCCATCCAGTTAAAGCTGTTTCAAATTTCATGAAAGTTTTTCAGGTATTAGTCCTGTGAAAGAAATTACGATAGGGACGATTTTTCTATCTGTCAATTTCCAATATCTCCTGAGTTGTTCATCAAGGTCTGTGTATTTGGAAATATTTTCTGCATGTTCATATGGAAAATTGTTGTTATTCGGTATAGCCAAGTCAATGAGTATTGCTTCTTTTTCATCTTCAAGTAGTACGAGGTCTGGTCCATGGTGCAATTATTATTATAATAGTCAGACATTTGATCATTTTTGGAATATAAAACATCTTCATTCAACCACGTTCTAGATACTCCAACAAAATCTAAATTTGGGTGATCTAAGTTATCAGTTGACATTATTAAAAAATAATGGAAACTAAACTGCAAGAAAATAATAAAACCGAACAGTTGGTTAGCAGAAAAAAATTTCAATACTATTCAAGAATCATTACGAAAACTGTGATGAGCTATAATTTAGCTCAGACATATAACAAATTCTAAAATTAATAAAAAAATATTGTAACGTCTGCTGGGATCTATGAGCCGCCCCTGTATTCTTTCTAGAAACATCCCATGCTTTCTAACCACGACGTGCGTATTCCATCGACATCTACTCATTTCTACAATATTGGCTTACGAGATATCAGAGCAGTCGGAACTATCGAATGGGTGAAAGTAAATAATTGTGTAAATAAATTTGAGTAGTCTGTGAATATAAATTGGTGTAATATTTGTGATAACAAATTAGACTTTTTACACATTGACAATTTTTTGGTCCTAGAAAATGTTACTATATTATCATCATTATGATTAAACACAATAAAAAAATAATTGACTAATTTCTGAAAAACAAAAAGAAAAGTTGGGAAAAAGTAAAACGAATATCTAAGTTATTCGTACTTTCTTGTTTTCATAAAAAACAAATTTTTTACCTCTTACGGTCCACGAATGAACTCCATATTCTTCTCATAACTTCATGAATAAATCAAATCTCTATATATTAACAAAACTTCATCACGATGCTACCCTACTGGTTACTGGTTGACAAAACTCGAGGGAGGTGCTTTCCCATTTCAATATAATAACAATAATAATTATCGTTTATGTCATTTTTGTGATGTTCATTTTGAAATTGGTTTTATTCGGTGTTACCACATTATACATCATACATATTTTGCTGGAGATCTTTCTTCTCAGTAATACCTACCTCGGAACAAGGTGCGTCAAGTTGGTGACTCACTAGTGAAATTTTGATATGAAAATATTTTAAGAATTTTGTGCCCATTTTGTGCTTTACGTTAAGAATTTTGTGCCCATTCAGTTTTCGAGATATTTCGAAATTTCAATATGAGTCACCAACTTGACACTGCAACTCATATGTGGAATTTTGGAAATTTTCTTTTTTCGATGAATTGTTCCCATTTTGTGCCAATTTGTGCCGTAAGTTACGAATTTTGTCCCATTCAGTTTTCGAGATATTTCGAGTTTTCACTATGAGTCACCAACCTGACGCTGTGACTCATATGTGGACATCATACTAATATTATCCATGTTTATCATTGAGAGATACAAATAACGCTCGACAATGATTTCTAATACTAGTATTTATCTATCTCCACAAGAGAAACCAGGAATTTCCCGAAAACTGAAAGAGCACAAAATTCATAATATACGGCACAAATTGGCACAAAATGAGCACAATTTATCGGAAAAAAATTATCATATTTCCATATGTAAGTCACAGCGTCAAATTAGTTTGTTTCATTTTCCTTCTCATTTTTGTTGTGTTTCGTTCTGAAAGTTTTATGAATGAGCATATATTAATAGTGTCTGTTTTATTGAATATTCTCATCCTGGTACACTTAAACACGAAAAAAAAAAAAACATATTAGTTTGTTGAACTGATATGTCATGATATTAATGTGTCAACGTATGAAAATGTATCGATTTATACAGGGTGTTTCCTTAACATGCGGCAAAAATTCAGGGGGCTGTTCCTTGGACTATTCTAAGAATATTTTGTCCTTTGATGATTTTTGAAAAACCTCTTTGTTTCGAAGATACAGGGCAAACAAAATTTTAGATAATAACATTTTATTATGAAAAATTACATGAATATTTAACTTAACCTACAAAAACTGTTGAAAATGACCACCTCCAGCCAGCATACAAGCATCCAATCTTCTCCTCATTGACAGTGAAAGATAAAATGTTAATTGCTAATACATCACAAAACGAATTCAAATGAAAACCGTGTTTAATCTGTATTCCTTTACTATCTGAACTTATCAATTTTAAGTCAAAAAACTGGCCGTTTTTTATAGTTGTCAAACACATTTAAAAATAAATTGTACCTACTTAGTAAACACAGTGCGGTACGCATTTTTATTTAAACTATTATCAATTTTAAAAATATGAAAAATGTTGTTCGCCCTGTATCTTCGAAACAAAGAGGTTTTTCCAAAAACATCAAAGGACAAAATATTCTTAGAATAGTCCAAGTAACAGCTCCCTGAATTTTTGCCGCATGTTTAGGAAACACCCTGTATATTAACGTAAACATCATTTGAATTGAACTTTGTAAGTGACGGGGTATTATTGAAGATGAAGATGATCGAAAAATGAAAATTTCCAAAATTCCATAGGTGAGTCAACAACTTGACGCTTGACTCAGTGAAAACTCGAAATATCTCGAAAACTAAATGGGCACAAAATTCCATAATATACGGCACAAATTGGCACAAAATGAGCAGAATTTACCGAAAAAAGAAAATTTACAAAATTCCATATGAGTCACAGCGTCAAGTTAGTGACATCGCAGTGAACACTCGAAATATCTCGACAACTGAATGGGCACAAAATTCGTAACTTACGGCACAAATTGGCACAAAATGGGCACAATTCATCGAAAAAAATTCCAAAATTCCACATATGAGTCACAGCGTCAATTTAGTGACTCATATTGAAATTTCGAAATATCTCGAAAACTGAATGGGCACAAAATTCATAACATACGGCACAAATTGGCACAAAATTCCCAAAATAATTTCATATCAAAATTCCACTAGTGAGTCACCAACTTGAATTGTACAAATTCGTTGAACAATAGTGATAAAGGTTGGTATTTATCACTTGGGAAAAACTTAGCACGTTTAACGTTTCTTTATTATTGACAACTACATCAATTGTTCTTGACATACATCAATATATATTCCGAACATCGAATACTAACACGAAATACATAATAATTCCAATACTCCCACTTATTGAGTGTTGTAAATATCAGCAAGAACACTAAAAACACACTCATTGTGAGTCTCAATCACTATGAGTTTTCATGCCCAACAAATATCTGAGTCTTAGAAAAGCTTCTTTTGGTAGAGCTTTTGTAAAAAAATCAGCCTCTTGTTCTTTTGTTGGGACATATTTAGGAGATATTTCACCACTATAGTATTTTTCCCGAACAAAATGGAATTGAACATCCACATGCTTCGTACGGCTGTGAAATTCAGGGTTGTGAATGAGCTTTATAGCACCTTGGTTGTCTATATGTAGAGGAGTTGCACCCTTCAATGATACACCAATATTATTCAGCAACTGACGTAACCATACAGCTTCTTTGGTTGCTTGGCATGCAGCTACATATTCTGCTTCTGTTGTTGATAAGGTAACACCTGATTGCCTTTTGCTGGACCACGTAATTGGCCCTCCTGAAGCCTTGAATACGTATCCGGTAGTGGACCTTCTTATTTCTTTGTCTGATGCGTAATCAGCGTCACAGAAACCATTCAGGTTGTACTCTGGTTGTCTCAAATATTCTATTCCATAATTGGCAGTATTTTTCAGATATCTGATAATCCTTTTGACTGCATTCCACTGAGCTACTGTAGGATTATTCAGGAATCGGCTTGCGACTCCCACTGAATATGCAATGTCTGGCCTTGAAACGATTGCAGCAAACATTAATGATCCCACACATTCTCTATAGGGACCTTCAAAGTTAATGTCTGTTTCAATTCTCATAAGATCAGCATTTGTGTCAGCTGGTGTTACTGAAGGGTTACACTGATTCATTCCAAACTTATTCACAATTTTGTTTATATATCTCGTTTGATGCAGAAATATAGAGTTTCTCTCCTTGTTCTCTATAATTTCAAGTCCAACATAATTATTGATATCGCCTACTTTAATTTCAAAACATTTACCTAATTCTGTTAGAAAAATATCCAGTGCTTTGTCAGATGGCGATATCAACAAACCATCGTCGACATAGATAATGAGCAGAACTTTGTGTTCCTGTACATATCCTCGATAGATACATTTATCTGCTTGGCATTGCTCAAAACCAAATTTTCTTAGTGCACTGTCAAATTTCTGGTTCCAGCATCTGGGTGCTTGTTTTAATCCGTATAATGATTTTACCAGTTAACATACTTCATTGACATGCTTGGGAAAACCTTCAGGAATTTCCATATAAACTTCTTCTGAGAGTTCTCCATACAAAAAAGCTGTTTTGACATCAAACTGCTTGATTTTGTATCCTTCGTGGGCAGCAACCGACAGAATTACTCTGATTGAATCAAATCGTGTTGTAGGAGAAAATATTTCATGATAATCACGTCCTTCCTTTTGAGCAAAACCTTTTGCACACAGTCTTGCTTTATATCTTTCTATTTCACCTTGATTGTTATATTTTAGTTTGAATACCCATTTTGATCCAATCGCTTTTCGTCCTTCAGGAAGTTTTTGTATAATCCATACTTTATTTTGTTCCAGAGCACGTATTTCTTCTTGTATTGCTTCTATCCACTTATCAGCGTTTTCGCAATGTATTGCTTCTTCATAGGTATTTGGAACTTCTAGTTCCACCAGGTTCAGCTCAACTTCAAAATCTCTTAATTTTTCCGGAAACTTGACGTTTCTTCTTGGTCTTCTATTCTCTTCATTAAGTTCGATTTCTTCGTATGGTTGAAAATTATCCTCTGGCTGAATGTCTGATATTGGATTTTCAAAGTTATCATCTGTGAACTCAATTAATACAGGTATCTCTTCTTGTTTATTCATAAATCCATTTTTTTCTTCCTGAAACATCACATTACAAGATATTGTAATCTTGCGATTCTGGGGATTGTATAAACGGTAATTTGTGGAATTTTTATCATATCCTACAAAAACCATTCTTTGACTTTTAGGTTGAAGCTTTGTTCTCTTCTGATTAGGAGTATGTACATATGCAACACATCCGAAGGTTTTGACATGACCTAGATATGGTTTTTCACCTGTCCATTGTTCATAAGGTGTGCTTTCGCACTGCTTGGATGGTGTTCGATTTAAAATGTATATAGCAGTGTTTGCTGCTTCTGCCCACAGATAGTGTGGTGCGTTTGCACTGATAAGCATAGTTCGCACACTTTCCATAATGGTTCTATTCTCTCTTTCACATCTTCCATTTTGTTCTGGTGTATATGGTGCGGTAGTTTCTAATTCAATACCCTCTTTCATCATGTACATTTCCAGTTCTTTGTTTGTGTATTCAGAACCATTGTCAACATGAAGAGCATTCACTGAGTGTCCAAACTTTGTTTTGATAACGTTATTATATCTAACAAAACATTCAAGAGTATCACTTTTGTGCTTTATGAAGTAAGCCACTCGGTATCCTGTACAGCTATCTTTGAACAATAACATATAACGAGCACCTGATCCTGATACAGATGATGTTGCAATAGGTCCACATATATCACTATAGACAAGTTTTCCGGGAGCACTTTTGTTGACTCTTGTTGACTTAGGAAAACTTTTTCTATGCTGCTTGCCTAGTATACAGGCTTCACATTGGAAATTGTCAATATTACTCATTGTTACTCCTTTTACAAGATTTCTTTGAACCATATCTTTCAAGTACTGCTTGTTTATGTGACCAAGCTTTTTGTGCCAAATTTCAATAGATTCTCTGACTTGTTCTGTTACAGTTGCTTCAGTGTTGTTGCAAACTGTACGAATAAGCATCTTGTATAGATTATTTGTTTTCTGCTGCAAAGCACTAGCTACAAGATCTCCTCCTTGATATATTTTGGCATAAGTACCTTCCTTGATTATCTTCATGTTCCTATTCGTCAGAACTCCCTCAGATATAAGATTTTTTCTCAGATCTGGGATGAAGAGTACATCTTGTATGTAAGAATCAAACCAATGTCCATCTATTAACTTCTGAATTTTTACTGTGCCTTTTCCTTTCACTTCTAGGCTTTTACTATTTCCTAGGTACACATAAGAAGGGCTTTCAAGTACTTTGAACTCAGAGAAGTAATCTCTTCTATTGGACATATGTGCTGATGCACCACTGTCTAGGATCCAGATATCATCACACTGTGTGATATTGAGCTCCTCTATTTCAGTATTTAGTGCTGTTTCATTTCTTCTAGTGGATTCACTATATTTTGTTTGATTTGATTGCTTCAAAACGTAACAGTCCTTTGACATATGACCACGTTTATGGCAAGAAAAGCATTTGAATGGGAATCTTTTCTTCTTAGCTGCATTTGGTGTACTTTTCTTCTTTGTGTTCAAAGTCATTGTGGCGAGAGCTTCCTGTTCTTCTTCTAAAATTGTCAAACTTTGTTCTTCATCTTGGAGTCTGGCAGTCAGGTTCTTCACTGTTTGCTTTCTCTCATCCATTGACAGCCAGGCTTGCCTTACATTTCTATATTTCTGTGGTAAGGTGTTCAAGATTTTTGTTACTATGGCAGTTTCACTGACAGAATCACCACAATCTTTGATTTGCTGTGCTAAATTTTCGATTTTGGCTACATGCTTTGCCACAGAGTCATTGGGATCCATCCTATATTGGTGAAACTTTTCATGTGCCATGAGTTTATTAACTTCTGACTTTTGACAATATATTGAGTCAAGTTTCTCTTTCATTGCCTTCGAGGTTTCGCAATTTTCTATAAGAGTAATCTGCTCGAAGTCCATGGCTGATGTAATAAGAAACATAGCTTGTGCATCCTTTCTGTACCAACTATCTAATCCTGCAGCCTGGGTCGCAGCTGGTTTTTCCATTGTTCCATCTACAAGACCATAAAGACCTTTTGCCTTCAGGGCACATTTCAGCTGGAACATCCATTGGTGATAGTTTTGCCCGGTGAATTTCGTAATGCTACCAACGTCTATTTTGTCACTCATTTTTCAACGATGTCTTCAGTGTCTGTTTATACGAACACTGGGCCCATAACCAATTGTACAAATTCGTTGAACAATAGTGATAAAGGTTGGTATTTATCACTTGGGAAAAACTTAGCACGTTTAACGTTTCTTTATTATTGACAACTACATCAATTGTTCTTGACATACATAAATATATATTCCGAACATCGAATACTAACACGAAATACATAATAATTCCAATAACTTGACGCACCTCCCGGAACATTATATATAATGGTATGGTTATTATTAATTTGTCTGGTCTTTTCTTTCGAGTGTTTTAAGTTTTTCTTCGAATTCCAATGTTTACTGATGTTTTTCTCTTTCATCTCATCCGTAGTTTGTATAAACCGTCCTGAAAAATTGCTTCCATTTTAGCCATGGGCGCCCGCAGGGAAGGGGGCCAGGGGGGGCCGTGGCCCCCCCTGAGATTTTGATCCCCTATCGAATTGATAACTCCCCGAGGCGTGTTGAGCACTTTTTGGGTGAACAAAAATCATGGAAAGTTTTCGAAGACGATGAATTCCATGTTTTTTTTTTACCGAAAACGAAGTTATAAATTCATAAACTATACCATACTTATCATCATTCTCTTCAATCGCTACCAGATGTTTGTTTTATGATCAGTTTTTTTAAACGGCTTCTTTGATGGGGGATTCTTCATGCGACAAGTGGGACTACTTTCATATTTCAATAATTATTGTCCATTCTCCAATCAGAATATTTTTTCCGAAGGATCTTTTCATTAGTATTTTCATTCTAGAGAAAGATATATTCGAATTCGAGACGTTTAGAGTGTATTCAGAAAGTATTCTTAGTTTAGTGTCTTTGACTCCAAATTGTGTTTTCGAGGTTAACTTCTTTAATTATTTACGTAGCTGATTTTTCCGGTCGGCGCCTCTCAATGTGAAGTTTCAACTATTATAATTGTAGATTATTGATTAGAAGTGTAAAAAATCCGAAACGTGGCAGCCTTTGGGGTCTGCGGATAGAAGTGAAAACAAAGTAACTCGTAAATTGTATCGTAGAGCGTCGACCTATTAGATTATTATTTCCGAATAATTTTTGATTTGTAAGGAAGTATTAATGACCAATTTGAGCTTCCTTGATCCCTGATTATAAACACTTCTTTGTAAACCAAAATTAATTCAGAAATAATAACCGAATAGTTCGACGATACAGTTAAAAAGTTGCTCAGATTTCACTTCTATCGGCAGTTTCAGAAGATGTTTTTTGTTTGTTTGTTGAGAGTCAATTTTACTTATGTTTCTATATATTTCATATATTTTTTTTGATATGATGAATTTACCTTTGGAAAATATGGATTTTCTAAAATTTTTCCAAAGGAGATCGAATGCCGATGACAATCGCTATAAGGCACCCAATAAATAAACTTTTATACATCAATGCAGACCCATCCCTCTAATACTTTTGTTTTGAATTTATGGTTTGTTTCATTTAATCTATATTTCATATTTTATTATTATTCATATATGGTTTTTATAAATATTATTTCATGGAGCGTATATGTGTATTTGTTTTTATTTTGTTATTACTGGTTGATTTGTCTTTAGTTATTAACAATCATAAGATTTATTTCATTACTTTCTCCATATTATTTATATTTCATTTTCCTGTCAATATTCGTTCACGGATTGTGATTTGTTTAGAAAACAGTTACCGTATTATCTTATGCATATCACCTTATATTGTTGATATTAAAAAATGTTGAGGTGGAAAACATAATCATTTTTTACAAATACTGTGGGCGCTCATGCATAAATATAAAAAAAGAAATAAAAAGAAATGGAATACTGATGTCGCATGCGCCTTATCGTTTTTCGACGAAGTTTTTTTGCCCCCCCTGAGAAAAAATTCTACGGGCACCCATGATTTCAGCCATGCCTTCTTCTGTTATTTCCATTGTTACCTGGTTTGAGTGGCTTGATGTTTTTTTCTTGAACCACCTTTTTGATGATATGTAAAAATGATATCGTAAATACGGCTGAGCAGAAGTGATATGTGTTTACTCACATCGAATTCAGGAAAGCTTTAAATAATTGAATTACGAATTGTCACCAGAAAATTATCAAAAAGAAGTGAACAAAATATAACAAATAGGTAAGAATAACCAATATAGTAGAGAATTCATTGACCAGATTATAACATCTATAAAAAGAAAGATAACTCTCAATAAAATTTACCCCCATTACTCAATCAAAAAACGTTTTCTAGCAATACCCTATTATAAAGGACTCCACGAATCAATCGACCAAATCTTGACAAAATACAATTACACACTTGTGAATAATGGACATATAACATTAGAAAATTCATTACTCAACAGCAAGCAGCAAGACAAAGACCAAACAAGACGAACTAAGTGGAATATATAGGATAAATTGTTTAGATTGCCCTTCCTTTTACATCGGAATGACAACGAGAACCATGGCAAAACGATTCAGAGAACATTAGAAAAACCAACTCAGAACAGCCCTAGGATTCTAGGATGCCATTTGTTTGAGACAAATCATAATACTAACTTTGACCAGCTAGAGATTTAACATAAAGATAACAACTATTAGAGAATGACATTGTTGGAACAGTACGAGATCATGAAAAATAGAGAAAATCAACACTTATTAACAGGGACGGCCCAAGGGGAGGATGGGGGGAAATAATCCCCCCCCCAATGTTGAACCAAGTTGGAAAAGCATTGAAAAAAGTAGTTGGAAAAAGTTCAAAGCAGTTGCTAACAGAGAGTTATGAAATACGAAGGAATCTGAATTAGAAAAAACAAGTTTGCAATCAGTACTCGACAATATATGTATCGCCGGAAATAAATGGTATTTAGCCCACAATTTTTACCATCAAGTGTTTGCCGCCTCAAGAAGTAGGTACCTAGTTGTAAATTTCTCAGTTACGTCGCATGGACTATGTCATAAAAAAACCATCTGGTATCATAAATTTAAGCTGTTACTATCAGATAAGCAGAATTATCATTAGGTACGTTCTTCGTACATTGTGTTTAGTTTTGCAAATAAACAATATGTGTAAATAAAGTCAAATAATGAACGAAAAAAGATTAAAAGTGAAGTTTGAGGTATGTGGTCCCTCATAAAAAATTATGAGAAAAAATTTATGAACAGATAATGCTTGAAGGACAACAAGTGTAAAAAAAAATAATGGGCAGTGACCACAGAATATTTCAAGGGAATTTGTTATATTTTTTTTAACAATAAAAACAACAAAAATCATTCAAAACACTAAATATATCCTCAATTCCGAACACTAATTGCAAAGAGTTCGAAATCGGCAACTCAAATTAGAAAATTATGTTCGAAATTGTTTCTTCAATATGACTGATTTAGGGCAAAACCGTTTCTCTACTAAATAGGGAATCGTTTTTTTTTTTAAGTATCTTGATTTATGTCACACACTTTGAAACACATTTTCCGTTTTATTTCTTAGATATGTTGCTTTTCTTCATTTCATGGAATCTGTAAGCAAAAGTATATTTTCTGAAAATTTTGATCCATTTTGAATTTTTTTTTCCTTTTTTACCTAGTCATTCAATGATTCAATGTACAGTTGGAAATTTCCGATGGATTTTTCAAATCTTCTTGATAAAACAATTTGGTTATTTACCACCGTATTCGAAAAACAAATGCGGAACATTTATAGTTTGAGAACTAAAAAAAATCTTCACCAAAATTCATTTATCATTGTGGTTATGAAACAGATTTTATGCATCAGAAAATATTGAATAACTCAAGAATTATTAATTTTAGGAGTATTAATATGATAGAATATTATCATCATTTTTCTTCGCAGAATCCAACGCAATCATAAAAAAGTAGGGTTCTTATTTGAAAAACGAAAGTTATAGGCCAATCTTGATCCCAATTTTTGACCGAACATTTGGAACACCCTGTGACGAGTTTTTCAAAATTCCAAATATGTAAAATATTTCCACTGTTTTCGACTACAAAAACGTGAAAACAGTTTGTGCTCAAGATATCTAGATTAGAAATAGCAAACATTATACCGAATACTCTCATCTACCTTTTTTGTTTAGTTTTTTTTTTGATATTTCGGAAATTCTTTTGACAAATGAAACGATTTGTGTATTCAAGTGTGTGTCACTAGTGAGTTATTGGAATAATTTATCTTCTATGACCAAGGTCATAGTTGATATGAAATAGATTCAATGAATTTGACGCTACATACGACATAAAATCAGAAAATCCTAAATAACTCAAGAATGATCAATTTTAGGAGCATTAACATGTTGGAACATTATCATCATTTCTCTTCGTACAATCCAACGCAATCATAAAAATATAGGGTTCTAATTTGAAAAACGAAAGTTAAGGGCCAATCTTGATCCCAATTTTTGAACCAATATTTGGAACACCCTGTGATGAGTTTTTCAAAATTCTAAAAATGTACAATATTTCCACAGTCTTTGACTTCAGAAATGTGAAAACGGTTTGTGGTTAAGGTATCTAGATTAGAAATAACAAACATAATACCGAATACTCTTTTCTCTCTTTTTCTTCAAGTTTTTCTCAATATTTTGGAAAGTATTTGGAAGAATGCAACGATTTGAGTACGAATGAATTCAGAATGGCATACTCTGTCAAATTTGAAAACAAAAAAACAGAAAAAAATAATTTTGAAATTTTTTTTTCGCTCCCTGTATAACTGAAAGTGGTCAGGCTCTGAGAATATTTTAGCTCGGTAGATAATGTCAAACAATATATTAATCCCAATTTTCAGATTTCAAGTAGGTCCAGTTCTCCAGAAACGCCTAATAGGCCGTCGAACTTGGTACACCCTGTATATATATATATATATATATATATATATATATATATATATATATATATATATATATATATATCAGACTGATTCAAAAAAATCGAATTTTTTTGTTTTCACGAAACACCCCCCCCCCCTTAATTATCTTCAGGGTATCGAAAAAAGACCTCTGTGAAAATATCAGCTCCAAATAATAACATTTAGAGGTCGCTCATCAATTATTTCTATTTTCCCTACTAATAGCAGGGGAAAAATTTCTTTTTTCAATAAAAAATTCCTAGTACACAAACGAATAGACGGATTTCTTTGTGTGATACATTTTCGTGTAGGCAATCAGATACAGTACAAATAAGTCCCTTACGATATTTCGATTAAACGGCCTCTTCAAAAGTTATTCGATTCGATGCTTATATTGAGGTATTTTTGAAGAAAAAAATTATTCAAAAAAATCGACTTTACTTGTTTTCACGCAACCCGCCTTCAAATCATCTTCAGGGCATCGACAAAAGGCTTCTGCGAAAATATTAGCTTTGAATATTAATATTTAGAGGTCGCTCATCGATGGTTTCTATTTTCGCTGCTGATAGAAGGAAAAAAAATAATTTTTTCAATAAAAATATTTTTGTTCACGAACCAATAGACGGATTCCACTATATGATACATTTTATTGTAGGGAACTAGATACTCTACGAAAATGTTCCATACGATATCTCGATAAAACCACTTGTTCAAAAGATATTTGAATTTTTTTTTCCAAAATACCTCAATATAAAGTATTGATGTAGAGGTATTTAGACGAAAAAGTTCGAATAACTTTTGAACGAGCGGTTTTATCGAAATATCGTATGAGACATTATCGTAGAGCATCTAGTTCCCTACACGAAAATGTATCACACA
The DNA here is from genome assembly GCA_038502775.1 of Hippodamia convergens. Classification (NCBI taxonomy): domain Eukaryota; kingdom Metazoa; phylum Arthropoda; class Insecta; order Coleoptera; family Coccinellidae; genus Hippodamia; species Hippodamia convergens. Next base: position 47,971,583 of record CM076609.1, read on the forward strand.
GTGGAATTCGTCAATTGGTTCGTGAAAAAAAATTTTTTATTGAAAAAAGAAAATTTTTTCTTGCTATCAACAGGGGAAATAGAAATCATCGCTGAGCGACCTCTAAATATTGATATTCCAAGCTAATATCTTCACAGACGCCTTTTTTCGATACCCTGAAGATAATTAGAAATAGAGTTTCGTGAAAACGAACAGAATCGATTTTTTTGAATATTTTTTTCTTCAAAAATACCTCAATATTAGCATAGAATTGAATAACTTTTGAAGGGGCCGTTTTATCGAAATATCGTAATAGTCAATTTTGTAGAGTATCTGATTCTGCGTGCTGATTGTATTCGTTTGTGTTCTAGGAATTTTTTATTGAAAAAAGAAATAATTGATGAGCGACTTCTAAATGTTATTATTTGGAGCTGATATTTTCACAGAGGTCTTTTTTCGATACCCTGAAGATAATTAGGGGGGGGGGTTTCGTGAAAACAAAAAAAGTCGATTTTTTTGAATCAGTTTCATATATATATATATATATATATATATATATATATATATAATAGGTTTAGGAAGGTTTGTGGGAATCTCGGTCTTATCAAGGTAAGTAATACACTTCTATATCATTCCGAGCTTTCGGTAATATTTATTACCTTTTTCAAGGAGCTGTAACAAATATAAAACTAAATGTTACAAAGGGTATAGAGTTCATTATCGACAAGAGTACATACATATAATGTGGTTTTTCCTTAAGTTGTTTTAGAATCAAGTAATTATCATCCAAGACAAATTCTACTCTCACTAGAATCTCCTTCGAACAATAAAACTGAATACAATTTACTGACTTTTCTTTCTTCTGTATTGAATTAATTTCATCTAACATCAGGCTGGTGAAAATCTTGACATTATTGATAGTTGAAGTGTGTATGATTAAATGAGGAAAAGGAAAAACCTCAGCTGAAAAAAAACCCTTACCCCGCTCGTGAAAAAAAATATTAGTTAAAAGATTAAATATCAGGAAAATCTTGAAAGGCATAAGGAATAACAGAGTTATTATGGGCATTGAAATAAATATAGGTATGAATATATCAATAATATAAGTTTATTTTTGACAATATAATATAATATTATTTTGGAATATAACGGTTCTTCCTGTATATGACATCGATATTCATTTTTGTGAAATTCATTTTTCACTTATAGAAAAGCTCTTGGTGAATGTACTCTTTTATATTCTTAGAAATAAAACAGGTTTTCTGCTCCGTATACAGATTGTTGTTGTTCGATTCAAGTTGCTGAAAAAATAGATTCATTATTCTCTAGTTATTTGCAATGGTGAATGAAAGCATGAAAGCAGGGGATAGAAAAAAGCACGGCTGATGATCCTACAAGTTGATGCCGAAAGCTCATAAATAAAACTAGGAAAAAGCCCCGAAGAAATGAAAAAATATAAAAGAATTAAAAGAATCGACATCAGGTTAAATGCAGCAATAGAAAGCGCAGTCATAAACAGATCTTAAAGCCTTGTGAGGATGTATTTCCACAGGAATCTGTAGGAATTACAAGCTGGTGATGCAACGAAAAATATGACTTACTTCAAATAAATTCTAAAATTAACTTCATTAATTTAAGCCATCATCTTTTTCAGGAATGCTGAAAATTGGAGAGGGGTGAGTGAGTCAATCGGTTCTGAGTAATGTTTGAAGAAATTCCTTGAAAAATTTTTGTCAGAACTACTTAAAATATTCGAAAGTGACCACAAATAATCTCAGTAAAATTGGTTGCTCGGTTCTTCCATATTCGGGAACCACTACTGAATTCCTCTAAATCATTCCGTATCAGGAGAAAAAGGGGAGTAGATAAACAATCTCTTTTGTGGATTTCAAAGTAACTGCACTCAAGTGTGTCAGTCTATCTATCCAGAATAGCAAGACATTTCTGCTCAATAACAATTTTGAATGAGGTTTTAAACGATTACTTACGTTCGTATGGGACGAATCCATCATCATCTTCTGTATCAAGGCAGTCTTTTAAAAGTTCATCTGTCTCAGTATCTGATAACCGTTCCCCTTGAGAAGTGAAACAAAATTATAATAATAAATTGAAAATGAAAATGAAAATTTTCAATTAAGATACAAACATTCACGAAAGATTCATTGAATTTAAAGATGCAAATAGATTGCTTTAAATAAAATGACGAATAATATTTTTCATTCAAGTGAATCTTTCAACAGAAAAAAATTCGTTTACCTAGTGATAAGAGGGTGTGGGAAAGTTCAGCAGCCATCATTTTTCCGTTTTCTTCCTTGTCGTACAATTTCAAACATTCCAAGAAATCTTCGAATCCACCTTGTTCTTTATCTTTTTTGATTTGACTGAAGATTGGTAGGAACTCATCCACTTTCAATTTTTTTTCATCTGAAACAATTTGATATCACGATTAGAAATGAATCATTCAATTCAAGATATGTACTCACTCTTCTTCTTGGTGCCTCCTACTTTCTCAATTGTGGACAAAGTTGGGTTCAGGTTCAAGGCACGGAGCATGTCACCCAAGTTGACTGCGTCAACTGTGCCATTGCCCTCAAAATCGTAAATGGAGAACACGAAGTTAGCTCCTGAAAAAAATTTTTTGATGGTATATATGTCCAAGTGAACTTCTGAAATATCTTAATTGAAAGGATCCAACAATAATGTCATTTTACTCTGAAACGATTTGAAAGCGATGAACATTTTGTTTTCATGCCACTACTTATGAATTATCCAATAATAAAAATCAAATTGTTCAATTCATATATAATACCACAGTATTGTCTATAATTTCATTCCAATTGGAATCTATAAATATCACTGACATGGGAAGAAGAAGATATTTGGGTCACTATATTACGAAAGTTCCTAGGTTCTAGCTTTGGAATATTTATAAACCATTTAATTTTAGACGCCAAGCGTAGATTCTGCTTTCCTTATAAGTACCAGTCTAATTATAGTTAGTATGAGAATTCTTTCTTTACGTCTAACGATTTCAATAAAACATGTGAAGCAATTTAGTTAATATTTGGAAAACTTACTTTCAACGTCTCTTGCACTGAGGTCGGCCTAGAAAATACAAGAAAATTAGAACTTGAAAAATGAATATAATTTTTGTTATGTATAGAGACCATCACAATTAGTAGAAGAAGATGAATTAAGTATAACATACAGTACAGTACAGCATACATTGTTCAAATCTACGAGGAAAACGTTTGAGCAACTACAACTACAGAATAAATGTGTCTACTTCATTACATTTGTTAATAACATATATATCAAACGGACGGACAATACAGAAAAGCAACAGATACAAACTGTTCAGTCACAGTAATTCAAGAAATTGAAAAATTTACCATAATGTCACCTATAAGAATCCTAATTCTGGAAGAAGATCACATATTATCAAAAAAATCAAATGATAATGAAAAACATTGATGAGTTGATATATAAAAAAAATATGTACTATTTTCGCCAACTTGATCTTCTTTTTCCAGTATTTGAAAGCTTTGACGTAGGGGGCGTCACCGAGCGTGATTTTAGGTAAAGTATTCTGTTGCATTGCCTTTTTATGCTCACACACACAAAAATTTACGTTTACTGTTTGCCAGTACTCACCATTGTGACGATGTGATAGCTACGTGCCTTCTAGTATAATTGGACCAGAAGTGGGGCTCGAAACAACAAGGCTTAGTTGTTTTATATAGCCAGATGGCGCTGCAGTCTCGAGGTAACTGAAACCGATGAAATTTCGTTTTCAGGAACCAGACTTACTTTGGCAACATGGGATTTTACCTATTCGACTCTTAAGTAACTCGAACATTATTTTCGATTGCTTGGGACGTTAGGAAGGTAGGTCAAGTTTGTTGGGCAAAATTTGACTAAGAAAACATCTTGAATCGAAAGAATGCGAAGAAGTGCTTCTGGTAAAAAAAAAATTTCTCTTTCCTTAAGTGGACACAAAATTGTAGTTTTTTTAAAAAGGATGCTGAGAAGGGGCTATATTTATTTGAAGATATAACAGTGAGAAATAAAATAGGAGGAAAGAAATGTAGGTACATATAGAAACTGAAACAGAAGCTGTAGGTATGTCGGTTGGGATATTCCTGTGTGTGAACCTCACGAGTTGTTTCCTCTTGTTTCTCTGAATATTGACATCTCAAATAAACTGGTAATATCTAGCTTCATCAATCGCAATCAGTATGTATGGAGGACACACCAACAATAAATATTTCAAAAAATGGGCAGAAACCATTAACATCTTATTCTGCGAAACATCAAATCATAGTAGTATTCTGTTCATTATCGTCAAATAATATTATGTACATTAGATTTGAAGATGTGAAATCTATCAGTTTCCCGCAACTCCAGGTATCCAATGAAAAAACGTGTTACTTATGTACTGGAGTTTTTTCAGTCAAACTGAGAGAATGCAAGGGTAGATGCAGATGTTTTTTGTGTTCTGGTCAGTTCCGAAATAAGTTTGTATCTTCTGATACAGCAAAGGTTCCTAATCTTTTCGATATGCTTACCCTTGTGGGCTATTATAAAAACTCATTTTACCCCTACCTCATAATGTTATCAATGAAAAGAATAAAAGCTAGGTATTTTATTATATTAGGTAGGTACCTACAGGGTGTACCAAGTTCGACGGCCTATTAGGCGTTTCTGGAGAACTAGACTTATTTGAAATATGAAAATTGGGATTATGATATTGTTTGACATTATCTACCGAGCTAAAATATTCTTAGAGCCTGACCACTTTCAGTTATACAGGGAGCGAAAAAAAAAATTTCAAATTTTTTTTTTCTGTTTTTTTGTTTTCGAATTCGATAGAATATGCAATTCTGAATACACTCGTACTCAAATCGTTGCATTCGTCGAAATATCGAGAAAAACCTGAAGAAAAAGAGAGAAAAGAGTATTCGGTATTATGTTTGTTATTCCTAATCTAGATACCTTAAGCACGAACCGTTTTCACATTTCTGAAGTCAAAGACTGTAGAAATATTGTACATTTTTAGAATTTTGAAAAACGCATCACAGGGTGTTCCAAATGTTGGGTCAAATATTGGGATGAAAATTTTGAAAATTTTTTTTTCGCTCCCTGTATAACTGAGAGTGGTCAGGCTCCAAGAATATTTTAGCTCGGTAGATAATGTCAAACAATATCATAATCCCAATTTTCATATTTCAAATAAATCTAGTTCTCCAGAAACGCCTAATAGGCCGTCGAACTTGGTACACCCTGTATACAGCGTGTTTCACAACATATCCAACAAATTCAAACCACATGTGCACTGTTTCGAAAGAAGTTGATTTCTCAAACTCGCAAAATATGAATTTAAATATCACAAAAATCGACCGTTCTTCTGAAGATCACCCACGACACAGATTAAACCTTATTTACACGTTCTTATAAATATGAAAAAACAAAAAAATCCGGTTATTTTATTTTTGTCAGATGTTCGCTACAATAAATTATTGAAGCTTGTTCTAAAATTGCGATGATGAATGCAAAATACTGATATATAGTTTTCAATTTATTATCGAAACTCAGGTTTTAATTTTTGTAGAGTTTTATTACATTTTTTTAGAAATCAACTTATTCCGTAACTGTGCATATGTGGTTTTAATTTGTCGAATAAGTTGTGAAACACCCTGTATATTATTAGGTTCTTCGTTGCCCCCACTGAATAGCTGGGGTAATTACCCCCAGGTCTGGGACCTAGGTGATACAGGAATTAAAGACATCTAAAAATTTAAAGGCTTCATAATTGTATCCGGATAATATTCTTCTGGAACAAAGCTTGCATGTATGATGCATAATCCGTGAAGAATACGTATAATTGATTCTTGTATGAGCATACAAGAGCATAAGAGAATAGCTTCCTAGAGGGATCGAGCTACAATTCAAGTGTACTTAACAATTGCTAAAATATACCGGGAGTCCCTGAAATACCGTTCGTTAGATTGATTGGAGCACTCTTTTGCGACACTCTGATATCGATACAAATGTTGGAATCTTATATGAATGTTTACATAGGCTCATCTCGGAGTTCGTCCCGAAAACTAGAATTGGTAGTAAATACCCAACCTTTAATTACAGGGAAACGAAAAATTGTATAAAAACCAAAAATAAAAATCATACGAGGTGGAAAATTTATGAAAGTTGCACGGATTTCAGTCTGTTTCGGTTTTGGAGATCGCGTTTGAAGAGATCGATATCGGCTGATTATTGGGAGTATTTGAGATCTGTCGAGGCTGAATTATCTAGGGCCTCCAGTGGATTTTTCAAGTTCATGTCTTATAAGAGAAAGTTTAGTAAATTTTCCACAAGAATGTGGTCGGGTAACAGAGAGGCAACTACCTCGGAGGGGATAGCCGATTTATTTGCTGATTTTTTTGAAAGTGTCTATGAACCCTCTGTGAATTCTAATGACAGTTTGGAAAGGATAGGTAACTTGTATAACAGTAACTATCTTGTACTCTATCTATAACTGAGGACGAAGTTATCACTTCGTCGTTTCAGCTCGACTCTCCGAAGGGTGCTAGTCCAGATAATATTCCACCTATATTTTTGAAAAATTGTGCCCGCAGTATGACCACCCCGTTGCATATATTATTCAAGCAATCCCTTTTCACTTCTGTTTTTCCCAAAGGATGGAAACTGTGTTCCAGTATTCAAGAGTGGACGAAAAAAAATCTGTTCGTGATTATCTGCCGATCTCTGTGTTTGATAATGTTGATCATTCGTTTCTGCTTCGAAGTCTAGCTGAGGTCAGTATTGCGGGAAACTTACTGAGGTGGATAGAATCTTATATTTCGAACAGATCCCAATTCATTGTAGTCAATGGTGAGAGATCAAGGGGAATTTATGGAACATCGGGAGTGCCCCAGGGTTAGCACCTTGATCCTTTTTTCCTTATCATCTACTTGAATGATATAAGTTTATGCTTCAATACGCGAGTTTTCTTTTGTACGTAGATGATCTCAAAATTTTCAAGATGATCAAGAGTGTGGATGATCTTTCTGAATTTAAATAAATGCCTGAAAATCACATTCAGCAGGAACGCGAATCTGATGAATCATTGCTTGCATTCACCGAATGTAACAGTTGTGGGACTGTTGGGGAATCGTCCGGTGGCACATACGCTACAAACTCAACACGTTCCGTAGAAGTGGGCATTTTGGGAGCGCTTTCTGTTTATGCTAGGTAGCGGTAGCGGAGCGGTGGCAACATTCTTCGTTCGGTGAATGCAGGCATTGTTACCATTTTGGGAATCAACCCTTGCGTGAGGTGAGCGAGGTGATGGATCTCAGCGTCATCATGATTCGAAGCTCTTATTTGATAGGCATTTGGGGCGTCTAATAGGATGCTTGGTTTTATTATTCGCGGCTCAAGACGATTCCGAATGAACCGGACAGTTCTAGCAGTAGGATTAATTTCGCTTCAGTCATTTGGAACCTGCATTACAAATGCTACATAAAGAGATTTGAGAGTCTCAAAATAAAATCGTCATCTTTTCAATTGTCTGAGTCTTGAGGGTAGGAGGAGAGTGAGTGATTTGTGCATTCTACATAAACTAATTAACGAAACTTTTGCGGATCTCAAAATCTTAGAACTCCTAACTTTCAGGGTACCAGAAAAAAGAATACGATCGAGAGATACTTTCAACATCCCTATTAGGAGAGTTAATGTCACCCAGAATTCTCCTCTCTGTAAAATGGTCACTTACAGCAACTCTGGCATTAAGTGTCGATTTGTTCAACACCTCTTGAAATGATTTCAAGTAAGATTGCTGAAGCTGGAGTTTCTTCACTGAAGCGATGTTGAAAAATCAATTATATTCGTTCGACTTTTCTTGTCAATGGGTTCTGTTTTCTTGATATCAATTTGATCTGGCGTCTCTTTTCCGTACATTTTTAGAATCATTTGTATTTTTTGATCAATTCAGAGATTGTTTCCTCTTATATCCGAAAGTATGTAGTGTGCATTATCTTTTTGGGGAACCATTTTGTTTTCTGTAAAATTAGGAGAATAGAAAATTAATTATGATGTATGAATTTATAATACTTTAGACTTTAACTTAGTTGGTGCTATTGTGGATATAATTATCTGTTTGTACCTTTTTCCTTAAATAAATAAATGAATATTTTTTCGAAGGAATCACAATTCACCTTTGCAATTTCGGAGTTGAGCTTGGACTAGAAGAATAACTCCCTATAATTTTTTTGGGATACGTGGCCCCAAATTTTCTGATAAAAATACAAACATAAATAAGTTCTATTCTCATCGGAAAGAAATATATGAACGATTTTGATCACTCACTTCCATAAATAACATTAAATAATAGTATATTCTAAAACAAGTTGCAGAATGAGCTCCTATTCCAACACGAATGCGAAGTTCGAAAACGAGCGACGAAGGAGCGAGTTTTCGATAGCATGAGTGTTGGAATTGCCTTCTGCAACGAGTATTAGACGGTATTTTCTCTATTTCAGTCCATTTTTGAGTAAACCTCTCGAAAATCAAATGAAAATTCAGATTAGTGACTTTTGTTTTGTATCTTGGCAGTTGGTGTGACATACGGAATTTGACAGATCACGGAATTTGAATTGATTTGATTCGAAACTTGATTCGATCGGAGGTCAGTACTGACAATCATAAAACGAAAAATATAACTGAAAACAATGCTGTAATGAATTTCATTACAGCACTACTTTTAGTACTGTAATGAACTCATTACGATACTGAAATAGAGAAATGATATTTATAAGTTTCGTTCTGAGAAGAATTCGAAATCTGATCGCATAAATTATTTTTTCAGAATATCTCTGAAAATATAAATTTTATTGCAGTGGTGTATTTACCACACCTACATTATTTTTCATCGTAAATTTCATTATGGTTATGAAAAATAGGGTTCTCATTTGAAAAAAATTCAGTTTTCCACTTTTTAGAAATTTTCAACTTTGACAACGCTTCTGCGACTTCTGACTAGTGCGACAGAAGCATTATTCTTACTTCTCGCGCAAGCCTGAAAAAAATCGACATTTTCCATCAAAAAACCTTGAAGATACCCATGTATCAGCTTCAGTTTCCAGATTCAATTTATTTTCGTAATTTCTCGTGAAAAAAATTTTTTCTCAATATGTAGGAGTATAGCTGGAAAAATGTTGTCCACGCCTGCGGACTTGAAGGGCTGAAACCTCTTTATCGCCTGTTCAATCATTTCTGATGTGAAGAATAATCTCGCAGCTTTCTGATAATCCTATTTGACTTGCATGACACAGTTCATCGGTGTCGCTCAGGATGAATCCTAACAAGTTGATGTGGATTACACGGAAATTTCTAAGGCTTTCGACCGACTGGACCACGGTATACTTCTCAAAAATTTGTCTTCATTTGGATTGACGGTGGACTTTGTTTTGTTCTTGAGGTCTCACAGACAGAAATCTTTGGGTTCAATACTCGGGTTACAGATCTTTCAAATTCCTTGCATCCTCTGGTGTTCCCCAGGGGTCCATACTTGGTCCACTGTTTTTTTATAATTTTCATGAATGATTTTTGTTTTTATGTAATCAGCTTTTTTCTCCTCTATGTGGATGACTGCAAGCAGTTTCATCGAATTATAACCGCCGCCGACTGCCACGATCTTCAGGGAAACATCGATAGGTTGAACCGTTGGTGCAGTGATAACTTGCTTCCCCCCAAAATTTCCAAGTGTAATATTTTGTCATTTGGCCCTAAATGGACATTGATCAATTTTCCATACAATATTAATGGTTTTGTTCTCGAGAGGATTGAGGAATATATGTAGAGACCTTTGATCAAAATCTTAGTTTTGTGCCCCACATCCGCTTTGTTGTGTCGAGTGTCTCCAGGACTCTCGGTCCTGTGTCTGAGTGGTTCAGGGATGCTAGAACATTTTTTCTACTTTTTAATGCTCTCGTTAGGTCACGATTTGGGTATGGATATGTGATATGGAGGTCGGGATATGGTGTCCATATCAGTAGCTTGAAAAAAGTACAGAGGCGATTTCTAAAGTACGTCTGCTTCAGAATTGACGAAGTCTATCCGGGTCGAGGTACTCCGCATGAGCATTTCTTATCTAGATTTCATGTTAGGTCCTTGGAGCGGCGGTGTACATATCTGGGATTTTATTTATCTGAAAAATTTTGTGTTCCCTCATCGACTGTACCTTTTTGCTTGAGTTTATAAATATTAATGTCCCTAGGCTTCCTGTTAGGTACTACTTTTTACTTTCCTTTTTCAAATTTATTAATAATGTATAGAATATGTCATGACTATATGTTGTTTCAAAGCTCTCTAGATATTTTTCATTGTTCGCTCTCTGATATAAGGAGAGTTGTCCTGGGTTAACTGAGGAAGCTGAACAGTTGTTTCCTCTCACTATTGTTTAGTTTCAACCAATCAATACTATTTTCTTAATTTAAGTTTTCATTTTATATACAAACATAGTTAATTTAAATTATTTATTGTTTGTGCTCCCATTCTGTAATTGGCTTCGGCTGTTGAATGGTGTATGAATTGAATAAATAAATAAATATATTTGAAGGGCTCATGTGATTTCTTTGTGGGGATATCATCACTGGTGCTAATCTGCTTGGAGAAAGGGAAATGAGTCTCTGTAAGAACTCTTAGCCCGGTCGTCCACTGGAAGCGTTTTATGGCTCTCGAGAAACGGGGGTAAACGTGCGGCAAGTTGCTACGAATCCCAAACAATGTAGCAGCTGCGTCCACTACATGCGACTTCGAGCGGGCGTATACGAGCGGCTATGAGCTTCGCCGCTCGATCCGCCTGAAATGGGATCTGTAGCGCGTGTACGCTCGAAGCGCTAGAAGCGCTTACTCTATTTACGAAGTAAAATCCTTTCCGCGTAGAGAAATTCGTATGAAATTCGTTGGACATGGATCCTCCTCAAGAATATCTTTATTGAAATTAATTTCATTAGTTCTTTTTTCAGTTGTAGATCCCTATCATAAAGTGTTTTCATAAAAGTTGTTTTAACACTCATTTGATATCGATTGGTGTGTGTCTTTTTTTCTGAACACACTTGTCTCTCATATAAACGAAATTCAATGAAATCTTGATGTCAACTTTTGTGTGATGAAAAGTCTGTGGTGCAATGCATAAAGACTTGATGACGTTATGTCGATGATGTTTTCGTGATTTGTCAACGTGGCAAAGAAGAATCAACTGGTTTCAGAAAAAAAGTCAAATCAGTCAAATGAGTGTTAAATCAGGTATTATGAAAACACTTAACGGTGTGGCTCATTTAATTTCATCTACAAATGAAAAAAGAAATAATGAAATTAATTTCATTAAAAGTATTCTTGAGGATAATCAATATTCAACAAATTTCATTAAAAAATTTTTTTCAAATTTAGAGAGTATAATGATAATCAGGAACCAACAAGCAACCGACAAGAATAAACAATGTCATCAAATTTGATTTCTCATGTTCATGGACTTTCAGAAAAAAATCAAACAATTGGTTTTAAATTCAAAACACGAAATGATTTAAGTTCTGAACTAACAAAAACTAAACCTTCTAATAAAAAACGGGTTAAAAAAATTGTATTTACAATATTCCCTGTATTTGTGGAAAAACCTATACAGGAAAAACATCAACACTTCTCGAAATTAGAAAATTAGGATAACATAAAACGTGGAGATATTGGTGTGACTTCCAATACAGGCGATCACATGATGGATGGAATAACACAAAAAATCTAATGATGAAACCTGACAGCTATAAAAAAAAAATCAAGGAGTCGGCTTGGATATCGTTGGGTGAAACTGATAATCTGTTAAATTGTTCGATGGGTGTGGATCGTATTTCGAATGATTTGTTGAAAATGGAACTGATTTCTGGGAATTTTGAAATGAAGTAGCAATTTCACCATCATAGTTATTAATATTAATCTATGATCATCATGTTTTGGCGAATGTCATTTGAGAAATAAAAAATTCTCAAGATTCCGTAAAGCTCATGTTGAGAAATTGTCTGAAGAGGGAGTCTGATATAAACTCCGAAACGTTACAAAGCTTGAGAGTTCGAAGTGTGGTCCCTATGAAGTTTTATCGTTTCTCAAATACATTCAGAAATGTTCTTTGCTTCTTCCCATAGTAATTGAAAAATCGCTCAGGATATTTTTCCAATGAGGAATGTTCACATTTTTCGATTTCTACATATAATAGCGCCCGAGATACCGAATTATAAACATGAGTTCGATGGATCCGTGTGACGTCACTTAACATCAAACGACTTGCGAGGTTCAGTACGTAGCCGGGTCCAATATAAGGGCCTTTCGTCTCACGGAGTGCGATTTGCGAATGTAGTATGACGTCACATCGCCGCGAGGAATTGAATATTTACGGGGTTGTAAAATCCGAACTACTAGGTCTTTTCGACTGAAACAAAAACTAGTGATTTCATATACATATAGGTTTTACTGTGACGAAGTTTCGATCGATTTTGCATACCTGTGAACATTCCTCATTATTGATTGTGGAGATGTTTGAATTCTCCCAAGGATTTTCTGGTTCTGAAAATTGGGTGCATCCAATAACGGCAGGACCTCTGTGTTTCCGTCGTCTTTTGACTGAATAACTTGACTCTAGAATGTACAAGTCCTCCGAATTCAAAGCATATTGCTCTAAATACTAAAAGAATACGAACGATGTCATTTTCGAAGACAAACTATTTTCTTTGTATCGGGCAATTGGTTATATCACTGAATGGAACGAAACAAGCCGCAACCGTCGCCGCTGCCAGTGGACGAACCCTGCAGCTCATGGCCGCCTGTGTTGGGTTAGAATAATTTTTGGATAGTGCCTTTTGGAATTTCAGCTGAGGGGGCTGTTTCATCAATTCCCTCAAAAAAGTTTCTATAGGACTGCCTTTTGGCTTTCCCAACATTTTTGGGAATTGCCATCCAATTGCTAGAAATTCCAACTGCCCTCTTGCTCGGCTCTGTTGGAGGTTTTGTTAGACTTTCTCTGAGGTTTTCTAATTGTTTTTTCCAACAGGAAACGTTTCTGAGGATTATTTTCCTTAAGATGTCTACTAATTAAGAAAACGATCATGTTTTCATATGTTCCTTTCTGACATTGTGCGAAGTTAGCAAAAACGTTTTTCGACTCCTCTATAGATTTAATGATGTATTCCAGGCCTTCCAGTTCTGACCTCAGAGTGGTTACCAAGACTTCCTAATCAGTCTTCCGATGTGTGCTGCACATAACATAAAGCCACAAGCAGTTTCTTTAACTTCAAATTCTATAACCATATGGTCCGACATTGATGGTTCATTCGAATTCCTCTAGTTCCTTACCATCTCGGCATATGCTGTTCCACCATGTCTCATTGTGTCTTTCATACACTTGGTTCAGGCATGTGTCCTCTTCCCGCAAGACATGTCCACAGACAGCAGATTTCCGTATAACAGTCATGAGGTTGTTGGACCCTTGCATGTCTGGCATCGTTTACCCCCGTGCAATACCCCAGGCCACGATACTACAGCAGGGTGGGTCAGTCTTAGGGTTCACCGCTCAGCTTTGACCTTGTAGACATGACAGACCCTACCAGAACAGTGTTATAACGACATCGCTGTAAGAATCCTCACAGGTACTTAGGCCCTCACACAAACTTTAAGGTGGGTTGATTAAGTAGGTATTTAGGGGTCCTCATTGATCAACATCTGAGATGTAATGAACTTTCTGCCTATCTTGTCAAACGACTCGAAAAGCTGTTTTACATCATTTTTAACATCAGAACGGTTCTATCCACGAATGAATGTTTTTGGTTTTACGAGTCACTTGTACTAACAGTCCTGAGATATGAAATTGTAATATGGGGTAGTATGAATACGAATAACAAGAGATGTCTCAGTGTTTTCATTATAGCTATACATAAAATAATCTTAAAGATGGGTTGAAGATTTAGTTCACTCATTTTTATCAAAATTAGTCAAATTCTCGGAATTCGAGGCAATTGAATGTAAACTTGTGAAAGCCTTCTTTTCGACATCTCAAACCTTACCGACTGTAGGGTGTACTCGTTTATAAAATGGTAAGGGTCAAAAAACGATTTCCTACATGTTTTTCTCAAATATCCCGGTCCCTATCAGATTTTGTCAATTCTTATTCATTATGAATATTGTAGAGGAATAAATTATCTATAACTTTTGTTCCAGACGTTTTTTTGTAATTTGAACTCTTTTTGAGATAGAGGGCTGTGACCTTGCAGTGTTTTACTTTGTCGTGTGTCATTAGAGCTCAGTTGGTAGTTTCGTTCAAATAAATCTATGTCCTCCATTCGAATGATACTCGATATAGTGAAACACTGCGCGCTCACTGCCCTCTATCTCAAAAATAGTACGAAAAAAATTTCGAAACAAAATTGTAGAGGAATTATTCCTGTATAATATTCATAATGAATAAAAATAGCGAAAATCTGAACCGAGATATTTGAGAAAAACATGCAAAAAGTCGTTTTTAAGACCTTTGTCCCTCAGAATTTTATGGACGCGGACACTATACAGTCGGTAGAGTTTGAGACAAGTTTTGAGATGTCAAAATGAAGACTTTCACAAATTGACAGCCAATTATCTCGAATTCCGAGGTAAAAACCCTAAATGACTGGACTAATGAATTGGTTGAGGCTTTCGCGGCCATCGTTCAATGAAACCCGTTTTTTTGAGCATCTCGGCCGTCGTCGTGGATTAGTTCTCGACGTTTCGCCGATAATAGACGATAGTGCATTTTCTATTCCTGAGTACACCTTATATCGTGATGATAGTGACGTAACGATAGGGCATCGGGGAGTTTGTGTTTATGTGAAAAATTCTTTGAAGCTTTTAAACTAGATGTATCCCATTATGATTGGGCAGGAATCAACAACTTGTTTTTAACGGTTTCCTGCAGAAATTTTTCAGTATTATTGGGCTGCATTTATCGTCCGCGCTCTTGCCTGGCTGATCAGCAGCTTGTTCAGTTTCTCTACGATTCACTATCTAGAAGCGAAAATGTGATCATAACGGGTGACTTCAACTGCCCAGATATTGATTGGCCTCTGAGACATCTCCCTTCGTTCAATTCACCCTCTTTTCCATACGCAGAACTAGTTAGCAAGTCTGCATTTTAACAACTCATAGAACAGCCCACAAGGTACAGATCAGGTCAGACGCCTTCTCTGCTCGATTTGTTCTTGGTCTCAGATTCCAATTTAGTCTCGGATATACATTACCTACCACCTTTCGGAAAGTCTCACACTCTCTACAGAGCTTAAATTTCGTTTTCCTTCAGTCGACAGAGACTATTCCAAGGTCGTTCAAAGTATAAATTACAGGAAGGTTTCTGAGATGATGTTGGCAGAGAACTGGTCGAGTATATGTCCTAGCGACAACAATGTGGAGCAGATGTGGAGTGCGTTCTTGAGTATTGTGAACAGAACTGTTTTGGCTTGCACTACGACGCGAGTTATTAGACACAATAAGGTACGACCGTGGATTGATGCTGAAGTGTTGAAAATGGCCCAACGAAAAAGATCTTTATGGCAGAGGTATCTCCGTGCCCGATCCGATAGAAAATACCAGGTGTATCGTTCTTACTCAAACTACTTGTCAACTTATATACATCAAGCGAAGATTGAATACGAGAGAAAAATGGCATCTCCCGGAAACAGAAAACAGTTTTATAAGTACATACGATCCTCTATGTGTGGCAAGGTCAGCATTCCAATGATCCGCAATGGGTGTGGTGAGTTGTGTGGTAGCCAATCAGAAGTCGCGGATGAGTTAGCTGAGGCATTTTCGTCTTCATTTTCCATAGAGCCACATGGTTTACTTCCTAAGGTTCAGGCTTCCCGGTGTGCTGTTGAGGTGTCCGATGTTGAGGTGGATGAGGAGCTGGTCAGGAAGTATCTTCGCAGAGTGAGAGTCGACTCGGCTCCTGGTATCGACGGCATAACTTGTCGACTGCTGCAGAATTGCGCCGACTCACTGGCGTTGCCTTTAAGTAGGATATTTTCATGTTCTCTGAAAGCGTCCAAACTGCCTACCGACTGGTTGAAGGCTTCCGTAACCCCCATCTTCAAAAAAGGCGATAAGATTTCACCTCAAAATTACCGCCCCATCTCTTTGCTGTCCACTGTAGCGAAGGTGCTGGAGAGAATATTATGTGACCACATGATTCAGTTTGCGGCAGAACATGATATAATTCCTAGGGAGCAGCATGGTTTCACACCCGGTCGTTCGACTTTGACGAACTTGATGTACTGCGTAGACACTTGGACGAAGGCATGGGACCTGGGTTTACCAGTTGACGTGTTGTATTTGGATTTTTCCAGAGCCTTTGACAGAGTACCACACCGCCGTTTATTACACAAACTTCAACATCTTGGTATCAGAGGCAGAATTTTGGCTTGGATAGAGGCGTTCTTATCCAACTGTTCATTTCGTGTGAGAGTGGACAAAACATTATCAACAAGGGATTACCCTGTCACTTCTGGTGTTCCTCAAGGCTCTGTGCTTGGTCCGGTTTTGTTTTGTCTCTACACCTATGACCTACCCCATCTGATTCGCTCAGATTGCTCGCTATTTGCTGACGACACAAAGATTTACAACTTTCCACTGAGTCATTCACATATTCTACAGCATGATCTCGATAACATTTCGGCTTGGTGTAAAGATTGGCTTCTTCCTCTGAATGTGGATAAATGTTGTGTCATGCATATCGGGAAGAACAATCCTCGTAGATCGTACAACATCGATGGGAGAACTCTCGAGGAGGTATCCAGTCATTGCGATCTTGGACTTACAATAACCGGGGATCTGAGATGGACCGAACATATCTCCACCATCTGTGCCAAAGCCAAGCGGATAACATATGCTATCCAGAAAACCTTCAGGGGAAGCGACGTTACAACTATCCGGATGTTCTACACCACGTATGTGAGACCAATTCTCGAGTGCGTGGGACCAGTATGGTGGCCTTCTACCAGGGGTGATGAGGATCTACTGGAGTCGGTCCAGCGGTGGAATACCCGCATTCCGTACCGAGCATAATATCGTCCCTCCCATGAACACCGCCTTCGCCTGTTCAGACTTCCTTCATTCAGAGATCGACGCGAAAGAGGAGATTTAATCACGACCTACAGATCCCTTCATGGTCATTTTGGAGAAGACTTCTGCCGCATGTTCGAAAGAAATACCAACAACTTGAGGGGCCACAGTTACAAACTTCGCAAGGAGAACTTTCGAACAACGCAGCGTCAGAATTTCCTGCCTAATACGGTATTTGAGTCTTGGAACCGTTTGCCCGTTGGTGTGGTCGAGGCCGAGTCTGTGAATAGTTTCAAGAACTCTCTGGACGAGTGGACACTTGTTAGAGTGAATACGTGAATGTCTTTTTTAGTTTCTTCCTTTATTTCACTTTGTATTATCCAACATGTGAACGATTCGTTTAAGTTTGTTTTCTGAGTTTATAGGTTTGACCTAAACTCTTACTTGTATAAATAATAATAATAAATAAGTTCCGAGCTGCCATTATTTCCTTCATGAACCCTATCCAAGATCTTCTTGGTCTGCCCCTCCTTCTGCGCCCAACAGAAGTCCACTCAAATGATCTTTTTGGCCATCGATCTTCAGGCATTCTTATAACATGTCCAAACCATCTCAAACCTTGTCTCTCAACTCTATCTAACACCGTATCATCAGCTTTCATGATCTGCCTTATTTCAAAGTTGGTTCTCCTCTCCAGTCTTGATATACCAGCACTTCTTCGCAAATAATCCATCTCTACTGCTAACACACTGCGCTTCATATCAGCACCCATCTTCTCTTCATTTGCGGTGCCTTATCTGGCAGAACCGAGGCCTGATGGCCCATTGTTCCTCCGCCTGTACAACAAGAGACTCAGTTCCTTAGACACGTCAACAAAAATGTTGCGAGTCGACAGGGAGGGGCCCCTCTCACCATGGAAATGCTGGGTGTAGGGTTTCCTAGGTGTGTTGTCCTTAACTCATAAAGGTTGATGCAGTTGAACAGTATACAGAGTGTCCGGGGAATAACTGTACATACTCTTACCAGAGATAGAGTTGGACTAGGTGATTACTGATTGACTCTAAAAAATTTATTTCTGGATTTCCCTAGAAAGCTACAGGGTGATTATCCAACTTCATGGAAATACTTAGACCATCATAATATCCAAACTTTTTGACGAATATTGTTGAAACTTGGGAGCTTATTGGCACATGCTAAGGTCGAGTCGGAAAGATATCCATGATTTCATTATTCCAGGGCCGGACTCATTAATCTTCATTCAAAGTGTTCAGGGTGAAACAAACACTTTGTATATCGAATTACAAATAATTGATTTGCTTTTTATAAGGGAGCTTAATTATGCTTCCATTTGTGGTATCGCTTAAGGTTGTCACATCAACAATTATTTTTTATGAATTTTTGAATTTGGATAAGGTTCGAAAAATTGAATTTATTTACCTGAACAGGACATATTCATTTTATGGAGGTCGAAAATAAATAGAAAATTTTCTTAAAAATGTTACTGAAGGTAAGAAAGACTATAATAATTTGTTGATATACTGGGTGACCACCTCAGACGCCGATCTCCTTGCGATGGAGTAAATGAAGGTATATTCCGAAAAGAAAAATTGGAAGTGTTTAGGGTATACATAAGCATATCTCAAAATTATTTGTATGTATACCGGGTGTTCGATAGCAAAGATATCGACCAAAGTGACACTTCTTCCAATGTAAAAACCTCTAACCGAATTAGTAAATCGAGGAGTACCTCCGGATTTCAAACCGTTAGATAATTTTTATGGGAAAAATTGAAGGATATGGTATATTCTGATGAAATCTAATGAAGAGAACAGCTGATGAACAGAATTATCAACTGTTGCGATATTTGAGAAATATTGGCGATATGATTCGCAAGGCTGTATCCAATTTGAACATTTGGCAAGAGAAATGTATACAAGCCAATGGTTTTCATTTCGAACTACTTCTGAAATAACGTTGACTCAGCAATTCATCCGTTCCTTTTTTCATTTTTATTAGGTACTCTTACTGTATTTTAGTTTCTTTCATTTGTTATTGTTTCGTTACGGAATATGCTTATTAAAGCTCGGAACTCTTTTGAAAATTTTCTACTAATATTTCCGCAATTTAATTCAAATATGAGATTTTCAGTTCTCTTTATGGTAAGAAATTGAATTTTTCGAACTTTCCCCAAATTGAAAAATTCATAAAGAGATAATTGTTGATGTGACAACTTCAAGTGAAACCACAAATTGAAGCATAATTAAGCTTCTTTCTAAAAAGCAAATCACTTATTTTTAATTCGAAATACAAAGTGTTTGTTTTACCCTGAACACTTCGAATGAAGATTCATGAGTCCGGCCCTGGACTAATGAAATAATTGATATCTTTCTGACTTGACCTTGGCATGTGTAAAGAACCTCCCAAGTTTAAATTATATCTGTCAATAAATTTGGATTTTATGATGATCTAAGTATTTCCATGAAGTTGGAAAATCACCCTGTAGCTTTCTAGGGAAATCCAGAAATAATTTTTTCATAGTCAATCAGTAATCACCTAGTCCAACTCTATCTCTGGTGAGAGTATGTACAGTTATTCCCCGGTCACCCTGTATGTTCAACGGTTTCATTCGTGCTCCTGCTCCAGCGGCACCTTGAGCAGTCAGCTAGTCCCATCCTATCAAGATGTTTGTTGAACAGGTGGCCGGTCAGTGCGCCAACTACCATACTTAGTTGTCTCCTCCCAAGGGCCAGGAGTTTTTTGACCTCAGTTGCAGAGGAGGGCCTCTCAATGAGAAGCCTCGACTGCCTAAGACCACCTCCCGTGCTTCATTCAGAGGAAAATGCACCGTCTAACCATCTCTTAAAGAAATGTCTGACTGTAGTTCGGCAGATGGGGAGCGACGGCTCTGGACCAACAAAAGCTGATCGGGCTCCCCGCTTGGCCAGTACGTCTGCCTTCTCGTTGCCAGACACTAAATAACTTTTAAAAAATTACGAGAGCCCAGCTCACGCAGAGCCTCCCTACATTCTCCTACCAAGTATGAATTGACTCTTGTCTCAGCAAGGACTTTCAATGCTCCCTGGTTGTCACAACATATGTATATGTGTTTGCCAGAGTAGCCTCTGTGTATATTTTCCAGTGTGCAGACAAGAATTGCATACAACTCCGCCTGCATTATCGAGCAGTCCTTTCCTAGGGGGATGGACCGCTCGAAGCGAGGTCTCACGATCCCAGCACCAGTCCCCGTAGATCTTACGGAGCCGTCGGTGAACCATGTAGGGCCTTTGGGTTTGAGTAACCTGTTTTTATCAGACCAGTGGTCCCTATCAAGGACAATCACTTGGTAGGGTTCGTCGAAACAGAAGCTAGTTAGCACACGGTCCCCTCTATGGAGAAGGGATGCATTAGCATCTATCACCAATTTGAGAGCTCCCGCATGCCCCCTGAACATCCCATCATTGTGCCATTGTCCCTGTTCCCAGAGTCTAAGAGCTGTCTTCATAGCTACCACCCTGACAGCGAGGTACACAGGCGGAAGACCCAGCAAACACTCCATTGCTGCCGTGGGGGTCAGTTATACCCAAACAGGCTTTTCTCTGACATTTTGTCATGATTGTTCGGTTGCAGGTCTTTTCTGTTGAAGTACACCACACCAGCGCTGCATACGTTAGGAGAGGCCTCACCACCATGGTATACAACCAGTGCATAACATGGGGCTTGAAGCCCCAACCTCTTCCCACTACTTTCCGAGTAGACCAGAGTATTACATTGGCCTTTCTCGTTTGTGACTCGATATGTTTGTTCCACCGTAGTTTGCGGTCCAAAATCACACCTAGATATCGAACCTGTTCCGATAGAGTCAGCCCCACACCAAACAGCTAAACTAGCTCGAAGAATGTGGAGCACCGGAGAAGACAGCACCTCCAGCCCCCTAATAAGAAGTGCTGGAACTATACCGTCCTCCCCAGCAGCCTCGTAAGGATCGAATCCGTTGATAGCCCAACGAATTCGAGAATACGTTACGACTTGTAAAGCCATCCTCCAATCCTCTCGTGAGGCTTGTCGTCGGCATTCACTCTGCGGATAGCCATTCTCTGTGAAGCCAGGGAAGTGAGCCTCTGAGAGATGTCTTAGACTTTCTTCCTCCGAGCAGGTTCTTTGCCCAGTTGGAAGGTTCAGATAGTCGATCCTTGGGGGGCCACCAGCAGAGAGTATCTTCCTTAGCCGGTTGGCTTCAGGTGCACCCTCTATATCGCTGCAGAAGCTCCTCCAGGATTCACGTTTGGACTTCCTTATTAGTCCTTTGTATCTCCTCAGGGCCGATTTATAGCCATCCCAGTCATTTTCAAGACCAGATCTCATTGCCTTGTTGAAAAGGTGCCTGCTAGTGCGTCTAGCTTCACCTAACTCAGGTGACCACCATTTCGAAGCACCTTTCGGTCTCCGAAGCTGTAGTGGACAACTGCTGTGATATGCTGAGATAATTGACTCTTGCAGCTTGCTTGCAGCCGAGTCCAATTCTCTCGTGGTCTTGGGTATTAGATTTTCCTGTCCCATGTTAGCAGATAGGTGTGTCAGGTACCTGGACCAGTCTGTTTTTCTCGGATTCCTGAAAATTTCTGGATCCTTGACAGTACAGCTCCCTTTTATTGTGAAGCAGATATGCCTGTGATCTGATAACGAGATCACTTCCGTGGCGACTCGCCAATCCTCGATGTAATCAGCGATGTGACTACTGCACATGGTTATGTCGAGCACTTCCTTCCTGTACGAAGTAACGATGGTCGGCTCATCACCCATTTATTTATTTATTTATTAAATAAACGGTACAAAACCTTTTCACAATAAAAGAAAAAATAAAATGAATCATCAACCACAGATCGCTCATCATAGATAAGCAAATCAAATATATAAATGCTAAATATAAAGATACAAAAATTTTGAAGCGTAATGAGACGCCTCAAATCGACTCTCAATCGAGAAATGGACTGGTAAAATATATCGACACCCAAAGAATTAACGACGTTGGTATTACGCATCATTCGTGAGACCGGAGAATGAAAAGAATAGTTTGTTCTTGAAAAGGCAGGCCTGAACAGATCAAAATTTCGAACAGATAGTGGGGGAACACATAAGTTGAACTGAGATAACAGTTCAGGACAAAACAAAATCCCCTGAAAGAGTCTAGAGACAAAGATGACATCAGCATGGAACCTTCTCGTCCGCAACGAAGACAGTCCAAGCCGGTTCCGCATAAGACTCGCAGAGAAAGACTCATAAGAGAATATGCCTATTCGAATGGCTATATATTTGAGGAATCTGTTTTGCACCCTCTCAATAAGGAGACTTTCCACAGATGTGTAAGGGGACCAAACGACGGAGGAGAACTCTAAGATTGGTCTAACGAGAGCAGTATAAAGGAACTGTAGTGTCCCGCCGCGGAAGTCCCTAGTGTTTCTCAGCACAAAACCCAAAGTCTTCAGAACAGATGTGGAAATTGCCTGGATATGTGGTCTGAAAGATAATCTGTCGTCATATGACACACCCAAGTCCCTTATAACCGATGCTCTCACAATGGGTTCACCCCCAATAGAATAATGAGCTGTCATAGGTAATTCTGATCGGGAAATAGTCATGAACTGACATTTATTGACATTAATTACGAGTACACCACTTCACCTCAAAGTCAGTCAACGACCTCACGAAAGTGAAAAGCTTCAGATCATCAGCAAATAGTAAGATTTTGACATAACGGATAACGAGTTTTATATCATTGATGAAAATTAAAAATAATAATGGCCCAAGGTGACTTCCCTGGGGAACTCCCGAAGTTACAGAAACAGGAAATGAGAGTGTACTACCTAACCTTACAAATTGGAGTCTTCCCGAGAGATAAGAAATCAACCCATGTTGAGTAGGTTTAAGCTTGTTGCGAATAGAAAATCAGCCAGCGCCTCACCCCTCAGATTGACGCCCGTGCTACCCCACAAAATGTGGTGTGCATTAGCATCACACCCGACGAGCAAGGGCCAACCTCTTCTCTCGCAGAATTGTACTAGCTCCTCCAATTCCCTAGATGGTGGTGGGTCTGGGGAGTCATAGGGAAGGTACGCTGAGCATACCACTAGGTTCTTCAGCGGTCCCTGGCAGTTGTTGATCTGAACCGCAACTAGGTCTCTGAAACAGAAATTAATTAGCAATTGGGCCCTGATATCAGTGGTAGCAAGTATACACGCCCTTGAACTAGTGTCCTCAGACGCGCAGAAGAGCCTACTGCCTCTTAAGGAGAGACCCCTCATCTCGCCTCCTCTAATCCAGGGCTCCTGAATCAGGGCTATAAATGTCTGCCTCCCTGCCAGCCGCAACTTTAGAATATCAGTTGCCGCTATGCAGTGGTGCAAATTGATTTGAGTAACGAACGTGTCAGCCATAGGGACAAAATTTTTTTTTTCTTTCATCCTCAGTCAGCTGACTGTTACATCGTACCAGCAGGTTCTTGAGAACCTGCCGATACGTTAGATGGTGCGGAGCTCTGCCCTGGTCCCCCACCTAGTCCAGCACATTCACCCCATCGGGACTTTTAGGTCCCGGCTGGGAAGCGAGAGGCACGGTTGCAGCGGGAGCCCTGGAAGGCTCCACCTCCATCCCCCTCTTTTCGGACGTCCTTCTCCTCTGCGCTGAGCCCCGCTGCCGGAGCATCCTGCGCGGTCGAGGAGGGTGGAGCGTCTGAATTCTGTCCAGAACCCTGTACCACTCTGAATGTGGTCTTCCGCATCCCGGTATTTACTTGAAAATTTAATTTTTTCAAGACATCAAGAGAAGCTTTGTCTACCCCGAGGATGATCTGAGTCATGTCAGACTTGTCAACCCGGTTATAGACCTTCCAGCTCCTAGTTTTTAGGGCCGGAGTTTGCTGCTCTAATCTCTTCAGGATAAGACCTAATGGAGAGGAGCGCTGATATACCCTCACAGACTTACCCTCGTGAGTCTTTCTAGGTCCTTCATCCCAATCATTTTGAGACGAAGTCCCTTAGATGTTTTCAGCTTCGGCAGGTTATCTTGCAACCAGTCTCTGCTGAAGCTTCCCACACATAGAACTACCAAAGCCCCTTGGTGGTTGATCTCCACACCGTCGAATCTCGGCGCAGGCTGTCCGCTCTGGATTTTATCTATCGCAATGGTCACCGCCTCCTCCACTGCGAGATAATCCTCCTCCGAGAGCACCCTCTCTGGCCAGCCCTCAGGAACGAGGGCCACCTTAAGGTGCAAACTCGCTGCCTCTCTATACGAGGGCCGGCTCGAAAGGTTATTAACCTTTTTTGCCGGTCGCTGCAGGAGGGTGGAGTGTTAGACTCGGGGACGTTCCTTTTTGTGCCCCCTGACCGTAGAAAAGGAGAGGTCCCATCAGCAGACTCTCCTGTCACTTGACAGGCTAAGTCCGCGCGAGCCCTTCTCGCCCTCCTTTTTTGCGCGCCTGTGCGGTTGCGCTTATTCTGAGCCGCGCTGGATGAGGCCCCCTCTTGTGCTGAAGAGTCCCCCTTCGCCGTCCCACTTGGCTTTTCCACGCGAGCCCCTCCAGTGGAGGTGCCCACGATGTCAGGTTTTATTGATTTTTGGGTCTCCATATAGTTCCCACGAGTAACGAAGAAATAAACGGTCGCCCCCAGCAGAGCTTCGATACCGAGGAAAGGTCTGATACAAGGGGATGCGACCCAGTTTCCCCAGGGAATCGTTCGAGACACCATGACCCAGGTGCCATTCATCCATTGGCACGATATCTTCCATCGTAGATTGGGGGTCGGACTTGGTTTTCACTGCTCAAGCTTGGACCTTATCGACATGGGTGACCTTGCCGGAACTGTGTTCCGTCGACATCGCTCCAAGTGTCCTCGCAGTTTACTAAGCCCCCACACCAACTACAAGGTGTCGACCTTGTGGGGGATCAGCACCCATAACCCAGTGTTCAGCGCCATAACGAAGCGTTGACTCCACAAAAGCTTGGCCAATTCGTTTTTTAGTCTTATGGGAAATATTTTTGTCCCACCATAGACTGTTGAGGCATCCTATAATCCTTTTGCCATTTCTTATTCTCTTTCTTATTTCTTCTCTTCCTATGTCGTCTTTGGTCACTGTTACTCCAAGATACTTAAAACTATCCACCTGTTTGATAGCAACTTCATCACTGATTAGAACTTGAAATCTTGCTTCGGTGTAAACACCGAAGCCTGTAAACAGCAAGATATTCTGTTTTTTCTAAACTCACATGTAAACCCCAGTTTTCATATTCATTATGGAGCCTCTTCAGCAAGATTTCTAAATCGAAAGAGTCTTGTGCCAGTACCACCTGATCATCTGCGAAGTTCAACGAGAAAAGTTGTTCGTTTCCAATCGGAATTCCCATGCCTTGACAATTCCACTTCCAACGTTTAAGAGCTACTTCAACATAGGCATTGAATAACAGCGGTGATAGACTACATCCTTGAATTAAGCCTTTAGTTGTTAGTATCGGCTCCGATAGTTTTCTTCAAATTCTGACACGAGATATATTTTCTTTATAAAATTCCTGAATCATAGAGACAAGAGTCCCGTCAGTATTGAGAGCATTAAGAGCCTCCCACAAACGAGCCCTAGGGATGGAGTCATAGGCCTTCTCCAGGTCAACAAATGCAAGGTGCACCTCCTGATAAACCGAAATTTTCTTTTCCATAATTTGCTGAAGAACAAATACATTATCATTACAGGATCGTCCTGTAATGAATCCACTCTGATCTTCACCAATTGTATGACCAATATTATTTCTGAGTCTATTATGCAGGATTCTTCCGAAGAGCCGACTGATTGATAAAGATATTTGATACTTTCTTAGTTTAACAGCTCCAACTTATACTTTTCATAGTCTTCATCATCAATCATATGTTGTGTTTGTCTTTCCGATGCCGTTTGTGCAGAGTGTCGACCAACTACAAAAGGAAAAACGAAAACTGTGCTTACCAATCTAGGATCTGATCCGCAATTTGCTCCTCCCTTTACTCTACAATCATGTATCCTAAAGTTTGAGCGTTGTTGTGTTATTACATAATCAATAATAGATTTTTGCTGCAAAGAAGGCCTTTCTCGTGTGTATCGATGAATGTGTTTATGGGGGTAAAATGAGTTGTGAATTCGTAAGCAATTCAACTCGCATAATTCTATCAGCCGGAGACCAGAATCATTAACAACTTCCTCACCATATCGACCAACAACCCTGAAGTTTTCTTGGCTTCCCACTCTTGCATTCAGGTCACCTGCTATAATTATTTCCTGGCAAGGTTTGATCTTCATCAAAACATCTGACAACTGCGAATAAAACTCATCCTTAACTTGCATCGTGGCATCGTCATTTGGTGCGTACACCCCCACAATTACCGTCTGCAGACCAAATAATCGAAGGGTCATAGTAATTATACGCTCGGATATTGGCTTATAATCTACAATGTATTTTTGAATGTGTTTCTTCACCATTATCGATACACCTGCCTGTGCCCTCTAAGATTTGTCCATTCCTGACTAACAGTGAAGGTATCCGTCTAGGAATTCACTACCGTTACCTTTCTTTTTCGTCTCAGGCAATACCAAGATGTCCAGCCTGTATTGCTTTACTTCTCCCATTACTTCAAATACTTTATTAGTAAAACTACTTACATTCCAAGTTCCGATTCTTATAGTCCTTTTTGATGCCAAACGTCGTCTCCAAGTATTCCCATCCAAATTCTGAGGCTCATTCGAGGTTCCTTGAGCCAAACTTGATTTCCCGAGTAACAGGCTGCTAACCTATTGCCTCAACCCCCATCCTGGAGGACCAGTAGCCTTTCTCTTGGGATGCTAAGCCTTAGCCGATTGGTTCCAGTTTTTTGGCGCCAGAAGCTCGCCATTCGCCCTATTCCTATTAGCTACATGATTGACATGTATTACTAGTGGTCACGCGACTCTACAGAGCCTTCGAGGACGTTGGAATTCGGACTTGCTGATAGAGCTTATGAAACAGTGAACATTTCTCGGAATTTACTGGATATCGTTTATCGGCATGTGGAATATCCTCCGAGATCCTTTACCGGATGACAGATAAATGCCTTCTAAATTCTGATTTTTTTCAGGGTTTTCTCTCCCAGCCCCTGGAACAAAAATCAATTAGAGGAAAGTCCCCTGCATGTACCTTGTGCACTTATTTGTCAGGGGCCAATCTAGTACAAAAAATTGTTGCCTAACAATGAAAAAAGGAGTAACACTTTGAACTTTCAGGCTTTGTAACGTGTTTATTAAGCTGCGCCCTGGGTAACGCTAAATGAACAAGTAGATGCTGGCGGTCAGTCAAACTAGAAGGTTCTCCTGACCACGCAAGACAATATACATAAATCCTTCTATGAGCAATTA
Organism: Hippodamia convergens; assembly: GCA_038502775.1. NCBI lineage: Eukaryota > Metazoa > Arthropoda > Insecta > Coleoptera > Coccinellidae > Hippodamia > Hippodamia convergens. The sequence continues at coordinate 47,999,099 of CM076609.1, forward strand.
TTGACAAGGAATCTCGGACCCACGGCCCCAATCTGCAAATAGTCAGTACCAGTACCGGTCAAGAAGAAGAAACACTACTGATTGGGTTTCAATTCATGAAATACATATTACAGTAATGAGGAACAACTGCAAAACAGGTTGAGGATACCTGGATCATTATAGGAGAATACCCAAAATCAGACTTTGCAGAGGTATCGATAGATTTTTTTTTTGTTTGATATCATATTTTTGATTATTATTAATTGTCATTGTGTTTATGCCATAAGCTAAATAAATAAATATTCAGACATCTTCTTGCAAAAGTTCTTTCTTCTATTTAAAAAAAAAATCTAATTGAATGTTGTTCCAGAGACAGGTAGAGAAAACCTTCGAAAAATTTCAGAAAAATTCAGAGATCTCCCATAATACATTTCGATCGATATCTAGATAATTTTTTAATTTGATGGAGAAAAGAATTATATACAACACAAAGCCACTGCGAATTATAGGGAAATTCACCACCGCGAAAGAGCGGCGGCTGGAAAATTAATGTCGTTAGATCACAGACTACTAATAATAATTATAATTATTAATGGTCTATGCGTTAGACTGACTAGCTTCTATAGAAAGTTGACCTTTTCAACCTTCACAGGAGACTATGAAATACAGCAGATTTGTAATTTTCTGAAGATATTAGTAGGATGATAGTCAAATATAATGAGGTCGTCACTGATATAATAATTAATGAATGAAAATAAATCGTACAGGGTCCTTCAGAAAGAAAGCATGTTTTTCAATGGGGTAGTCAAAATAAGGGTGAAAAAAAGGATTATTACATCAAAATACCAGGAATACATGTATGTGAAATAAAATTCAAGATCTGAAATCTAGGCCGGCTATACGCCCTACGCCCCCTTGGGTCACAAAGCAAGAATCAAATCAAGCCTCTCCCTAAATGAGTCCATTGCGTCGGCCAGCATCTGTGCTGGAATTTGTGTTACTATTCTTCTTATCGGAGTAGTAACGCAAGGGAGTCATATGACCGGAAGAGTTTTCAGAGTTTTGTTTCACTGAAAAAATAGCATGTATTTCCGAGTGTATTTCTGACTACTCTGGTGTAAAAAAAAATTTTTAACAATTGTTTTGACTGTTTTACCCATTTGAAAAGCATGCGTTCTTTCTAATGACCCTGATATGGGCGAAACATGGATGAGTGACAGTAGGAGCAAATGGGACCGGAAATTACCCTGCCTGAAGTGCGAAGAGTTGTTCCTAGACTAGAGAATGATCAAAACCCAGGGGCAGATCATATATCAGCACCCCAGAGGTAAAGTGTGTTGAGTCACAATTTCAAAATTGGACATAATAGAGATTTTTCAGTTCGATTATTGTTTCATAGAATGTTCACTGCCATTATTTGGCGACTTGATATATCTAGGTAGTCAATAATCTGTTCCACTAGCTAGAATTCACTAATGTGAATCCAATATTGTAGATAGTTCGTGACTGAAAAAATGTGACTTAACACACTTTACCTCTGTGGTGCTGGTATGTAAGGGGAGATATTCTGTAACTCATGGAGGTTGAACAATTAATGTTTATATTGTTAATCACCAGCTTGCCTAATAAAGTGATCGAACTTTGAGCAACTCTTTTTTTTATCCTTGTTTAACGATCGAAGGATTACGGATAACGTTCCGTGATCACTATCTTTGTAATAAGTGTTAAGTTCTACTAGAAGAAAGACAACAACTATTATTTTGCGATTATTAAATGGGCTATCAATTTTTTATTGAAAAAATATGGTTCATTCAGGACAAAATCATATTCTTCAGTTGACATTTCTTATTAGAATTTGGAAGTAGAATAATATTTTGATGAAAAAAATTAATGAAACCATTTGAAACAAGATATTGATATATAATACCTCGAATATCTTCTGAAAACATCGGTGCAGGTTTCAGTGGAGTCATTAAAGAATTCACACCATAGGATGGGAAATCTAAAACTATAAATTTATTATCCATCTATTGCCATTTGAGAAAACGGAAACTTTTAGATTTTCCGGTCGCCTTTATATTAGACTAAATATTTGGTGGGGCAGAGAAAGAACTTATTACCTTTTATATGTATAGGCCTCATATAACTCAGTTGTGAACTTAAGTTGACTAAATTCCGGAAAATGAGAAAAGTTCCTGTTCTAGTATTCAGCATCGAGGAACCGTAACAGATGAAGGGAACTTGGGAGGCCTATGTCCAGGAGTAGAACCTCATCTCAAGTGAATGAATCTGGAAATTGCTACATTTCACAGAGTATGACCTATCAAAGAGTTCGGACTTTTGTTTTCAATCAAATCATTTTCAATCTAAAAGAATGAAATTAATTACATACTTACCTGATTGTGTCTCAAGGTAAGAAATATACAAAATTATGTTGTTTCTATAAATTTATTCTCAATTAGTTATAAACCAGATAAAGCAGATTCAAACTTCAGATTTTGTCACATCTCTTTTAGAGGCTTTCTTCTTTATATAGTTCACAATTTTGGATCCCAAATTCCACTTTTTCTTGTCTTTGACGCCCTCTTTACCTTCATGTTCTGATGTTGGAATTTTTGAACAACTGGCAATTGGGAATGTCATGGATTTTTGAACATGATCTATTTCCATGTCAAATATTTGATCAACGCTCAGATCTTTGATATCTTTCAAGTTTATGTTTTCCATGCCGCTTTCATTCGGAATTCTGATCATTTCTCCAGAATGTGATGGAGTAACTGATCGAATATTTTGTTCCTTAGAATTAAATTTTTCATCTTTGGCATTCACGTGATCGAGTTCGATACATTTAACGAACTCTTCACTGCGTTCCTCCCACTCCGCATCTTTTTGTTTGGAATCATTGGATAAAAATTTTGATATTAAACTTTTCGAATTTTTCACTAGATCTGTCAACCTGGTCTTTTTTTCTAGAGTGAAATTCCTCGAAGAGAAAGAGAAAGATTTTTTTTTTGCTATTATTTCTTCGTTTTCAACAAGCTGATCTCCTGTCCCTTTTGTTGAGGGTGCACTTATTTCGCCAATAAACTTTTTTACTTCTTCTTCAGTAGATGTCAAAATTTTTCTATTTCTCATGTCAATTGGAGCATCACATAAATCTGTGACTTTCGTTGCTCTTGGGGTATATTGATCGACGATATCTCCTACTATGCAGATGTTTCTCTTTCCCTCTTCTCCTTGAAGGACGGAATCAAGAGCATTATCGACAATGTCGTTGAGTAGTTCTTCTGCTACTGTGTTGGATTTTCTGTCTGTTGTCAGTAAAATTTTCGAATCGAGGGGATCTTTCTCTGAAAACAGTAATTCAGGATACCAGCCAATAAAGAATCAAAATCTACCCACCTATTTTCTCTATTTCACACCGCTGCACATCAATCCCAGACATTTTATTTGATTTTCAAAAAATAAAACGTCGAATAATTTTCTCTCATGACAAATGTGCACTCGATTTCTTTCATACATGTCCAAGCGATGACTTTGACATTTCTCATAAAAAATTCTCGGGAATTCGCGAATATTTCATCGAGAATAAATATGAAGGAAAAACCAAATTATTCAGTTTAGAAAGATATGCATTCCAATATAAAAAATCCTAAGTACAAAACGAATGGCGGCAAAATTAATGCAGATGAGGGAGACTACGACGAAGAAATTGAAGATTTGCGTAGCCCCAACAGAAAGAACAAAAAGTTGCCACAGCTATGTATCGATATTGAGATGGATCAAAGCGTACAGAATCTTTTGTCTTCATCTGATAAGTGCAATTCAGCTCTGCTTGATGTGACAATTATTAAACCAGTGGGGGCGGACAATCAGCCCGCCATAGAAACGAACATTATGAAAGCAACCCAAGTAAGGAAACTGTTAACAACTTTAGATCGTGAGAAACGCGATAAAAGATTGATAAAAGAACTCTTCGAAGATAAAGCTCCTTCTGAAGATACCATCATCAGGATCCACAAGCACAATCCTCGTCGGAAAATGCAAGCAGTTAGTGATTTATGCTATGAAAATATGAGAGAGAGAAAGTTCTTGAAATCACAATTTCATAGACCTTTAAAACCAAAAAACATGTGTTCTAGTGCACCTGTGGATATCCCTGGGAGAAAACAAGTATTCAATCATTGTTATTCAACAGGAGTTCAACAAGTCTCGCCAGTAATTGGTGAAAATTGTTCAAAGATTCCTTCCGACGATTCATATACGGATAACGTAGATCCTGTGCAAAACTTCAAATGTGGCGATCATAAAAAAACTCAACACGTATATGCTGCACCCAGAACATTCAAAGACTTAAATTCCATAATCACATGTCAGAGTATGAGTAAAGACGATCGAACTCCATGTCTTTGTGATCATTGTGGTATTGCTAGTCTCTTGAGTGAAACACAGAAACGCCCAATTATTACCGCCCCAGTAGAGCATGTGAGTGATCTCCGAAGAAGAATGAATAGGAAAGAGTACAAGGAGCAATCCAAGCATGAATACAGAAAGAGGAAATCAGACGCTCCTTACAGTTGTGAGGACAAAGCTAGTTTTCAGGCTGGCTTAGCCCATTTGTATGAGAGAGTTAAGATATTAGAGGAAAGAATGGACATACAAGAGGAAAGAGCTGTTCCTAAAGACTATTTCAAGAGAATCATAACGAAGATCATTTCACATTTCTCGCCAAAAGACCCTTATAGAAACGATAATTTTCAGATAAGAGATTCTGATTCGAGCTCATATGTAGTTCAACCACGTTACAAGAATAACTACTCTGTCAACACCTTACTAGTAGACAGGAAGGCAAGTCAGAAAGATGTGAACGATAAACTAGAAAATCATGAAAACCTCAAGAAATTATTGAGTAATCTCACAGAAAACATGCCAGAAAGTAGGAAAACCGAATTTGTCGAGAATTTTTGGAAATGGGGCGGTGAAATACTAAAACCAGGTGTCGACTTGAAGAATAAAATATTATCTTTGCTCGATATGACGAAAGATATTCAAAAGCAGGATGAGTCAGAAAACCGACCGAAAACGCAAGAAACCTCCAGGGAAACAAGAAAAGTGAAAAATTCTAGCAGTAACCGTTCACTACCCGACAATAAAGAATTTAACTCTGCTGCTTTCAAAAGCTTCGTTGAGGCTATGTCAGCAAAAATTTATAAATCTCAGAAGAGGGCTGCAAGAGAAGAACAGGACTGCAAAACAAGAATGGAAGTTAATAAGTCGAGCGGTCAAACCATGTCGGATACTTCTCTGTACAAAAGAGAGAAAGATCAGAAGACACAGAAGAAATCCATGATTCCTAAAATTACCAAGAAGGAGATGAGGCCTAATAATGAGAAAAATAATACTCATGAGACATCGAAGAAACTAAATGTTTCTTATCTGAATCCGAAAATGTCGACTTGGCAGGAAGAGGAATCGCAAATCTCTTTCAGATTAGAGTTCTCCGATGCCGACACAAATACACGCAGTAAGGACTCTAAAAATAGAGATCTAGGTATGTTCATTCAATTATATTTAACAAAAGACTCCTACTGTGACTCACGTATCTAGTTCAAATATCTCGATAGGCCGCCCATTTCGGGCATCATAAATATTTTTTATTTTGCCTTGGCTTAAATCCCTTTCTGATACTCTGCCTTTTTTGTACCAAGAATTTTGATACAGTTCAATCTAATCGTTAACTTAAAATAGTGGATATACCAAAAGATTCTATTGAAGGTAGATAAATATTATTATATTTATTATAGATTTTTTACTCCACACTTTTCATGACGAGGAATTTATTAATATATTTCAAATTTAAGTCGATGGCTCTATAATAACTCATTAGCATGGTGGATAAACACATCCATCCTACATAAAATAGAAGAAAATCCGATATTCGTTTGAAAAATACAGTTTCGATCCGAGAAGTTGATTTTTATTTCCATATTCATTATTTATACAGGGTGAATCTAGATCAACTTTACATACTTCACACAGGGGTACAAATCACTCAGCCAGTTCCAAAAATATCTCACGTACTGGGTCTTTAACCATTCGTTTGAATTATACAGAGTGATTTCCATCTTTTGGCTATATTTTCAAATTGCTCCATTTGCGAACGAATGGTTAATCACAAATCCAAGAAATTTTGTGCAGTGTGTCATAAATTCGAAGCCCACTGAGAGCACCTCGCGAACTATGAGATTTCAAGAAGCCCCAATCTTCGAAATAAAAAGATATCAGATCGTTTCTGAAAAGTTACTGTGTCCTCAAATATATTGAATATTGAGTGTATCAACAATGATCTACACCATTTCCAATTGTCATTCAGAAATGGTCAACTGACATTCAGAAAACATCACTTGTATTTCAGATTAGTCCATTGTATTTCAGAAAACATCAAATGTTAAAAAAAATTTCAAGTGAATTTCACAAAATATCAAATGAAATTCAATTGAGTTATCCGAAATACATTTGATGTTTCGTGAAATTCAATTGACTAATCTGAAATTCAGTTGACGCTTACTGAAATTAAAATGATACTTTATTATCCACAAATCTTATTTTTCACAAAATTTCACAACAAATCAAGAAAAAACTATCGGCTCAAAAATTCTCTACTAGAGGGCTATCGCCTCAGTACATATTTTCTTGAATCATTTTCCATATTTCTGCGCAAAAATTTCTGACAACCCCCCGCGATGTTGAAAATCCCCCCCCGGAGAAAATTGTCTGGATTCAACACTGCTTTGAAACGAATGACATTGGTGAAATACAGGCAGTCAACGGGATGCTTTTCGACAAACCTGGGACTAAAAAACTGAGTTGAAATTTAAGGGGTTTCTTTTTAAAAAAACATCTTTAATCTATATATCTATTGAGATATTTTAAGGGAGGTCCGATATCCTATCAGTTCGAAGAAATAGATCGGGGGTCCTTGAAATTTTTTTCTCTAAATCTTATCATTCTCGAGATGTCTCCAGAGAGCATCAAATAATCTGACAGCTGACTTGCTCAAAGTGTACATTTTAAAGTCAACATGTAAAAAACTAGAAAGCTCTGCATTTCAAAGATGACTTCAGTAGAATATTAAGTATGCTTTGGAATAAAAATTTCAAGCTGGATTGAAATATGCAGAAATATACAGGTTCTTCCATTAAAAAACTATTTTCATGTTAATAACTCTTGATATATAATTTGAAAAAATGAACGTCTTACACCATTCAATTCTACTAATAGTGCTCTGGAGATGTTTGCATACAATCGAAGAATGTTTTACATTTTACACGATAAAATATAAGAGCAATTTTTCGAAAAAGTACATTTTTAAAACACACTCTAACGCATCAATGACAATTGATATCGATATGTAGTTTTCACCATCCTGTTCTGTTTGTCATAGAAATTGACCTCCAGACACCTCCATCAGTTTTAGTCTAGTTCAGAAATAGGACTTTTCCTTCGAGTGTTCAGTTTGGCTCACCCTGTACAATTCATCGGGAACCTGTATGAAAATAATGCTTCAAATATGAATGTTCCACAAATCTTTAAAACCGATTTCATTAAATACACTCAGGTGCAAAAAATTCGATCCATACGATTTTTTCAATAAAAAAATTAAGATCTTTGGATATTTAACTTTAAAATAAGTTATAGATTGAAAAATACGTATTGAATATCAATAAAACCCATAGTTTACAGAAAATAAATCTTTATTTTATAGAGCTATTCACCATAATACAGAAAATTGAAAAATGAATGAAAACTTCTTGAATAAACAATGGCAATACAAAAATGTGGTGTATGCAGTGATAATTAATACCTAGTGTTTCCTCCTCGGGCCCTTATAACAGCTTGCATACGGCGTGGCATCGAGCTAATCAACCTATGAATGTCAGTTTGGTCTAATTCTCTCCATATTTCCTGAAGAGCTGCACCGAGCTCAGCCAGGTTGTTTGGACGAGGTATTCGTGCTCGATATAGCCTTCCCATTATGTCCCACAGATGATCAATTGGATTGAGATCAGGACTGGAAGCTGGCCAATTCCCACCTCTTCTAAATAGTCATTGACGATCCTAGCACGGTGCGGACGCGCATTATCGTCCATGAAAAGAAAATTGGGTCCGATGAACGGGGCAAAAGGTATCACATGCTCATCAAGAATGGTCGTTATGTATCTTGCACCCGTCATAGAACCGCCATCCACGATAGCTAGGTCAGTACGAGCTTCGTAACTTATACCACCCCAAATCATCACTGAGCCTCCTCGATAGCTTATTCTTTCTGCAATATTGCACTGAGCAAATCGCTCTCCTTGCCTCCGCCAAACTCTTTCGCGGCCGTCTGGTGACCTCAAGCTAAACCTGGACTCGTCTGAGAACAATACTCTTCGCCAGTCTGCGTCATTCCAGTTTTCGTGTTCTCTTGCAAAGGCAAGTCTAGCTCTGCGATGCTCTACGGATAATAGTGGACATAGGGCTGGTCTTCTGGATACTAAATGAGCTTCAGCAAGTCGACGTCGAACTGTCCACCTGCTTACATCCACATTTCTCACTTCATTCAGACGATTGGCCAGTTCAACTGATGTGTTATGCCGATTTCTCAAACATGAAGTTACCAAAAATCGGTCATCTCGTTCGGATGTTGCCCTTCTACGACCGGAACCTGGCCTCCTTGTGAAGCTGCCGGTTTCATTGAATCGCTGAACTGCTCTTTGAACCGCCGAACGACTAACACCTAACACATCAGCTGCATAATACTGGCTACGGCCATCTTGAACTAAAGCCACCGCTCTAGCTGCATCTGTCGGAGTTAAGAACATTTTATTGCAATTAGAATTAAGAATGCAACGCGGTTTGACACTACAGGATCACTAAGGTAACCCGGGTTGAAATAAATGCAATAAACAATGATTTATCTTTTCGCTTATCGGAATAATTTTTTCAAATAAAAACATAAATGCCTTTGTGACAAAAAATGCAGAACTAATATAAACATTTGAGTTTATTTCGGATATTCGAGGGCATACCTAAAAATACATATGCCATACAATAACTTGAGAGTCGCAAGACTTAAAATAAATGAGAAAAAAGAAATGGATCGAATTTTTTGCACCTGAGTGTATATCACTTACGCTTTAAACTGTGAATACCTATTCGTAAAGTACACCCACAAAATAGGAGGAGAAGTTGAGAATAATTCACCGAGTAGGGTTAACCTAAAATCCTTAATTTGATTTCTCATTTAAATCTTTTTTTTTTCGTCCCGGTACATAAATTGTCTCATATTCTCACCATAACATTTTTTTCATAGTATAATAATATTCGGATATACCAAAATTATCCAAATATTGGAATATACAGGGTGATTCACAAGGAGACCGCCAGATTTTAGGTGAAGTTTACACTAGTTGAGACAGTTTCGAAACAATGTTTGGTTGGTTGGTTGGTCTACAGGGTGACTTTAATGAAAACTAATCAAGAATAATCATTCTGGAACATATGGGAGGCAAATCTTAGGATCAACTCAAGATTCACATATAATTTCAAAAATGGTTTTCTCTTTTTTGAATACACATTCGCGACCTTTTTATTGAATATCCAATTGACCCCCTAAAAATATACTACACAGACTTTCTGTCAACATTCTGCATGGAACAATAGACGGGAATTTAGTTGGCCCTCACATTTTATTTTTTTTTATTTATTTTTTTTTTATTTATTGCATTCAGGAATACAAACGGGCATTGAAACCCAAAAACAGTACTCACAAATTATTAACAAAAAAATAATCATACAATTTAAGTATAAATTCTTATATACACATATGTATATATACATATATACATACAATAATTCTTATTCAACTAAAGTGCAAATTAACAGTTTTTTCTATGTAATAAAATATTACAATCTATGAATTAAATAACACCGGATGATAGCTTCCGCCTGAGAACTCCCTTGAACTGGGAGAGAGACGTAAAAAACGGATCAGTGTCTCCAAACTCATTGTTAAATGTGGTCAAAAATCTACATACTGGTGAATTTCGCGTAACATTCAAACGACGGAAAGAAATAGCAAACGTCTCCCTTGATCTTAATCTTCTCTCGGGTACTTTGAGGGATATAAACTGTAGTATTGAGGGGGCCAAAAAGATGCCGTTCAGAACCTTGTATAAGAAACTCATGTCGTTCATTTTTCTGCGGTTTTCCAAGCTTGAAATATTAAACCTTGATTGAGCTTCAGTGTAATCATGATCTGTTATGACGAAATTATTTCTGTATTATAAGTGTTTGAGAAATTTGTGTTGTACGCTTTCTAATCGTTTTATGTGACACTCATAGTGGGGATTCCAGCTCGGAGAGGCAAAATTTAGTTTACTCAAAACAAAGGAGTTGTATATAATGAGTAAGCTCTTGTTAGTCCTGAACAATTTACCATGTCTAAGTGTGAATCCAAGCAGTTTGTTCGAAGATGATATAATATTATCGATATGCTGGATAAAGTTCAACTTGGTATCCAAAATAACTCCTAAATCCCTAACACTGTTGACCCTTGGCAAATTGATTTGATTCATTGAGTATGTATATAACAGGACATTAGTATTTCTCGTGAAGAAAATAACCTGACATTTATTCAGGCTGAGGAAGAGAAAGTTATCTCTACAGTATTGGCAGAACCTATCCAAGTCCTCCTGAAGCAGAGCAACATCCTCAATACATCTTATCCTCAGGAATATTTTGAGGTCGTCCGCATAAACAAGAAATCCTGCGGAACGAAAACAGGAAGATATATTATTAATGTAAATTATAGAAAGTAGGGGCCCCAAGTGCGAATCCTGAGGTACGCCTGATGTACTGATGAAGCTTCCTGATTTCTGTCCCCCAACACACACATACTGTGATCTCCGCAACACATATGACCTCACCCACCTCAAGAGGCTACCACATATTCCCACCTCCGCGAATCGTCGAAAAAGTATTGTGTGATTTTCGAGGAAAGACCAAATGGTGAAATTCACAACTTTTTGAAAAAAATTTCACCAAATTTATTGAAAAGTCTAGGTACCTACATATTCACTCTGTGTACTCACAGCACTTGCACTGTGCATTGAATGTGAGAAATCCCCTGAATATAAATTATCCGGATGGATTGGGCGTGGAGGTCCTATTGCTTGGCCACAAACATTACCTGATTTGAACCCTTCTGATTATTTTGTGCGGACATCTAAAAATGAAAGTTTATGAATGAAACGTTCATTAAGAGCTATCTAATTCAGAATATTTTCACTGCTTTGGAGCAAAATTACGATATTGTTCTTCTTCAGAAATTTTTTCTTGCCAAAATAATGAAAACGCCTCAGAAATGTCACAATATGATAGAATCTGAAACAAGTAGCGAAGTTTCGAAAACGGAATGTACAAGGTGTTTTTTCAACCTGCATATTTAATCTGAAATTATTTCATTTCTACCTCGTATTTTTGTAAAAGTGTTGAAGTAATTGAAAGTACACTGTTCTACTCTGAAAATGCCATCAAAATTGGATTTGCTTCCACCAAAGTTATGAATAAAAGAAAAATCGCTCGAATCGCTCCCCTGTAGACTCTTCATTAAGGCCTCCAACTATAAACTAAACATTGTTTCGAAACTGTCTCGACTATTGTAAACTTCACGTAAAATCTGACGGTCTCCTCCGGAACCACCGTGTATGTGTGATGAATCTCGTTTTTGAAGAACATTTTCTGGAAGAAGTGAACATGTTGAGACAGAATAATAAGCCAACATCTGAGTAAGTTACATAAGAGCTTCAAACAAAATTATAGGAGCTCGTGAAATTAATCTTGGACTATTATAATCAGTTTCGATATGACGGTGATCCTCTGAGCTGAAAAATTTGTTCTATTGGGTGTACCGACTGAAATTAACAGGTCGAGTTCATACAATTCATCTCTGAAAAATTATTTAACATGGAATAATGAACATCGGAATCTACTCGATAATTATCGATTATAGAAAATTTCGACTTCCTTCATAAATATATAACAAAATTTTTTATATTATTTCGCTTTCCGGGGCTTATTTTGATAAAATTGAATCAAATATTTCTAAGAACCGAAATTAAAATGTCGGAATATCTTGCAATGAATGTCCACGAGCAGTTTCATGACTATCTACAATTTGGTATAATGCCAAACATCTCTAAGGGTTGCAAAACCGAATCAATCTGGAATGAATCTTACAATCCCATATCAATTACGAAATTTATATTTATTTGTCCATTTGACAAAATAAAAAAAACTCAAAGATCGACATAGGTCTACTTATTCATTAGTTGTGAAAAGTTATATGATACTCATGACGATTCATGGTGCACTCGTAATTTTTAGAATCATGGATCATCCACACTTTCCTTTGAAGTGTGGTCTGCTTTGTTGCATTGTGACCGAAAATATCTAAAACTAATCCTTAACTGTCATTGGCATTCAATTTCTTTCGTTATCGTTGCCTCTACTCGCATAATTTGTCTAGATGTATCATTAAGATTTTAATTTTTCTTTGCGCGGCTGATAAAAATTATTCAAGTTGAATTTTTTTCAAGTTTTCACTCCCATAATCTGAAACAACCTGAAATAAAAAAATCTTGAACAATGGAAATGCTCCTACGTGAATTCTTTCATCAATTTGTTAGAAACAAACTAGTGGAAAAAATGGTACCCAGCAATAAACGAACAGGAAAGCTTCGTACTATTAAAACAAATAACGTTTCGAAGTTTATACCTAGCAGACTTCTTTCGTCAGACCAAATCTTAAAATTCTGTTAATTTTTCAATTTGTTGCGCAACTCAACACCGACACCAGCCGCTTATTTGGAAGATATCTAATTCTTCAGAATCAGAAATACTCTCAACAACAATCTACTTTAATTTGATTCGGTGAACAAGAGTTTTGGAATGCAGTCGGTACGATGAAGCTCAAAATTAGGCCAAAGCCAATGGATTTACGATCCATCGAAAAACCACAAAGATGGAGACTGATTGCAGTCTCCATCTTTGTGGTTTTTCGATGGATCGTAAATCCATTGGCTTTGGCCTAATTTTGATGAAATTATTCTTCTAGATTTTCAATTGCATAGATTATGTGGGATGTTTGACGAGTTCGCTATAGTTCTTTGGCTTTTTAGACCTCTCATCGTCTCATCTTCATTATCCCTATTCTGAGAATTTCATCATCACTGTTGCTCAGTCTTTATTTGCTACAGGAATCTATCTATTGAATCAACTCGATAGGGCTCCTATGGCTTCCCGTTCTTGGGACTTTTTATTTCTCTTTGATAGGTTTGAGTTTTTGATGGCTCTGTTCACTTCAGATCTCAATTACTCAGCACTGTGTTTTCGGGTAAAGAATGAATAGCTGTTTTCACATTGGCAACGATAACCTTCACCGGAATATGTTCGGTTCGAATAGAGAAACTGTTAACTGTTACGTTTTACAGGATAGGTTTTTTGCTGTGGTGTTGAGGCCTTTCTGAAGAGATCGCGACCTGATTCGTTTTGGAATAAGACTCTTTAGATATACGAGTATATTATCCTGTGATGAAGTTGTCCTCGAGACATCACATCATCGAAAGAAATTTTACTCATCATGACGAATAGCTCAGATTCTGGGAATTGATGTACATTCAATGAATTTGCAATATCATCATTTCAATATCATATAAAAATATTGTGATAAATATAAACCCTTCATCCGAAAACTAACCTCTCTTTTTCGCCAACTTTTTTTACCAATATCATATATTTTTTTAAATTTATTTTTGACGAATAAATATAGATATATATTAAATTTTTATTAGCAGAGGGTATTTTCATATTCTTCTTATTCATGAGTTCTTTGTTCTAGCTGTGATTTACTAAGAAATTCCCTTTTTTGTCACAGAGAAGCTGGAATTTTTGAGAACATTGTCAAGAACTAAAGATTCCGACAAAGAGAGGCTATGGGACAGTATATGGGCTCAAGCTAGAGCAAACGGGCAGACCAAACAAGATAAGGTCACTATTCAACTACCTCGGAAGAATGGTTCCGAATTCAATGATATGATCGAGATAGAATTTACAATTGGGGAAATTGAGTACATGCTGACAAAACACAAGTATGCAGATAAGAATAAAAGTAAATCCTAAATTGTTAATGTTCGTTGAATTGATGGAAATTTAAGAATATTTTGAGTTGTATCATCGTGCCAATAATATTTTCGTGATTAAAAGATTAAATTTTAGTTTGATGGACTTACTATTTTTTTTCTTCAATTATTGATAGAACGAAATGAATCATTTCATATGAAATAATATTCCTTAGGGCAGGAAGACCTTGGTCGATAGCCTTCGAAAATTTTCAAATAAAGTTATTTTCCCCCTTTCTTCCTCCTCCGTATCTCTCGTTCCCCTTTTCTCTAATACTTATTATTTTGTTTCTCTAACTGGTGTAAAGAAATTGAAATATCTTTTCGAAGATTATGAAACATCTAGATGTGGGAAGTTATCGAAAAATTAGAAGCACTGATTCTGAACCTGGTTAAGTCAAATATGTAGTGCCATATAATTGGCTATTAGTGCATTGTAAATCTTTTCAATTACCATCGTATTTTTTTGGAAATGGTTTTTTAATGGTTCGAAAAGTAGTTATCGACACTCATTAATCACCACAAGCAAGTACCCAGAATATAAATTATTTGTTAGTTCAAAAATTTTTGTGATATCATTGACAACAAACTTACCTTCAAAAAGAATTTCACCTTATGTAAGAAGAATTGGATCGCCATTAAATACTTTCGGAGCCTAACATGCAGGAACTCAGGAATTTTATGTAAGAAGAATTCGATCGCCATTAAATACTTTCGGAGCCTAACATGCAGGAACTCAGGAATTAACTTAAAAACGGCAGCCCACATCTACCGAACTATATTTCGGCCTCTTCTGGAGTATTGCCATCCGATATACAACCTCCAACTCCACAACAAAGGAAATTCTATTTACAGCAGAAATCTCATCTCCCAAAAGCATTACCAAAATGAGTGAATGCTCTTCACAATCCCCCAAACAAGTTATTGTATGACTTAATGACAAAATAACTCCAATAGAACAAAGATTAAATGACTTGTCGAAGACATTTTCAACGAGAGAAGTCAATGTAGAAATATTGAGTCAATTTTGCATCATTAGAGAACCACACACAGAAAACATCCACACAAAACTATATGGCATACATAATATATTTGTATACAGGGTGTCTACTTTTAAAAAGGCAAAATTTCAAGGAGAGATTATTCAAGTCATTTGAAACAAAAATTGTCATATAACACATGGTCGAAACCTTGACGGTTATTCTTCAATTTAACATTTCTTGTTTTCACGAAACATTTAAAGTTTTTCCATGAAATCGATTATACTTCAGTTATCTTGAAGCTTCATCAAATTCGATTACATATCTGGAACATGCGTTAAATTTTCTACAAGATAAGAATTTCAATGTGCCAAAATACTTCCTATAGCGAGCGTGGTGATGAGATGAATATCACGATATTGAATTTAACAAAATCGGTCATATTTTTCCAAAGGGGTTATCGATGAATAATTATTATTAATTGACATGTTTTCTTTTCAGCAAAAGCTATTTTATTCGGTGTGCTTTCGAATGACATCGACTTTTGTGCTAACTGCTTACCTTCTGCCATTATATCATGGCTAACAAGATGAAAACGAACCAGTCGAAAAATTCAAAACCCAAATTTGCTCCATTTTGATTTTTTGAAACCCATTATGATTGAATATTTAAGTTATTCTCATGGAAATCATCGTTTTAGAACAGAATCAACAACCCTGCGAAGTTGACAATGTTTTTGACGCATTTCTGCATAACACAATTCAATCCTTTCGATCAATTCCTCTCTAGTCTGAACGCGAATTTGATACAGTTTTTCTTTCAAGGCGTTCCAGACATAAAAATCCAAAGGCGTAAGATCTGGGCTCCTCCTTAGCCATCTTACCGGACCGTACCTTCCAATCCATTGCTCCCCAAAATATTCATTCATTAACTGTCGTACATTCCGGTCAGTATGAGCTGGGCAGCCATCCATTTGAAACCAGAAATATTGTCTGATAGCCAGGGGCATTTCATCTAATATATGTGTTAAGGTGCTTTGGATCAATCTTATAAATTCTTCAGAGTTTAGGCGATCGGGAAGTATAATTGGTCCTAAAAGTTCAACTGCTAACCACACGTTGACCCTTATTTCATGTTGAAAATGAGAAACCAAAGTAGCATGTGGGTTTTCTCTCTTTCAAACATGGCTATTTCACAAATTTACTGAACTCGATCTCGTGAAAGTTGCCTCATCAGTCCATGATATTCTATCAACCCCCTACTCTCCTAACTTATTCAGGTACCACAGACAAAATGTTAGTCTTACCTCAGCATCTACAACTAACATATCCTGCACCTTTTTCAGATGGTATGGATGTAACTTATTTTTTTTTTTAATACTCTGTGTACAGTAGAATGATGTGTGTTCAATATTGAACCAATTCGACGACTACCTTATCTATTTCGGAAACCACAAAAGGAGCCTGTTTTACCTAATCTTCTGAATAATTGTTCAAATGTCTTTCTATCTGGTTGTCGTGAACCATACTCCCGAAGAGCGTTGCCATTCGCAAATCCATAATATATAAACAACATATCGCGATATTCTATGTTCGAAAAAACTGGCATTCTTTTCTCGATTTCTTCTCGAATACTTATTATGAATCGAATAATTTTTTTAAATTCAAGAAAACGTTACTGACTAAGAGAAGTTAAGTAACAGAAACTGTCAGATTTCAAATACAATGTTTACTTCGATATTTAATCATAATGAGCTTCAAAATGAAGCAAATTTGGATTTGGAATTTTTCGACTTTTTCGTTGTTACCTTGTTAGCCATGATATTATAGCAGGAGACAAGCAGTTAGCACAAAAGTTGATATGCCATTCGAAAGCACACCAAATAAGGTAGTTTTTGCTGAAAAGAAAACATGTTCATAATGAATAATTTTCCACCGATAAAGCCTTTGGAAAAATATGACTAATTTTGTTAAGTTCAATATTCATCTCCTCAGACGATATAGAACGTCTTATGGCAATTTAATGCAATTTCCAGATATGTAATCGAATTTGATGATGCTACAAGGATAAATGAAGTATAATTGAATTAATGGAAAGACTTGGATTATTTCGTGAAAACAAGAAATGTCAAATTGGAGAATAACCATCAAGAATTCGACCATGTGCTATATGACATTTTTTGTTGCAAATGACTTTAATAATCTCTCCTTGAAGTTTTGCCCTTTTAAAAGTAGACACCCTGTAAATTTCACATATTATATTCCATATATTAATGTTATATGATATGATTTTATCCCTCAGTGTTTACTTCATCAGATGATATCTATTATTTAAATAGTTGTGTTACTTCGAGTGTGAAAATATTCGAATTTCGCCTTTGGGTTGAGTTAATGCACGAGTTAATACGACTGATTCAGCTGGTATTTTCGCCAATTTTAGATTGTCGAGAAAATTCCTCAAAAGACTCTTGCATGATTTATTCAACGTTTTATACAAAATTTAACTTATGTATTTATCACACAGAAATGTGACGGATTGTTATTCGTATGATGCACAAGCATCTATAAAAGTAGAAATTATCCAAATATATCAACACAATTAAATGGAGCATGCGAACACCTTAGTGGTCGATCCTTTACAGTTCATATGATATTTCTCAGGAACATTTTTAGTTTCAATTAATCTGAGCTGATGAAAAATGAAGCGAGTAGTTACAGTGTTTTCACAAAAGCAGAATCAGGTATTTATTTGTTATAGGATACAGTGAACTGCCAAATGGTGAATATTGATTTCCCGTTTTAATGTGAGTTCCGAAATTCAAAATGTTCTAATTATTATAGTGCTTTTGGTCAAAATGAAACTTTTTGGAGTCATGAATATGAGTTCGAACCGAAGTAAACAAAACACATCGTTATTATGTAGTTATGTCGTTGAATAAAAAGCACCATTATCACGTTGAAGTAATGCAGTGTCGTTGTCCGATCAAGACTTTTGGAGTAGAATTTACTTTCAATCTGCTGAATTGGTTTTGTTTTCACGACGCCTACTGAGCTGCTTCCAGAACCTTCTATCAGTGCTATCCATATGTTTGTCCTGGAAATGATTCTCGTAAATCCTCATTTCAAATGATGCTAATATTTGTTTGTACTCACTTTAGGCGTTTTCATCGAAGGAGTGGTATTCTGATAGAATGTACCTGGCATGTTCTCGAACGTGTTTCCATTAAAATACCTTATCAGTTCTTTTTCATCAGGATTGGCTTCATGAATTCTTCTCTCCAACTTACGAACATTGAAAAATTGAAAACTGCAAAAAAATTTCGGAATAACTATTATTGTTGATGAAAATTAAAAATATTACCAAAATATTTCGATTATTTGTAATTTTGGAAGACACACCATGACGATTAGTGGTAAACATTTTGGGAATATGATGAAAAATTCATTGGAATTTTTGAGACTTTCATGAGCAGAAAACCTACGTTTTTTTCCTCAACACGTTGAAAGTTTAAATCTTGATTCGAAGATAATGAAATTTTTATGTAGAATTTTCAAATATGATTCTGGCTGCACTTCTTTCTCATTGTCTCCAGAACTTTGGCGTTCCTTGAATTGATCGTGTCCTCCTAACACAAGAAAAGAAATGCTTTTGGAAATGCATTGAAAAAAGGTCATGTCCCTACATATCCTATATTTTACCCATAATCGCCATAAAGTGTTCTGAATTTTTGGGATGTTCCTAGTTACCGTGCTATATTGAATATCTATTGATATTATTTTAATCAGTGCAATTGTGTTAATCTTTATGAAGTGGTATGAAAAAACTCAAACAGACAGGTGATTCACATAAATGAATGTCGAATTAAAAACTTCAGAAACTGGCAGGATGAAATCGACGATGCTAGGTTGTCTAGAAATGCATATCGATAGAAAGCATATGAATGCTTTCTCTCCGTGAAATATTCGTTGTTTTCTGAACTAGTATATATGTTATCCTACTATTTAAATTGTTATGTTCTAGACTCTAGACCAAAGAGAACACAACTGTGTATAGCCCTGATGATGCAAAAATAAATTTGCGAAACGTTGGCCATCACATACAGTGGTTTCTTCATTCTCTTACTTTCCCTAACCCAACAAAACCAACAATATATTGAATGATAATTGAGGACAGTAACAAAATCGATAATAAAATGGGAAGAGAATTGAAAAACAGATAAGTATTATCTTGATTATTTACCGCTTTCGAATGAATTTGGAAAATTGTTCGGCACGATCAGAAGAAAATAGCGAAAGAACTATGCAGGAATCCTAAGGAGCTGAAAAACTAAAATTTAGGAATATATTTCATACATAGATATCTTCGAAAAACGGTATAAATTATTTTTATCATCATTACAGAAGTGATTAGAGTAAAGATTAACCTATAAACTCAAAATAAAAAAAAAATAATATGGTTGTAACTGAGAAGAGCTCTGAATTGAATCAATGACTGGAATCAATCATTATTGTTGTTAGTTAGCCCATCCGCCCAGAGAGTTCTTGAAAGAATTTACTGATTGTGATGACACAACCTCAGTGGGAAGCCGATTCCACGCCTCAAACACTCTGTAGGTGAGAAAGTTGCTACTTGGGGTTGTCCCGAAGTTCTACTTGGCGAGCTCATATTTGTATCCCCTCAAGAGGCGGTTCTGATCGACTGGAAAGAGGTGAGTCATATCTGTACCGAAGAAAGAATAAAGAGCTCTGTATGTTATAATCAGATACCCTCCTCTTCTACGTTCTGAAAAGAAAAGAAGTTCGAACCACCTCAGTCTTGTCTGATAATCCGGACGAATTCTGCCAAATGGAAGAAGGGTATGCCACCGCTGTACGGATTTTAAGAGGTCTTGATCACCCTTCAGATTAGTCCACCAGACATTACTGGAGAAGGAAAAAATTTGGCAGATTATATTATATTAGAATATTCTAGTTTTCCGCTGGTTGTGCAGAAGCCCCATTAGCATAAATACACATTTCAACGTCTGTCGAATACGAAGAACTAGATCTGACGTGATATCAGAGAAACAAAAAATAATTCGATTAGATAACTTTCTTCATTGTTTGTAATTTGTTTTTGGGGTTAATTTCATTATTCTTCT
Organism: Hippodamia convergens; assembly: GCA_038502775.1. Classification (NCBI taxonomy): domain Eukaryota; kingdom Metazoa; phylum Arthropoda; class Insecta; order Coleoptera; family Coccinellidae; genus Hippodamia; species Hippodamia convergens. The sequence continues at coordinate 48,019,420 of CM076609.1, forward strand.
TCAGAAAAAGCGAAAGCTGTTCTATGGTGTTATATTCACCTAGAGAATCAATGTCACTTAGAGAATTATTAATAGTTTAGCATTTGCTCATAATACAGTATTATATTATGGAGCTGAGAAATCTTCATCTATCAGAAGCGAAGTTTAAAATTGATATTTCATCTGAAACTCAGGCATTCTCGTGAACCCATATTTATCGAGCATAATATTTATGATAGTTTGTTGTATATTCTTGTATGGATGCAATGCAAGAGAAAATAAACATAAAATAAATTAACGCTCTTGTGTAAAACAAAAGTCATGGTTATATAGACCCGTGGTAGGTACAAAATATCCAAATAACAGTCCTTCTCCACTTTTAAGGGAATTAAGTTTCATAGCTACCTTCCAATTGAGTTCAGAAATTGCGTGGGGCCCAGTTCAAATTTTTTCTATATTACCAAGTCTTCTGGGCTTATTGGCCGTCTCCTATAAGGAATCATTTCACCTAACGTTTCGACTACATCTGCGGTAGGCATCTTCAGAAGATTCTTGGTCTAAGATTGTAACTCTTGTAGAGTTAACGAACAATCTGTTGCAGGGTTCAATCCTGAGCTGTTATTTATAGCCCCGCGTGTGTTGATGTGTCCGATGTTCATTGCCCTATCGCTCCCACTCCGTATCGGATTGAACTGAAAACCATGCGCCATGTACCATTTTTTCTCTTCACGTACCCTCGGTAAATTGCGCATTGGACATTGGGAAGGTTTTATATGGAATCAAGACATTCGCAGAGGAAAAGATAAAATATAAATTATTTTCTAAAGATTGTACTCACATTCTTACACTCCTCGACTTAGGTACTTTTTCAATACCTGTGAAGCGGGCTGTCGGTCTGAACCTGTTGAAGAAATTCATACTCTCTTCCACTATCTCTTCCTCTGCCGCCTCCACAATTTTGCGGTAGCTTGGTGATCGCGGGATACACGGTAGGAACTGAACTTGAGGGGCGTCTGAAGGTACTGAGGGTTTCTCCGTAGTTGTGTCGCGGCTTTCTGCAGCATCCAAACATGTGTCAGCAGCATTTCCAGGTCCGCTGTCCTGCCCACAATATCAAACCTCAAATATATAAATTATTTTTGTCTACAGAGTCGTTTTTCGTGCACGGTTTGTCTGAAGACATCAGTACATTTTAATTCAAATGTAACCTTTATACTTCCAGTGAATCTCGAAAGTGAGTGAAATCATTTTATGTGCAAACAAACCAATTTATTACTACAGATATTCTGCAAGTAATATTGAGTGTATATATCTGTGTAGCCATCCAGGCACGGATCTACGACTTTTTCTGACCGGGGCAAAAATTCATAGTGGCGCCTCCCTCTTAAGTTTGGTATAAGAATTGAAAGCTTTTAAAATGTATATCTACAAAAATGGAGTGAATTAAAGGATCAAAATAAAATCGAAATTTTTTGAGCAATTTATAACAGGCCAACAGGTCGTATAAGAAAAAAAAAGAAGGAATCGTAGCTCCCAATACCTATCTTATTATTAGATTATTACTTCGAAATCTGGTAACGTCATGAGTTTTTGAGTAATAAAACCAACAACACAAAAATTTTCAATTGAATTTTTTAGCCTATTTCTTTCAGATCTTGATAAGTCTACTAATCATGGCGATATCGACCCTCAAATAAAAAAAATTTTTTTTTCTTCAACTATCGATATCTCGGCAATCAATAATCACAAAAAAAGTTAACGGTGAGTTTCGAGTTCATTGCTTTGTAGAAAAAAAAATTTCTGCTTGTCACATGAATTTGAAAATGCAACGAAAAAGGGGTTCCGGTTTTCGAAAATCAATCGCTGAATCATACGAAAACTGAGAACGTTAAGTGTCCCTTTTCACTTCAATATGTTCACATAAACCCCACTAAAAGCAAAATTAATGCAGCCAGCCGTTTTTTTGTTTCACTCGATCGAGTTTCTGAAATAATTAAACGCAACGTTTGTTGCTCTGAAAAGCTCGTTACCTTTTAAACATGAGGAAGAAAGTTTTTCGAAGCTTTTCCACAATTTTATTGTAGATGTTGCTCAAATATTCAAAAAATAAAATTAAAAAAAAAAGGAAAATATTTCTGTCACCTCCAATTTTTTTTAAACTCCAGAAAATTTGAAAGACCACCGCCCAATCATTTCCAATGCATTAATTTCCAAACTGATCCTTCGTCAATTAAAATTTGAACAAAAGATAATAATAATTTTTTGTTCAACCAGAAAGTGCTCAACGTGCCACAGAAAGTTGTCAATTCATAAAAAACCTCCGCCGATGATTACATAGTAGCTAAGTCGATTGGAAACCGGAAAATTGTTGTGAATCCAACTCTTCGCCCTTTTTCCTTGCCTTTTGAATTACAAAAGTTCAATGAGGGTGTTGTGCTGAAAAACTATAGCAGGACTGTAATGTCAGGGGGAGCATTAATTAATTTAGAAGATTTTTAGCATAGTGGGGGTTTATCATGTTTCAATTCTATTGTTTCGATTTTAGCACTATGAAATTAATTTCTTTCGGGAAAATCAAAAATTAAAACGTTTAACCGCTGGTTGATTTTGGCGCCCCCTTAAGCTGGCGCCCGGGGCAAGCAACCCGCTTGCTCCTCCTCAGATCCGGGCCTGTAGCCATCCACAGTTTGTGACTGATAAAATACGGAAGACAATAAACAACTAGATATTTATTTAATCACGAATACGATATAAGGAATCATCATATAATATTTCGAAAGAATATGAGAAATGAGAATGAATTCTGGCACATTCTATATCAAAGAAGATAATTAGGTATGTATTGTCAGATTTGGGTTGGTGAAAATTTGGAATTAAATGCATATGATAGGTTTGAAATCATTCAATAGCTGACAGCCTTGCTTCTTGTTGCTTATATATTTCTTATATAAGCTCCCAAAAAAGGCAACCGCCCCAGAACGTGTTGAGTTTGTAGCGCATGTGCCACCGGACGATTCCGCAACAGTTGCACAACGGTTGCGTCCGCTGAATGCGACCATTTATATGCGACAAATTTATATTTTTAATTTCACTGAAACGAAGATGATAGGGATTCCATCAAAGCCGATGGCATCACAAATACTCTAAACCATATGAAATGCATTGATTACACATATCAATATAGCGTTCCTTTGAACTTTGAAAGTGTTGTCCACTGAACAAACATTGAATTTATGAGGTATATGTACAACATATATAATGACAAATACTTTCCGAAAACAGTTGCAAACACACTGGGTCCAACATACCTAATAAATGCTGTTATGAAAAATTTGGTATATCGTATGAATTTGGAAGTTCTGTGATATTATCAGATGGGCTTACAGTAAAAATATGGGTAGGTGAATTTTACTCATGTAAAAGACACAATAGTTAGTTGTGGTATTGATTAGTGAGATGTATTGGTTCCTGAAGATTGAAAGATTTTTTCTCTACTTCTTGCATAGCCCAATTTGAAGGAAATATTTTTCAAAGCATTATGAAGAATTAGCAAAAACAATTGAGAGAATACGAAGATTTTATTTGAAAATCTCGAGCCCTTCTTGAAAATATTTTAAATGGTCAAATTCGTGGTACACACTGCATAGCTGATGGAGATTCTGCAACAATAAATTTCCTAGCCGACAATGGAGTGAAAACATTACAGAAGAAAATTAAATTTTGAATAATGTTGCAAAGATATGTTAACCCGAGAATGGTATTCTTGACAACAACAAATAGGCATTTCCTACAGAAAGCGACCCCCTCCCCAACTTTTCAGATAGGAAATTTAAATTGAGGATAATGCCTACTCCAAGTCAGACAATGTTTTACTGGAGGAATAGTATTAAGGCGCTTTTAACTACGGTTCTGTCTTCTGTCGCTTATAGTATCAAATTTAAAAATAATATTTTTGATAGAGTGAAGGAATATCTATTCATGAAAGTTATCCATTGAATGAGAATGCGAAAAAAAAATAATGAAGGTTAATTAATTTCAATCTCTCATGTGCTATGACTGTTTTCATCATTTGTTCCGAAGGAATGATAATCGTTTTTTTAGTATTCATTGTGCTTTTTACAATATGACGGGAAATATTTACCTGGCCACAAGAGGAGGAAGGTTCTGTCGGCGTGACGGAGGTTGAGGAAGTATTAGTATCAGAAATGTCCTCTTCAATTAATGGTTCTAGTGTTCGCCTTGGAAGGAGGCCCCTTAAAATAGCACCTGTTATAGGCGGAGTCATCAGAAGTTCGTCCATCATCAACTCGGTATCATCATTATATTCGGACGATAAAGATCCATCGTTTGGCTGGTATGGAGACATTTATAAGAAAATTTCAATCGATCAATAAATGAAAAAAGATTTACACAACTAGGTCATTACCGATTGTTTCCCTTCGAAAGTTGGAGAATTCATCATATCGTCGAATTCACCTCCACTTGTTGGAGTTCCCCAAATATCTTCGCCAGAAGTACCTCCTGACGTTTCTTCCTCTTGTACTTCCTCTCCGTTTATGTGATTTTCTGATGACTTCAGGTACCTTGAAATTGAATTTATGATAAAAAATCTCTGTATGTGAAAGATTATTAAGAACAAGAAATACTCTAATATTCAAACATATCATTAAGATCGTCTTATCACTAGTCAATTTTAATCCGGAATTATGTTTGTACGAGAACATTAGATACGTTTTGGGAAAGCAATCAATGAAAAATTATTCCGTATTTATAATACATGTGCGGAAAGCAGTATATCTTGAAATTCCCCACAGAAAAAGGTTATTATATATACCTTTCTTCCTAAGAGTTACCATTCTTGAGATATCGCGATTCTAAGAGTCACTTTACACAAAATATGCACACATTTGCATAAGGTTACTCCACAAACTCGCATGACAATTTTAAGATATTGAAAGTCTCTTCCAGGCTCATTGGCCGTGGTCCATTAGGAATAACATCTTCGGTAGGCATCTTCAGAGGAGTCTTGATCTGATATTGTACCTCGAACGCTGAATTGACAATTCGTTTAGTTGTACCAATGTAGGCTTTGCCGCAGTTGCAAGATATCCTGTAAATACTGGCTCGTGAAAGTGGGTCGACTTCATCTTTGGTAGTTCTGATCATTTGGCCAAGTTTTTGGGTCGGCTTATAAATGGTCTCGATGTTGTGCCTTGCGACTGCGGCAAAGTCTACATTGGTAAAACGAAACGAAGGGTTAGTACTAGAATTGAGGAGCACGAACGATGCTGTCGACTGAATCAGACAGAAAAATCCGCACTAACGGATTGACATAATGTAGTTCTCTCAAAGGTAGAGGTTATTTCAAATATCAAAAGATACTATCCTAGGCTGAACATGGAAGCCATTGACATTTATTAACATAAAAACAACATGAACCGAAAAGGAGAAACCCCTTTGATACATAGCGTATGGTTGCTGACCAAGATCAAGCCGATAAAGCGTGGGAGCGATAGGCCAATCAACATCGATCGAACACGCGAACTCACTTCATTTTCCCGTCATTAACCGTGGTGTTACAACAACACCTCCTGTTCGAACACGTCAGTGTCAGAAATTCTGCGTTCGAGTTACAATCTCAGACCAAGAATCCTCTGAAGGCGAAACGTTAGGTGAAATAATTCCAAATTCTAATGTCGGAGTTGGGAGTTTCTCAATGGACGAGTGTAAGAGTAAGTCTGCTGTACGAGTATTGAACGATATTCTTTAGAATTTATTGAAATTTATGGAATATTTTCATGAAAATCGTTCAGTTATTTCTGCATTGAACAAATATAAAAATTGTTCTTACATAATATTCTAAAAAAATATTGAAAAAAAATATACCGGTATACCGCGGATTGATACACAAGTAAAAATACAAATTATAGTTTTTCAAACACTTCTAGTGTTATTCTTATTGATCATAAATTAGTTTCCCCATCCCTAGGTTTTATTCATTTAGTGATCAGAGTATTCGGAAAGAACACGAGAAACATTAATAATACAAGATATCTCTTCAGAAATAATAATGCTAAATATGCCCATAAAAAAATCATATATCATCATGTATAATAATGACCTTTGAAAAAAACCACCTGAGGCTCTATAATCCTCCCCAAGTTTTTCCAGAAATGCCATCTTTTCTGCCATGAATATTCCAGCTTTAGCCGTCCAAGTTAACTCAGAAGAATTGTCGAATATTTCATTTTTCAGGCCCTGCATGTCCTCCTCTTCTTCGCTGTCTGAACTTTCGTCTGCTTTCTGTGAAAAGTCATCTTCCGTCCCAAGCATCTCTAAGCTAGGCACTGTCCCAAATCGACGAATAGTCAAGTTAGAACTGCTCAAAGAATGGTATGGATGTTCTTCTGAAAGAGGGGAATCATCGGGGGTGCTTTCGTAATTCTTCGCTTCATCCTTATCTTCCTAAAAATAAGAAGACAACACATTGACATGATGCATTCTGGGTATTCAAAGAGGTAGTTCTATCACTTTCAATCGTTTATTAAGTATCAAAACATAAAAGAAATAAAAGTGCTTGTCCAAAGTGCAGAGCAACTTGAGCTGAATAAATGAATAGACGCCAGCGAATAGTGATCGACAGAACACAAGTAGAATTATATTGCCCTGTTGGAAAAATGACGGCAAATATATAAGGAGAAAATATCAAACACTGTCTGTTGTTATTCTTCTTGTAATTACATTTGACCATTACTAAAAATGTCATCTTTCTTCTGTGATAGAAAAACGACTTGAAGACTTGTAACAGATGGGTTCAAACACAGGGGTTGTTTTCAAGAAGACTCGTGGATAACAAAAATTACTCTGCAAAGGTATACAAATCATAAATAATGAAACTTTTACTCAATGGTCAACAATTTACCTGGAACCAGGATAATTTCTCATATTATAAATCTTATAATTTGGAAATTTATGTTCTCCTACAGGGATTGCTGATTCCTTACACTAAGACCCGGTACACGATAGACGTTTGGGAACGCTCGTTTTGCTAAAGCGCATTTCAAAATACAAGTGCTCCAATGATATCGTACACACGCAAACGAGCGCTTCTTGATCTAAAATACGCGTTCGCATGTGTACGGAATCATTGGAGAACTTGTATTTTGAAACGCGCGTTTACAAGCGCGTGTAGGTGGTCTAACGCACGACGTTCCGCTAATCGTATTACTCGCTCGTCGCTCGTGCCTCGTGTACTTTAATTCTTCAGCTGGCCCCCTCCTGCTACACGATAACCTGCTCCCGGTTACCGGCTTTCCCATTGAGTCTTTCGAAAATAAAACAAAATATTTCCTAACAAAAGACATAGACAGCCATCGGGATAAAACACCTCCCAGTTCTTTCATAGGTATTGCAAATGCTGCAATCTAATTAGATGAAAGACGACATCTGCGGAGTTGTTGATATAAAAATTAAAATCATGGATAGCCGTCACACTAGCAAACTCTATACACTTCGGCCATTTCAGTGGTCGAACAATATGTAGATCTTCACTTTCTGGATAGACAATCAGATCCACTTGAATTCTGGAACGATAAAAAATTTTCATTTCCCTCATGATCGGAAAATGTTCAAAAAAATACGGCAATCTCTGTTCCATCCGAGCGCTTGTTCCTCAAAGCTGAAATTTTGTATAATGACAGAAGAAACTGTTCTGCACCAAGAAAATGGACCAAATTCTATTTCTCGATAGTTTATAAAATTAGTACATTCTAAATTAATCCCTTTATATTTTATTCTTGAGAAGGATTCTGAATGACCTATATGTTACTACATGTTTCCGCAATCAGGAAGGTTGTGAGTAAAGAGATTGACGAAGAATTTCTTCCTATTGGGAGACCCAAAGAGATGGTGGCAGTTGGAAATTTTATTTCTCTAAAATATTTGCAACGACAAATGTAGAATTATAATTTGAAAAATGAAGAATAATTCTCTCTACGTAAATGAGGATACCAATCGGTTACAAGTCGATAATGCCAATGACCCAAACACAAAAAAAGCAACCTCCAGATGTCATTCGAAGTTGATCGTACTCTCCTAAGTACAATCTTAATAATCAAGAGAAAAATAAATATCATTAATACCTATCATAAAAAAAAAATATATATATATATATTAGACTGTTTCAAAAAAATCGACATTTTTTGTTTTCACGAAACCCCCCCCTAATTATTTTCAGGGTATCGAAAAGAGACCTCTATGAAAATAGCAGCTTCAAATAATAATATTTAGAGGTCGCTCATCAATTATTTCTATTTTCCCTACTAATATCAGGAAAAAAATTTCTTTTTTCATTAAAAAATTCCTAGAGCAGAAACCAATAGACGGATTCCATTGTGTGATACATTTTCGTGTAGACAATCAGATACTCTACAAATATGTCCCTTACGATATTTCAATAAAACGGACGCTTCAAAAGTTATTCGTTTCCATGCTAATATTGAGGTATTTTTGAAGAAAAAAGTTATTAAAAAAAATCGATTCTGTTTGTTTTCACGAAACTATATTTCTAATTATCTTCAGGGTATCGAAAAAAGGCGTCTGTGAAGATATGAGCTTTGTATGTTAATATTTAGAGGTTGCTCAGCGATAATTTCTATTTCCGCTGTTGATAGCAGGAAAAAATGTTCTTTTTTCAATAAAAATTTTCTCTTCACGAACCAATTGACGGATTTCACTGTGTAATACATTTTCTTGTAGGGAACTAGATGCTCTACGAAAATGTCCTAAACGATATTTCGATAAAAGTACTCGTTCAAAAGTTATCCGAACTTTTTCTTCAAAAATACCTCTATATCAATACCTTATATTGAGATATCTGGGAAAAAAAGTTCGAATAACTTTTGAACGAGTGGTTTTATCGAGATATCTTATGGAAAATTCTCGTAGAGTATCTAGTTCTCTACACCAAAATGTATCATACAGTGGAATCCGTAAATTGGTTCGTGAACAAAAAATTTTTTATTGAAAAAAGAATATTTTTTATTGAAAAAAGAATATTTTTTCCTGCCATCAGCAGCGAAAATAAAAACCATCGATGAGCGACCTCTAAATATTAATATTCAAAGCTTATATTTTCACAGAAGCTATTTGTCGATGCCCTGAAGATGATTAGAAGGCGAGTTGCGCGAAAACAAGTAAAGTCGATTTTTTTGAATATTTTTTTTCTTCAAAAATACCTCAACATTAGCATCGAATCGAATAACTTTTGAAGAGGCCATCGAGATATCGTAAGGGACATATTTGTTGTGTATCTGATTGCCTACACGAAAATGTATCATACAAAGAAATCCGTCAATTGGTTTGTGTTCTAGGAATTTTTTATTGAAAAAAGAAATTTTTTCCCTGCTATAAGTAGGCAAAATAGAAATAAATGATGAGCGACCTCTAAATGTTATTATTTGAAGCTGATACTTTCACCGAAGTCTTTTTTCGATATCCTGAAGATAATTAGGGGGGTTTCGTGAAAACAAAAAAAGTCGATTTTTTCGAATCAGTCTAATATATATATATATATATATATATATATATATATATATATATATATATATATAATGTGAGCAAAATGAAATCGAAACAATTCATCCCAATACAAGCTCTTAGCTCGATTAGAATATCTTTTAATGTACATAGAAATGAAGAAAACCACCGCTTACAATATTGGTGAATGAGTCACTTACCTTGTTTATTTCATGATAGTTATTTGGAGAATGCCCACTCTTTTCATCAGGAAAACAGTTAGACTTTCCATTGGGTACAAAGGGATCTACTTGCAACAAGTTACTCGCGGGATTGATGGCATTCAGTCCCATCAAAAATAAGGATCCCCACTCATCGTCGGCTTTATTTACAGTATTCGAGTTGTCGTTTCTAATTCTACCGTTTATTGTAAGGCAACTTTTGTGGCACTGTCGGCAGACGGGTACAGATTCTGGCGAAATGGGACTAGATCTCACGGTTATCTGTAAACAGTATAAAAAAACTAGAGAATATATTTTTATGGTAGAAATTTGAATACATGAGACTTCGACAATGATATTTCTGAAAAATTGAAAGATTCCTTTTCGGATATATTACACTAAAAAACCCTGGAACTAAGAGATTTGGAGAAAAAACACCATAGACAAGATGTGTTCGAGAGTTTTTTTTGACAGGTGCTGGAACTCTTCGAAATAAACCAACTTACCATGAAACACTTTTATAGAAAATTCAACATAGCGAATTTATCATTCCATAAAATCAAATGAAAAATTCATTACAGGTCTGGATATCTATCGGTTAAATTCAGCATCAGAATTGAAGAATAACATTTTTGAACTCACTTATTTTGCTTCCTTGAATTATAAATGCGGTCATGAAAATTCATGCGCCATCTACACGCGGAACATCACAATATCTCAGCGAATTGTTTTTATCAAAAACATATAAATTTGAATTTTGTATTGATTCATCACGTAAAGTCTGCATGCACTTGTTTTTGAACACTTTTCTGTGGAAGAGCTACTATTTTTTCATAAATCTCAACCCTCTTCAAACATTATAGTTTAAAGATTAGGAGACAAAGACATTGTGGGCAGATTGATGATTTAGTCATATTCCACTGGCGTGAGAAATGGATTCTTTGATCAACAGAGTATGAATAAGCCACAATTTGAATGTATGTCCGTGAAACCGAGTATCTGATGAATAGCATCTATAAGATTCAATTTATCGATGAAAATTTCGTCATTCTGAAAATTTTATATTTTTAGTGAAATTATCAATTTCTTTATTGTTCAACAGCTGTTAATCTCAGAAAAGAACCCGTAGAGAGAATACAGATGGGATAATACAGAAAGCCGAAGAATATATTTTATGGATCCAATTATTTAACACCGTATGATCAGTCTGGATGAATCAATAAAAATAGAGATTTGGTAATCATCTGATTGAAATTGTATTGAGTCATAGACACTATTTTAACAATAGGTTATTGAGGTAGAAGAAATTTTGTTCCTTTACCATTCTTTTTCTTTCAGAATGGAAAAATACCTATTTTAAATATTCGTAATCTGATATATTATGACTCCCCTGAAAAACCTAACCACTGCAGTTTTTTCAAGCGAACCTCGAAAATGGTGTAGGAAAAATTTATTGCTTTGGATTCTTCAAACAGAATTAAACGCTCCGACGGCGTTTGCGTAAGCCTCAAAATGGATCGTTGCAGTTAAGCTGTAGGAGCAACATAGGTGTATAGAGATTTGTGTTTGTTGAGAAATTTGGATGAGAGAAGGTTCTCTCATGCCCCGCTATATGCCACATCTTTATATAGCACACAGATGTGTCTTGCCGAAAGACATTGAGTACTGTGGCATGATGTGGCACTGATGAGTCCTAATAAGGACGAAACCGGTTTGTCCCTGACAGGATTTTCCCATTCTGGGTGAATCTGCAAATTCGGTCTCAACTAGTCCATCACTCACAACTAGCCCAGGGCCGTAGCTAAAAGCTTTTCCCAGGGAGGGGGAGAAATGGATTTTGGCGCCCCCTCATTCAGAAAAATATATATCAAAAAATACAAATTAATGAAAAAAATTATATTGGTAGATATTAAAAATGAAAGAAACAAGAGAAGAACTGGAAGTGCAGGATATTGTTCGGTTTGTACGGTCAAGACGCAGGAACTGGAGAGACCACGTATCAAGAATGAGCAACGATCGATAGGCAAAGTGGGCAAAGAACGAAAAGCCAAACTCAAAGCGCCCCTCCGGCCGACCACCAAAGAGATGGTATGAGAGTTGGACGTCCACATCGCAGGAGTCTGAATGAACAGAAGATAACAAGACATGGTCTTAAGAATAAGGAAGAAGAAGAAGAAGATATCAAAAATGAAGTTTATCAAAGAATTAGCTACAGATTAACATAATTAACAAAAAATGCAAATTATTGTACAAAAGTTTAATGATATGTATAAAACAAGTGCAGAAGGCACTGATATTCCTCCACGAGTTCAAAGTGTTAAAATATAATCGCTGTACGAGTATTATACGTTGTTTTCTCCAAACGATTAAATTTTTATTGAAATTTATTGAATATTTCCATGAATATCATTTTTGGATTGAAAAATGTTGATTGGCAGAAATGTTTTCTCTCTCATCAATTTGACAGATAATGCAGAAATTTGTAGCAGGAGACCAACATGTAATCATAAATATCACCATGTGCTAGGATGAGTTATTCTTTCACGATTTTGTTCTACAAGATGTGGTAGAATGAGTGGATCGATCTGAAACAGACCTAGAGAAATATCTATTTTTTAAAATTTTGTTTCAAATCCGTTCAATCTGCCACATTTTGTAGAACAAAATCATTCTAGCACAGTTGTTATGGTTATATTGATGAATGCATGTTTCTTGTCCTTCAGTTATTATCTGTCAAATTTATGAAAGAGAAAACAGTTAATCAATATTTTTCAATGAAAAAACCAATATTTATGGAAATATGTATTTCATTGATTAATGAAAATAAGATCGAATAATGAATCAAACTAGTACAAAAATAAAAATCGTTCATTCAGAAATTTGAATTTGAATTTTAGAAACGTGGAAAAATATTAGGTATTCCCTTATGCACTCGTATTATAAATAACTAAAATTGGAATATTGAATCATTGAATGAATGAATTTCATCGTTATGTTTGTAACTATTACCATAAAAAGTTAATTCTTGGTGACACCCCATCGAGAATTCTATAGAAATATGATGAACAGCCGTCGAAAAATATCTTTCAAGTTTTGTAGGCACTGCAATTTGACCTATTTTCCGAATTTGAAAAAATTATCGAACGAAAAAAATTAAAAAAATAAAGAATTTGATTACCTATAATCAAAAACAAATCAAGTCTTCACTTGAAAAATGATAAGAGTAAATAATGAATGAACAGGTGAGAAATGAAGTTTTTAATCAGTCCTCAAACTAATGTTGTATTGCTCTTTCGTTATTTTCAGAGAAAATTTCTTCTTTTCTAGAGCAACTGGCTTTAATCCATGTATTCTAGATATTCATCAAACATTACCTTCCTTCTATTGAATGATTTTGACTAATAGCCAGGAAGTCGGGGATTCACCGCATAACAATCTTTCCGAAACGAGGCTTTCTACAATGCCAACGCTGAAGTTCAAATGAATAGACTAGATTGCATTGCAAGCAGCTTATGTATACTTATGTGACTTTATTATTATTATTTATTTATTTTGAATAAAGTCACTGTACTTATGTATAAATCATATTTGGCAAGTATCATTTGCTTGTGACTTTTTGCTATAGTTATTTAATGATGAGAGATCAAATTTGCGCCATTTGGAATGTGTTCTGGGGGGCGAAGCTCACCTCCCTCCTATGTTCCTATGTAATGATTTTATGACTTATTTTTTGCAAGTCAGTATTTTCCTGGGGGGGCTAATTACCCCCCTGTATCGACGCCAATGCTCGGAGCTTGTCAAACCAATATAGATCCTTCGTTTGATGATTTAGAGGGTTTTTCAGCATGAGTAATGTAGAATAAGCCTGTATTTGAGCTTACTAAATCGCAAATAACATACTGAATTCTCAGATGACGGAACAACTCCTGTAAGTGCTCAGCGAAGTGAGAAATGTTAGCACATAGGGTGGGAGAATTTTCTGTTGTCAAAATATGAATTTAAGATGTCACTATTGTTACAAATCGTTCTAAGATAATCTGTTTCGTTTTCAAAGTACGATTTAAGTGAGCGTGACACCTCTCACTTCTCAATATGATCACAAATCGGAACACGCATTAAGCATTCATGAAAAATAGTTTGTGAGACGCGATCGGATAAAACAGGATACTATCCCGAGGAAAAAAATGCAGTAGTTCATAAGATGAAGATTAACATGATGTAGCCTACAGTTATTGTACAGAGACTGATGACGGTTGGATAATGTGCCAGGCACTGAGTTATATAAAACCCTGGAGTGCTGACTCGCCTTCAACACCAGTGACAGAATGCGTGACGCTTACATTTACGCTATCCCTACCACTGTAGGGCAATTCGATTCATTTGAAAACGCCGACCGAAGGACCTTGTATTCTTCCACCCAGTGGCGTAGCGAGGGGGAGCAAGAGGGAGCATCATGCCCCGGGCGCTACTCATACAAGGGCGCCAAATGATTAGCAAAACAAAAAAAATGCTGGATTGAGTGGGATTTGCTGCAGCTAAACAAGACTCAATCGTTGTGACATACTTTGGAATAATTGAAAACATATGTTTGTTTTCGTCACGATGGAAAAATAAAAAATTGCCGTGAAAAAAACTGTCAAACGTGAATCTGAAACACAATGGGGCGCCAGAATATAAGCGGATAGGGATATTGTTGATGAGCTAGGGAAGATAAGAGAACTATTAGAAAAACTCGCATACCAATACAAGTGAAAACAGAAGTGAAGCTACAATTCCATCATAAAATAGACTTACTTTCAATTTCATAATTTCAGTCCATTTCTGATTTGAAATCTTGAGGAGAATTGATCGTGTATACCTCAGATTACAAGGTCCTGGGGTCCAGGATCATGATCTTGAATCTTTAGCGACTAAACTAGCCGAAATTCGGGACAAGCTCTGTAAAAAGGTCAATCTGCGAAAAATGGGATATTGATACAATGTGTGATAAGACGCAGAAAATATCCAGTAAATTAGTTAGAGATGTTGGTTTTTCCCCCGAAAGTGAAATTTCTCGCGTTATGAGGGGCATTGTTGATCATCTCCACTCAGATTAAGTGACCCTGATAACAAATTTTGATTTTCACTAGATATTGAAATTTTATAATAAGGATAATGTTGACAACAACCTTGAAGAAAATTGTAAAAATTTGGGTGAATTTTATATAATACTGTTTCAACATAATAGAATTCTTCAACGAATTAGGTGATGGCAAAATGTAACTCCGCACTTGAAAAAAAATTAAATCTTGATCTCCTTTGAAATTTCTGAATTTTATAAGCTCGCATGGAGATGATATTTTTCTAAACCTCTAAAACTTAAGGCCTTGCTTGAGACTATGACTTTATTTATCTTACTTCATTCATTCTGTAATTTGCGAGTGTATTTCACATATAATATTATATGCCATTATGAATTTAGAAGGAGGGCGGTAAAAAGGTTTGGTGCCCCGGGCGCGAATTTAGCTCGCTACGCCACTGGTTCCACCATGTCTATAACCACGTTTTTGCCGTACACTAGTGGGGAGTCAACGACACGGTTTTAAGTGGTGATAGCGCACTCCAGGGTTTTATCTAACTCAGTGGTGCCAGGTTTGTCGTCTTTGGTCTCACGAAGCTTATGCCGGGGTGGAGAAAGATGGTCAGCCTTACTCCTGCGATATTGTCGTTGCTAAAGTGTCATTTCTTTTTTATTATATAAATATGAGTCTCTTAGTGAATTTTGTTTTCAATATCATTAAAAATATTTTAGTCCCATTATCATTTTCACTCTCATTTATAAACCATCCCATTTTAGCCGACTATAGGAGGTCACAATAGCATACTTTGGACTTTTGTCACAAATATTACTTTTTATAACAGCACCCCAGAGGTAAAGTGTGTTAAGTCACAATATCAAAATAAGACAAAACAGAGATTTTTCAGTTCCATTATTGTTTCAAAGAATGTTTACTGCCATTATTTGGTGACTTGATATACCCAGGGAGCTAGAATTTACTAATGTGAATCCAATATTGTAGAAAGTTCGTATCTGAAAAAATGTGACTTAGCACACTTTACCTCTGATGTGCTGATTTATAATTATGGATCTATTCAGGAATTATTAGCATTTAATGTATAGGAGGGACAATGGGGAAGTCACTATTCAGAAGTAGCAGTTATCAATAGCTTGGATACGGAGTTATGGGTTAGACAACGTTAGCTATCCCGTTTTATCGAACTTTTACTTTCACAAATAAAATGAATGAAAGAAGAGGTACCTAATTTGAAGGAACTCTATATTTGGAAGTCCCGGGTTGTGAAAAACTCTGCATTATGACCTGAGAAAGAGTTTGTTTTTCAGTATTGAACTAAAGTAAACAAATCATTCATCATGAATTTTTATGCCACTTTGATAAAGCAGACTGCAAAATCGGCAAAGTGATGGTTCATGAATTGCGAACTATTTATTATGTTTTTTAAAAATATGTATAATGAAAATTGAGTTTCTGCAACTGAACTATTTCGAGTTTTGAAAGTATGTAAATTTTGTAATTTTTTGCAGTAGTTTTAGACATTTTTGTCCTTTTTTTCTCTGAGATATCTTTCAGATCTCAAATTATTTGTTACATGGGGGGCCGAACACATTTTTTTCAATTAAAAAATGCTCGAATTTATGTTCAAAACCAAGTCTGGAGAAAGAATTCAGACTTTTCAATGGATATTTCCTAAGTTTCAATAAGTTTCCACCTAGAGGTAGGTAACTTCGTCATAAACGGACAAAAACAAACTTTCTTGTTCGAAAATGATTAAATAACTGACTGGGTAAATATCACTGAAACCATCTAACTTTCACAACGCTTCAAGATCATGAAGAAAGTGATTGTTTGATAAAACCATGTCGAATGTCTAGAAATTAGGCTGAAAACATTTGGCTTTTCGATTACGAATAACAAAATCTTGATTTCACTAAATATTTCTGTGATTAAATAGAAAATGGGTGACTAATGGTTTTTCAAAATGCATAGGTATCTAAACATTATCGTTCAATTAAAAAAAAAATTTTCGTTCGAAAAATGACAACAGGTGTTTCTAGCATACTCAAGCAGATGAACTACAGCTATGGTAAATTTATCTGACGATTCCATTCCAATAGAGAAACAAGGGTAGTGATTCCTACAAACATTTTTCCTGAACATCGCGAACCTAATGAAGATTATTATATTAAAAATACTCGTACTTGAAATTTTCAAGGTGGAAAACATAAACACTCGAAACAATCGCTTTTGCTTTTGATAAAAATTTCACTATATTGTAGAGAATTCATTCGAGTAGGCATTCATGTCAAATTCATTCCTATATAGTGAACAAATGAAGACAAATGTCGATTTTTCATGAACAAATCGTTAATAAACCAGTTGATTTCAGGCTTTCACGGCTGACGCTTGGTAAACTATAAGTGATAGAGGAACATGATGAAGTACAGGGTGATTAATTTATCTTGGTAACCCCAATTTTTTCGAAAACGTCCGAATATTTTTTCATTCTGTGAATGGCGTTTTAAACAAGTCAATGTCGACTTGAGATGCGCTTAAAAATCTGCGGAATAAATAAAGACGCCAGGCGTCGCGGCGCTATCAAAAATTTTTTCTCCAGGGACATACCTTTTTTCATCATGTCATTCGAAAGATAATTTCATTCTGAACTTTTTTTCGAATACAATTTTTATCCATTTCTAACCGTCAGCGATCTGCAGCGTGTTTTATGTTAATTCTATTTCATTTATTTTTTTCTTTTTTGTGGTAGAATGCCTTCATTTGGAGACATAGATATGATTTTGTGCATTGAATTCAAGAAGGCTAATTTTCTAAACAATCTGCCTCCCCAAATGAGATTAAATATGTGGATTCAGACATATGGGGCTCCATGTCACAACGCTGCCATTGTGAAGGGATATTGAGATTAAGAATTCTAAAATAAATGGACCCTTATATTTTGACCAAAGTAACTTATAATGATATAGGGAAATTGTATAACTTATATATTGATCATAATGGCTAGATGACCTGGATATGATTTTGTTTCGTAAAATGACGGAGGTTCTGTAACAAACTATTTCTCTTTTATTATATTCATTAAATATTATATCTTATAACAATAAACATTTTTTTTAATAACAAACGAATAATTTTGAATGATTTGTTCTATATACCGGCCATTATGATCCATACCGAAGTTATATCATTCCCCTATTTCATTATAAGTTACTTTGGTCAGAATATAAGGGTCTACTTGGACACATGCGTTTCTTATCTTTATTTTCAAATGGTCTAAGTTATTAGAATCAGTTTGGTATACCATATTTTTGAGGGTACCCCTCAGAAAGTAATCCATGAGCTTTAGGTCTGGCGATATCTGATGGGTCCATTGGTTCCTATCCATTTATTTTCGAATTTTTGATCTAAATCTCTCTTCACAATAGCAGCGTTGTGACATGGAGCCCCATCTTGCTGTAGCCAAATATTTTATCTTATTTGAAGAGGCACATTGACTAGAAAACTAGCCTTCTCGATTTCAAGGCACAAAATCATATCTATAGATATGATATAGAAATGGATAAACATTTAATTCGAAAAACAAATTCAGAATGAAATTATCTTTCAAATGACATGATAAAAAAGGTATGTCCCTGGAGAAAAATTTTTTGATAGCGCCGCGACGCCTGGCGTCTTTATTTATTCCGCAGATTTTTATGCGCATCTCAAGTCGACATTGACTTGTTCAAAACGCCATTCACAGAATTAAAATAATATTCGGACGTTTTCGAGAAAATTGGGGTTACCAAGATAAGTGAATCACCCTGTACAACTTCGCCGTGCTCAAAAAGTTCTATAAAAAAGTCCGGCATATGTCGAACTTCCGAGGATAACCCACTATTACTAATTTTAACATTTCCAATTCAATCCGAAATAATAATCCATTTGGACGAATCTTGACTGGCATGGAATGAATTCACATAAAAATGAATGTGACTGTTATCTGCGGCATCTATACTTGAAAAATGCAAGGTATCGAAGATTGTAGAAATATGAATTTGAGCAAGGAATAATGAAATCTAGGCGAGATCGTTGTGTCACATGTCTTTTCTTCAAGACTTAGTTATTAAAGGAGGTGCGCGAGTGATCGCCTTATGAATATAATATGTTGGTGAATGAGAACGTTGCGTAGTTGAACCGAGGCAATAAGGTTTTTTTTCTCAGGCAGGTTGCTCAAATCTTTGATAACTTTATTTTGTTTTTAGTTGACTTTATCGTGAGAGCTTCAAATACATGCTTATTAATTGTTTATTGTTATTGTTAAAGTTCAATTATAATTACTTTTCGATTTCATTTATCGCAGAGAGTTCTTATTGTCTTATGATTTTCTGATATCAGGTGTATCCGATTCACAGAATCTGAATTTTATGACACCGAATAGAAAAACGGAAGCGTTTTACATTGAAATTGAAATAATACGCGAGCGGAGCCGAGGGTTTGAGCTAGTCGAAATATAAAATACTGATAGAAATGGTCATAGGTCATACTCACTCCTATTGTTGCAAAGTACAGAGACGTTGAGAAAGTTACCTTTATAGAGTAGAATATCAATAATTGAATTTGAGACATTTCAAGAATCTAAATGAGAGACATAATTAGTTTCACTAGTAAAACTGGTTATTTACCTGACTTTCTGATGTACTCTTGGATGGGCTCCTCTCATTGTACAATATATAGTTGTCTTCAGATAAGAGCTCCAACTTTTTACTCTCCTTGCTCCGACATATGATGTTTCCTTGGCAATCGATCAGATGGAGTTCTTCAGACCTCTTTCTGAGCCTTTCGGGAGACCACTCTTCCCCTAATGGTTCCAACTCTGCGACTGTCGATCCCACCTCTAATTGACCCTTCATCCACTGCTCTAAATGAATAGCGTTACCTTTGCTACTGTTATTACTTTTGCTTATTTGTTTACACTTATGCTCTATAAGGGCATCTATTTGCCTATCATTTTCTGAATTGCTGTTTTGATTTAAGTTTTGTGGAGTCTGAAAAATGTTGAGTGTTAATCGTAACTTTGGTCCCCTTCAATCAAAAGATCAGAGGTTATTAAAAAGCAACTGTAATAACTGAAGCTTTTATTTGCAAATATATAATAATACGTAATTACACTCTGTAACAGTATAAACGTTATGCTAGGATGCAACTACTAAATATATTAAATTTGTGGGATTTTAATTTAATGAGGCAGTCAGTTTGGTACAAGTGCTTAGCAATAATCTTTGAAGATACATCATCCGTTCTAAACACATATTAATTGGAAAATAGTTTTCAGTAAGTTATAGTCATGGTAAACGAATTTCTCCATTGAGACACAGGATGATGTTCCTTCAACCGGTAAAAACTTATGGTATAGTTTTGAGTTCATAAATCATATGATAAAATGCTCAGGCAGGATAGAGGGATGAAATAAGTGTGTCAAGGAAGGTGGGAAATAAGCAGTGGAGTTGTTCTGGTCGCAAAAAAGTTGCAATCTGAAGAAGAATATTATTTCCCAGAGTTTCCATATAGCCAAGGAACTGTTATGATATGCAAAATAAGTTTGAACCATTGCGTTATAGAAAGATGACTCTATAAATAGATTTAAGAACTTCAATTTCGAACACTAGAATCGATGACTGAAGACGGAAGGGTTACATTGGGATATACCCAGGTGGTTCAATGTAATACATATTATGCTTCCTGTTAATTCATGTTCGACATTTGCTAAGCTGTGGCTATCAGAGATTTTGAAAATGTTTGTATTATTGGAGGAAACTGAAAATTTAATGAAGCTCTCTCAAATAATATCTATAAAAATAAACATTCATATATTTTCTCAACAATGATGGAAGAACTGAAAATTATTTGACCAGATTAGTTGACATCAATCCGAAGACAAACTCCTGGTAGAAGTATCATCAATATTTAAACTTATCAAATCGTAATCGAAATTAAGAAAATTCCAAGAACCGCCCTCATACTTTAAGCACTCGAATTCTTCACAATATTTACCATCTGAATCTGAAGAAAAGTCAGGAGATGGAGTCAACAACGATATCGATTGCTCATTGCAAGGAGGATATGAATGAGACAGCAAATTAGTTTGAGAATTGAAATGAGATGAGAAAGCTTGGGAGTTTTCTGAGGTGGCTGAGGAAACATTGGCGGAAGGACTGTCCGGTGTTTGGGTGAGAGAGGCTTGGTGGTTAGGAGTGGGTGAACTACATTTATTGAGAGTATTGAATTTTGTGAGTGCAGGCAAGCAGGAATTAACTACTGGCTGGCTGCAGTGACCGCTATTCAGACGCACCTGCTGTCGCAACGACAGCGACTCTGCAGATTGCAGGGTCACCACGGAGGAGGTGATTGGAACATCGGGGGATTCTAATGGACTGCTAAGTGAACTTCCTTCCATGCCCGCATTTATGTAGACGCTGCTTGACAACAGATAATGTCTTATGTAAGAATCCAATATGAAATATTTGTATATTTTGAAATTATGAATGAGCGATTGAAGGTCATAGTGGTGTCTGAAGCTATATCAATCTATCGTCCACTTTCGAGGATTGAATTTCGCTTATTGAGCGTAAGTTTGATATTGATTTCACATGACATATCCAAAACATATATGTCTAAAATTTGTTATGACTGGATAGTAGTGAGGTTTCTATGTTAAGGACCTATAGATTTAATTCCCCAAACTTAGATCACTTTTGCAAAGGCTTTCAGTTAATGTCGATCATTTATGATTCCCGGAGAACAGTCTCAGGCTGCTCAGATTTTCTGCAAGAAGTTTGTGTTTTCCATGTCGGTCTAAAAATTGACTCAAACTGGTTTTCATGAAGAATTACCAACACTTTGTTCTCGTCAGCTACTATCAGTATGGTATCAATTTTCTTACAAACTGAATAGTAAATGAACAATTTGGGAAATCTGATCGAAAGGAAAAGTAGCATTTGGATCTATAAAGTCGCGGCCTGGCAGTCGCAGCCAGGCACCCGCAACCGTAGACGCCCAGCACCGGATTTGTAAAAACCGCTTACCCGGCCTACCAATGCAAGAGGCTGTGCAGCGTTGCCGGGAGAAGTGGCCTACGTTTGATAGCCAGCTGCGCGGCTCTTAAACTTATTGAATACTGGTGTCGTTTAACGGTGGACATGACGAGTTTTCAGTTGGACTAACAGCTATAAATCCCCCGCACTCATCAACTCCGGATCGTGAAGATAATGTTAGAGGAAAAGAAGAGAGCTAAGAAACAGAACAGAAGGACATTTCATCCGGATGATAAGACCAAGCTGAATAGACTAAACAATGAAGTGAAACTAAGAGTTCGAGAAATATTCACGGAGGAATAGTACAAGAAAAATAGAAAGTCTAGACGTTGAAAAGCAATTTTTGCGGAAGATGCTTTCAGCACTCAAAGGAAAGAAAACAAAAACCAAAATCCCGATATTGACTAGGGGAAACAACATAGCATTGACAAATGCGGTCTCCCTTTAACCACAATTCAAACCATACGAAGAAATACTACTTAGAATTCAATAGAATAGTTGAAATTATTGGGAGTATCCCAGCGATTGAAGAAAGTTACCCACTAGGAAACATCGGGAATATAACGAGAGAAGAACTTGCAGAAGTTCTGACACAACCCAAAAACAGAAAAGCCCCAGGAAATGATAAAATTCTGAATCAACCACTGAAGAACTTGCCATTAGAAGCGCAGGATGAAATTGTGGAGATAGCAAATGCAATTCTGAAGGAAGGATTTTTTCCAGAAAGATGGAAAACATTTGGCAACATACTTATATGGAAAAAAATGAAAGATGGATGCTAAGAAATATAGACCGATAAGATTATTGCCAGCTGTCAGTAGAGTAATAGATTAACTGACCCATAGAAGATTATCAAAGTTCATAGACGAAACAGAACGAAAAGAATATTTCACTTTAGATCAGCTGAGGCGGTTGATAGAGGACAGAAAACTGAATCTATCCACAAAAACAGGTGCTGTCTTTTTAGATATAAAAAAGCATTGACAAAATGTGGCGTCAAGGATTGATCCACGAAATGAAGGAATTCCATCGGAATTAATAAAATTTATATAGTCCCATTTGGAGAATAGGAAGTTTCAATTGAACATTGATGCCATGAGATCAACGACAAGAAATATTGAAGCAGGTGTTCCTCAAGGATCGGTCCTAGGTCCGTTATTGTTCAATATAAACATTTATTTATTTATTTATTTATTAAACATGTTAGATATACCAGAAAAAAAGCAAAAAAGCTCAATTTGCAGACGATACAGCAATATACTACCTACTCCTGTCCTATGAAGAAAGCCGTGAGAAACCAACTGCAAAGAGATATGAACTTAATATCAGAATATTTCAGGAAATGGAGAATTAAAATAAACGCAAATAAAACCGTTGCTATACTTTTTCTTGCTGTAATAATTGAGGCGACAACCTACATCGACGAAATGGAAAACATTACGATAGACGGCCTTGGAGTAAGCAATCGAAATATCTGGGACTACTAAATTCGTGCTGAAATTCGACAAACAAATGGTGGAAAACAGAAAGAGAACAAGTCTGCCACATGTTTATACCCACTCCTCAACGAAGGAAGCAAACTCTCATGGTAAAATAAGATCCGAATAATAAAAACAGTACTCATACCCAGCATAACTTATGCCGCACATATCTGGCTTACCTAACGTCGAAAGCTATGAGAAAAAAAAAACTTCAAAGTACTCCAAACAGCGCAATCATAAAAGCACCTGGTGTTCCATAGTATATCAGCAATGAACAGATCAGAGAAGAATTGAAAATTAAAATTATATCAGAGGAAATAGTACTTGAACAAAAGAGAAAATGGTTCAAAGAATGAAAGAACATAGCAACGACCAAATAAAAAGGATGCTCAAAATTCAAAGAATACTGTTTGGCAATGTGACTCTTTACGAAACGAAATCCGTGAGGGTTGAAACAGCATACTTGTAGAAAAAATATTAACTGCCCGCTCCAAGGTCGCTGCTGTCCGAAAGCTTGCGGCAGCGCCGCACAGCAGGAGCGGCAGTCGGTTGCGGCCGTTAGGTTGCGATTATATAGAACCGAATGCTACCTTTAGAAATCTGTTTAATGAAAGTTTAGATAAAAATTTTGATAAATTGATTTATTTGAAACTTATAATTTTCGAATGTACGAAAGGTTCATTTAAAATTGTCTAGTAGAATATTCGAACAATGCGATTTTCTTCCTCCAAAGTATTTGGGGAATTTGTAGCTAAGCAAAACTCAATCCGATCAAAAAATAAGTTTAGTCATCCTTGAAGATGACTATTGCGATTGAAAGTCAAGAAAAGACTCAAGAAAAATATAGAGCTGAGGAGCTTGAATCGAAATAATTTTCAATTCACGTACTACGATAAAAAACTTAACTGATTCACTCTCTGAAGTAAATGATTGGACATCATTGCGTACAAAACATTAAAATAATATATCTCATGCACCAAGTGAATAGTTGGACATTACGAAAAATGCCCATATACTTTCAATAATGATCAATATGAGAGGGCAGTATGATAATAAGTATTGAAATAATCAAATTGTCCGGAGATTATAATGAATATTTACTATTGGGCAGAGTGATTAAAACCTAGTTTTATTTCTTATATGTTTATTTCAATCATATATGCAACAAAAAACAAAACAATAATCACAAAAATAATGTTTTTTTTTTCTGTTTCCAGATGATGTAAATCTCAGAATCTTCAAACTTAAAATAATTGATACAAAATAAGTCCTAATTATAGTCTAAGAGCTAGCAACATTTTCGAGTTATAATTTTAAGGTATTTTTCTCGAGCTAACCACAATAGTGTAGTTAGTCATGGTTATCTTTGAGCCCTTTGTGGTAAGTTATGGCTGATGAGTGCAAGGGAAAGTGTCAGTCCCTCCCTCTCCCTTCTCAAGTAACTACACAACAAAAGAACAAAAGATCCTTGCGGTCGAAGTTCCCGGAAGGCTGAACGTAGCCACAACGACAGGATAATAACTACACAACAAACCAGATTGATGAATTATGAATTAGTTTCCTGGCGTAGTTAATTGTGACGTCATGGTTCTAACTACGCCGCGAAGAAATTCGTGTATTTAACTATGGTTTGCTTCTGTTTGGTGTTGTAAGCTCGAGGAAAAATTCCTAAAGTAGAGCTGATTTTCAAATATATCATTCTCTATAGTATCCCGAAACAATTCGTCTGGGAGCTGGCGAGTGGTGCGTTCATTAGTGCGCATCGCACCCTTACAGTTAAAAATGGAAATCAAAAACAGTATTTTGGTACAATTCTTTTTATTGCATCATGATCTTGAAACTATATGAAACAAGAATATCCGATTGCTAGATAACTCGCGTGGTGCGATCCAACTGCCAGGTGCCAGTTTTTATGAAAATTTTTTTTTGAAAAAACATCATTTAAGTAGGGCTGATTTTTTTTATATTATTCAATTCAGATACAGAAAAGTATAGAGTTAATTTGCTAGATATCTACTACGGTTTGAAATCAGTGCCAGACTGGCTAAAAGTTATAAAGTTACGCTGGACAGCTGCAAGGAAAATGAATGGAAAATCATTTGAGTACGTTTCTTTTTAGTTGCATCACGTTATTGAAAGTATATAAAACAAATTCATCCGATTGCCAGACTTCTTGAGTGCTGCGATCCACTTGCCAAACGTATTTTTCATGAAAAAAATTCAAAAACATTATTTTAGTATAGCTGATTTTTTTCTATTATTTAATTCAGATATAGAGAAGTATGGACTCAATTTTCCAGACGTCTACTCCGGTACTAAATCAGTTCCAAACTGGCTCAAAGCTATAAAGTTCCGAAGGGAAGCTACAAGGAAGATGAACGAAAAATCATCAGACTGCCCAACAGTGACGGCTCGTCAGGGTAGACAGGGTCAGCCTGGCCGACCCAGAAAAATAGAAAATAATTATAAAAATTTATTTCATTCAAACTTTTTCTGAAATACCGATTTCAATATCAAACTTCTCTCGGAACCAATTGTAGAAAACAGAATTTGATAGAAAATATAACTCAGTCCGACCAACCACTTTTTTTAGAAACCTTCACGTTCGATTCTCTCAGCTTTCAATTATATGTACCTATCACTATCACGCTATGTAACGAATACTGCGAAGGCAGTTGATAATCACTGGAGCTGGTATAAACTATTGATAAAGTAATATTTTTATTTTTAATTATTGAGCACGATGGAGCTCCACGCCACATTGATAGAAGGTGTCGTAATCGGTTGAGTAACCATTTTCCGAATCGATGGATTGGTAGAGGTGCAAAAGCCCTGATTCATTGGCCTCCTCGGTCATGCGATTTTAATCCCTTGGATTACATAGTTTGGTTGTACCTTGAAGGAAAAATTCAGGCAACAGAGGTAAATTCACCTCAAGAATTGTTGGACAGAATTCAACGTCACTTCAATGACCTCATAGCTGACTCCCATGCATTAAGAAGATTAATGGATTTTTTAGAAAAAAAGGATAGATTTGTGTATTTGTGAGAACGGAGGACATTTTGAACACCTAATCTAATTGAATTTTTTTTATGTTTTTAGCCTTTTTTAAAATTTTCTCGTGATTTTTTGCTCAATCAATACATTCATCATCACTTTATACCAGCATCGATTTTTACTTCATAATTTTCAATTCAAAATATTCCGAAAACGGTTTCATCAAGAGTACCTTTTTGGTGAAAAATTCAACTTAATAAATCTAATATCAAAAAAATTATGTTCAAAATAACTTGGTAAGAACCGTGTAACTAGCGCCCTCTATGGGAGTCAGACATCAAAACACATTCATTAGATGTATCAGCTTCCAAAACATATTCGTATACAATTTCATTACAATGTTGCTGCTAGTTTTGGCAAAATCTTAAAAAAATGTGTATATTTTTTTCTTTTTCAACGCCTTGTATTTTGAATACGGATGGTGATACAAAAATTTTTTATTGAACAAACTCTTACTATTTTTCAGTTTTCTATCTATCCTAGAGGGAAGTCACATTTCAAGATCCTGAATAGTTTGGACCGTGCTCATCGCAAATATATAAAGACTTTCACAGATATGGTTAGGGGAGGATGAAGGATGAAGCATTTGTTGAACATGATCATTTTCCTATCACTACAAGAGCGGGAAACGATGAAAGTGTTGATGCCTACAACCAAGGAGGTCGCTAACTTCGCCGCTACGTTAGAAGAAAATTTCAAAATGTTTATTGATCCCTTCCGTGTCCTACGTATTTTGTTGTTTGTCAAGAACAATACGAAAGGATTTAATTGATTCGGTGACCAAAATTTTGAGAGGAAAAATTCATGAAAAAATAAACAGTGCAGCTATTTCTTCTGAAATAGACGGGACAATAGATATTGGATGTATTTCCCAGATGTCAGTAATTTCCCGCTTCGTTCGAAACGGTAAAATTTCAAAACGATTTTGGGGTTTTTCCGGCGTCAGTAGAAGTCGAACCGCGAATGCTATTCTCAATATCTTGTTAGAGAATTTCAATAATTTTAATATTGCGACTACATTAGTTGGACAAACTGATGACAGGGTGATTGTGATGGCAGGGGAAATTAACGGTTAACAATAGCGAATGAAAACAATTGCTTCTTAAGCACTATTCACGTACTGTAATGCACATGAATTGAATTTAGTTTTGCAAGATACGACTAACGAAATCAGTGAATATCGCGTGTTTTTTTTTAATCTTTCAGAATTTTCATTGTTTTTCACTAAATCTACTAATATGAATCTGGCCGACCCACACCTAAAGGGCACGAGCCGTCACTGCTGCCCAAACACGACATGGCGATATTCATAATGTCAAGGCAATGTAATGAATAAGAAAATTCAAATTATAATTAATCACTTCGCCCTAAGAAGTTTGTCATTATTTATAATTCCCGGGCATTATGAAAAATGTCCTAATTTTTAACACTTGGTCCATAACATATACATATTTGTTCATTTGAATTCACATCTAATCAATCAAGAATTTATTTTATTTGGGGAACATTATGTGAAGTACGGGCATTCCGAAAGAAGAACTCATTAATCTAAAAGTTTTCAACTAACCTTCTTTCTACTAGAAACTGTTATCCATAATTCAATGTAACTATTATATACCCGAAAAGTATCTATATTCTTGATACTGATATTATTTTTCGTGAATTATATGAGAAATATTTCAGTCAATTTCAGTAAAAATCTTTGGTTCATTTAGACCTAATTTAAACCCCCAAAATATATGGGTAAGTAGCTATAATCAATGAGCATTCTTCTAAGATGAATGAGAAATCAATAATATGATATATGCAAGTTTTGGAACTCATCATCAATCTCACTGAAATATTTTTCATGAATATCTACTAAAATCTATCAACGAAATCTATTTTCTAAATCTGTGATAAATATTATTTACACCAGAAGTCCTATTTCTACAATAAATTTACTCGCACCCTCAACAGTAATTTCTTAAAACAAAAGGCAACTCATAGAAATATCAATATTTATTATTGATATAAATATTTAAACGATAGTCCCGCAACTAGTAAGCCATATTTCACTGATGTGAAGAACATATCCCGAGGAGAGGACTCAGAATCCGTAGATATATCAGATCTGATTGCAACTGTTCTCCACAAGAACGGTTAGCTTTGTTCGCGGTTTGAGCACCGAACCATTAAGAACTCTACTTATTTATTTATTTATTTATTTACAATATGAATGCACACAGGTGAGCAAACACCCAAAACAGCATTCACTGAAACTTAAACAGATAGTGTACTAAATGATTTAAATAAGTGTCATTAGAAAAAATGACATTGTGTAGAATAGCTTTCTAAACTGTGCTCAAGCGCAGATCGACACCGATAACGAATCGGTTCTAAGAGTTCCAGGGTTGAAGTAAGAACTGGTAGTTCCAAATTGATTCTTACCTGAGTTTTATTTGTTGTTGTGTCTCGTAAATGTGAGACATATCTTTTATTCATAATTAATCGTCAAGTGACGGAGATCTTCAGGAAATATCAAGAGTTGATGACGTCCCAAGAATATAGCATATTTTGAAGAGGTGTTCCTAGACTTTAACGATGCACAATTATTATTCAACATTTTCGACTGGTCAATATAGCTTCGGAATTCTATCATGAAAATAAACACACAGACCTTTTTTGATTCCAAGAACGTTCGGAGTTAGGTCGGAATCTGTTCGGAAATATAGTCTAGTTTATTAATTCTGGACTTGGTAACGAACCGGTTCGGAATTGGACCCGCGAACAAACCTATTATAACTTACTATTGTTTGAGTTATTATTTTTAAATAAAATTTAGCACAGGAAGTCAACATGAAAAACTCATATGATCGTGAAGTGATGAGGAAAAATTCTAGGCGTGTATTGAGAGAAGTTGGATTTTCTGTGCTGAAAATGTTGAACACGCATACGGTTTCCAGAAAAAACATTTGTAGGGTTGAAACCTGTATAAATAAGTTTCATTCATATGAGTTTTTTCAAATCTGCACACCAACGTACAAAAAGTATAAAAAGATATGTTTAGTCCAATTCGGTTTTGTATTATATTGTCATTTTGACAATTTTCGAAATCAAACGACAAAATTTCTAGCTCCTCCAAGGATGGAGGTTTGGTCGTTGGGCTAGCAACCCAACACCAAATAAGTTCACAATGTTGCTGAATTTCTCATTCAACAGGCCTCGGAATAGGACTGGTAGTATTCAACGACGAACGAGTGAATGAAACAAGTGTGAAAGAATGATTACTTGAAATGTACAGGGACTATTGAGCACCAGGAGATCATTATTGCTGCAGTTGTTTGTTATTAAGAGTTGGATTGGAGATTGAAAGTGAAGTAGCAGGGCAGTTCGGAGAAATACAAAGGATTGAAAGGCTTGAGAACTGGGTATACGGCATCAAGCTGTTTCTTGATGATATGTATTGTAGATTGCATATTGTTAAGCCCAGAATATACAATACAATACAATACAATATATCAACCTAATATGGATGTGAAATATTCGGGGAAAATTCATTTTTCTGAATGAAAATTATAGAGACTTCACCTAGCGAGAACATATAATTTCAGTTTTATTTTAGTAGTGTAATGTTGAAAATAAGATGAGAGGGAGGAGAAGCCTATGTTCTAAAGCAAAAATAGTTTACTATTACAGTTATACAAGAAAATCCTTGAAGACAGATGAAATTTTTGGATAGACATCTAAATTCTTCTGTATTATGTACCATCAGCAATAATTACAAAAAAAAAATAAGTTCACCGAGACTTTTCAAATAGTGCACCTCCAGCTGAAATACATTTACGTGTTCATCACTACGGCGTATAGTAGAGGAATTTTCTATTCTCTTTTTCAGCTCATCTTCAGAAGCATAAAATATAGGAACTGTTCACTTAAGACCCCAGAGGAATAAGGCCATTGAAGTTAATCTCAGTGTCCATTGAATCCGTCCTATCACAATCGTCAAATTAAATGTGGAAGGTGACTGTGGTCCTATATATTATATTAGAATCATTCTTTATTGAAGGTACTAAATCATTGCATCCTTGAAACCTTGACTTCTGTAATCAAAGCTTCCTTCAAAATGGGGATCTTCCAAAACACATTGAAGCTGTAATAGCAATTATGTATGTCTGGTATACTGATTATTACTGTTTGAAGTCTCTTTTGTCAGGAAAGTTGCAACAGTGATTCGAAAACAGATGAAAAATTTTTAATCAGATAGAAATTTTGTTGAGTTCTATATCCCCCAAGTTACCACTCAGTTACCCTTCTCTGTAGGTACAAGTCCTCTCATACACAGGGTGTCAGAAGTTCGAGTGCCTATTAGACGTTTCTGGAGAACTGAACATATTTGAAATCTGACAATTGGGAATCTGATATTGTCCGATATTCTCTACTACTACTACTCTTAAATATCGAAAAAAATTATTATTTTATCATTTTTTATTGTACCCCATAAATGAAAATCTAAAATCAGGAGATGTTGGATGCATTGAGTTTCTCAGAAACCTCGACCGGCAAACTATGTGCCGAAGCACCATCCAATAGGAAATATTCGGTACTAGACCTACTCAACGGCTATTCATTTAGAAAACAAAAGCTCTCAGAATGTTCAAAACTTTTTCTGCTTTCAAATTTACTTCGTAAACGTACTACCGCACTCTATTAGGTTTCAATTAAAAAAGCAAACTTTCTGTTTTTTTTTATGATTATTTCCACTTTTCCAAATGTGGCAATTTTTTCTGTTGAATAAAACTTCATTACAGAATGATTCCTCATAAGTCTAAATGATCTTTAATCTTTTCATGTAGTCACCTGGTTCTAAAGTGTGGACGTTCTCAAATTTATAATCATGCATTTCGTGTTTCTTTGAAATTCGGTCCACTGAGTTGCTAATCGAATAGATGAATTTTCATTAGCTTCGAAATAAGTCAATAGGTACACTTATTTTATTCTCCTCATCATCAATTATTCTTCTTTGGTAATTTCCAGGTGCTCTCACACTTCTAAAACTTTGAAGGTTTGAAGCATATTTTCTGAAGATCTTTTCTGACATGGAGGGTAAAACCTCTTATTGTCAGGTTCTAACAATAATTCTATAACATTCACCATATTTATGAAGAATAGCGATTCAGAAGAATAGATCCAGAATTTCATTATTAGCATAGCGATTCATTTTCAAAAATGTTTTTTTATTCTATTCATTATCCAATTCATTGATTGAAAGATTTCTCAAATAAATGCTTTTCATTTATGAACACTTTTTCTTGATTTGATATGTTAATCTGTACACTTAACTTAAACACTAGTATTCTTTTTCAGTCATTAAAATCATAATGTTAACTGTTAACGCACAGGCTGATCCGATATCATCGATCTTAAATTTTGCTTGTCCGGCAATTTTTTTTCCAATTTGAGAAAAATTCAAGGAAGGCAGTTGTAAAAGGCAACAAAATTATTAAATTTGAAATAATTTCATCAATAAGTTCCAGATTTATTGAAGGGAATGTGTATTGATCAACCTATATGACGGTACCAAGCAGAGATTTAGAATTTTTGTTATGAATTATTTCTTTGTGGTTACGAAAACGAAAAAAAACATAGTTTCCACTTACAGGGTGATTCACTCGTCTTGGTAACCCCAATTTTCTCGAAAACGTCCGCATATTTTTTCATTCTGTGAATGACGTTCTGAACAAGTTAATGTCGACTTGAGATGCACATAAAAATTTGCGGAATAAATGAAGACGCCAGGCGTCGCGGCGCTATCAAAAATTTTTTCTCCAGGAACAACCTTTTTTATTATGTCATTCGAAAGAATATGCATGCAGTTTTTAGACAACACGTTGTCATGCAAAATTATCGGTAATTTTGATGCACTTGAGCTATTACTTCCGATAATTTCATTCAGAATTTTTTTTTCGAATACAATTTTCATCCATTTCTAACCATCAGCGATCTGCAGCGTGTTTTATGTTAATTTTATTCCATTTATTTCTTTATATATTGTGGTAGTATACCTTCATTTGGAGACATACATATGATTTTTTGCCTTAAATTCAAGAAGGCTAGCTTTTTAAACAATCTGTCTCTTCAAATAAGATGAAATATGCAAGATGGGGCTCCATGTCACAACGCTGCCACTGTGAAGAGATATTGAGATCAAGAATTCGAAAATAAATGGACCATATTTTGACCAAAGTAACTTATAATGAAATAGAGAAATGATATAACTTATGTATGGATCATAATGTCTAGATGGCCTAGATATGATTTTGTTTCGTGAAATGACGGAGGCTTTGTAACAAACTATTTCTCTATCATTATATTCATTAAATATTATATCTTATAACAATTAAGTTTTTTTTTAATATCAAATGAAACATTTCGAATCATATGTTCTATATGTATACCGGCCATTATAATCCATACATTATTTTCCTATTTCATTATAAGTTACTTGGATTAAAATATGAGGGTCTACTTGGACACATTCGTTTCTTATCTTTATTTTCAAATGGTCCAAGTTATTAGAATCAGTTTGGTATACCATATTTTTCAGGGTACCCCCCCAGAAAGTAATCCATGAGCGTTAGGTCTGGCGATATTTGATGGGTCCATTGCTTCCTATCCATTTATTTTCGAATTCTTGATTTAAATATCTCTTCACAATGGCAGCGTGGTGACATGGAGCCCCATCTTGCTGTAGCCACATACTTCATCTTATTTGAAGAGGCACATTGACTAGAAAACTATCGTTCTTGAATTCAAGGCACAAAAGCATATCTATGTCTGCAAATAAAGGCATACTACTACAATACAGAAAAAAATTTATGAAATAGAATTAACATAAAACACGCTGCAGTTCGCTGACGGTTAGAAATGGATAAAAATTGTATTCGAAAAAAAAAATCTGAATGAAGTTAGCTTTTGAATGACAGGATAAAAAAGGTATGTCCCTGGAAAAAAAATTTTTGATAGCGCCGCGACGCCTGGCGTCTTTATTTATTCCGCAGATATGCGCATCTCAAGTCGACATTGACTTGTTCAAAACGCCATTCACAGAATGAAAAAATGTTCGGACGTTTTCGAGAAAATTGGGGTTACCAAGATAAGTGAATCACCCTGTACAGAGTGGTCCAATATTCAGGAAAATAGGAAAAGTTTAAAATTTTCCAAGTCCGGATTCGATTTATTCGGTTCCAGAAAGGCGATAGTTAAGGGTGATAAAACTTCAATATGGTTTAATTCATTTGATACCCTTTGAAACGGAAAAATATAATTCACTGAAGATTGACTATAATAATTACAAAAAAAATGACTTTTCCAATATCATTGTTACAGGAAATAGATTGGTGGTATGAAAATGGAGAATTAGAACAAGGCTTAAAATCAAAACCATTCGTTTTAGAAATATATTCAGATGCCTCATTAACAGGTTGGGGCGGATTTTGCGCAGGGTGTAAATGTCATGGTTTCTGGGAGTATCTCTTGAAGTCACTAGCGAAAAATAAGAAAAATATTAGCATTTTACTGAGGGTGGAATTAAACAGCTATTTCCTGGATAAATAGGGGAGGAAGCATCAAATATCGAAAATTGAATGACGTCACTAGAGAAGTATGGCAACGGTAAGAAAAAAATGGAAATTCGGTATATTGCCACATTTTCTAACATCGAGATGCACAATCTAGATCACTATCAATAGACATACAATATGAATTGAATAAAAACGCTTTTGCCCACATTGTAGAAATTTTTGCAAAGCCTGAGATAGATTTGTTTGCGACAAATTTATTTAATGGTTTCCAGACCCAGATTCGTTAGATACTGATGCCTTCACTATAAACTTGTCCACATATTATTTCTATGTAGTCCACTGAAATAAGACTTTTGCTTCGGACCAATTCATATAAAAGCAAATGATGTCCCAAAGGT
Organism: Hippodamia convergens; assembly: GCA_038502775.1. Taxonomy (NCBI): domain Eukaryota; kingdom Metazoa; phylum Arthropoda; class Insecta; order Coleoptera; family Coccinellidae; genus Hippodamia; species Hippodamia convergens. The sequence continues at coordinate 48,053,782 of CM076609.1, forward strand.
CCCCTAGGCGAGAGTGACCGCATAAGATTTGGCAACGCTCTAAAGGGCAAAAATCTTACCTCAATTTGAATTTTCGTGAATATATCGGTCCGTATCGAACCAACGACAAAAATACATCAGAGCAGAAAGATAGCTGATAAAATTTCCTAGAAAAAAGTTTCTAGGTTATTTTTTGATAAAATGATCCGTTTCGTCACAATCTTGCTTTCATTTGAAACGTATGTGAAATTTTGGATAATTGAGGTAGTTTATTCCACACCACCTTTGAGGTTGAGTAAAGGACGCGTGTTTTTAATGTGGTATCCCCTAATAGGCCCTATCCACGACCTCTATGATTTTTGAAAGGTGTTCGAACGCTAATTTTCTTCTTCGTCTTCCCCTTCTATGAATGCATGTTTATTTTCTTCGATGACATCCGTGGAGTCAATATCAGAGTTTTCGATTCCTGCATCGACCACATTTTCTTTTCTTGAGGAATCTTCAATTGGTTCGACATTCAGTCAAAATTGTCCATGGCAATTGCCACAAACCGAAGGGCACCAAAGTCTCAAACTCTGACAGCCACACCTTGGTTCACAACCTTTCATACAGTTTTAAAAGACAATTAGGAGCAGGAATTTCGGATGTCGTTTTTGGTTGCAATATATATCCTCACTCCTCGGGATTCGAATTGTTACCAAGCAATTGTTGTACTTGATAGTACACCCGAAACAGTTGATGTTGTACTGCGTCAAGAGTGGGAGGTGAAAGATTCAATCTCACTCATCTGCTTGAATCAAGCAAGAATACCGGTAGTTATTGATGGAGAGTTACTTAATGGGGACCCCTAAATCGCGAGGAAAATATTTCATTCCGTTTGAAGAAATCAGGTTATGTGTAGCATCATTTTTGTTGTCTTTCTCAAGTCCTGTCGTTTCTTAACCTTTTTCAAAGCTGCAGTTTTGCCTTCATTGAACAAAACAGATGTTGTTTCGCACGCGGAGAATACGTGCAAAACTAATAATTAATCCCGAATATCTTTATGCCGATCAATGCTGATCCTTGAGGAGTAAATTTTGCGTCCGAACTTCCCTCTGCCGAGCAACGAGAATCGCCAGAAGATCCACATTCTCCCTAACCACGACCGTGGTATTACTATGAAATTGTGTATAATTGTGTTGTTTCAATAATCAACACGTCAGCAACATTTTCAGCGTGTTTCGCAGTGAAGCCATTCGTCACAAACTTTTCTGTCATTATCGATATCAATCTAATTTTATTTTTGCCGTTCGAAAAGAGCTTTTCTTGGCTCACAGTTGCAACCATATCCCATCGGAAGCAGATTTTGAGGACCGACGAAGCTGCTCCATAGTTATCACACTCATACCAATATCTTCATGTAGGTTACGGACGCATAGCGCTTCAACCCCCAATTTTTGAATAGGGAAGATGGGTTGAGTGATACCTCATTTGAAAGGTATTTTTATACTGATTTCAGCACTTCTCTCTTCCCTATTCAAAAATTGGGGGTGAGGGTTGTAGTAGCAAGGATTGAAGCGCTATGCGTCCGTAACCTACATCTTAAGTTGTCCCCCTCGAAACAGAAATCGACCTGTCCGAGCATTTCTATCGAAAAAATTTATTTCGTCTGTAATCTCGTCTGTTTCGTTTTCAAATGGCCACCCTATATATAAATTACGAAGAAAATTCGAATTGAATGACGAATTTTCATTCAAAGAATCGTTTCGGATGACGAAAAAACAAACAGAATTTATTCTGGAGAAGATAGGATTCTACCAGATGTAATTCTATGGTAACTGTCGTAATGATTGAAAATTATGAACGCAAAGTGAAAAGTCAAAATTGCAAAGTCTTGGGGTAAATGTTTTGCAACAGAATAAATTTTCACTTTGCAAATTTCGCAAAATGCAAAGTGCAATGTGAAAAGTTCCAAAGTAGTTTGGTGCAATAGGCCCCTGATCCCCTTTGAAATATTTCGGAAAATGGTATCCTTCAGAAACCTTGAGCATTGAAATCCTAACTTATAAGCTCGGTACACTCATGGCTCTTACACCTGCAAGTAGGGTACAAACACTTTCAATAATGGAAATCAGTAATATAAAAATATTACCAGATAAAATAGAGATCAGAATCCCTGACAGGGTAAGAACTTCTTCACTTGGCAGATATCAACCCCTGCTAATTTTTCCCTATTTCAAAGATAAACCAGAGCTATGCGTAGCGAACACAATTGAATTTCACATTAAAAAAACATCACCTCAAAAAAAAGAAGAGCAGAATCTTATTCTCACCCATAGAAATAGGCGCGGATCCAGGGGGGGGGGGGAACTGGGGAAACATTCCCCCCCCCCCCATTTTGCTTCTCTCCATAGAATTTCACATACTGAAGCTACAATAATTCTAGAGTGCTTGGGAAAAGGAGTATAAGTCAAAATTGGTGGTTTTTGGTAAATCAAGTTTATTTGTTAATTTTTTGTGAGACTATGTATTATAATTGGAAGAGTTATACAATTTTTCAAAAACACACCAACATAAAACATTCATTCGATTTGAGAAAATCGAATTAAGGATAAAATGACTTATCATCTTTGAACCAAAGAAAATACAGGACTTATACTAATCGCCACAAATTATGAAATTGAGAGGTTAGGTATTTTGAGTACAAGTCCTGACAAGTCGCTATGGCAAACAGAATCATAACAGTATAAGTAGAATTATATTATTTTCACTGAAGGTTCAAAAAAAATAAGTGCACTTATCTTATATGGATTCGTCTAGATATACTATTTTGTATTTAGTTATATTTTACCTTGTAATATTGTGAATTACTTTGTTTCTTTTTAACAGAAGATGGAGTTCATTATAATGGTGAAGTATATGACCATAATATCTCATTTTGGCCATTTAATGACTTCTACACTTTTTCTCAAGCACCCTAGAATTACTGAAATATTTCTGCAGATGGTGTTTTGATTGGGAGCTACTACATTTACCATCTCCCAAAATACCAGTACCTTCTGCCTTTGCAGATCTAAAAGTTCCCCTCGAAAGTTCCCCCGCAAAAGTTGGAGCTGGATCCACCCCTGCATAGAAATCCAATTCACGCAGCTTCCTCACAGACAATCAGTCGTTGGATTAAGAAAACTTTACGCATGGGAGGAGTGGACATTTCAATTTTCTCAGCACAAAAGTATTTCTCGTCATGTAGCTACTTCTGTGTACCTATTCAGAGTAGACGTAGATATAGAACATATTAAGAACACTGCTGGATGGACATCTTCATCCCACACATTCTTCAAATTTTATAATAGACCATTGAAAGAACCAAATGATACTTTCGCTAAGGCGATAGTGAAATCGAACAAATAATAAGAAGGTTTCTATATTTTATATTTTCATTGTTAAGATTTATACAAATTATTAATTTATAATGAATTTGCTCATATAGGCTTATATACATGACATGAATAATAGTTGTTATAATATTGGCTGTGGGTCCATACATAATGTCTAATTGTTTATGAAATATTTTCATGCAATGAAGTCCACATAATACTTAATTATTTCTTTTCGTAGTATTGTTATGGACGTTGATTGAAATATACTAATACTTCAATCAACGTTATGGATTCATACATATTATTATGTATTGCAAAAATACTTTTCATGAAAGTTATAATATTATGTAGAATTAATATGTCAATTGAATCAGTTTGTTTATGGACAATTATTGTTTAAATACAATAAATTATGATTAAAAAAAATCGACTACTACTCTGAACATCTACAGTGTGATAATTATATCAAGGACAAGCGAAGGTAAATTTAAGGTAAGTCGATTTAATTGAATCGACTTGTGAAATCGACTTTCCTAAGGAATATTAATCCTTATTTTCCGAGCTTATCCGAAGATATAATTGCCCTACCCTCCCTATACGACCCAAATTAAGAGGCGGTCTTTTTTTTTACTCGCACTCAACGCAATGAGCTACATATTGACGGATGGTCTAAGCGATAAGAAGCGGTGTATCAGAGAGTTTTTTGCCGGTTTTTTAAACATCGTGGTGACAACGAGTAGGTTTCGGGAAACTACAGTGTGATAATTATATTTCCGGACAAGCTCGGAAAATTAGGATTATTCATCCTTAGGTCGAGTTTTTTGAAATCTATACCTTTCGGAAATAAATTTACTTACTTAGCTCCAGTTGGGCTAAGTTTGTCAAAAATGTTATGCTCTTGAAAACAGTATTTTCTGTCGAAAATGGATGGATCAGGAGATATAGAGCAGAATCTGAAACAAGTCCAAAAATTTCGTGGTTTTTGGTGTGTACAAATTTTTCAACAACATTTTGAGAGTTGCAAACTTGGGTATACATAGCCCTTAGGTTGGTCCAAACAACATTAGCGATTTTGTGTGTCAATTTTAACTGGATCAATGATATTTTTCTTGCCAGACGTAGATAATATTGAACGTGCGATGAAAGATTGCGAGTAGACGCATGGTGGTGCTCCTTCTTTGACTCGATTATACGAAGCTACAAAACTTCAAGAAAAATCTCTTCGAAAAGTATGGTATTTAGTTATCTAATTCGTAACTCAATTATATTTTATTACATTTTTCGCTTTTGGGCTGCATTTTAATATTATAAGTAGGTAGAGCCATCTTTGGCGGTTACAGTTTCAATCTAATACATTTTTCCCAGAAATCATATACGTGTTAATGATTTTTAAATAAACAAACAAATCCTATTTTTATCGATATGTACCTGAAATTGTTTTATTATCTATTATCATATGTGCTCTGAGTTTTTACAATTCTCACAAGAATTCATTCAATGTGTAGTCATAAATCAATCAGCAGTTATCGACTCTGTGAACAGTTGCATTTAGACGTAGGTCCTTCAGTGAACTAGGCATGACTAGTTGCGAAGCACTAAGTTTATTACATATTACTCCCAATTTTCAAAACTATTCTGATCAGTAATCGTATTTTTTCCGATACAACATGTCAACAATTGATATTTTACTTTCATTTTCACCCTAAAGCGGTTCAGCTGACCGATCGTGTTGAGAACATCAACATCAACTCGACAATTAACTAAAGATAAAGGAATTCATGAAAGGAAGATTAACTACTAAATGTTAATAATACTCACATTTGCCTTTGCAGCAGATTCTGCCAGACTGCTTTGAATTCTACCGTTGGGGCTCTGAGAATCACAGTTTTTTTTGAAGCACTTTTTTTTGGAGTCCTTGATAGATCAGGACCGCAATGGATTGTTGGACTAGCAGCTAACTTTCCGTCAGGTGACACTGATATTCTGAACTCAGTTTCTAAAAATAATAAGTAGCTATTAGTTGTCACTGTTGAATGATAGGGGCAAATAAGAATGATTTCCTTACGAGTTTGATATAGCCCATTTTCAGGAATGTTCTAGTTGTAGTTAGAATTATATTTTCTCTATTTGAGTATCGTAAAGAGTTCATTACAGTACTGAAAGTAGTGCTGTAATGAAACTCATTACAGCATTGTTTTCAGTTATATTTTCCGTTTTTGTGTTTGTCAGTACTGACCTCTGATCTAATCAATTTTCGAATCAAATCAATTCTATTTCCGTAATGTTAAAAAAAGGATCCGAATTTCCGTTGTAATGAACTCTGAAAGTTCAGATGACGCTGAAATCACGCTTACTGAAATTAAATTTCTTCTTTTTCGAGCCTAGAAAATAACATCTTGTGCGACAAAACCAAAGTATTGTTGACTAGAAAATTTCTTAAAACTAGCCCAGTATTGAACTCGGACCTCGCGGTTCTAACTCATCCACTCTTAAGCTTCAATCGTAATCAATTCGCGGGACGAAGTGCACTTCGGCACGAAAGTTGGCACGTAGATACCATTCACAATGAACCTCGGATTCCAATTGAATGCATGCGTTATGAAGTTTGTAGCAAATCTATTTTATAGGATAACCTTACTCTAAATGAAACTGTAAACGAAAAGGGAAAGAATTGGAGATTATTAATCTATGATTGGTTCGAATTCACAGCTTACAGATCTATTATCGTTAACAGAAGACCATTATAACGAAAGTAAAACATGTGACTGAAAGCACTGCGCCTGCGCATTAACTATAGGCGGCACGAATTCAGTGCTGACATGAATTTCATCATGAATGGTAACAGAGAAGGCCATCTGCTTAGCTTCCGCGCCGAAGTGTACTTCGGCTAGAGAATTGCAGCTTTAAGCCTTGGTTTCCTCGAAAGCTCTACCGACAAATTGCGATTTACTAAGGAAATAAGTTCAAGGAATATTTCAGTTTGACGCCGGTCTTATTTGATTACGTCTTAGGATATATAAAAGAAGTCTTCTGACTGTTTTTTTTATTGACTCATAAAGTACATAGGATAGAATAATTCATGGAATGACACATCTTGCAAAAGGCCTCTCTTCACCTTTTTTATCATTATTTTAAATATGACAACAAACTAAATCACAACAATTCATCACCGCAACCGTTGACGAACTGTTTCTCGACGCAATTCCTACCGTATTCACTATGCCGACATATTGAGTAGCGCTGACCATCAACGCATCCTTAAAAACCAATGATGATGTTGTGCATCGTACAGTTTTCTATGACTCTCTATTGCAGTAGCAATTTGTATAAACCGCTTTCGGGGAAACCAAGGCTTAGTAGCCTTCAGATATTCAGATATTTGCTGAGCGAGCTCGGAATAACAAGATGGCCTGGACGTTAGTGTAATCTCTTGGTTTCCAATCTTTTTTCAAGATTTTTCACAAGTACGATTCAGACGCAAGTTACCAAGAAAGTTCAGACATAATGTCACCAGACCACTTCCCTACAATATAAAACGGGTTCGTGAAGAAAATGAAGTTCAGGTACCGGATGTACTCCAGTCGGACACCGACGCGTGTTCGGGATCGGGATGATACCGGTCAGGCGTGACCACGCCTCCCGACCGAGGTTATAAAAGGACGTACAATTGGCGTCCCCTTCATACTCAAGCAGCTCAATTTAGCGGAAACATCTCCTGAAATATAAATCCTGAAGACACTCGAACTGACGAAACGTCGAGAACTAATCCACGACGACGGCCGAAATACTCGAAAGAACAAGTGACATTTCACTATAATGTAGAGAATTTATTTTGGGAGGTTTTCATGTAGGGTTCATTCCTATATCATGGAGAAATGAGAAAAATATCTAGTTTTCATGAAAAAGTCGGTAATTAAACCGTTTTTTCAGGTTTTTACGGCCAACGCTGGGTAAACTAGAGATAGAAAAACATCCTGACAATTTTGTAGTGCTCAAAAAGTTCTATAACAGAAGTCCGCGACGGGATATGTCTAAATGCTGAGGAAAATTCCATTCAAAATAATGTTCAATTTGAAGAGGGATCCCGACTGGCACGAAATAAATTCATATAAAAATGAATGTGATTGTTATTTGCGTAATTTATTCCTGACGAAAAATGCTTCCTACAGTATATTTTTCTAATGGATACTTTGGATTTGAGCAAGAAATTATTGAATCTAAGTGAAATCGCTTCATCACGTGCCAGTCTCTCTTCGGAACGAGGAGTATCAGTACCGTTTTGAATTGATATATTACGCGAGCGGAGCCGCGGGTTTGAGCTGATAATGGGATCCCGACTGGCACGAAATAAAGTCATATAAAAATGAATGTGATTGTTATCTGCGTCATTTATTTCTGACGAAAAATGCTTCCTACAGTATATTTTTCTAATGGATACTTTGGATTTGAGCAAGAAATTATTGAATCTACGCAAAATCGCTTCATCACGTGCCAGTCTCTCCTTCGGTACGAGGAGTATCAGTACCGTTTTGAATTGATATATTACTCGAGCGGAGCCGCGGGTTTGAGCTGATAATGAATTATAAAAAATAACACCATAATTTGTTTTCAAGTAAAATACTGTGAACGAGTAGGTGATAAAGCTCTGCATGTGCAAGTAAATGCTCTTCGAATAGAATAAATAATATGTTAACCAAAGAATATAAAAAAATTGAGTGAAATTTCAGAGTTACTCACCTTTTTTCCTAACATTAAATAACATATCTGTAACATGAGCAAGTGGAAGTGGATCCTCAGTAATAAACAAAACTCGATCTCTCGAAACTTTGGCAAATAACAACAGATCGCTGAATAATAAAGTCCAATATTGTCTCACATTTCTTCCCTCTATTCTACTCAAGTCGCTACCAAATATCCATTGCCTTCCAGGTTTATTCAAAATAAATGGCTAGAAAGATTGACTTATTGCCTTCTCCATGAATATTATCGGCAAAATTTTCATTTTCTCACCTTACATTTAGTGAACACTATTCTATTCTCTAGATCCTGTACTGTGAGAAGTGGTCTTCCACCACCGGTGGGCTCCATTAATCCAGCTTCTGATGTTATCTCCTTGTATGCAGCCTTCAAATGAAAAAAAGTGAAATTAATTTCAGAATAAAAAAAAATCGTGAGATTAGAAATCATCTGGAAATAAACTATCGTTAAACAAAATTTCTCTTTTTCAGTATCGTAATGAGTTCATTACAGTACTAAAAGTAGTACTGTAATGAATTCAGTACAGCATTGTTTTCAGTAATAGGCCCGTTTGAGTTGACGGTCAATGTGCCACGTCGCCTTTTCGGTTTCGGTCATACGGAGCGTGCACGGAGCACATTGACCGTCAACTCAAACGGGCCTTATATATCTCCCTTTGTGGTTGTCAAATCTGACATCTGATTCTATTAATTTTCAACACACGTCAATTCAAATTCCGCAATCTGTCAATTTTCGTAACAGTCACATCAACTTTATGAAAAAGAAAATTCTTTGCCTTTACGGAGGCCACATCGAGAACATTTTTGAAACATAGATGAATTTAAAATAGTAATCATCGAAATGAATATCATTTTCAATTCCCAGGCTCAGAGATCTTTTATCATAAGGTTGGAGAAATTATATTAGATTTTGTCACTGAGATGAGAGATATACCGGTTTCGGCCTTGTTGGGCCTCATCAGTATCCCGTACATCTCAGGAGATTCAGCGACTTGTTTTATTATTATAAAACAAGTCGCTATACATGTCCGGCGATAAAACTGTCCGTCTTCATCTAATTCCTATAAATTCCAAACCATTGAACAACACTCAGGTAGAAAGGGCGTTCTTCAACATGTCTGAATACCTGAAGTGATTTTTATACGAAATAAAGACATTCTGAATTTTGGACGATGTACCTATTTGAAACTTAGAAATGTGGCCGCTTTCTTCACCCTATTTGACTTCGTTCCAACACTGTGTTTTGGGCATTTTACAGGCCAAAGATTTTACTAAAAAACACACCGCGATCTGACGTTTTCATTTATGAACCGAGCGGTCAACCGTTAACCAACCAAAAGAGCCATTCGAAATCGCCTTAATGACTCTCTATGAGCTACGAGATGTCATGTTTCTATGGATCAAACGCCAAAAATTTTTTCTAATGTCAGTATAAAAGTGTGTCAGTTTGTAGTGTGAGTATAGTGAGTATTGTAATTTCCTTCTGCAATGAGTATTAGACGATATTTTCGCTATTTCAGTCAAGTTTTGTGGAATACTCTCGAAATTCAGATATATGTATATACAGGGTGAGTCTTTGACTTGTACATATATTCAAACCATAGATTGTTGAGGTCGTAAGAAATACTTTTTTCGTATAGCATTTTTTCTGATTCAGCCTAGATAAGAAGAAATAGCCATCTTAAACTTTCATAATGAGCATTAGATCTACCACCTGAACCTTCGAGAAAATGTAGCAGAAATTTAATTCTGCGAATCTTCTGAACAGAATTACATTCAGTCAAAGTAACCCACTTTTTTAATTTCGCTGATATATGATATAGATTTTTTTAAATAATTAATTACTCTAAGAGTGCGCATTTCACGAGATTTCACGTAGAATACTTTTGTTTTTCGAAATGGCCAAATATTCATTAAATGGCATTCAACTCACTGCCAAGAGTCGGGATCATAGAATTTCTGCTATAATTATGGAATGAAATGGTATATATTGGTCATAACGAAAAAAATAAACCATGTCAGTTAAATTTTGTATTCGTAAAAGATTTGTCACATTAATGAGAACCTATATTCTGAAAATCATTTCATTCGATGAATTCATTCACGAGATATATTTGAAAATTACATTTTTCTATGGATTTTCAACAGCCTGTATCTTTCCAACCAAGCTGAATCGGAAGAACATGGTAGATACAAAAAAAATTTCTTTCGACATCAGAAATGTCCCGTTAAAATATATGTACAAGTCAAAGACTCAGGGTCGGTTTCACAAAGCCTTGTTTGTAACGTTAAATTAATTGTAGCCTCCGCGATTCGTTGAAATTTCAAATCGAGTGATTCGATTGGTTCGAATTTACGTAAGGTTTTCTAATCGCACAATTAAAGTTTTGTCAAACCGACCCTTACCTTGTATATATTCTATTGATTGATAGAGCTAAAATAATACAATACATATTAAAACAAAAAAGTACCTAGCTGAGGTTAGTACAACACAGGAAAACCATACAGGTCTGTAGTATGAAAAAATGGGGAATGGGAAAAACCACCAGAGAAAAAAACCCTGATCTCACCCGTGTTAGAAAAAGAAATTACTAAAAATATCATATCAGAGGATCTTGGAGGACATCTACGTGATCAGAAGAACATTTTCATATAGTTCTTCTATGGGCAGCAGAGAAAAACAGACTCTTCACCAATCTACCCGAAATTCTAGATCTGAAATAAAAAAAGACAAAAGCAAAAAAAACTAGCTATTTATAATCAATTCAATGGTTTTTGAATTAACCACCCATTGCAGAAATTCTTTCTTCATAAATTAGTAATGACAGAAATGTCACAATGTTTGAAAGAAATGAGAAAACCCAATCAATTTCCCCTTTTTGAATTGCTAAACTTGAGAAAACTTATAACACAAGTTAAGCAGTAATTTGGACTAAAGGTACGCATTTTAAGAATCCGTTTGCTTCCGTATATAAAACGGATCCGTTCAGTTAAATAATGATTTGATCAATGTGCATTGTAAAAAAACGGATCCGAAATGAAATCGGTACCGTTCGATTCACCACCCGATTTTAATCAACGTTTGTTTACAATGCACATTGATTCAATTAAAGGCTTTCATTATTTAACTGAACGGATCCGTTTTATATACGGAAGCAAACGGATTCTTAAAACGCGTACCTTTAAGGTACGCATTTTAAGAATCCGTTTGCTTCCGTATATAAAACGGATCCGTTCAGTTAAATAATGAAAGCCTATAATTGAATCAATGTGCATTGTAAACAAACGGAATTTAATGAACACGTTGATTAAAATCGGGTGGTGAATCGAACGGTACCTATTTCATTTCGGATCCATTTTTTTACAATGCACATTGATCAAATCATTATTTAACTGAACGGATCCGTTTTATATACGGAAGCAAACGGATTCTTAAAATGCGTACCTTTAGTGAAAAATCAATGAGTACATAACTTTCAATTGTCCTTCACGAAGAAGTTCTCTGTTGCCATGTGGGTTATATTGTATATTAGCAGTTGGTGCGACTTAAGGAATTTGAATTTTTGAGGGGCTGGGAGGTCAGTACTGACAACCTCAAAACGAAAAGCATAAGTGAAAACAATGCTGTAATGAGTTTCATTACAGCACTATTCTTAGTAGCAAAGCTTACCAGCAAAGTGACGACTGGCACTGATGAATGCAACCACTACCGCCAGCTAGATAGCCCGATTAATGCCTAGTAAAGTGAAAGAAATAGCATACATATCTAAAAACTGGTCGAACTTAAAAGGACACTGCAAAACGTTTCTAGCTCTTAGGCTATTAAGCCTATCCATTGAAGTGACATTAGAAAAGATTCAAAATGTTCATTGATTCGAGTACACAACCTAATATTTTTCATTTTGTATTTTCAACAATAATAATGGAATGGCTAAATATAATCTTGGAGATATTTGGAATCGGATGAAAATGACCATCTGTTTGCAAGAATTGTATGGAATATTTTTCGGGAAATGAAAGCGCCAATCGGGTGTTGATACCCTGGGCAAGAGAATTTGTTCAATTGAATATAGGGATCGGGGATAAAAATTCATTCCCGAAAAACTTTTCCCTACCGAAGCTTGCAATCAGAGAGAGCTCTTAGGTGTTCGAAATCTCGATGAGATTTAAGTTTTCAAGAGTTAGGGTATTCGCTAAGCCTACCATTTTAAGATTGCCGCGAAGGTAATTTATCTTTTTTCTTAATAAGGATCAAACAAAATTGATGAAGAAAATGCAACTTTCGTTAATGAAATGCATTCAGTTTGAGTTTCTCACAGTAACGCTTTGGCGATAAAACAAATAAACAGGAGACTTACCTGCATTTCCTGAACAATTTGATTTATCACAGCATAATCATCATGAGTACTTTTGGTTAGACTTTGAATGACGGAAAGCAATTTCAACGTCTCCCTGAAGTGCTCCAGCGGTTTATGAATGAAGGTTGTTATATCTGGCCTGCGTTTGGGTATCTCTGGCTTACGAAGAAACCTACAGAAATCCGAATTCGAATTTCTAGATTTATTGGCTAATACACAATCTGCTTTTTTTATTCCTGAGCAATAACGTTTGTAAGCACTACACAATTCTTTGGTTTTAGAGAGGTAAGTCCTACATAACGAATTTATTTGAAGTTCTCCATCTTCTTGAACTAAACTGTCGATTAGATCTTCAGTTATCCTCAAAATCTGAAATGAAATTATCGAATGGTATTTTCATTAGTCTTAGAATTATTATATAAAAGCCTCAACCAATTCATTAAAAATTTCATTAATTCAAATACTTTTCACCTCTTCAGAGTTCTGGAAGAGTATTCGGTGTTCTGAAGGAGATATGAGGTCAATTCTTTCGGCCAAGGCAGAAACAAATCTTGTTACAGCAAACTGCAAAGCTGTTGCGTATTGTTGCTCCTTGTTTATCAATTGAAACATTGTTCTCTTCCTATTTTCTTCAGGATTCTTCGATGGATTCTGAAAAGTAGTAATAAAATAATCGCGTTTTGAAAAGCTCATAACTCAGATGAAAACTATCCATGGACTTATTACACCAGAGTTATTATATCTCAACTATAACTCTATAGGGTGTCCAGAAAAATAAAATGCAGAATTTTAATGTAGCCACAAAGCGTAGTTTTTGAGTTTTGACTTCATCAGTAGAATGTTCAAAATCAAAAAACACTTCTCTTTATTGATGGAAGCAGGGCTTTGGGATATTTTCACTCTTCATTGAATGTCTCTACGGAAATTAGACTCGTTATATCAATGGAACTTATAAATATTTTGAAGTTGAAAATATATGTCGGTTAAGGTCCGACCTGAATTTCTACTGGAAATTGAAAATATGAGCGTACAGGGATCCCAAATTGCTTGATTTTTGCTGTTTTTGGTAATTCTATACTAGATAGGTAAAAACGTTGAAAGGAGTCCTGATCTCGATTTCCGTGAAAACACCAGTAGTGAAAACCGTTTCACACTTTCTTCATTTCTTTTGGAGATATAACAAAATTTTGATAATTTTTTCGATTTCAAAGATGTGCCGTAACTTTTTCATTTTCGAAAATATCTGAAAGAGATAAAAACTTTCAACAAGCACTTTTTCACTGTCAATAAGACATTATTTTAAATTTTTCTTATCTCAATTTTTTTTTCATGATATGAAATGAATAGAAATGCGTGGTTTTTTCACGAGAAAAAATATTTAATATAGTTTCTTATTTCCGGTGAAAAAGTGCTTCTAATCGTTTTCAGATATTTTCGTAAATAAAAAGTTATGGCACATTTCTGAAATCGATAATATATCAAAAAAAAACATGAAGATATCGTGAAACGGTTTTCACTAATGTTGTTTTCACGACAATCGAGCCCAATACACCTTTCGAAGTTTTTACCTATCTAGTCCAGAAGTACCTAAAACAGTCGAAATCAAGCAATTTGGAATACCCTGTACATTTCCTGGTGCTCTGGTTATTTTGAAAATCACGTCACACCACTATCTTTCATGATGATCATTGGAATGTATACATTAGCGCCATTTGGGTTAAGTGCTTTCAATTGTAGCCTAACAAGTTCATTTATTCTATTAATATTGAAAAAATTTGAGTCAATAACAATCTAATAATACTTATTAGACAAGAAACTCCTTTTACAGATTCCAATTATTGAGTTTAATATCCATTCCACACGAAATTTCTAATTGATGGCGAAATCTTATAGCTTCCATCAATTTTATCATGTCTATGGCCTTGGATTTCATGCATCATATGATTCAATATTCACATTAAAAATATATACAGGGTGGCCATTTGAAAACGAAACAGACGAGATTACAGACGAAATAAATTTTTTCGATAGAAATGCTCGGACAGGTCGATTTCTGTTTCGAGGGGGACAACTTAAGATGTAGGTTACGGACGCATAGCGCTTCAACCCTTGCTACTACAACCCTCACCGCCAATGTTTGAATAGGGAAGATGGGGTGAGTGATACCTCATTTGAAAGGTATTTTTATACTGATTTCAGCACAGTAATTGTTTTTTCATTTTATTCATTGGTTCTCGAAATACAGGGTGGCCATTTGAAAACGAAACAGACGAGGTTACAGACGAAATAAATTTTTTCGATAGAAATGCTCGGACAGGTTGATTTCTGTTTCGAGGGGGACAACTCAAGATGTAGGTTACGGACGCATAACGCTTCAACCCTTGCTACTTCTGTTATCTCGTCTGTTTCGTTTTCAAATGGCCACCCTGTATGTATAAGAATCCTTATACAGGGTGTACCAAGTTCGATGGCCTATTAGGCGTTTCTGGAGAACTAGACTTATTTGAAATCTGAAAATTGGGATTATGATATTGTTTGACATTATCTACCGAGCTAAAATATTCTTGGAGCCTGACCACTTTCAGTTATACAGGGAGCGAAAAAAAAATTTTCAAATTTTTTTTTTTCTGTTTTTTTCGTTTCGAATTTCATAGAGTATGCAATTCTGAATACATTCGTACTCAAATCGTTGCATTCGTCAAAATACTTTCAAAAATATCGAGAAAAACCTGAAGAAAAAGAGAGAAAAGAGTATTCGGTATTATGTTTGTTATTCCTAATCTAGATATCTTAAGCATAAACCGTTCTCACATTTTTGAAGTCGAAGAATGTGGAAATATTGTACATTTCTAGAATTTTGAAAAACTCATCACAGGGTGTTCCAAATATTGGGTCAAAAATTGGGATCAAGATTGGCCCATAACTTTCGTTTTTCAAATTAGAACCCTATTTTTTTATGATTGCGTTGGATTTTACAAAGAAAAATGATGATAATGTTTCAACATATTCTTGCTCCTAAAATTGATAATTCTTATGTTATTTAGGATTTTCTGATTTTATGTCTTACGTAGCGTCAAATTCATTAAATCTGTTTCATATCAACTATGACCTTGGTCATAGAAAATAAATTATCTCAATAACTCACTAGTGACACACCTTTTTGTTCAATTCATTCATCATTGTGGTTATGAAACAGATTTTATGAATTTGACGCAATGTACGACATGGAATCAGGAAATACTAAATAACTCAAGAATCATTAATTTTAGAAGTATCAACATGATCAAACATTATCAGCATCTTTCTTCGCAGAATCTAACGCAATCATAAAAAAATAGGGTTCTGATTTGAAAAACGAAAGTTATGGGCCAATCTTGATCCCAATTTTGACCGAACATTTAAAACACCCTGTGACGAGTTTTCAAAATTCTAAATATGTAAAATATTTCCACTGTCTTCGACTACAAAAACGTGAAAACGGTTTGTGGTCAAGATATCTAGATTAGAAATAGCAAACATTATACCGAATACTCTTATCTACTTTTTTTTGGTCAGTTTTTTTTTTATATTTCGGAAAGTATTTTGACGAATGCAACGATTTCAGTACGGATGTATTCAAGTGTGTGTCATTAGTGGAATAATTCATTTTCTATGACCAAGGTCATAGTTGATATGAAACAGATTAAATGAATTTGACGCTACGTACCACATAAAATCAGAAAATCCTAAATAACTCAAGAATTATCAATTTTAGGACCATTAACATGTTGAAACACTATCATCATTTTTCTTCATACAATTCAACGCAATCATAAAAAAATTGGGTTCTAATTCGAAAAACGAAAGTTATGGGCCAATCTTGATCCCAATTTTTGACCCAATATTTGGAACACCCTGTGATGAGTTTTTCAAAATTTTGAAAATGTACAGTATTTCCACAGTCTTTGACTTCAAAAATGTGAAAACGGTTTGTGCTTAAGACATGTAGATTACGAATAACAATCATAATACCGAATACCCTTTTCTCTCTTTTTTTTTCAGGTTTTTCTCGATATTTTTTAAAGTATTTCGACGAATGCAACGATTTGAGTACGAATGTATTCAGAATTGCATACTCTATCAAATTCAAAAAGAAAAAAACAGAAAAAAAAAATTTGAAAATTTTTTTTTCGCTCCATGTATAACTGAAAGTGGTCAGGCTCCAAGAATATTTTAGCTCGGTAGATAATGTCAAACAATATCATAATCCCAATTTTCAGATTTCAAATAAGTCTAGTTCTCCAGAAACGCCTAATAGGCCGTCGAACTTGGTACACCCTTTATATGAAAACTTTCGTTGATTCAAGTTGAGTTGAAAATTTTCAAGATTCCACTGAAAAATCATCCCTCGAAAATAAGGAATAATAGAGTAGAATATGAATAGATGGCCAGTCTACTACTTATGTATATTCAGAAACGCTAATATATTCACAGAATATTAAACATTACAAAATTTTTAGCACTAAACACACAACATTAATATATTTTATAAGTAATCAAATTCGAATTTGAAATTGGTGAATTAAATTCAAGATATAAGTCCTCAGTCCACTGGCTCGGTTGAATTTCCAGGAAGAAAAAGTAATTTTTCTACAACCGTACGCTTTTAACCCCTTTCCCGCACTTAAAGAGTCACATTGTTATAAAAACGTTACCCAACCCCTCCAAACCACAATGTTAAATCGCGCAGTAGCTCATCCTGCTGAGGATGCTGATCATTTCATCGCAGCTACTGCCATTTAATTTGCTCAGCAGTCTCATGATTTCGTGGATAATGTTGGATAGGACACTGAGATTCTTATCATTTTGGTTGTTCTAGCCTCTATGTATCCCAACTAGGGCCTGCCAAAGGCAAGCAAGACGATGTTGTCTTTTCTCACCTTGCACTACAAGTTTTCATCTGTTTCGAAAAACAACATATTATTCCTTCATGCTTTCAATGGCTGCAACACGACGTCATCTCTTTCGGTAATGAAAAATAAAATTCTTAACCCTCGGCTGCTCGCGCCAAATATCCTAACGTTGTTACTCGCGTGGCGTCTGATAGACGCACATGTGTTTTCTTATCATCTGTTACATTTGAACTCAAAAAACAAGTGAAATTTTAAACATTCTTTATTTATGTAAAAGAAAAAGTGTGAATAATTCAACCTTATAGGGTTTTTGGCTTCTGTTTACCATCCCTGGTATCTTTGGCATCTGAAAGTTCGTCTTCAAGTTCACAAGCAATACGACGCAAATATTCTGCATCTACTTCTACAAATGGGTCGAATTTATTTTTGCGGTGCATCTGGTTAAAAACCGACCAAGTGTCGTAATTTTTGTCCTCAAATTCGAAAAAAAATAATTGTGACGCTAGTACTCGCACGGCGTCTGAGAGACTCGATACCAAAACAAACGATAATAAAATCTCTGAAACTAATCGTATACTAATGCGCTTACTAGTGCATAATCACGATGCAGTTCACTTCAGCTATAGGACAGATCACGCCAATTCTTCAACGCATTTGGAATATACATACGTCAACAGTTTAGGTGGAGTCTAATAGACGCCACGCGAGTGACGGAGGGTTAAAGACGTCTGAAATCAACACAAACCTGCTGAAAGCAGCAGAATTGTTTAGCAAATCTTACGCTTCTGCCGATAAGGTCGACGAGGCAGGGAAGAAATGCATGGCAGGCCTTTATAAAAGTTAATTCAAGCAATTAAATGTATTGAGGTACAGCATTGTTTTCAGTTATATTTTTCGTTCTGTGGTTGTCAGTACTGACCTCCCATCCACTCAATTTTCGAATCAAATCAATTCAAATTCCGCAATCTGTCAAATTTCGTTAGTGACACCAACTGTCAAGATACAATACGAAAGTCACTAATCTGAAATTTTATTTGAATTTCGAGAGTTTTCCACAAAACTTTACTGAAATAGAGAAAATATCGTCTAATACTCGTTGCAGAAAGCAATTCCAACACTCATGCTTTCGAAAACTCGCTTCTTCGTCGCTCGTTTTCGAATTTCGCATTCGTGTTGGAATAGGAGCTCATTCTGCAACTTGTTTTAGAATATACTATTCTCTATTTCAGTATCGTAATGAGTTCATTACAGTACTAAAAGTAGTGCTGTAATGAAACTAATTACAGCATTGTTTTCAGTTATATTCTTCGTTTTGTGGTTGCCAGTACTGACCTCCGATCCACTCAATTTTCGAATCAAATCCGCAATCTGTCAAATTTTCGTTAGTGACACCAAGTGCCAAGATTCAATACAAAAGTCACTAATCTGAATTTTTATTTGAATTTCGAGAGTTTTCCACAAAACTTGACTGAAATAGAGAAAATATCGTCTAATACCCGTTGCAGAAGGCAATTCCAACACTCATGCTTTCGAAAACTCGCTCCTTCGTCGCTCGTTTTCGAATTTCGCATTCGTGTTGGAACTTGTATTAGAATATACTATTCTCTACTTATGTGTCAAATCCGTTCATTCCGCCACATCCCGTAGAACAAATGAATGTTAGAATATTTCAATCTAATTTCATTCTAACACTGTTTTCAGTAATATTTATTGATGACATGTCGGCTTCCTGTCACGGATTTATTTAACATCTGTCAAATTTCATAAAATAGAAAACAGTTCTGCCAATCAATATTTTTCAAAGCCAAAATTACTAAGCGATATTTACGACAATATTTCATTAATTTCGATAAAAATTCAGCGAATTACAGAAAATAATATATGATACTCGTATAGAAAGAAGACTCATTCTAACACTCGTTCATTCCAAAACTCGCCACTTCGTGGCTCCTTTTGGAATTTTTAACTCGTGTAAGAATATCAATGCCTTCTGCACTTGTATCATAAATAACTATCATAAGCAGAATTTAATGCAGAACACAACAATGTTTTTGATTAAGTGTTTAGTTCCGGAGCTATTCGAAAAAACCCTATAATAATCCGAAAATTTTGAGGTTTTTCGAACGGGAAATTGGGACAAAACCCAAACTACTCTTATTAGATGCCTAAATAAATGATTAGAAGAGTTTGCAGAACTCCACCAATTATATCCAGGCAAAAGTCTGATTTGATTGGTCTATAAAGGAATAAACTGAGTTATGATATGTCTCTATGATGCACCGATCGCCACCGACGAGGTTACTATGGAAAAGACATTTGTCATTCGTATGAAATTCATTGAATCATAGATAAATACTAATATAGATAGGAAAGTCCGTAGAAATTTTGGAACCATGTTTACAGTGGCATCTATCGGCCTGGAAGGAAGTACAAATCGTTTCAGATATCATTAAATAGCCGAAAATTGGCATTCGATATAACAAGATTGGTTTTGCCATAGATCTATTGGGAAACCAATCCTGATCTATCAAATTTCCTGCGATTCATTGAGATTGGAAATGATTCGTACTTCTTCCCAGTCCGATAGATGTCACTGTAAACACACTTTCATATTATGAGAGAGTGTTCGATATATGGAAAAGCAATCAACTCTCCGTTAAAGCCATTTTTGGATTGCTTGAGAGTGTTTAGGTCGCACATTAGCATATCATATGGATATGGAGTCTTGATCTTGTCCTTCAAATGTGCTTGGTTGGAAAAAACAGATTTCTGCAATTTTTCTCTAGTGTCATCGATTGACTTTTGTCAAATACCGATATTAACTGTTTCCAGGTTAAAAGATAGCGCCGAAATACGGTTCCGGCCATTACTGGGCCAGTTTCCTATCTATATCAGTATTAATCTATGCATTGAATATATCAAATCGAATTGATCTATTTGTTGATTTCAAATCGATCTGATATTATAAGCGCTTTTAAAAAAATATTAAATAGTTTAAGGCTTTCACGACCGGAAGACTCTTTTTATACCAAAAAAAATATTGTTTCTAACTTGTGCGGGCAGTGTCTTTCCAGCACTCATCTGCTTACCCGAACTCCGCTACGCAACGAAAAATCGCACCCTCGTTGTTGTCTCTGCCCTCGCTACAAAAGTGACACAACTAAAAATTTACTTTTTTCGGTTTATGCTATGAATAAGATCAGAAAATGAGCATAGATTATTGGCGGTATTCTGCTTTTTCTCTGTAAGCTACGAATCTGTAGCGTATGATTGATCTGTATGTGGCTGTCTTACAGATTCGTAAATATCGAAATTCTGGAAGTTTTTCTGTACCTGTCGTATTTGAAATGTCAATTTTGAACTACTTCGTAATAATATCATAGAATAGACTTGATTTCTCTATAATATTGGACAACCGAAGTTCGAAAATGAAACACAAAAATAATTGAGTATACAAAAGTATTTTATATATTTTAAAAACCATTCAACATAACCTCACAATATACCTCTGAATATGTTTCCGATCACCTGTAAGCTACAGATTTATAGAAAGCGTCGGGATTCGTAATTTTCCTGTAAGCTTATGAAAAGATACAGATTTGCTTACAGATGAAAGCAGAATACCGCCATAAATCATGGAAAATTTTTACTCACGTCGGTGAGTCCTCCATATATCATATACATATCAAAATTGGTGTCTATTTCAGGTTTTCAATTAATTGGAAAATATTTAGCATTTGAATATTTTCGACTTTTGATTTTGAGTTGTGTCACTCTTGTAGCGAGGGTGCGAAATGTTCTCCGATCAACAAATTGCACCCACTTGTGCAGTTATTGCATTACCGCGGTGATGTTAGCTCCCGTCCGGCCAGCTCCAAGCGGCTGGTCCATTCCACCACGGTCAATATCGAATTGACTATCTCTCGATAAATATTGTTTCGTTTAAGTAAAACTCAGCGAAGGATCACATGGGAAGTGATAAATTTAATTCAAAATTAATCAGATATTTTATCATTTCATTTCAACATGAATCAAACTCGGTTTATACTCGACAGAATTCACTTACGTTTGGGAATTCCGGACAGAATGTCTATTAGGTGGATTCGATCGAGCGCTATAATTCGTACTATCGGGAAAATTCTCGATCAATTATGTGAACCCTTGCCCCCAGCTTCAAGGATCGAACGCTGTGTTCTGCCGATTCACTTTCGACTCTATCCCACATTGACAGTTTTTTTTAGTGTTTGGGATGTCCGCCCAAGAATTTTGATGAATGCATTTGATAGAGTATATAATCTTTCGTACTATCTGAAAAATTTTCGACCAATTCTGTGAACCCTTGACCACCAGCTCCAAGGATCAAAAGCAGAGTTCTTCCGTTTCACTCTCGACTCTATCCCACATTGAAGGTTTTTTTTTTAGTGTTTGGGATTTCCGCTCAAGAATTTTGATGAATGCATTTGATAGAGTATATAATCTTTCGTACTATCTGAAAAATTTTCGACCAATTCTGTGGACCCTTGACCCCCAGCTCCAAGGATCAAAATCAGAGTTCTTCCATTTCACTCACGACTCTATCTCACATTAAAGGTTTTTTTTTAGCGTTTGAGATGTCCGGCTAAGAATTTTGAGGAATGCATTTGATAGAGTATATCCTTATGTATAGGGTGGGCAAAATTGGTGATACTTGAACTACCACTTTTCAACCGTTAGAGATAGAGGAAAATGAATGACACCTTACGGTGGCCTTTTTTAAGGAAAGTGGTGATGCCGTCAACTGCATTCCTCTATCTTCTGTTGTTTTAGAATTATGGGCCAAAATTACAATTTATGCGATTTCTACTTCGGCCATTATCTCTAGTTTCCTTGCTGAGCTATAACATGAATTAATGTTTTTTCTTATGTAACGTCGAACGCCCCATAACACTCAATAATTCAAATTTCAATTACAAACTATATTTTTCATGACATCTGAATGAATCCGAAACGGAAAAAAATGGCGATTCTTTCTAAGCCATTTCAAACTATTCATTTCATAAGAAGAAACAGAACTTTATGTTATAGCTCAGCAAGGAAACCTCTTGGGAAAAAACAAAGTACGCTACTGGATTCCTATGAAAAAAGTGCCTGTATAATTTCAACATCCTAGCACAAACAAAAACGGAGATAATGCCCAAAGTTGAAATCGCCCCAATATCAATTTTGGCCTATAACTCGAAAACAAAAGAAGAGGAATGCAGTTGATGGCATTATCAGTTTCTTTAAAAAAACCACCGTAACGTTCATTCAATTTCCTCTATCCCTCACGGTTAAATAGTTGTAGTTCAGGTTCAATTCTGTGAATCCTTGATCCCCAGTTCCAAGGATCAAAAGCAGTGTTCTTTCGTTTCACCCTCGACTCTATCCCATATTAAAGTTTTTTTTAGTGTTGGTGATGTCAGATCAACAATTTTGGAGCTGAGGTTCAAGGGTACACAGAATTTGTTGAAATTATTTCAGATAGTACGAAAGGATATACTCTATCAAACGCATTCATCAAAATCCTTGGCCGGACATCCCAAACTGTGAATGTGGGATAGAGTCTGAAAATTGAGAATCGAAGTTTTTTTATAAGAAGCGTAAGCAGGGGACCAATTATCTCCATAAAGTGTCAGAAATTTCGTAAATTCAAATGTAGGTAGTTGAAAGAGTTGTACACTTTACGATGTTAGGTATGCAATTTTTCGGAAAATAGTCTGCTGAAGTTTTTTTCATTTATTTTTCACATCAAGTGTTCAAATAATGGAAATACGGAAAAATCTTCGAATCAAAAATTGAACAATTTTTTTTTTTAATATTCATGAGTTTTAATTTTTTTTTTAATAGAAGTGATTTGTGCACTAATTTGTCAGGGGCTAAATCTTTTCAAAAAATTATTGCCAAAGAATGAAAAAAAAAGTGACACAAATTTAAACTTCGTAACGTTTCAGAGCTTATATCAGATTCAAATTCAAATCTTCGGAATCGTGAGAACTTTCAATTTATCAATTAGTTTAAAAGTTCGAGATGTTATTTCTTTTTCATTTTCAGGCACCAATTTTTTGAACGGATTTGGTCTCTGACAATTCAGTGAACAAGTTTTAAGCAGGAGTCTTTTTTTCCATTATTTAGAGAAAATTTCTAATTGATTTTTGTTTCAGAGAGAATTTGGCCCCAGGCAAATAAGTGCACCAGTTTTATGCGGGGGCCTTTCTTCTATTATTAAAAAAAATTATAATTGATTTTTGTTTCAGGGACTAGGAGAGAAAACCCTAAAAAACTTCGGAATTAACAAAATTGACAATTATGAATTTATTCCATACATTTGAACCATACTGTTTACCACTATATTTCAAATATAATACAAGAAATTGAAGGGAGCCATATATAATGAAATTTGGTAGAATAACAATACAGAATGTATATGGAAATTTTAATAGAAGCACCTTTTCCCTTTTGATGTGTTCTCATCTGAGAAAAATTAAGTTGACATGATTTTTTAAATTGTTTATCATATTTTGAAAGAATTCTTGTGGATGTTCCATCAACGATTCAATTTCTATATTCTTCAAAATTCCATATGACAGATAGGTATGTCGATGAAACTATTTTACTCTAGCATGGCATTTTAACATCACCGCGATCTCCGTAACTTCGATTTAAAAAAAAAAGTCTTCACATGGAAAATCACAAGAGAAGTATTAATCTATTGAAATATTCTATGGGAAGCCTTTGCATTTTTGTGAAAGTTTTTTTAGGTTTCTTTTCCAATCTCTGAAACAAAAAATAATAAGAACAAATTCTCAGGGGACTTTTTTAAATTTTTTTTCGAAATGTTGCAAAGATTTAGAGAGGGAACCCTTAAAAAACTTTCGTTTCGTCTTCTTGTTAAAAAATATATTTTATCTATATAAATAAAAATGAAGCGCTGTTTCGCGTTGTCATCGCCTAACGCCTGAACGGCTTAACCAATTTCGCTAATTCCTTTCTGGTTGTGATTCTTATTGTCCGGGAAAAGTTGTTATGAAAGAAAAAAATAGAAAGTTGCACCGCAGCATAAGAAAATTCAAGAAAACTGGGGGATGATCCGGCGCCTTCGCCAATTCGTAACCAGGGCATTACTTGCATTAATCCAACTGAATTTTATTCGGTTTGTGAAAGCTCGAGAGTAACAGGACAAATGGGTAAACAAATTTTAAAGTTTGAGGCAGGTTCTTGAGCAGAAAACTATTGGAAACTGCACAAACAAACTAATTTAGGTTTTCAATTTCAATGAGCTGTACGATAACGCAGAATTTCAGCACAAGAAAATTAGAGTTTAAAAGGAAATACAAATGAAATTATGAATGCAAAAAATCATGAAAATAAAGCAAGCAATAGGTAGCTCGAATTTCAGTTTTCGGTGCGAAAATTCGAAATTCTCCTATTCGATGCCACTATTAAAACGTAAAGTGCTGCTGATTGATTTCTGGAACGTTGCTTGATGGCACCAAAAATTTACTCGTGATAGACAAATTATGTGAGTAACGTGGTATAAATTGTTAGTATCTGAGATTTATGTTCTGGTATTTATTTCAAGTTGTACAGTAATACAGAACGTTTCAAAAATGGTTTCTCATGCTTGCACGAATTATCTGTTTCTTCAGTTCCGAACATGAAAAATACTGTTGTTGATTTGTCTAAGAGGACATTTACACAAGAGGAGAAATGAGTCCTTGAAGAAGGAAACAATTTCTCCATTCGTACTAAACAAATTTCTGTGAAGAAAAGTAGCCAATGCTGAGGCAGAAATTCGGTCTTTACTTGTGGCTACGGATGAGGAAGTGAGGATTGAAGCCTCAAGAATCATCAGGAAGGCTCAACCATCAAAAAACATTATAAATTTCAGGGAATACCAAGCCAAAAAGAGTCTCAATGAGGAGATATCTATTGTGATCCTTCCAGCTGACAAAGAAAACACGACGGTAGTGATGGAATCCTCTGACTATTTCAAAATGATGAAGCTGTAAGACCCTTTTAACTACAGGAAACTTAGAAGAGATCCAACCTTACCCAGGCTCAGACAAAAAAAGACTCTTAACTAAGAAAAGAGGATTTGTATGAGTGAAGCAAGGGCTGTGCGTATACAATGATAATATCCCATTGAGACCGACCGTTAGTACCATCGACTCACCAACCTACGACTCGGCCAACGTTTTAAAGACTATGTTGAGACCTTATGTGGGAAATACGGAAAGTTTCGTCGAAGACTCTCCTCAGTTTGTAGAAAAGCAGCAGAACATCCAGGTGGAACCAAACGACCGACACGATAACTTTGATGTGGTGTCTCTGTCAACATTAGTTTCCCATTAGAGAATCTCTTGACTACGTGTCTGAGATAATCCCCAATAACACAGCAAAGCTCCTTGAACTTTGCCTAACATCCAGCTGTTTTTAGAAGAAAGGCGATTTTCATCAACAAATAGACTGTGTCGCCATTAGAAATTCTTTAAGTCATACAATTGTAATTTTCTTCATGGAAAAATTCGAACAAAGTGCTATCGAAATAGCATCAAAGAAACCGTCCATATGCCTACGTAATGTGAATGATACTTTTGTCTTAACAGTAGGCACCCAAATATTCAATTCACATGGAAATTGAAAACGATGGTGCTCTACCCTAAACGTCTTAGTAACTAGAAAGCCCACTCGGAAACAAACACATAAGGTTTATAAAAAACCAACCCACGCTGACAGATATCTACACAAGGAGTCCAATCATCACCCTCAACAGAAACTACGGGTTATCAAAAAACACACGTAGACAGAGCCCGACGTTTATGCTAGCCAGACTTTCTGGGGAATGAACATCTACAGCTTGCATTCATCGCTAATGGATAAAATGCTAAAGAAATTCAGGGGCCAATAAGACAAAAAGTTGACACATGTGATGATAGCACAACACAACTTACCCCCAAAGGAAAAGGTATCTTACCATACGTCCCTAAGGTCACAGATAAAATTGGTAGAATACTGATGAGGAACAACATCGAGACACAAAAACTTGGCCAAATAATCAGAACTACCAAGACAAAGTCAATCCACTTTCACAAGCCGGTACTATTGTTGATAGGTTCGTAATCCAGAACTTTGACATTCGCGAAAATGTCCTTCAGCATGGAAGTGTGGAGAGGGAGCTGTCAGCGTCAGTTGTGCTCTGTATCATGCTAAGGTTATAATAGTCAAAGGACTATAAACTATAAGGCATCATGTTCCATCTTTCTGTAACGCTTCACGTTTCTTTGTTGTTATGTTGCTACCTACCATCTTATATTCGACTTCTGATTATTGCAAAATTGTTTTTTTTTTTTTTAGTTGTTTGCATAACTTCTTTTCATTATTGAGAACATTATAGAATGCTGCAAAACCATTATATTCCCGGAGAATTTCGTCTATATATACTACTATATATACATTTTTTCCAGTTTTTTGTAAAATTTGCTTTTATTATTAAGAACGTTATAAGAATGCTGCAAAACCATTATATTCACGGAAAATGTTGTCTATTTCAGGTACAGTCACTTTATCATTGTGAGTGAAATCATAAAACAGAACAATTATCCAATTTACTACATAAAAACTTCCTCCAATTAAAAGTGCTAGGACACAGTAACAAAGCCTACACACAAAACACACTATATTCTTCTAACTCGGGCAAGTTTAAAAAAGCTTCTAAAGGGTTTCATAGAAAACAATACAACCAAAACGAAAACAACATACTATCCACTCGAACAATTAGTCTAACAGCTGGCTACATGAAAATTACCGCATTAGGTACAAATTTGTATTCGGGTACACCGATACTATTATTTTCAATATGTATAAATTAGATATGTACCTGGTCATTTTAATGTAGTCAGCTCTCCGTCTAAATGATACAGACGTGAGAACAGGACACATTAACTTCACAAAATTCATCACCGAAAAAATATAAATGTTATCTAACGAAATAAAAAACATTTTCCGCGAATATACAGTGATTTCACAGCATTTTATAATTTTCTGAATAATAAAAGGAAATTTCACACAAGAACGAAAAACAATGTACAAAAGGCTATACAAGCCAAACACTAGAGGATGAAACAAGAAACAACATTGAAACGATAAAAAATATCGTACATGCACTAGCACACGTGCGTACTTGGATTACTGGATTACGAACCTATCTACAATATGAGCTCAATAATTAGTGAAATGAATGACATACCTATTTAAAATTTAAGGTCCAACAACACGGTGATTTATTCATAGGGAAGACGTCTAACATCTCATTTTAGTTTATGATTTTCTGATTCTGAGCAATTTCGAGATGTTTGGAACTCAAATTGTGAAATATGGATTGATTAATGAAATAATTCGAAATACCTGAACATCCTGAAAGCTTCTGTTTGGTGTATTTGTTCATTTGTCGTAGTTTTGTTGTGGAATCTTTTCGATAACGGGCGTCTCCACCATAATTTCAAATCAAATCTATTTACCACTTTTACTATTGTTATTCATTATGTCTTGGATTAGATTTTGTGATGTTTGTTATATTTTGACTATTGTAAAAAATCGAAAGATTTCAAATTTCAAATGTTGTTGTGTACAGGAAAATTCAATAAACCACCAGAATTTCACATCCATACTATCATCATATTAACAAGCATTTTCAGAATATCAAAAAGAATTGAATTTTATGAGATTAATGTTAGAATCAATACGACCATCATTTCATTACTGGTTAAATTTAATTCGATGAAAAGGTGAGCGTTAGATCGGTTCTGATGCGTTTAGCCTTGAAAAATAATCACGAAGGATTCGAAACATCAACCAAAAATTAAATTTATAAATAGTTTGAGGCTTCACGACCGGATATACTGACATTGAAAGAGTCTTCCGAGCTTACTGGTCCATTAGGAATAATTTCATTAGGCTTCTGAAAGCCTTATGGGAAACTAGAATACAGGTTTTATAGAAAACCAACCCACACTGACAGATATCTACACAAGTAGTCCAATCGTCACCCAAAACAGAAACGAGGTGTAATCAAAACACTCCTAGAGAGAGCCTGACATTTATGCTAGCCGGAATTCCTGGAGGATGAACTTGAACATTTACAGCATGCATTAATCGTCAATAGATATAATGTCAAAGAAACTTAGAGGGCTATAAGACCAAGAATTTCTACACTTGCTGAATAAACTTCACAAATCATTCGCAGTCTCACCATACATCCCTATAAGGTCACAGATAGAATAGTGATGAGGCACAACATCGAGACCATTTATGAGCCGACACAAAAACTTGGGGAAATGATCAGAACTACCAAAGACACAAGTCGGAATTTACAGAATACCTCGTGAGTGCCGCAAAGTCTATATTGGTACAACAAAACGAAGTATTAATATAATAGAATACGAACGATGCTGTTGACTGAATCAAACAGAAAAATCTGCCCTAGCGGAACATGCTCCAACAGATGGACACAATATAGTTTTCTCAAAGCTCTATAGTTACTTTCTCAAACTGAACATGGGAGCCATTCAAATTCATACTTGAATATAAAAACAACATTAACAGAAAAGAAGAAACCCTTTTTTTACAGAGCGCCTGATTGGCGATCTTAGAAAAAAAAAAAGATCACGCCGATATGAAGCCGGAGCGATGGGTCAATCAACATCGCGCACGTAAACTCACCACCTTTTCCCGCCATTAACCGGGTTGTAGATAACACTTCCGGTTAACACGTCAGTGTCAGAAATTCAACATTCGAGGTACAAGGATCCTATGGATATGTCTACAGCGGGCAATAAGCCCGGAAGACTCTTACAATTAAATTCATCATATGATAGGTATATTTGTATAATTGTGGATAGTGATAAGATGTGGGTACATATTGTGACGAGATAGTCCTATATGTGAGGCAGCATAGTTTTTCAATTGAAATTGGGAATATCAGAAGATGAATGTAAAATTTTGAGTAATAAAAGTTGTTGGTTATACTGAATTTTATTGCAAAGTTATAATGAGAAGAGATTTCTCAGAACTTTTACATGTTTCCCCGAATTTTCCACAGATTGGAACCTTCTTTTTGACTATATTATATTGCATCAATCATATTACCGAAAATGAGCCCTTTCGGAAAAAAACGATTTCAAATCTCTTCCTACTGGATTAGGACGATCTCAATCCATATACTTAGGAGTTTAGGGACGTGGGCAGTTGAGAATTACTAGTATTATACTCGTACTTCAAGTTTGTGGCGCAGATGGGGAATTCTCTCATAGTCAGCAATTAAATATATTTCATCGTACAGATAGGCGTATTATTGGTTGCCTGGACTGGAGACCCACGCTGCAAGTGAATCACCACTATCGCCAGAGATAAATATCATCTTGTTTTTCTTTTTAGTGTCTGTAATAAACTAGGTGGAGACATATCATCAACTATAGCATATATTTATAGTTTAATCTAGGAAATCTGTTTTCTGTTTTCCGACATTTTTCAGATCAAATTAAACAAATCATACCTCAATCACCTTTTCAGAAAGCTAATATATAATGAAACGAGAAAATTATTTTCTTCATTTGATGATTCGCTGAGTTCATAATAATTTTTTCTTGTAATTCTCGAATATTTCCGTAGATATTTTACAGGAGTAAAGTTGCCGACAATATACATACATAATTTTTGGTATGATTTGAATTTCATTCATTCATATTTGTTAACAATATGATCAACAATTATTCATCTTTCAGAAGAAGATTAACTGGGTATCTGCAGTCGAGTAGTTCATTATTTCAACGATGAAGGACAATTTTTAAAAAGCTGAAAAACTTTAATATCTAGATAGGTTGATGGTGTTAGTGAAGAGATGCGACAAATATCAGGGTGAATGGCATGAAAAAGTAATGTTTGACTTCGATTTAACTTTTTCTGCTAATGCTTTGTTTTGCGAGACACGGCGTTTTGATGTATTTCCCAAAGACTGACTTTATTTATTGCTCAGAATTCAGTCGAGATATGCAAATTAATTTAGCCCGTTTTTTGAGAAGTAGTGTTGGTTTACTTGCATCTAGGAATTTCAATCACTTTTGAGTTCCCTCTTGAATTTCTGAAAAAAAATCTCTGGAACGTACCTTTCTCATGCAACAAAAATTAATATAATAAAATATATAGAATATATAATATAATATAATGCAATACTTATAACTTGCTATGACATAATAAAAAGGAACATGTGCGCCTATATCAAAGGGTTGAATCTTGTATTATTGACAGTTCTTGATAATGAAAAGAAAAATAATGGAAAAACAAGCGTTGAGACCTCGTATTGTTTACAGATGGACCTAAAACGAAAAAAGACATAACAGGATTTTTTCACAAATTGTGCGGGAATTCACATAAACCCACCGAATTTATTTTTCATTATTTCCACCGGCAGTAATTCAATAGTCAGTTTTCAATGAAATAGTCAAACAGCGCTTAGCTCGGAAAACGCAGACAAAAGATATATGGCGAAATGACATTACTTTTGCTTTGCAGAATCTTGAAGTTTGTCGCCCCTATTAGTCCAGTCAATCTAGACTTCGGTGAACACAAAAGGTCAGATGTTATGTTAATTTTTAACTGGTGTCTTGGCACCCCAGTAATCCCAGTATACTAGGAAACTAAGCGAATTCAACAAAATGTTTATCAGGAAAGCTTTTGGGGTCCTTAAAACTTGGAAATTTTCGAACTTTTTCAATTTTTTCGCTTATGTCTCATTATGAAAGCCTCTCACAGTATAAATTTTTTCAAAATTCCATTTTTGGCACTTTGAAGAGTTGAAACCCCATAATAGTCACTCCAATCGGAAAAGTCATGCAGTGAAAATAGTGAGCATGAGATTCTGCGTTCAAAAAGCACCAGAAATTAAAAATTGGCCCATAATTAAGGTAAATACCGACATTTTTTGTTTCGTCTCAAAAAAGTCAACAGGCTAATATCAAGTTTAATAATATGAAAAAATGTGCAAAAACGAATGATCATTTTTCCTCAGCCGTTTGAAAGGCCTCAATGAACATTAACGAGTTGCATAGTTTGGCTATCCCCCTTAAGCTGTAGGAGGAGTGGGTGGCTTTTCTAACAAAGCCCCCCCCCTACTGACCGCTATTGACCTTCTATTTCTCATGACAGGTCTTTGCGTCAACCAGTCCTTAACTAGAAAATTTGTACATATTTCTTTAAGATGATGTAAGATTGGTGACGTCTACAACGACGTTTCTTTATGCAGGCCCAGCGATCATTTTGTTCACACACTCTTTCAGTCGGAGTGACACTACATCGGCAATCTTTGGTCACGGGAATCTGAGGGTGTGCAGTACTTTCCGCAACAATAGCCCATCATTGTTGGAGAAAACCGTCGAAAAGTACAGAGATCCGTCGAGTACATATGAAGAGGTCGCCTCGTGAAGAGGTTATAAAGGAGTTTTTTTTTGCTATGGGAACGGGAGCCCATCTCCTATCTTCCTCCACCTTTGATCACATGAGGTTCTCCATTTTTTCGAAAAATGTTTCTAGCAAGGAGGTCGACTTGGCACGGTTGCCTTAAACGGGCGATGCTGCTGGCTACCACTCTTCCAGGACCTACCACCAAATTCACCGGAGGCACTCCTCAGAAGCATCTCCTGTGCTTGCAAACGGGGGTGTATCTCCGGGTGTTCTTGTCAGAAAGCAAGCCTGCTGTGTTCAACTATGTGCAACCACTGTGCTGGCAGTGAATACGATAATGCTCTCTTGATGCCGACCATTGACGAAGACGAAAATAAGACGACCATTTATCGAATCTGATGATGCCATCGTCCAGGCACGTAGCTAGGAGGGTGGCTAAGGGGCTGAAGCCCCCCCCCCTCCTCGAAAGTGTTAAATTTATGTTGAATTTTACGACATTCATGAATTATTTAATCCTTACAGGTTTATATACCCAAATTGGCCTCCCCATTCCAACAAAACAAGAAGAGCTTACAAAAGATTGAGGAAATTGAACTACAATTCTTTAGCATTTTTCATTCCACATATTCTATAGGCCTTCCAAACGGCTGAGAAAAAAATGAAGGTTCTATTTTAAACATTTCTTCATATTATTAGACTTGATATTAGCCCATTCACTTTTTTGAGAGGAAACGAAAAAATGTCGGTATTACCTTAATTATGGGCCAATTTAGAATTCCTGGTGCTTTATGAACGCAGAATCTCATGCTCTACTAATTTCAATGCATGACTTTTCTGATTGGAGTGACCGTTTTGGAGTTTCTACTCTTCAAATGCGAAAAATGGATTTTTCAATGAATTTTAGAACAAGGTTTAGAAATACCCCATTTGTCATCATTTATCTGCGGTGCTTCTTGACGTAGGCCACTGTTTTCGATAAATTTTATGAAAACTTTATTTGGGTTTTCTCTCCCAGTCTCTGAAACAAGAAACAATTAGAATAGAAGAAAGGCCCTGGTGAAAATTTGAGCACTAATTTGTCACTTTACAAAAAGAAATCATTGCATAACAATGAATAAAAAGAAAATACTTTGAACTCTGAAGCGTAACGGCTCGTATTCTAAATCAGACTCCTTCGTCAGACAATTTCTATTTTTCAACTTTGCAGAATCGTGACAATCTTTTGATTTTTTAATTTACTAAGTGTCAATTAAAAAAAGGCAATTTGAAAATCAAAATATTGTCACGATTCAACGAAGTTGTATGAAAAATAGAAATTGTCTGACGAAGGAGTCTGATTCAGAATCCGAAACGTTACTCTTCAAAGTTCAAAGTGTTTTCTTTTTGTTCATTGTTAGGCAACAATTTTTTCTTGCAAAGTTTTGGCCCTGACAAATTAGTGCTCAAATTTTTACGCAGGGGCCTTTCTTCTATTATTTAAAATTTATTGTTTCTTGTTTCAGAGACTGGCAAAGAAAACCCAAATAGAGTTTTCAGGAATATGCAAAGACCTCCCAGAAAATATATCAATATATCATTTTGGTGAACGCGAAAATAACCTCTACGGGTGAATAGGTGAGTATGATCATTCTGTCATCTACCCTTACCAGCTATTCATGCATGTTTCAACTGTGTCTTCACTTGTTATTCCCAAGGTTTTCATTTGAAATAGCGTAGGAGGGTGAATTGGCAATTATCAAAGTAAGATGACAAATTTTCTACCTCAAGCAATCATGACAAATAAAAAAACCTATCTTTTCTGACCCTTTCCAGCACACAAGATGCTCTGGAAGAAAAACAAAATAAAAAACTAGACAGAGACCGAAAAAACAATTGATACTTGAAAAGCCAGAGAACCTAAAAACCTCCAAAAGAATGTGAATTAAAGTAGATATAGGAAAAAATAGAAGGAAAAAATTGCAAACCAATACTTTATTCAATTCAGCCTTTTCAGAGAAGAGTTCAATAGAAATAACTTATTATGACAGTGATATCGGTATAGGTCCATAGATTTAAGAAGACGCTAGTTTGAAGACGTGCTATGGTTTCGATGTGACATGTGCTCTAATAAATGGGCTCATTCTGAATTCACGGATGTAAACTAAAAATAAGAAAAGGTCACAGTATGCCTGGGCAAATTTCATTACAATTAGAATTAAGAATAGAACTGTTTTTGCTAATTACTCATAACTATTTAGTGCTTAATCAGAAAATCAGAAGACTTTATCATTTATCTATTTTGCGTTTTTCAAGTTAAATTTGGTTCTCTAATTCGAGTTCATATTTTTGGATTAGTTATTTTTCTCGTCGTCAAATTACAAAATACAGTTCATCAATTTATATATGCTTGTGGCAAAGATGAAAAACATAGGAAATTATTGAGCTACATACGAGTATCTAGATATATTTTTCAAACAATTTGCCATTATCAATTCCTTCTCAGGACCGTATTGATCAATTATATGCTATATGTGACGAAAATATTTTCTAATACGTTATATACTTTGTTGCTTTCAACCGATCTTTGTTCCAGACACTGGCGTGGATACGGAGGGGGGGTAATGGTGGTATTTACCCTACCAGGAAAATATTCACTTCCGAAAAATGAGTTAAACAATAATTACATAGGAACATATGTTGACAATATACTATATCATAATTTCTAGCGACGCCTATGGTTTCAGAGTAAATATTTCTCCTCTGGTCATTTCAATGAGGAGATCATTTTTTTATTCACATCCTACTACACCTTTTACAGTTGTAATTCAGAAAATCAAAGTTGAATTTCAGAAAACGCAACATGTATTTCAGAATAGGAATATGTAATTCAGAAAACAGAAATTGAATTTCAGAATAGTTCATTCAATTTCAGAAAAGCGGAATTGAAATTCAGATTAGGAAGTTGGAATTCAGAAAAACAAAGTTGTTAGTCAGAATAGTGAATTGAAATTCAGAAATGGCAAATTCAATTTCAGAAAAGGAAAATTGTAAATCAGAAGTTATCTATTGAATTTCAGAAAATGTAATAATATGTACTTCAGAATAGTATCGAGCTCGGTATCGGGTGATCTATAACAATGTGACATCGAACTTGCCCTAATGACATAAGTTTCATCCAAGTTATTATAGAGAAATAAAAAATGGAATTTAAATAATTTGAATAATTTTACACAAAAAATGTGCAGAGCCTTTGAGAGAACCAAATTGTCCTATTTTCAGAACTGAATAAACAGAAAAATTTGATATAAATAGGTACATATTCATGTTCATTATTTCGGGAGTACATGCAACCAATTCTGAAATACAATCTCCTTTTTCTGAATTACATTTCCGAATTTCAAATCACCTATTCTGAATTACAATGGGGTGCAAATTAGCACTCAGACAATAAGAAATCGCCTCAGAGAATATGATTTGAGGCCTCGTGTCGCGGCAAGAGGCCCAGCTCTTACCCCAGCCCATCGAAAGGCGCGTTTGGATTTTGCGAGAGAGCATATCCATTGGGAATAGGCCGATTGGGAAAGAGTTCTTCACAGATGAGTCTAGATTCTGCCTCTACCATTGTGATTGACGTTCTCTTGTATACAGACGTCCACACGAAATATATGCTCAGTGCAATTTCCTGAATATTACAGGTTTCGGGGGAGGATGAATTATGGTATGGGGTGGAATATCTTTGACTGCTCGCACAGTCCTAGTAGTCGTTGATAATGGAGCTAAGAATGCTGATAAGTATATAAGGAACATTCTTGAAGAGCATGTAGTGACATTTGCCCCATACATTGGTGAAAATTTCATTTTTATGGACGATAATGCCAGACCCCATCATGCGCGCATCGTTCATGAGTTCCTTGAAGAGGTTGAAGTCTCTCGAATGGAATTGCCAGCAAGAAGTCCAGATCTCAATCCGATTGAGCAGGTTTGGGACAACCTCAATAGAAGGCTGAGAAGTTCAGAAAATCATCCAGCTACTCTCAATGACTTAGGAATCCAACTCGGAGAAATCTGGGAAGGATTAGATCAGAACATTTTAAGATCACTCATTTTGAGTATCAACCGTCGTTGCCGAGCTGTAATTAAGGGAAGGGGTGGAAATACCAAGTATTAAATGACTTATCAGCATTTCAGTATTTTGAAGTTCATTTCTCTTCTTTCACATAAGATTCGGTGAAATCCTGAATTTTTCTTCCATTTAATGTGTTTCGTTCAAAATCTTCCCGAGAGAATATAAATAATAAGTTATAAAGTCAATGTAAAATTAAGATTTTCAGAATGTGCGTAAATTTTTTTGCGCAGTGTATTTATCTTTTGTATGGAAGCCATTACATCCAAAATAGTGAGCCATAAATACAGTTGAATTGGATAACCTTTCAACAATGCACATTTTATAGTATTCGCCAAACTTCTATCAAAACAGTTACTTTTGTCGCTTTAAGTATTTAATGCAGATGAAATTCGTCTCTTACTTAAACTAATTTGGACGAATCGTTTAATTTGAACTAAGGACTAATTCAAGCTCTTAGTCCTAAATCTGATGCGCATGCGAGATATTTCTGAATTTACCATGAGATTCAAGAACAATTCAGCGCCAATTCAACGGTACGGTGGTCTGTAGACGTGGATAAAGGAGACATCCTTGACGACTTTGTTCATTTTGCGTTTTATCTTATTGGACAAAATAATTACCGTTGGTGGAACTGCATGCGCCGATCAACTGTTTACCGAAACGAGTATTGTTTTGTGTTTACATTAGCTTTCAATTCGTATTTATGGGATTTTTTAGTTATAATGTTAATTGACTATCAATAATCGAAGTGTGGATCCTGTGGGTTATATTGTATGTGTAAGTATAGGTAATATTGTCCTTTTTATTATATTCTATGTAAAATATTGAGGTGAGCACTATTCAATTTTGAATCCTGGCAAAATTTTTAGTAAAGGTTCCTCAAATTATAGAAAATTTTCCAATATTTACATGCCCATAGATGCTGTGAAAAGGGTGAGCAGGTGTTGCAATGCAATCATTTGATTCTATGTGGGAAACGAATTATTTAAAAACATTGGAATTCTACAAGGACAACCCCATCATATTGAGGAAATGATGTCTTATTAAAATGATGGTGTGAAGGTTGACAAGATTGTATACACATATCAAGCACGATTGTCTGGGATTTGCAAGCATATTTTAGCCCTGCTACTCTACTGTACTTACTACAAAATATCTTGACAATTCTACTGATTGTGAAGGTAAAATTCATTATTTTGTTTTATTTCTGCTTTGTTTTTTTTGTTTTCCATAACAATGAAATGTACAAAACATAAAACATAAGGATTATCCATATTTGATGTAAACTAAGAGAAGGATGAAATTAGTTTGAGACCTAACAGAACGTGAAAACATGCATGATTGTAATGTAATTCAACATCAGCAAGGACAATACAATAGAAGCTAATAATTTCTTTCTGTTGAGGAAGAGAAAAAATCTATGAAAAGAAAATGGGTGATGCATTTTGAATAAAAATGCACATTCTCCAGAGAGCCGTGTGTGTGCAGAACATGACGTGATCATTGATTAGATTTAAATGTATTATTCATTTATTGCATCTCACTTGTGTCTTACGTTGCAGTTATCATAAAATGAAATTATTCAACTAATCTATCGATTGATTGCACGCCAATACTATCAAGCTATTTTTATTAAATATTAAATTGGTACATATATGTAAAATATTTTGTTTGGAATTGTCAATTCTCAGAATTTATTTGAAATTCCACATGTCGGTTTGATCATTATTGATGAATATAAGTTCAATTTTGCAACAATCGAGAGAATCACTTAAACTCACAAGGTCCCTAGTTTTGTTGCACATTATCATATGGTTTGCATTCAGCACTTTTTCACTTTCGACTAGGCTCCTTGAATTGTTGAAACTTCTATATATTCAAAAATATCAAGTAGACTCAAAGTAATTTATTTCGATATGAATGAAAATGATTGTACAAGAACCATCTGAACAAAAATATCTTGGCTTGGACTGCTTTTTTTGGTAGGTTTTGTGAAGGTACAGGTTTCTTCTCCAGTAGCAGATATATTTTTATAGTGAGGGTTTCTGAAATGATTCAAAACATATGAATGAAGCATTGTTTCCAATTGACATCAGTTTCCACTCTTGCCTGTTTTCATTCTATAATCTTCTGGTCGGAAATGCTGTAAGCATGCTCTTATATGTTTAGATACAGGTTTTTTCATTTCTTATTCATTGATAAAGTGAACATTTTGATTTTTACCACGAAAATGGGCTCCAGGATTCCTAGATTTTTTAGAATCACATCCATAAACACAACAATTAGTGTTTTTCACGGTATTTTTCTTAGACATATCTTTTTATCGCAATAAAAACGTAAAAATAAACAGATAAACCCAGCTTTCACGTACTAACTGTCAAACACGAGCAGTGTTTGCCCACTGTTTCTCTACACTATAAATCATAAACTAGTGCAGGGAACTATTCTGTGTTCACAGTTGTGGCTGTCGTTACACGTATTTGAGAAGTTGTAACCAGTAAAATAAAGGTGCATTGAAAGCAGATGAAACACAAGCAGCATTCAATAAAGAATATATAAATTATAGACTCAACACACGTACACTAATCAAGTCGAGTGAGTGGGAATGATTTGTGTTGGTTTGGAGATGAGCGAATGAAATGAGGACAGAAAATTAAATAAATTCAAGAGATATATTTTACAGATGCAAAACTTGAACAAAATCAACAGAATAACTAAAATCGAAAAACAACTATTGAACACTTATAAATTCAATAAATAAACTTAAAAACTAAACTAAATAATGAATGGGAAACAAAGCAGAGAGTCTTTACGGATTAATAGATACTGGCCGATTGTATGATTAAATTATACAATTATCAAAAGATGGGAGATAGAGTTACCGATTTATACATCAGACGGAGGAAATAACATAAGATTATATTAATTTGTATGAAACATCACAACATCAAACAACTATTCCTTTACCAACCTCAGAATTAAATGTAACTTGAGGTAGTTGTAATTTCTTCCTACTACAATCGACGGAAGCTGTGTTTGTAGAACAAACCGTGGAAGGCCTACGTGGGACGAAACTTGTTGGTGTAGGAAGTGCTACTGAGCTTACTGTGCCAACGCTGTTCAAACGTTTCACGCTTGGAACTGAACCATTTCTGGAGGAATTTCTTCGGAAAATTTCTAGAGTTAATTGATTTCCGTATGACCTATAAAAAAAATTACGCATGAATGAAGAGTAACGCTAAAATGAAATCTGTACAACCTTATGAAATGTAAAATATCTACTTAGCGATTCCAATAACATAAGTTCTAGAATTGCCTTATAGTTTTTGAAAGATACATTAATTATATATATATATGTTAAAAATATATGATATGGCAATGAAAAAGGTGAAGATTTTTTTGTTTTTCATTTTTTTAAATCTTTTCAAAAACTTGCCCAATAGTTGATTGGAATGAGTTAGATATGATTATACTGCTTTTATTCTATATCATATATGGATAATAAAATTCTAGGAACGTACCTAATCAAATTCAGAATTTCTATTTCAGGCATCATAACCACGTTGTGCTTATCGACGAATATGAGATAATC
The DNA here is from genome assembly GCA_038502775.1 of Hippodamia convergens. NCBI lineage: Eukaryota > Metazoa > Arthropoda > Insecta > Coleoptera > Coccinellidae > Hippodamia > Hippodamia convergens. The sequence goes on from CM076609.1 coordinate 48,093,296, forward strand.
TCCAGGTAGTATTCCAACTCTGTCTGCTGGTAATCCCTTTTCCACCCTTTCTATCCTTGGTGGATGTGTCCAAACTACTGAAAATCCGAAACCAGATTTACCAGACTTCATTAATCTTTTAGTATGTGTGAATGGTGTTCTCCCGTTCTTTATGCCAGTCGCCCTCCTCTGTGTTGCTGCAGGAATAGCTTCCGGGCCTTCTATCGGATCAAGCTCCAAATATCGAAGAAAGAGATTCTCATCGGCTGATTTCTGTTGCTCGCTCAATATAGTTTTGTTTGTGTTTCCTTGAAAAGTTTCAAACTCGTCCAAACATATCATTTCGTCGATACTTGTGGATCGACTGTCACACATGGCTTCTTGAAGTTTTAGCTCAGATTCCGATTTTTCTGCTATTGTCTTCAACAAATTATTCGTGGTTATCGGAATATTCTGATTTCTTCCTGCTGGTAATGGTAGAAGTTGAAATGCACCAAGTAATTCCTGTAAATAAGAAATTGATGAGCTCATTTATTGTTATCCAGAAAAATGAAATCAGATTCAGATTTATTATTTTTGTTTTTATATTTTTTTTTGTTACATTTCTTTTATAGATATCTACATTTGTAGCCAATGAGTGCAGCGCCCTCATAGTATTGTCCTCTCGCCCAAACAACAACTGAATATGGGGCGACGATCTGCCTGTTGCAAGTTGCATCAACCGCCCGCTTCTCAATAATTTCATTTACACTCGTATCCTATACGAGAGCTCTACTTAAATTCTGATTCGAGGTAGTTTTTCGAATAATGTCAACGTGACAGTACAGTGATTACAGTTTTGCCGATTTCAAGGTCATATGCCATGTGGTCAATTTGAAGAAATAATGGGACTATAGAAACTCCGATAATACATTAAACAATTGACATTCTATCAACACGATTTTCGAATAAGAACTATGAAAGAGCACATTTGGATGACTTACGAATGAAGCTGAAAACGAGAAATAACATTCTACAGAAACTTGCTAGTACGTCATGGGGTGCTGACCCGACTACTTCTCGCACAGCAGCCCTTGCCCTGGTTTTTTCCACCGCTGAATATTGTGGCCCTGTTTGGCTCAATAGTATTCATGTTCAGAAAATCGAACAGCTCAATTTTTCAATGAGAATAATTACTGGAACCATCCGATCTACACCTATCCAATGGCTACCAGTGCTATCGAATATAGTTCCTCCCCATATTCGAAGACAGTCTGCAACTTGGAATTTTTGGAATAAATTCAATTCATTTCCGGATTCTTTTCCGATACTTTCCTACGTTCCAGAAAATAGAATTCCAAGACTGAAATCTCGTAAACCTATTTGGTCGAATAACTTTCTGAAATCGAACTTCAGCTACAACGAAATCTGGAAATCCGAATGGGATGTATGTTCTTTATCTAATAAAGATCTAATATCTGATCCATCGAATAAAGTTCCTGGTTTTAACCTTCCCAGGAGAATATGGTCCCTTCTTAATCGAATAAGAACAGGTCATGGTCGTACCAACAGCATGCTTTTCCAGTGGAATTCGGTTGATAGTCCTAATTGTGAATGTGGTGAATCAGAGGAAACAGTTGAACACCTAATTAATAATTGTTCGATTTATAAATTCCAAGATGGCATTAGAGCCATACACAATATATCAAACTCATTTTTGCAATGGGTTGAAAATTTCAGATCTATTTGATGAAATATAAATTGAATTCTCTTGCTGTTCTGGCTTTTTTTATTTTCAGGTTGGAGTTTGTGTTTGGAAATTCTTCCTCCGAAGAGCCGTCTCGCTGATCGTGATGTCCTTCTATATAGAATATTCAGATACAACAATTTTATTTGATTTTTTTAACGGGGAGACAGGTCTTTTCGGCTGAGGTTTTTCCCCTGGCTCTATAGTATCGTATGATACTATAGTATCATACGAAGAATGTTGTGGTACCCTGTTCCTTTTTTTACCTCAGCTTAGGTTCTTTTTCTTTCAATATTCATTTGTTTTCACGAAACCCCCCCCTAATTATCTTTTGGGTATCGAAAAGAGACCTCTATGAAAATATCAGCTCCATATAATAATATTTAGAGGTCGCTCATCAATTATTTCTATTTTCCCTACTAATAGCAGGGAAAAAATTTCTTTTTTCAATAAAAAATTCCTAGAACAGAAACCAATAGACGGATTTCATTGTGTAATACATTTTCGTGTAGACAATCAGATACTCTACAACAATGATTCTTACGATATTTTAGTTAAACGGCCTCATCAAAAGTTATTCGATTCGATGCTAATATTGAGGTATTTTTGAAGAAAAAAATTATTCAAAAAAATCGATTCTGTTTGTTTTCACGAAACTTTATTTCTAATCGTCTTCAGGGTATCGAAAAAAGGCGACTGTGAAGATATTAGCTTTGAATATTAATATTTAGAGGTCGCTCAGCGATGACTTCTATTTCCGCTGTTGATAGCAGGAAAAAATTTGCTTTGTTCAAAAAAAAAATTTTTCTTCACGAACCAATTGACGAATTCCATTGTGTGATACATTTTCGTGTAGGGAACTAGATGCTCTACGAAAATGTCTCATACGATATTTCGATAAAACCGCTCGTTCAAAGGTTATCCGAACTTTTTCTTCAAAAATACCTCTATATTAATACTTTATATTGAGGTATTTTGAAAAAAAAAATCAAATAAGTGGTTTTATCGAGATATCGTATTGAACATTTTCGTAGAGTATCTAGTTCCCTACACCAAAATGTATCATACAGCGGAATCCGTCTATTGGTCCGTGAACAAAAAAATTTTTATTGAAAAAAGAATTTTTTTCCTGCCATCAGTAGCGAAAATAGAAGCTATCGATGAGCGACCTCTAAATATTAATATTCAAAGCTAATATTTTCACAGATGGCTTCTGCCTATGCCCTGAAGATGATTAGAAGGCGAGTTGCGTGAAAACAAGTAAAGTCGATTTTTGAATGATTTTTTTCTTCAAAAATACCTCAATGGTAGCATCGAATCGAATAACTTTTGAAGCGGGCGTTTTATCGAAATATCGTATGGGACATATTTGTAGAGTATCTTATTGCCTACACGAAAATGTATCACACAAATAAATCCGCCTATTGGTTTGTGTTCTAGAAATTTTTTATTGAAAAAAGAAATTTTTCCCCTGCTATTAGTAGGCAAAATAGAAATAATTGATGAGCGACCTCTAAATGTTATTATTTTGAGCTGATATTTTCGCAAAGGTCTTTTTTCGATACCCTGAAGATAATTAGGGGGGGGTTTCGTGAAAACAAAAAATGTCGATTTTTTTGAATCAGTCTAATATATATATATATATATATATATATATATATATATATTATATATATATATCCCATAAAATAAGGACAAATTTGAATTTTGAAGTTCCTCAAGGGCGTAAGCCGTCCATCTTTGGCCTGATTCAAAATCAATAGAGCAACCATTAATTTTCATCCATGAGATGTGCCAAGAGTTTCTTTCTAGACGTTATTGGTCCACAAGGAGAAATTAATTTCAGCAATCCCCGGAAACGAAACTTGATGAATATCGATTTAGCATTTATATCTTCATCATACCTGATCGGATTGGCATTGAACTGACTAGGGGCATATTCAAATTTCTGAGTCATCCTATTAGCGGCATGTAAGCTATCATTGTCTCTGTATCTGATGAAATATTCACCAGAGCAGCTCACAATGGTTTGGATAATGCCATCTCAATAATACCAATCTCTTAAAAGATTGTCCCAAACGAGTTCTCATTAACCCAAGCCGAGAGATGCACTCGAGAAACATACAGGCGATTTGAATTTTCTTCGGAGGAAATCGAGATCCTAATCTATCCTCGAATTTAGAAGTAGGCCATTACTTTGCATTCGCTAATTCCTGAGGCCTTTCAAATCTTACAGCTCGATTGCCTGCAGGAAGAGATGGACTTATTGGTGGCCATCTAGAATGAAGATTGGGTACCTTCCTGAAGATGAGCCTAATAGTACACCACGGCCAATGGATAGTGGCTGTACGTGTAGGTATCTTTCGAAATTATGTGAAGTATTTCCATTAAAAGATTATTAATTGAATTATTACCACGAGCTATCACAATGATATCAGACTCTTGAAATTCACGATACTTTGTATTTCAATTTAAATATCGATTCAGATCAAATTTTATAATACGCATGATAATAATTATATAATTTGCCATAACAGTTAATACAATGAACAAATTATCTAAATTAACATATATCTCATGATCAATTTACAAAATGAAGAGACAAGAGGAAATTCCCAATTGGGAATTACCTGTATTTTACTAAATATTCAAAATTTGCTTTGAAATGTGAGCTTTAGACTGCAATCGAGTAAATTTTTCAAAAGAGTAAAAATAATATAGTAATAATTTTAATTTAGTTTCTAAAAATTGGGTTTGTTTTGTCGGAATCGGGTATTAGCGTCAGAAATCCCGGTGCAGTGTCAACTTCGTGCCATCGTAGATCCGTCCCAGCAGGTGCCAAAACGATATAGCTAGGTAGGTATAATGTTCTAGAAATAGAATTTACAGTTACAGTATGGTCTCTGATCTGAAACTTTTTAATGGTTTAATAGTTTTAATTTTTTCAGGAAGCATTGAAAAAAGTCTTGGTCCCATATATTCAAAGCATCTACAGCCTATGGTCTTGCAAGCTCTCAAGGTGAGGTATATCCTATTCACGTCTCTGAAATCATAATTCAAACTTCCCAATTTCAGCTTTCTTCCAGTCTTCAGGATAGTGATAACCCTGAGGATATACAGTTGTCTCGAGTCCAGAAACTTCGATTCGTCAAAAAATTTGTCCGTAGGGTAAGTTTTAATTTTTCCCAAAATTATTTTCATTATCCACTTGTGCAAGATGTTCAGCCGATTTAAGTGAATGTTGTAAGCTCTGCCCCAAGGCTCAATGCCAAACTGCAAATGTGGTTTTATTAAGGCATGATTAAGTGTTTTGAGTTGTTCCATTTCCAGTGTTTTTCTCAAATACGTAAACCGTCCTAGTAGGGTTTTCAACTTAGATGTGACATTCTTTATCTGCAAATCCCATGTGAAGTGCCTATCCAAGATGACACCTAGATAATTCGTCAATGTTGCTTCATTGATTTTCATCTCCTGGTTCACGATGAGGGGGCTCAAATTTGGTGAGTATATTTTATACGACGTGAATGGCATATACACTGATTTAGTTGAATGCGATGTCAATAATTGACCAAAACCACATTTAATCTTGCCTTTAAGCCTCCAACTGAAGCGGCTGGTTGACAGCACTTGCTAATAAGGACTTAATTACAGGTAATAACAATGTGTAATACATTGTTCTTAGTCCGTAATAAGTTAATTGTTAGTTATGGGTTTCTCGTTCGTTATTTTAATTAATTAAGTTGATTTCCAATTTCCTTAGGAACGTCCTAAAAACATGAAGAAATAATATGTTATTTGTCTGTAAGGCTAGAAATTCTTATTGTGGTAGTTCCATGCTGAGGACGTGAATTATCGCCTGGCACCCCTCACCCCTGCACGTCATCAACCCCTATATCGTTGAAAGTGTAAAAAAAATTCACTTTAAAACTTTTAAATCCACAAACAGAAATATTCCAACTATGTACTTTTGTTTCTGGAATACAAGGCGAAAACGAAAATGTCACTTTTTGAAGATATTATTCGGCACTGTATGAAAAAGAAAAAATTAAAACTGCATATATTGATATTTTAACGTGGAAGTCAGTGGCGTAGCTTGAAATAATTTTCAAAGCATTTTTTTTTAGATTGAATTGGAACGGAATGAAATTTTTCACAATGAACAAACACGCGTCACTGACGCCCAGCTCGAAAGTCCACCTTAATAGTACTCGTATAAACCATAAAATAAAATTATGAAAATCTTTTCAATGTCATCACATGAAAGTTAAATCTTACCGAATGGCATTCATCCTTGATGGAAAATGATGTACATCCAATGAACTCGCTGGTCCTGAAAGAAAAAAAGATTTCAGCTTATATTCTCGAAATCATATTTCATGAAATTATATGGTTTACGAATTATTCGAATTCGAATGATTTGTTTCAACTATTGATATATGCGCTTTTAATAACTTCTATTTTATATATGACGACATTTCTGGTTCAAGAGCCTTGATAAAAGATAGGAAAATCTGAAAGCTTGCATTGCGATAACCTATATCTGGATTGTAGTGTACTGTGATCACATTGTCTCGTGTGTCTATGACTAATGCTATGAATCAGGTAAACGAGAGCCGCAGGCGAGAGTTGAGGATTAGCAGTTAGTTCGTGGGCATTGCCGAGCCAGTGACTAGGGAAGTGAATTCTACATGGATAAAAAACAGAAATCTCAATATAGAAAAGATTCACATTCGAAAACGATTACAAAAAAGATGCTTGACATAACCTTTATATGTTTTTGTCATTCGAAATTGTCGATATAGAGGTTAAAAATCATCTCCGAAAACGGTTGTTGCCATGATGTTGATTGATAAAGCTGCTGTTTGGTAAATTGTATGAAAAACCAGAAAATGCATTATCAGCCGCACCCGTTATTGTTCTCATGTTTTGGCAGAGTGTTGATCCGTAATTGGTCTAAAACAGAAATCATAAGCGGATCTAAGTTTTACAAGAAGCCCGAACAGATTTCTGTATTGAATAGCCCAAGAATGCATGGAAATAGAACAATGATTATGATATTATGATTTTATCAAAATAAAACGGTTTTCAGTGAAGGTCAATGATATCATTTGATAAAACGGTTCGAAATACTGAGTTTTGATAACCTTGAATATTGCAATAAATTTTTAATTCAGTGCTAACAAAGCACTGATATTCTGCTTAGTTCACTTGATGACGAATTGAACCAACTTGTGAATGATAATGACATTGTAAAATGTGTAAATTGTTTCGAAAAAAGATGCATTCATAGAATCAAAACATGATTTTGATTATTGCTTTAATCTTTTCCAAGGCAATATGAGAAAACATTTTCATATTTTCATTAGTTGTGTCATGAGTTTCAACACTTTCAGGTTAATATTGAAATGGAATGGAATTCTTCATTCTACATGCTAAAGCTTCATGCCTGAAAGAATAGTCCTTGGTTCTTCAAATTTCATTTTTATATAGTGAACCTCAGAATACTGATACTAAAATAAATGCGGCTGAATATTCCTTCTGAAATAGTAAAAGGTGGAAAGGGCAAACCTTGAAGACTGTTGTAAAAGTGGATTAAATCAGGGTTCGAAAATATCATGATATTTATATAAATATCAAAATATCTGATATATATCGATATATATCCGATATATATCAACTTTCTGATATTTATTTTCACGAACAATTTTTCAAATTTTTTCTTTTAATAAGTCAATTAATCAAACGTATTTAGAAGTTAATTTACCAAATTTATTAAAAAAACTAATCAAGATTCTAAAAAACATAAAAAAACAAAAAAAATTTAGTTGATAAATTTATAAAAAAGTTCGTTATCCGGATTATTAAAAATTTTTTGTGCATATGCAGTGACCTCATCCCATTTCAATCTCAAATTGCTATCACATACTGCAAACTTCAGCTGTATACGTGAACGTGCTTTCTGTTCAAAAATTAAAAAAAAAAACAAGAGCACAATGAATAGTGCAATGTGCAATGACGATTTTACGGCGAAGTTATAACATCACTATCTGGATTCCCCGAAAATACGTTGCTTCTTCGATGGTACAAACGGTCGGTATGTCGGTATACATTGGTGACATTGGTGTGCTCTTAAATTGCGATTGATTATGAAATTTTTACGCACAGTCGCAAATTTTGGTAAATTTATAAATATCCTTGATATATATCAATCCTTATAAATATCGATATATATCAGGATAAATATCGGCGATATATATCGGTCGAACCCTGGATTAAATGGAATGAATCTATTATATGAAGAATTTTATATACTTCAAATAATTCATGAGATTCGGATGCAACGAGATATAAGTCGTTATTTTCATATAGAAGAAATAATACCCGCACGAAAGATTATTTCGAAAAGTGTTCGAATGTGGCGAGAGTATTATAGCACTGTTGTGAAAACTGAAATCAACAGGCAGACCTAGGTCTGCTCGTTATTCAGAAAATGGAGATCGGACAAGACAAACAATCATTCAAATTCCGACTAGACCACTTCGCCGACATGCAGCAGCAATAAATTTATCCTAACAAATTACAAGGTCTTTATAAATGATTGCAATCTCATAGCTTTGATGTTTTTGTGGTTGACCATTTCCCGTTTCATATGCAGACTTATTCAAATTTGCAGTTTTGTGTCCGTAGAAATATTTCATAAAACAACCTGAATAAATGAAAACCGCTAAACAGTGCCGGCTCTGCCATCAGAGCACATGAGACTATGCACCCCTAAAAAGTAACATAAAATAAAATTTCCATTTTTGACTAACCAATTGATTGATATTCTGAAGTTACTAATATTATTTTGTACCTAGTATCTATTTCTGAATTCCCAATCCACAACTTTTTTCATCTATGAATTGAATATTATGCTTTACTCTACCTACTCTGCCGTCTAGTCTACGTCGATAGTCGATAGCACGTGCTATCGAGTAGGAGGGGCTAACGACGAATTGGTAGGCAATTTCTGTGAGCGAGCGTAGGGGGGCCACCAGATGGAGGGAGTCAAATAGTCAGATTGCTTAATCAAGATTTTCCGAATAAATGGATAGGTCAAGAAGGGACAATACAATGGCCACCTCGTCCGCCTGATCTGAATATCTTAGATTTTTATTCATGGGGACGTTTCGTGCAGCTTGTTTGTCATGTTGAAGTCCAATCTCATCAACAAATACTTGATAAAATTCAAGATGCCACGAACCAAATACGAAAAGACCCAATTCTGATCCGCCGGGTAACGGCATCTTTAGTTTCGTCGATGACAAGCGCATTCAAGCCGAAAGTGGACATTTTGAACAGCTTTTGTAGCCTTAAAATTTCCATTATCATTATGATTTGAACAAAAGAAATATAAGTCTTCAGATGCTTGTACATTCTAAACAAAAACGAATCGGATATATGTTCATAGGAAATAAATGTTCAGAATAAGTACAGCAGCATCTGTCAATGTCATAGAGCTCGTTGAACACCCTGTATATTGGTCGAATATTCAGAAGAATTAACAGCACTAAAGCTTCATAGACCTGAGCCATCCTAACCGATGAAAGTTGTAGAAAATATGAAACATATTGTTACACCTGAAATAGCGACTTGTCGAACACACTTAAGGAGTGGGTCCATGTAAATGCCAAATTATTTAACATGTTTTTTTCCATACAGTCACACTCGGCTCAACAAAAAGCTATTGAACAAATATGTCAGAGGATGTGAATGAACTATGGCAATATTTTTAATCAAACGACGTAAGTCCAGCAGTACCAAAAAATCTACAGCACATTTTCTTCTTAACCGTTTATAGATAATAAGTATATGAATAAGCGTCTCATAAGGCTCATTTCAAACTAATGGAGTCAATAATTTGCCATCAAATGACCGGATTTCTGATGTTGAATATAGTGGGTTAGTTCCTAGTTGATCAGTCATAACCTTTCACGATGTGTGAACGATTGGACCTCATTTGTTGATGTTGCGTTTCAAAATAAATCTCTCCTTTTCTGTTAGTGGAATAAAGACTTCTATCATTACTATTATTATTATTGTTCCAATACCCCGGCTGCTTCTTAAACTTGAGAATGCCAACTGCTTGGTTGGATTTCGATCGAAAGCCAGGATTTCTGTATATCTTTTGCATAACTTCCATTGATTGCAGAACATTCCATTGATCACATTGCCGATAATGGTAGATTTGACATTTCATCATAAAATTTTCCGTAGTGTTCGGAAGAAAGATAGGTGTATTAACACATGGACACAGATGATTATGTTTCTTTTCAAATGTATGCGAAATTCGAATGACTCCCCTCATCCTAATATAGATGCGACTGGAACTTCCCCCAAATATTCAATGGCGTAACCAGAGTAGGCAGTTAAGTACGTATGCTGTACTATAAATTCACTATGTTGCTGATGATGAAACTCTATTATTATTATTTTCGCATCAACTCAGCCAATTTTTGAAACATAGAAGAATTCAAATTGGTTTTCATCGAAATGAATGCCAATTTCAATTCCCAGGCTCACAGATCTTTTTATCATGAGATTGGAGAAATGATACAAGATTTGGTATGAAAAGAGTCTTCCGGGCTCATAGGCCGTGGTCCATTAGGAATAATTTCACCTAACGTTTCGTTTCGGCTACAACTTCAGTAGGCATCTTCAGAGGTCTAAGGTTGTACCTCGAACGCTGAATTTCTGACACTGACGTGTTCGAACCGGAAGCGTCATCCGCGCGCCGTTTTATGGCGGGAAAAAGTCTACATGCGCAATGCTGATTGGCCCATCGCCCCCGTTCGAGGTACAATCTTAGACCGAGAATCCTCTGAGATGTCTACCGAAGTTGTAGGCGAAACGTTAGGTTAAATTAATCCTAATGGACCACAGCCAATAAGCCCGGAAGACTCTTTTCATACCAGTATATCCGGTCGTGAACGCCTTAGACTATTGATATAAGATTTTGTCACTAAGATGAAAGATATAACGGTTTCAGCCTTGTTTGGCATCATCAGTATGTTATACACCTCAGAGACAAAATCTTCATGAGAAACTTCGATATTCATAGCAATTAGATGTGATGTAATGAGTAAAAACTACAAAACAGTGACATCCAATTGTATCAAAATGAAGTTCCACATCTCCAATCAAATGCTAAAAAAGAAATCTGTAGTTTCACTGAATGAGATTTCAGCAGTGGCTCTATTCAGGGCCCGCTTTCTAGTTTCTCAAAGTGATGAAAAAAGCCCAATTCTTTTTTCGACTGTGAAGCCAAGTGTTTTTAAGAATAAGAAAAATTTACGGAGGCCACCACGTAATGAGTAAAAACTATAAAACAGTGACATCCAAATGTGTCCAAATTAATTTAAAAAGTTCTCGGTGTGGCCTCCGTGAAGGCAAAGAATTTTTCTATTTCTTAAAATCAGCCAATATTCAACAAATATAATTTTTTTTCCTTCGGCCTCAAAATAATAGTTTAAAGCACAAGAAGTCATCCATTAATGACCCCTACTAATACTTCATTTTGCATTTTAATGCGTAATGGGCAGAAATCTCACAAATATAATTGCATTTCTGAACAAAGTTTCGCATTTCTATAACAATATCTGAGTCTTCTTCATAGAACAAAATTCATGAATTTATTTATTGATTATGTTTTGAAGAATGAAATCCTTTTTATGCTAGAATTTCTTTATTAGATTATTTGGGACAGACGGAAAAATTTTGCATTCCACTCGTTTATTAATATAGCGATTAATGATCCTGAACTATTAATGCACTCGCTTCGTTGACACGTTATTAAACTAGTTGTATTAATATAGTTTGATTATTTTCATCCTCATTTCATCGATCAATCATGGTAAAGATGTTTTCAGTGTGAACTAAAACCCAACAATCCCAATCCACCAAACTTATAAAGATAGTATTCTGTATTTTCCTGGAAAGTGATTGAATGAATCGAATTTCCATGTTAAGAAAACGTACGAAATGATTGTAACTTATTCAAACTAGACATTTCCAGTTCATTGCTTCATAATTGAATACTTCTTTCTTAGAACTTCTCTACTGGAAAATGTCATGCTAGGATTAATACATTCCCAATGTGAAATGGCCTAATAAAGCAACCAGTGAAGATTCATTCATAAATTGGAACCAATCACACTCTCAATTAGCCAATATAATTAATGGCTAAATAAAATTATAAAAAGGAAAGCCGAATGAAGCACTTGCACTGTACATATCAAACTATTCATCTTATTTGATGACTCTTATGAGGCACTGTGGGAGAGCAGGAGATTCGGTTTTCTGTCGGTCAGAGATTTCAAGAAAATGAACTCATTGCGTTCAGTGTAAATAAGCAATCCGTCAACGATTTTGATAATTTACATAACAACATTTCCAGTAACAAATTGTAGTTTCAAAAGAGAAAAAGTTTATGCTTTCAGCGGAATAGCGCTTCGAAATAACTCCATGAATTTCTATAAGTATCTTTTCAGACCTCTAAATATTCCATGACTTCAATTAGCTCACTAAATCAGTGCATATAACTACTCCGGATTTTTCTTTTGATGCTCTTTGAAGGCAAGAGTCTACAAATAAAAATGAATTGTAGAGAATGATTCAAGGTGGAGATGCCGTATTACTGACCGAATTGGTTCGCTATGAACAAGAGTGCCTAATAACACTAATAGAAATCATTTACACAAACGGTGTCGTTAGTTACTCTAAAACCCCAAGCATCGTCAGTATTCCGTATCCGTGTACTGCGTAAATGGCAGATTCTATCTACCAATAACATGAATTTTCAGTTTATTAGAAGGTAAAGTATGTTATTCTCACAAAACCCACAAGACTTTTATTCCATACAATTGAAAACACATGCTAGGGCACGAGCCCGAATGTTAACCGCAAGTCTCAATTGGCCCCCTATATTGGTAACCAAAAACCACAATCGTAAGAGTATTATAATAGGAGAGATTAAGCTGGTAAATTAACTCCTTAATGGTACACTAGTAATTTCGGCATCCCCATCCCCAAAAACGATTGTGCGAGAAAGTACCCGCATAACAAATCACTCTTCAGTCAATGCCGAAATTCTATCCCCGTCCAATCAATGTTCGACGTTTCGGATTGTTGGATTCCACTGATTGCCGTTTTAACATCCTGCTTCCTGGAGATACCCCTCGGCGTACTGCCTGACCACACGGTCGCACTCTCTAATGAAGTGCATGTCAACAACAGCTGTACAGTGGGAATCCAGATATCGGTGTTATGTCTGTCGTTTCAGTTTCTGGATTGAACTATCATAAAGTTATAGCAAAGTCTGGAGGATATCTATTCTGCACCAGTTTCGCTTTTATGAATCAAGAAACATAAAATAACCCTCTTTCATCTAAACTGGATCGATGATGATATTCGAGAATAAATGCATTTTACCTATATAAATACGGAGTGTTGGAGAAACAAGAGAAAACTCTCCTCTGATTTAGTGTCCCAAACACGGAGATTCAAGAATTCTTTTAGTGTCGAATTTTCGTCAATTCGAACTAATAGAATTAAATGATTTGAAATTTTAATGAATCTTTGACAGCATTTTGTCGGTCAAAACATGTTTTGAGAGAATCACTCTATCAAGTTTGCCAAATGAATGAGTCCTTTGACAAAACGATCTCTTCTTTTATCTTGAGCATGGTTTATGCCTTAGATATTTCAGTTTGTATACTAACCCTCCGGAATTTATTTTCAATATAGGACAGTTTACTGCGGTACCTCACAAATTTTCATAGTTCATTAGAAAGTAGTTATAATTGCTCGAAATAGAAATAAAACTTTTTATCACAGTGGAAAAATACAATTTCAATTATTTTTTGAGGGGATGAATATGATTAAGCAACATCATATATAAGTAAAAAGTATAATGCAGCTTTCAGCCACTCCTCGAAGAATAACATTCACTCATCCAGAATGTCTATTGTTATTTTGGTATAAGAAATAGTTTTCAATAATCTTAAAGCTAATTTTATATTAATAGAACTGAAATAACGATGACTGTGCTTTTTAAAGCGTGTCTGCAAGATATAATTCCAGAAAAAGAATTAAATCCGTTGTTAAGCCAAAATTAGACAATATTCTCATAATAACTCAAAGATCAGGTCTGTCAAACACCTTCGAGAAGACAGTTTATCAGTAGATAAATAACATTGATCTGAGAATACGCTCTAAAGCGTATATACTGGAAAATTAGACATTTTTTGTGTGCGTATATTATCTTACTAGTCCCATGGTAGATTTTGTGCAATTTAGCCATAAAACAACTGCAAATCAGGTAGTCGTAAACATTTCTGCCCTCTAGTAGCCATTTGGACGTACGCTGCCCACATTCTTGAAAATAATGTACCCTTTTTACAATGCACAGTTTTTGAATTTCTATCAAAATTGATCCTTTCGTCTCTTTCAGTATTTAATTAATTAACCATTTTGTCAATTTGGTTTCAGCCACTCCTCGAATGATAACATTCACTCATCCAGAATGTCTATTGTTATTTTGCTATAAGAAATATACAACGATGACTGTGCTTTTTAAAGCGTATCTGCAAGATATAATTCCAAGTTATCTCAATATAATATTGACTGTCAATGTTCAACGATAGAGAAAAGGGAAAGTGTAAAATATCTTTGTGTCATCATTAATCAATACCTAAGATGGAAAGAACATACATTCCACCTACCTCATCAAGAGACTCAAAAACTTAACATATAAAATGCGGTGAAATCTCCGAGGAAATCTCCCATAACGAACACCTCTTTCGAACAGACATTTTTTGTGACCCCATTGGTGTCCGCCCAATACAGATTTCACTGTATACGACATGAGGAAAAACTTGATGGTAGTATATAAAAGTATAGTCGAATCGGTGATAAGATATTGGAGGATATTTGGTGATAAGATACTCTGGGGGAAATGTTTGATAATGTTTCTGTGTAACATTCAAATACTACAGAACACTTTCTTGAAAACAATGTTGAATAAACCTAGAACGTATAGTACGGAAGCACTACTTGAAGAAGCAAACCTAATGAAAGTGAGAACCCTTTACCGTTTTACCAGTGCTTAATATGTATGCAAAAGAATAAAACATAAAAACCCCAAACAACAAGGGTATTTAATACTATAGGAACAAAATAGACATGTTGACATAGATACATCTCTTCTCTCTTCAGGAAGACACATATACAGAGAAGTATATTTTATTTTGGCCCAAAATTTCAAATTTATAATTTTCTTCCAATATATTATATAAAAATATTAATTTGAGACTGCAAAAAACAAAAAATGTTTCATTAATGTCTCTGTTGAAGAAGAATTATTGATAACTCGTGGACTGTTCTCGGCAAGCGTGTCCCTGCACGCATGATGGCATGTTGTACAAATTTTGCTTTATATATATGTTGTTCATTTATTTATTTTTTGTGTTGCTCCTGCTCATGATTTTTCTTTTGCAGGACTGTATACTTAAGTTGCGACTATTCATCGGTTTTATTCTGTTGAAGTTCTATTATCAGGCCATGTTAGGAGAGGGACAGGCCACAACCAAGCCACATGAGCTTCCCGTGTCCTTCTTGATTGCGGTATCTTTGAATAATTGAGAATTGTTTCATGTTATGACTTATAATGATTCAATAAATTCGAATTGAGAACAATTCGACGCGTAAGATTGACAGCCTGGCGTACATATCTGAGACATGGTTGATGATTGCTTAGTAAAGTACCCGTACTAGTTTGTTCATTTGAAGTACTCGTACCTAAACTACTTTTTATTGGGATTTCGAGCGAATCAGAATTTTTTTCAGTTATTCAGGTACCTATAGATCAGCTAATTTCTTCAGAAACTTGTAGATATGCCAGTCCGTTTGTTCCTTTGTTTCAATGTATGTATATAATGTATGTTGCACGGCAATTGTTATTTAATTTTGATATTGTGAATCCCGAGCAATGATAAAGGCTTCTTTTAATGAAGGGCGAGGGCAAGTATCATATAAAGCTCTTTCGAAAACTGAACTTAACAATTGGTCTATAATTTTCAATATATTATCTCAGGCCAATCTTGAAAACACAGCATACCATACCTTGCCCTCCGTCCAAATGCGCGCAAAGAATAGCTTGAAAAGTGACAGCCTGAAAATGTAGCGAAAGTGATTGGGTAGTATCTCACTAAAAAGGATCGAAATATCATCAGAGTCAGCAGTCATGTTCCCTTGAACTGTTTCAAACAACAGAACACATTGTGTTAAACATGCTTGAAACGTTCTAATTTTCTGACAAATATCAAAAGACATACCCTCGGTTAATTAAAAATTCAATTGAACATACAGTGTGTTTCGATTTCAATGTCAAAGAAAGTCATGACAAAAATCTCGCAATCATTTCTCTCTCAATCATAACTCTGTATCGGGTAATGTACTGTTTTCTTAAGAGCACGTTAATTCCCCATTTTTCTCTAAGAAGGATTGATTAAAAAATCTTCACTTTTCCCCCAAAGATTTATACATTTATGATTTTTATAAGCTGAGAACTATATAACGAATTGATACGAAATAATATCATATTGATCGAATAATTGTGAATCTCACAGGTGGTATTATTGTGCACATCCGAAGTAAAAATATCGCGGACAGTTGAAGCAAGGAAACTAATCATCTCGCCTAACTCAGCACAAAATTGCAGTAACGCCTTTTTCTCGCGTGACCACTGTGCTAAGGAATCCTTTTTTACGCCATATTACTTAACGTGCCGGTAATTTAAACAGAAAGTCGTTAACGCCAACCTATAATTCGAAATTCTGGTCATACGAAAGGTGCCATGACGTTTAAAGGAGCATGAGTATTGAGTTGATAGGGTTAAAGTTGAGGATTTCAGTCTCGATTTCAGCAAATAGAGGTGTTGGAAAAGGCAATTTTTCGATGTGATATTTGGTATATTCATGACTGCAATTAGGCTGCCTTTTTTCAACGATTAGTAATAAGTGAGAAATCAAACATCTCATCAACAATAGTATTAATTCAGTATGTCCAGTTCAAGTAAGAATAAGGGAAAATCTAGCAAATATTTTCAACACAAAATTTCTCAGATAGGGAACTGTTAGTTGTCTCCTGAAAATTGAAATCTTCAGGTATTACAAAAGCTGTTGAAATATTCGGCTTCTTAGATTTCAGTTAAAATTATATTTCATAGTTTCGATGACGTTGTATTGAATATGTTTTGTGTTGAATTACGAATATCGGAATTTACTTTCTATTACCCTTTTTATTCAATTTCATCTTTTGTATCACTTTATCCAAGAGCGCATTCTCGGGATAATTCCTTTATTTCAGTATTCATATTTTTTTCTTAACAGATGGACCCCAAACATTGAATATGAATTTAATGATTAACCACCTCTAGAAAAATTGTTCAAGTAAACTGAATTCGAGTAATATTAAATTTTTTTCATGAAAAATATCTAATGGATATTAGATCTTTTTCATTTATTTCACAAATCCCTCATTTTTCTGTATTATGTGAAATTTTTTGCATGAGTTAGAAATATTTTTAAAATTTTAGGGTGAATTAGGAAGTTGGCAAATACATTAAAATTAGAGAATACCGAGCCAGAAGGTCACTTTTCACTCTCTCAGAATTCACGTACCCATGCTTAAACTTCTTAGTCATCATGTAGTATTGGTTCGATTTTTCTGAATTTATGTTTCTATAGATACATTTGTGATAAAATTTTACATATACCTTCGCTCCATTCCCCCAACCATCAATTGACTTTCTCGTTTTTTATTAATTTTAGGGAAATACATTAAAGTTTCGAAAGGAAAAAAAATCAATCCATTACTGATACTATCGTCATGAATAAATAAGTCTTTGTAACGTTATTTTACAACTAACTTCGAAGTTTCAATCCGATCCAACTTGCAAAATTAGGACAAAATGTTGCTATATCTACTGGTAACTGTTTACAAATTTGGCCAATCCATGAACTCGACCACAAACACCCTGAAAATAATTAAAACATTCTCTTTTTTCACAATATCAAGATATAATTGATCCCCGATAGAATGTATCAATTAGCAATATAGGGTATTTCTATGTAATAAATTACTCTGAATGATTAATTTCGGGTAGGTATGTCATATAAAAAGTGAATTGTATAAGGTATTCTCATAAGATTAGAAAAACTCTTTGTTGAGGTGTTCCCACTTATAACCCTTACCTGAAACTGAAATGATATACCTAATACTGGTATAAAACTTCTTTCCCCATAATTTGGCTCGTTATTAATAGAGTTTTCTTTACAGTTTGAAAAACCCGGAATATTTGAGCAAAAATATGATGACAAATTTCATAAGTAATCAGAGAATGATTAATGAAAAATTCATTGTTGGCGTGGCATTGTCTTAATTAGCTCCGAAGTTATTCGATGAAACGTTTTAGATTACGAAGATTGGATAACAGCGTTATATAATTTTTGGTACTTGCGTTCACTGAAGAATAGATTCTATAGAATGGTTCCATAATTTTCACGTGAATTATAACTTTGGAGTTATTTTGACTATGATTGAGTCGCAGAAATTACTATAATCATCTTACCTTAGAAAATTGAATGGTGTTACAATCAGGAAGATTCAACTAGAAACACAGTATTTAGTTCTCATACATCTAGTAACTATTTTTTGATTAAGACGAACAGACCCGAAAACCTTTTATTATCATTTTCACCCTTCTTTTCTCCGATTTCTGTATCAATCAACACAATTCAAAATAAGCCATTTGGTGCAATACCAGCTCCATGCAGTCCACACGTCGAGCCCCAGCGAAAGGAACGTTGCGAGGTCACTAGTGCTCTACGCTTTTCCAGGACCAGCTACGGCGGAAAACCAACACGAGATGTAAAGCGCCTCCTGACTCCTCACTTGTTACCCACTGCCTGTGCGCCCTTAATATTTGCTGTGGGGACACCGGAGCTTTTACCTCTATTTTGGAGAAGAACGGAGAATCGAGGGTCACATCGATCGACTGAACGCGATTTTGCGTACTGAATGTATCGCAAGATAGCGTCAGGGGCGTCTTTCCGCTTTTCCAGAGGATGGCTCCGCAGAAGGAACAACTTTTCATTCCGATTTAAGTAAAAAAGTTCCATCTCCTGAGTTCAATTGGATTTACTTGATTCCCAAAGAAAGGGAAAAAGTTATTGGTTTCATAGCTAAGTGCAATATCCTTTGTATCAAATTAATTTATGTATTGATGATAACTGTCATTATTTATATGAAATGATTGAATTTGATTTCATTCGACTTCAATGATTCTAAACTCACTTACACTTCCTTAGAGAGAAGGATACTTCTTACACGAACATGTAAAAAGTATAGTTTTTATTTATTTTTTTTTAACTCGAATAGTTCTAGATGATTTCATATCCGCGGGAGGATGGTAATATATTTCACTACCCAGATGAGAAGAGGGAGGTTCATATCTACTCAAACTATGTTTAGGAGCCAGACAGTCTATAAAAAGAGTTCTGCTCAACATGAACTAACCATTTGAAAAGATAAATTTGGCATTTTTGATATCGTGTTGAAACCAAAGCATGATCTAATGTTCGATGAATAAGAATTCCAAATTAAAATTTTGAATGACAAAAATAACTTTCGCATTTGTAGAAATGCAATTTGTGAATGGCATGGTGAAGAAGGGAAATTATATTGATTAAATTATTGATCTATTGTAATGATAATTTTTTTCAACTTGAAGGAGCTTTGAACTCATATATGTATTTTCTTGAATTTCGAATCGATTGAAAAAAATATTCTCTCTCACAACATTTCTAGAATCATAGCTACCACCATGAAATTTTTCATAAAATGATCTTATTTGGACCGAATATAGGGTAATCTACCCAGTTATTCGACAATTAAAAAAATTGAGTTCTCAGGACTCTGGATGCAAGTAAATTTGCAGGACATTGCTTGCTTCATGGTTTTCAAGCAACCTTTACTACATATACATTTGAAAAAGTAACATTATTTTTCAAGAATAAATAAATCATTGATATCAAAAAAATTAGTTATCAGACATTTTATATAGATATTGGAGAGGAGTATTCCAGTTATTAGACATAATATTGTTCCAAATTTTTTCAGTTGTACAATTGAATAGGATATATAGTGGATAAAAGTATTCATATACATGTAGTGTATTTATTTGTTTTTAGCATATTCATCTTTATACGTTATGAACAATTCGTCAATTTCATTTTCCTCTCCTTCATTTCCATCAAAATTTTCAGCACTATCAATATTTTCATCACTATCAATATTTTCATCACTTTCTTCTCTGAAGAAATAGAAATATTTTGAGCCATTTATGGAAGAGAAGATGAACATTTCAGATGAGTAGGAATCTCATTCTGGATGATTAAAGTCAAACTGTCCAATAACTACGGGATTTCCGATAACTGGGTAGTTTACCCTACTTTGTTTCGATTTTCATTTTTCCTGATGTGAATATTCGGATCTAATTTAAATTTCGATTAACAAGATATGGAACGCGGATGTAAATTGATTACAGACAACCCCTGCTGAGGCAAATCGGTACTTGAATAAGCTTTATCGTGTAATCAGTACACTCCTCAGGGTTCTCACCTCATTAGTTCCTGATAATTAAATACCTACAGCTAGTTTGATGATACGTACCCGTTTCCTGACATTAGATGAGCCATATTTCTCATGCTCTATAAAAATTTCCTTTTTCCATTAATTCGTTATGGATTCGAGAGCTGGACGACAGAAGAGGTTGCAATGCAGATTGAGGTCAAAAAAATTCACATAATTATACATTATACTACCCAAAAACCCAGAATCTATGAGGTATCCATGAACATGAATCAATACAACGAATATTATATCCCCAACAACTGGTGCCAATTTGTGCAATAAAATAATAATTTAAAAACGCGGAATCAAGTAATGTAATCAACCCATATAACATTTTCCCGACTTTCATTGTATTAGTTGATGAAAAACCGAATGGAACCCATAAAAATTTCTTATGGATAATCAATAGCAAGATTGGCAGGGTGCCACTTCGCCGAGGATGACTTGACTGATTCATACTAGTGGGTATGAAATGACTAGTAAAACACACATGTTATACCTTCAAGCCAGTCGTCGCCCCCCAAAAAATTGAGTCTGAATAATTTATTTGCAAACAGTTGTAGACTGATAATGAATGAACTACTTATAAATGATTGAATTTAATTATTATTAGTGGATGGCTATCATGAAACCGAATACTGGAGGATTAGGTCTTAGATTTACAAGTCTGGACTTTCAGTAATATTAGGGAAGACTTCTATAAAACACGGTTGAAGCAGGTCATCCCATTGGTAGAATCTATACTGATTACATTA
Organism: Hippodamia convergens; assembly: GCA_038502775.1. NCBI lineage: Eukaryota > Metazoa > Arthropoda > Insecta > Coleoptera > Coccinellidae > Hippodamia > Hippodamia convergens. The sequence continues at coordinate 48,114,488 of CM076609.1, forward strand.
TTCTGATGAATTGTGGTTCTGCAGTAAGTGACAAACGATAAACAACGATAAGTTCATTTGATTTTTCGAACTATTCACTATTTCTGAACGAAAGATTTCTTCGATAACATGTCGGAAATCATTCTAGAATTCGCAGTCTGGTAGAAAAGTATACCTTCCTCGCAGTAGTTCAGCAGATTAGATTAGTGAAGGTCGTCTGGTATCGCATATACCTTGACCTAAAGTTCTATCATGCTAGTTAGCAGTCAGTCAGAAATGCCTCAATGAACTCTACGGCTTGGTACTAACTGGCGCGATACGATAAGCGATGCGATAGCCTCTATTACACGAAATAAATAGTGAATTGAACGTCTTCTCGCTACCCGACATGATAAATAGGACGTGTCGAATGATGCTACGCATTTTTTTCGATGAAGCGAGCCGGCATCTGAGTCGCCCAAGCCGACGACATCCCGAGAATTTTCGGTGTAGTATCGCGATCGCTACAGTGTGTACTAGGTTAGTTGCTTCTTTTACTTTTGCATGATTATGAGTGATCGGTGTAGAATAAGAATTGGGTTGTTGCATCGCTTATCTTATCTCGCCAGTGCGCAGCGCGCCTACCACTCTTATGTGAGCAGTTGTTTCAGCTAACGGGCCAAGCTGCTGCAGCATTTTCCTCAGGTTAGCAGATGTTGGGTTGTCCCAGCGGCTTCTATCAGAACCGACATGCGATTCAGCTATTTCGCATTTTTTCAGTTGATACCTCACGGGCTATATACCGTTTGTACGCCCTTTAGTTTTCTCAGGTCTTATTTACTAAATGAGAAAACTTTTTTGGTCCAGCTTGTTGAGTAGGAGTGGAATTAGTTGGCGTGTCGCCAGAAAGCAGTTCTTAACTGCCCATAGCCTGATAACTGGCTTGACATCCACAAAAAGGCTCTTGACCGGTAGAGGGACGGAATGAGTATAACACAATTTAATCTGCAATCATTATTATACAGATTGGTAGCCCAAATTGAGAACGAATTAGCTTTTTTCGACAAATTTGACTTCATATAATCAACAACCTCATCTTGAATGCATAGGTATTAGGCAGCGTATTAAGTGGATAAAAGTGAAATAGCCTGGTTAAGCAGTTTTGAACCATACCTTTTTTACCTTTTCTCTAAAGGCCTTTTTAAGCAAAAATTATCTAGCATCCCTACCAAACTCAAGTGTAAGGTCAAGATAATCAGAAGGATGGAGATTTAATTCGTTCCATATCTTCAACGAGATCAATGTACCTAGGTATGGGATTAATTTACAAAAAATTCATTCTTGTATTAATGAAAAAGAAGAATTGATTATAGCTACCTACATAAGTTTGAGACATCTGAATGAATGTTGACGTTACATTTTCCTTGTCACACATTGCTATTGAATCAGTTAAACTGAGTGAATCGCACAGGAAACTATGGTGGATTTAGTTCAAAGGCACGTCAAGCTAGGATGGATAGTTTTCGTTCTTATACTCCTCAATATTGTTATGGTGATGGGTGAGTACATGAACCATGAACGTTTTATGATTGAATCATTTTTAGTGATTTGTAGTGAGTGTGCTGGTGAAGAAGATGTATCAGCTCAGAGAGTTATCAAAGACACTGTTTGCTGGGAATTCTGAAACAATTGTTTGTAATCCATAAAGTACTTGTGCTATGAAGAACGTTTATCCAGATAATTCAACCAATGGTGTAGGTGTTAATTTTAGTATCATGAATATATTGTTTTTATATATAATGTAATGTAAAAATATAATGTGAACAACGCATTTCAACACTGTTTTGAAGGACGTATGTAACAATTACAACAAAGGTAGCGATTGCCCTTGACGACCGGTTGTAGGTAAGTCAACTCAATCCTTAGGTGGTAATAATTTATGGCATATAACACTTTCATCCCATTAACTTATATGAATAGTACATTTATCACGTTATATTCGGAATTTGGATTAAATTTTTCCCATTATTTCGTAATTTGTATGAAATGTGCTGACTTCATAATTTCTCTATCACTTAGCAAGTTTTCTGTTACTTTTTGAGTACTGCATGAGACTTCTGGCTTCATTAAATTGTATAAGGTTTTATGAATTGGTTGAGGCTTGCGCGGCCATCGTTCAATGTGACATGTTCTTTCGAGCATTTAGAACTAATCTACGACGAACATGTCACATTGCATAAAGTTTTATTTGAAACTTTCTTCTTATTGTTGCTACATTACTATCCGCAATTGTTGCAGATATCCATCCGCCAGGTGGCCGACTATATTCTAAGAGAGTGTCCATTGTGTCCAGTACACCCCTCAAGGTTCTCACACAGTTTTTTCGAGAGGCACTTTCCATTTTTGTATAGTATTGAAAGGCGAGGATTCAAATTCGTCATGTGGGATCCCATCATTTCGTACTATTTTGAAAGGACAAACCTTTCCATCGTCATTTTTAGTTATTGTACATTCACATGCCATTCGTTTTTTGGAGTCAGGTATAGTAACAATTATTATTTCATGTCTTAATTCAACATTGTCCATTTTCATTGTACCGAGTTCACTAGAACTGTACGCCTCAGCAATTCCCATTATTATAATATCATCGAAGGCATAGCAAATTATTTAATTATTTACTTGCCTGTGAAACTCATTAAAAATATTTTAGGATTATATCCGAGGCATAGGATAGCGAGCCTCTTCAGGTACAGTTGAATCTCCTTTCCCCATTCTTGGTTCGTCTTGTTTGAACCTGCCTTCCCAATATATTTGAAAGTGTTATAGAGAAATGTCCAGTTATATTGTGATATCATATTAACTTTGTTATTTAGTGTTTCTTCAGAATGTAAGAAATTTAATTCGATCGGCTGTGCCCCTCAGCTTCCCCCTGGGTGCGCTTATGAGTAGCAGTATTTGTTTGGCACGATTTCTTGAGGTATCTATACTAGCTTTGTTCGCGGATCCAGTTCGGAACGTTACCAAGTCCTCACCAATGCAGAATTAATAAACTGGGCTATATTTCCGAACCGATTCTGAATTAGTCAGACTGCGAACGTTCTTGGAATTGAAAAAGGACTGTGTGTTTATTCTCATGATCCAATTCCTCAGCTAGTTGGTCAATCGAAAATTTTCCATAATTGTGAATCGGTAAATTCTAGAAGTACCTCTTCAAAATATGCTATATTCTTGTGAACTTCAGCAACTCTTTATATTTCCAAAAGATTTTCGTCACTTGACGATAAATCACGAACAAAAGACATGTCTCACATTTAGGAGACATATAAACAAAACAAACTCAGGTAAGAATCAAATTGGAACTACCAGTTCTTGGTTCAACCCCGGAACTCTTGGAACCAGTTCGTTATCGGTGGCAACCGGTTTGCAGATTCCACTTATTAACTGACCCCTCTTTTTTTTCCAATGGCTCTCCTCAATTTTTTTAGCGTCTCACAATACTATGCTGAGTTGATGTTCTCCCTTTGAGGTAAATATTCAATCAATAGGTTTGTTCGCGGGTCCAATTCCGAACCGGTTCGTTATCAAGTCCAGAATTAGTAAACTAGGCTATATTTCCGAACAGATTTTGACCTAACCTCACTGCGAACGTTCTTGAAATCAAAAAAGGTCTGTGTGTTTATTTTCATGATAAAATTCCTTAGATATATAGGCCAGTCGAAAATGTTGAATAATTGTGCATCTTCCCTGTATTCTTGGGATTTCATCAACTCTTGATATTTCCTCAAGATCTCCGTCCTTGACGATTAATTATGGATGAAAGATATGTCCCACATTTACGAGACACAACAACAAATAAAACTCAGGTAAGAATCAATTCGGAACTACCAGTTCTTGCTTCAACCCCGGAACTCTTGGAACCGATTCGTTATCGGTGTAAGTCGATCTGCGCTTGAGCACAGTTTAGAAAGCTATTCTACACAATGTCTTGAGTAGAGTTCTGCATTGGTTCGGAACTCGACCCGCGAACAAAGCTAATATGATGCCTTTGTGTTCCCAAAACACTGATGGCATTATTTTTTGACTGAAATGTTGGTTTTGAACATTCTGTTCGAGACTGCACTAGTGTGACGCCTCTGTTCGGACTGTCTCATCTCATCTCAAGATTATCACCGTCCAATTTTCAACGTACTGAACTCGTTTTGGTCTTGTTTTTAAGGTTAGGAGTAAATCTATACGTCAGTGTAGCCAACATAGTGAAAAAAAGGGTTCCCTACGGTCGTGAGAGCCTCAATACACTTACTTAATGCACGCCTCGTACTTCACGGGATGCAAGTATATTTACTAGTTACGAACTTCATTCCAAGCCCTCGATATCGCTCGGGCTCCAAATCGTTTTCGACTAGTAAATTATATAGGGGAAAGGTTCACGAGTTGATCCCATGGGCTAAAATGATCTCTTTCGATTACGAGCTGATGAAAAATGCCATCTTGTTAAATTCTCATGCATTACGTAGCACTTAACAATATTGGGCTTCAGTCAATCTTTTACTTTGGTGGAAGCGAAAAGTCGACATTCATAGTGAAAACTCTAAATTAATCAAAATAAGAATAATTTGAGATCATGCTACTTCTATTATGAATGGTTGCTGTCAATGACTTTAACATTTGTTGCTTCCTAATATGTTTGTTTTTGAATATTTTTTGAATCGAAGACAATGAAGAAGGTACGTATAGATTAAATAGCGAATATTGAATAGAAAAGTCGAACTTAGGACAAGATGATCCCCTAACTCGTGTAAAAGATGTTCCCAGAGGATTATTCCAAATCTTATTTGTATTATATACTAAAAAAATGTATTCAGCCGATAAAGTGTAAAAGAAAATGAAAAAATACAAAAAGATTTAAAAACAGGAAGGATGTTCATGACAACAACATAATAGGAAAGGGGTTGTCAAAATAATGCCCAGTAAAAGGTCATTTGGAATCTGTTTCGTCTTAAGAATGATTTACACTTACAATAATCACTGCTCTGATGTAGATTTTTCAGTGTATCATTGGCCCGGTTGAAACGATACCTTAGGAGTAGTTTCTCATAACTGTAATACTCTAGATCGTGTATTGGTATGTGCATTTGAGTACTGTTTCATTCTCAAGAATTTGTATAAGTATTTTGTGTTTTGATTTTTCTATGGTAAAGTAACGATATATTTATTTTAAAAATTAGGTGAATACTGTATATTGGGCTTGTCCCGTTGTATTCCATACCGAGTTATCAAATAAATAAATAAATAAATGACACCGAATATTATTCTGCACCGAAAGATTTTTCATTGAAGGATGCGAAGAGTGGATCAAATGTTTCAATTGTGGAAAATGGGGTTATGAGGCGAGCTCTGGCATTGATAGTTATGATTGTAATGAATTCTGTCGCAATACAACTCTTGCCAAAAGTAATTTGAAATTATTGAAAACTTAAATAAAAAATTTCTGATCAATTCTACGAAAAGGTTCCCATTATGTGTTTTTCTATATTGTTATTTCCGAAAATATAAAACATAGGTATTAGCTGATTTTGATCGTATATTGAAATCACCACTCAGAATACATGTTCATTTCAGTTTCTTGTGATATTATATACCTATTATATATTGGTTTGCAGTTGATAATCTATAATATGTTTCATATCTCAATAAAATCATTTTATAATCTCCTCAGAGACAATTAAAAATGCAGTAATGGCATCATCTTATTCATACTACAGGGATCATCTTAAACATGATGTATGAGATGATCCTTCTATGGGGTTTCGGAAAATCGAAAATAATTCAAAAAATTTTTTGTAACCGAATATTTCGAGTAGGAAAATAGAAAGATCGATAGTTCTAGGAGTACGCCACTCTCTTATTTTTTCGCTTTTCGAAGAAACTAAGGAATTAAGTCAATTCTCGCTTAAGGGGATCATCTTGGGCACCTTTCCTGTACATCGTTTATATAACAATTTATTGCACATCCTGCATGCATGGTATCTTCCAGATATGAATTAGTGCTCAATGAATTCCGTACTTGTCATTGGCATCGAATATAATCTGTTATTGAGAGAAATTACAAAATAGTCATGTTAAATAATAAAAAAACCGGGAGACTGCAGTGTCTGCTCAGTCATAATCTATGAAGGAACCATAAAATGAAAATGAAAATCCATCATTTCTTTCAATTAACTTAGACCTCTGAACTCCAAGCTCGATTTTTGAATGACCTCGGGATGTGGCAACAAAAATGAACTAATGACTAATAACCTACCTTGCGGATCTGTCCCTGTGCCAAACGTCGATATGTAGTCTTTCATGATTATTGCAATCCCCTAACTTGAACACGTGATTGAAAATGGGTTGATTCGAATCTGCTTGAACGGCTGTACGCTTGGATGTTTTTCCGTTACTGCTCACAGCTCCGGATCGATTGCTTAAGTAAGCCTGGAATGCAAAAGAAACATTAAATATCTGATGAAAATGCTGATCGGAATTGATTCATAAAGTTTGATAAGCTCAGGAGATTATGTAATTTCTGTCAGCTACGACCAGATTATTAATAATTCCAATTCAAAAATTCTTCAGTTTTGGAAAATGAGCAGCCTTATTCGATAAGAATTGATCAAAGGGAGACAACAAGAGGCTCTCTTATTGATGTATCATTCAAAAATTCGTAGCACCAAAACTATCAAAGAAAATTGCACAATATCCATACAAAAATGGGGAATATGCTATACAACATCTAGCTTAACGATTTCGACAATGCATTGTCATCAGTCAGAAAAACATCCATATAGATGCATGAGATCGAATGATTGAAAGAGAAGTACAAATTCATTAAGTACATAGATGAGAATTATTCTTCTGGAAATACTTCTAATAGAAAATTATAAGTTTTACAATTTTCGGTGTTGTAGTCTTTTTGGGCTCAAGATTTAATCGAGTTTCAGAAATGATATTATCTACCTCATGAATATGAAACTCGATTACACCTCAAGCTCAAAAAGACTAGAGTACCAAAAATTGTGAAACGTATTTTTATATGTACAATACGGTTTTTCCAATCCAGAACCTGATTTATTTTATTTCATGAAGACCATCCTAATGATGGCATAATTCACCGAAATCGATAGCTAGATTTGAAATAAACAGAAAAAAACTGTAAATATTCATTTAACCTTCATACCAATGTGGATTTCAAGGAAGTCACATCAGTAGTCGAAAACTACTAAAATATATATACTACAAGAAGGTGACCCTTTTTCAGGACTGAATAGGCGGCGCTTTCAAATAGAACGTCGGCAGACACGCCATTGTTTTCATATGTAATTACGGCCTATTTTATAATGACTGCAAATATCGACCTGTGTCTACATGAGAATACGATCTTCAGCAGCTGAGAGAATTCATGCACTGGTGGCAGTTGATGCCTTGTCAGACATAATTACGAAATTTACACTGTAACATTTCCTCTGCTAACATGTCGGCATCTCCGATGTCCGTCTCGGCACATGCCGAGAGACTTGACGTTTGGAGCTGGACGTGCTTGTTTTGAAGTTGAAAGTGGCAAGATAATAATAATCTATAATGAACTCATTGTATGTTGGTCAATCGTTGATGGAATTTTTCATTCATTCATTCAATTCTCATTCCCAATCTGTGTGACAGAAGCCCCCTGTCAAGATGCAGAAAGGGACTTAGGCTCAGCAATTATCCTATGTGCCCAATATCAAGTGTTTTGTAAAAGCTATGCTCTTCTTTATAATGTTCTTGTCGTGCCCTGCATCCTGGGGGCAATAGGAGTCTTGGATATAATCAATCACAGGATCACGTGTTCAACACATAAACCACAATTAATCCAGACGATCACAATAACTTTTACAATTTTAACGAAAAGAATGCACTTTTTAAACGAATATTAACTCATATTCAAGAGAAGTTGCGGTATAGAAGTAAGTTTTTGAGTTCCAAACCAGGACGTGGGGAAATGTAGTCATCCCACCGTGACAACCATTTTGGAACTGTGATGAAATTTTTATATACCAATAATTTTTTTGGATACACATGTATTGTTCAATGAACCACTCTATTCCGTTAATCATGTCTAGTCCTTTAACTGTCAACTGAACTTAATACGTTCCTGCTATAGACGATATTTCTTGAATTATGTAATCAGGTAATGAAAGTGATTTCTTGTTCTTGAAAAAAGTTCACATGAACTCGTGATCTGATTTTTGTTGTCGCTTACTAAATGGGTTCCAAATTTTTACTGAAAAAATTGTTTTTTTATTGTCATCACTGATTGGAATATCTTCCACCTCGAACGTTTATCGAAAAGGACGCATGATCTCACTGTAATTATTCTTAAAAATATCTACATATTTTCTATTTTCAAGGTCGAAGCAGGCCCAGGGTTATGAAAGGGCTGACTGGGCTATATAGCCCTGGGCGGCACTCTCTAGGGGGCGCCAAAATATGGTAAATTTTTCATTTAGAGGTGGGCATTTTTATCTAAAATTGATGGATTAGGATTAGCAATAAAGGATTGTCTTGGACGAAGCTATGATAATGCTTCTTACATGTCCGGAGCATATTCTGGCACACAAGCCAGGATTAAATAGCACAGTCCTACAGTAGAATATGTACCATGCGCAGTCTATTCACTCAAACTTGTGGGTTCTGCTGCTGCCGAATGCTGCACTGAGGTTGTCAACTTTCTTAGTTTTGTGCAAGAACAGTACAACTTTTTCTCCGCTTCTACGTATAGATGGAAAATTTAAAAACAGCACTTAGACAAACATCATACTGATGTCATAAAGTCGCTGTCCGATACCAGATGGTCAGCTAGGGTAGACGCTTTGAAAGCCCCTATTAAAGGATATGAAGAAATCCACGAATCCCTCAAAGACATATCTTGAGACATTAGTGTTGAACCTGCAGCTCGATTAATTTCAAAGCTTTGAAATTACTTTACTCTCTATCTTTTGGAACGATATTTTCGGGAGAATTGATAAGACCAGTAATTGTTTGCAAATTCAATCTCTTAATATTGCAGCAGCTACTACGAATTTACGTGCTCTGGAAGGGTTCTTACAAGAAAAAAGAAATGAGTTCGACAAATATAAGCAGTATGCACTCGACCTTTGTGATTGCGATAGTACCACATACAATCTTGTAAGGAAGCAAAAAATATTTGCGGATGAAATTGGTGAAACTGAAGGGGCCTTCGATGATAGAACAGTTTTCAAAACTGGTGTATATATTAAAGTGATTGATTCTTCAATTGCAAACTTATCCCGTCAATGAAAAGCATATTTACTTGTTGACAGATCGCTTTGAGGTCTCAACCCTTTAGTCCAGATGCCTCAAGTGTTTTTCGGATGACGTAAACAATGAGTTTGTGAATGAGTGTTCTTATTATAAACTGTATGTAAAATTAGAAGACTTGATGACAATACCAGATGTTTATAGCTTCATAAAACAAAACATTTTGATCAACACATTTCCCAACTTGGAAGTAGCAATAAGAATCTTCTTGACACTACTCGTCATAAACTGTACAGCAGAAAGGGGATTTTCAGTCTTATCAAGAGTCAAAAATGCTAAAAGGTCAACTCTTCTTGCTGAATGCGTTGATGTTACTGTGCTGTGAACGGGACATTACAATGAACACGAATATTTTCTATGTTATAAATAAGTTTGCGAAAGTGAAGGCTAGAAGAAAAGTAACTGTAGACTGAGTTTCATGTTGTTACTTATAGTGATTTTCAAATGATCTCACTTCATTAAATTCATGTTACAACCCTTTTCATTTTCAATGGGCGATGAACCTGTAATTAAAGTAAATACTGTTTCATAATCCATATTATTATATGCTCATAGTTGTGAAATTTTTTCAAATTCAATACTGTTGGAGACTAAAGTAATGCTAAAAATAGTAGAAGTTGTTGACAGCCGGCAATGTAACTTGCTAAGATGCTCAAGCTAATATCTCGTGGAAAACCTGATTAACTTGTATTTTTAAATGAATAGAAAAACAAAAATTTCACGAAAATACTCTCGCCAATTAGTTATATAAGATCTTTCTTGATTCCTTCAAATGTGTCGATAAACTGTAATTGATGTCATATGTTACCTACTGACATATCCTTTTCACAAATTGAGAATTGTCTAACAAACAATGATTCAAATAAAAATTTCTCGGTGGCACGTCCGTTTTGAGGGCTGCCAAAATGTTCATTTCACCTCGTTCACAACCCTACGAGGGCACTAGGGCACGGATCTTGTATGGATCGATATCATTAGCTACGTCACTGGAGTGTCTTCTGCGTCATCATGATAATGCGAAAGCGCGTGCGGACACAAACTTAGTTCAAATTTGGTTATCTTTAGAATAAAATTTTCATAAAAATATTTTGGGGGGATGACATGTTGGGTTTTTCATTTCTTCAAGAATTGCATGTGGTCCTAAAACAAAAAAAAAATGAATCCTTCTCATTTCTTGGAACCTACAATGAATCAAAAGACTAGTAGTTTTCGAAATATTCATAACCATTCAATGAACGGAAGAATCACAATATGTGAAAGCGGTTCCTGAAATCCTAAGCCTGAATATTTTTCACATTTCTGCACGCCTGTAACGAATGAAAAGATTCTAGAATGTTCTGAAACACAAGCTGTCCTCTTGATGTTTAGAACATTAACCGAAAAACTTCATGAATAATCAAAAAACTATGCAATGACTTTCATCTAGTTTTAATTAATTTTAATTAAAATTCAGAGAAGCCATTTTGACAACGTTGTGGTTTTTGTAAATATCGCATTCCTATATAAGAATGAAGGTCTAAGTAGATATCAAAGTTAGCCAAAATTCTATATTTTATAATGTCTTTGAATAGGAAATATCGTCTTTTCTGATATATTTCCACAAAAGTCGAGAATATCATAATTGAAAATTGGCTGCAATGATCACCACACCGGTTTTCTAGTTATTTACTTCTTTTAATTTAAGTAGACTCAAAACATTCCCGGTGATAAACAGTGCAGAGCAAGGATTCGATTCGTTTACCACAAATTTAATTTTTCAGAGATGAACAAAAATTCGTTACGAATGAGAATAAGGGATCAGTTTTGATGAAAAATCAATTTCCGCATGAGAACTAGAATTCCCCTTTATGAGTCGAGATGATTATCTTTTTAAAAGATTAGTGAATACTCAATCTGATTAAATCAAGATGTCTTCAGAGGTAGTATTTTCATTGTTTAATTGAAATATGGTTTCAAATAATGCTAATCAAATCAAAAAACGAACAAAAAGTTAGATCAGAATATAGTATCTGAATTCAAATCAAAGTTCACGAATGATATAGGATTATTATGCGCTATATTGATGTGCAGTTTTTGGCCCATTTTTTCTCATTAGATCTTGTGACGTAACATACTTATTTTGTTGTTATTCATTATTTCTCTAACAGAAAGCTGTGTCCTCTTCAAGATATTCGTATGTTTTATGTATAAATGAATGATGTGTGTGTGTAACCAGTAACCAGAAACCCCCTCAAGAAGAAAGTTATCTTGGATTCGTTATTCCGAATTCGAAATTCGATTAGTAACTTAAATAAACAAAACAGGCAAATTGAGTTTGCGTTGGGAATTTATTCTTCTACATAAAAATCATTCTTCAACATGAAAAATCGAATTTTCAATCGCTATATCTCAACAGGAGTAAACCTATTTCTTCCGGGGTAGTATGAAATATTCATCCTCGTTCGAGGATTTTTCGCTTGCGGGAAAGGAGTAATGTTCATAACATACGTGAATGCACTATATAGCAATGTATTTCCTTAAAAAAAGCACTTCGGAAAAGATGAAGACATAAGTTTAGGAACTTTATTGCCCTGTTGAGTAGCTCTAGTGTTTCACAGTAAACTTTGTACTCGAGACCGAGATTCAATACTAGATGATTCTCCAAACTATATGGGGATTATTTACTTCATTTCTCTTTTCCCAATTTGATCACAACATGTTGCCATTTCGTTAATTTCACCCATTTCTTTCAATAAAATATTTTTCAATATGCGACCCACCTCTTGAACCATCTTGAATCGAAGACAGTGATTGTTTGTATGCCGAGAGAATCAGTACAAGAAAAAGCAATTTTCCAATAATATCGCTTCTTCAATAAATCAATTTTATTGGTTCGCAAAATAAAGCACACCACCTCAACAACTGTTGTTAGTTTCCTTCCAATAACGGAATATTCGCAGTACTTGAACGTATTAAGGTAATTCCAGAATTGATCTTTCAACTTAGCTATCAATTACCTACCTTCAAGGACATGGGGGTTACTCCTGATCAATTTAGGAATATTCATTTAATCATCCAAAATTCATGAAATTTAAAATACAGATATTCTCTCAACATGTAACATAAGTAATGTATTCGAGACCGGAAGTCTACTTGAATTGATTAAGTATGATTTTCGCCCAATACCAAGTGAATACCTACTATTTAAAAAATATACGTAAGAGTGAGATGTTACACCGCAGAGTCAAGCTTGACTTGTATCGTATCCTTATTTTTAAATTCGTATGATATTGATATTTTTGTGAGATCGATTTGGGGAACAGTCATTGAAAGTCAGATTTAATTTTAGGTATCAATTTTGATATTTGCTCCAAAGATCTTACATCGAAACGCTTCATCGAATCATGAATGAATAATTCTATAAAATAAATAAAACGTGGTAAGTACAATGAAGGAATATGATAAATAGATTCCCTCGAGTTTATATCACATGACTTTTTCGCCATGCGTCAAAGTCCTACTCCTTTTTTACCAGCGTCCTCGCGAATATTCCACTCAACAAGGGACGTGTGAATCCGAAATTGTGAACTTTGGGTCATTTACAATAATTTTCGTATACTTTTTTCTTGCGAAACTTGAAAAAAAAAATATTTTTCAGTCAGAAAGGTGATGTTCCCACATCAAATTAGTTTTTTGTTTGAGATATCGAAAAAATCCATTCATATGTTTGTTTTTCCAGTAGTACTTCATTCAATTATATTTCGAACATAAACTCAAAATATCACTCTTTGACATAAACCAAAATGGAAAATAGTGTACCTAACCTGTAAAACTTCACTACAAATTTGAGTTTCAAAAAATTATCAGAGTCAGAGAAAAAATATCATCTGTTTTGATTCATTTATCAATACAAAAAAGCATAAATTTTGTTTTCTATTCGACGAAAAAGAAATGTCAGGCTTTGCAATCTGGCAAACCCTAAATTGAATAAAAGTACAAACCGTTTGAAAATTCATCGACTTTAATATTGTGAGGTATTCTTCTTCGCTTTTTTAAGTGACCGCTGAAACTGTATTCAGATATCCTGGCAGGTCTGTAGTAAAAAGTCATCTGAATAACTTGAAGAAGTAAATTTTGAAACGAAATGATAACATTGTGAATTTTTTTTCCTTCGAACATAATTATTTTGAATAAAAGAATTCAATATGATGTGAAAAGTTGGAAAATATTATACTCAAAGTAGTTCATATGGAAGCTAGTTATTTTGACTATGTGCTTTATTGAATGTGATTTTTTATTTCTTGTAATTCCACTGTTGAAGGTTCCCAGGGAAAAATTTTACAATAAAACATCGTTCGTTAATTCAAACGGGCAATTTACTTGTATAATCAATTTTCAACAACAACGTGACATCAAATAAATTGAAATACATTACAATCTAAAAATAATTACCCTATTTTTCGGACCTTCAGGTTGAAAAAAATGAATTGAGATACCTACTCACCTTAACGTACGAATTTATTGGTCCTTTCAGCGGTCTCGTTAAGTTAGATGCCTTGACAACTGAAAAAAACATCAATGTACAGAAATCGTGTGTAGTAGAATAAATGCTGGAAATGACTTGAGCATGTTACGATAATTTCTGGTGCTTTCTAATATCATGAAACCTGTCTATCCTTCGGGAACACAAAGGTGCATGACCACTTTGTGCAAACATGTAGCAAGACCACACTAATCCGGATGGTAGTGCTTCTACGCCGATAAATTGTAATCTCTTTCGAAAGACCTGGGATCACCTAATTATAACCACCGCGATGTGTCTAGAGTTAGGAACCTGAGGAAGTAGGGAAAAAACAAGGGCACTTACGCCTTGTACAGGGTGGGCAAAATTGGTGATACCTAAACTCCAACTTTTTAACCAAAAGAAATAGAGGAAACTGAATGACACAATTAGGGTCGTATTTTTTAGAGAAACTGATATTGCCATCAACTGCATTCTTGTATTTTCTTCCGTTTTCGAGTTATTATTCGCCAAAATTGAAATTTGGGCGATTTCAAAGGGTTGAATAATAATGACCATAAGGTCATTATCTCCGTTTATGTTTGAGCTGGGATGTTAAAACAAATCATTTAAGAGAAACTTTTTAAATAACAATCCAGTATCGCACTTTATTTTTCTCAAGAGGTTTCCTGGCTCAGCTATATTATTTAGTTGTGTTTTTTCTTATTCAAGTAACAATTATAACTCAGAAAAAATCATCATTTTTTTTGTTTCAAAAATATATAACACATTATACACGTAAAACAGTACTCACTGACCAATATTTCAGTAAATAAGCTCTAGAAAATGCTTGGGGATTGTCTCTGGCTTGGGCAAGTTAATTTTGACGTCAGGGGTCTCTACTGGTTTCAAGTGACACATATCATTGCGAAGGTTTTACAATTCTATTCGATTATACTAAACAATTTCAATTTGGTGTCGAAGGATCAACCTGTCGAAGCAGTTTCTAGGGCATACTTACAAAAATATGGGGCTGAACTATTTATATATATTTTTTTTTCGGAAGAAAAAGAGTATTCTTCCTAAGTCATTTCAAGTTATTGTTCCAATAAGAAAACACACAACTTTATTTTATAGCTCACCAAGGAAACCTCTTGTGAAAATATTATAAAGTACGCTACTGGATTGCTATGAAAAAAGTGTCTGAATAATGTTTTCATTTCAACATCTCAGCACAAACAGAAAAGGAGATAATGACTTAAGTAAAAATCACCCAAATTTCAATTTCGGCCTATAACTCGAAAACAAAAGATTTATAGGGGAATGCAGTTGATGGCATTATCAGTTTCTCTAAAAAAGATCGTAATGTGCCATTCATTTTCGTTCATCTCGTTGAGTTAAAAAGTTGTAGTTCAGGTATCACCAATTTTGCCCACCCTGTTCAGTAAATCTCCCAGTTCAGGAAAAAAAAGTCGACTTCGGAATTAGAGATCCATGAGGCGAAATTTTTATAGAACTCTTGTTCTGCGATTCAATGTTCCCAAATACTATGAACATTTATTCGCAATATTTCTCTATCTAGGTATTAATTTTTTGTATGGAAAAATTTGATTTTTCACAACAACCTATTTTTTCCAACTCCGGCATTTATAATTATCCCATAGCCTATTGCTAATAATCGCGTAAACCAATCGCTGAGAAAGAATATAAGCTCATGCAAATTTCCCATGAAATAGATAAAAATCTCGTAACACATATATTGAACCAAAAATGTAATTTTGAATGAATAATGTAATTGAACGTAATTAATCTCAGGGGATTCAATATGTCGAATAATTCAATGACAAAAATCAAAGAACTCCGATATTTAAAATAATATGCCTTGCAGATGCCCCTCGAGATGCCCTTTCGATAACTACAAAAGATTACTGAATTTCAATTTGATGTGTTGAGTAGCCGAATTTGTAGAAATAAGTGCCAAGTGATAATTGGACACTAATTATAATAGTACTTTAGAGAGGAACTCAGTCATGAAACGAAAGATTATTTATCATTTTTGCTAAACTTTTGAAGCTCCAAAAATTTAGAGGATAGTTTCGGCATTTTTCTCCATAATACGAATGTGCTGATATCAAATTGAAAAAATTTTATGCTGCATCAGAAAATTTCTGACTAATATTGGAGGGGTGCAAAGATTTTCTAGATGAACTTTTTTGACATAATATGAAGAAAATAATCAATGCAGGAAACTTACCATTAACAATCAACTCATTGTTCGTTGGTGTTATTTTCAAATGTATTATTCCAATTGGGTTATCTAATCCAACTGATCCTTCCTCGGACTGTAAACTATTAGAAGAACCAAATAACTGACACTTTCGAAGCCTTACTCTTCTACTCGTTGGAGTATTTAGACCATGAACTCTTTCTTCAGAAGATGTTATTTGAAGATCAGTTAGTCTGGCCAAATCAGATTCTGATACAATGGAGGATTCGAAAGAGTTATCATTGAAACTGGAATTTTTTTCTTGGGGCCAGTTTTGCTGATTTGACTGAGAGGTAATTGAGCTAGAGTGCTTTTTCTTCTCGATCTCAAAATTGAAAACATTCTCGTTCATCGTTTTGCGTCTTCTCACACACTTTTGTCTTCTCAAGGCAAAATTCGACTCTTCATAGTCTTTCGTAAGATTTAAACGTTTCGTCTCCATCTCGGAAAAACCTTCGGGGCTTGTAGCTGGTCGTTTTCTTATGATAGTCCTATCTACGCACCTTTCATTGAATGTTTCATCTAGATTTATAATTGTTTTACATGCAAATTCACCTATGTCTGAAATATTGTTATTGTTACATTGACACTTCAAATTATCCCCCAACCGATGGCACGCTTCTGATGCAACAGAACTCTTGAATCCAGAGTCGAAAGAGGTGTTGTTTGTTTCAAACTTCGCGTTCAGCATGTTCTCTTCATGGCTTTCATTGAATTCGTTTTGTTGTTTAGGAACTATGTAATCTATGTCATCATTGAATATACCATTGAACTTATCACCCGTCTCATCTAGAATAGCATCCACAATTTGACTCAAAGACAAGTCATTAATGAAAGAAGAATCATCAATGGTTTTTCTGCAGTGTTTACCACTTTTTCTATTACTAATTCCTATTTTATCTATTAATTTCTTGACTAGAGGTGACATCTTGGCTTTTTTATTAATGTTGTAATCGAAAGTAGATCCATTTTCTTCGGGGGATGTTAGAAAAGATATTTGTTGCAAAAAATCATTCACATGATCTATACGGGGTCTTTTGAATGGAGGGCCATCTTTCGTGGATGTTTGAAGTAGATCTTTGAGTGGGGTCGATATTGAAGGACTTCGTTTGTTCAAGGTTAACAGGCAATGAGTAGTTTTCATCGAACCGGGGGAATAATCGATAGTGAAGGTTGGTAATGTTGGAGCGTATATATCTATAATTCTTTTCCTCGAGGTCTCATTTCCAGAAATATTTTTGGTATTCTCATTACAATCACAGTTTGGTAAATCTGGTATCACGCCTATATGAGAATCTACTCCCTCAAAGTGTTTGAAGAACTGAGAACTCTGATTTGCAAGTTTCTTCACATGATAGTCTCTGAATGGGGTCAGAAAACTTTTTCTTTTTTTGAGCTTCTTTTTTGTAGTGGGTGGGGTGGTTGGTGAGGAACTATTCTGGTGTTGAATATTGCCTAAACTTTTTCTTGATTCCACTCTAGCTGCAGGATGTCTCTTGTCGAATCTCTCCTTCGGGGAGAGGTTACTAACATCCCTGAAGACCTCAATGAGATTGAGATCATCGAAAGATTTTATGGGTGTAGAGGTGAATTGATTTTCCTTGTCTTGTTCATATTTTAGTCCTTTTCTATTGGGTAAACTGTGTCGTTTTCGTTTTGCAGTAGAGTGGCGCCGATTGGTTTGAACACATGGGTTGATGCCATTTTTGATTTCCGAGTTTGAAGCTGCAAGACACTCCCCTGGATGCTCTTGAGTACGTCGAGATATGACTGACCACTTCAACATTCTAATCTGGAAAAAAATGAAAAATTTCAGTAATTATACGTTTTGCCAGAATTGATAGTAAAACTTTTATATTAACAGTTGATGATTATGTTGATAATAATGATGCGAAGCAAATTCGTTCCGAAAAAAAAATTGATAAATCTTTAACCTGTCGTAGATACTGTTCAACCGGAACGTATATCTACAAAACGAAACAAAATTCTTTTGTAATCAAATAATATTCGAATAAAGCAGGTGTTAAATGCATACGTTTGACCACCTGCTAATTTGAGTCAGACATAATAACAGTGTCAGCCGGGACATTTTGGTTGAAAGGTTCGAACGGGATAATTGCTTTCAGAGGGTGGGTAATCCACATACGGCAGGCGTTGATTTATTAATAATACCGAAGTTCACGATTTGGTCAGGATCTTGAACAAGCTTTTGTGTTCTGAAAAATTCTAGTAATGGTGAATTTAAAATTCTTCGGTTTTATGTTATCGTCTATGAGTTAGATATGTATATGTAATATTATATATTATATATATTATATATATTATATATATTATATATATATATATATATATATATATATTTTTAGATTCTCAGTCGCATTTTTAACCAATTTTTGGCATTTTAAAATCAATTTTCATACACATTGTAGGAATGAAGTCATTTTTTGATAGGAATCTATGATGATAATTCATTTTTCATTCTGAAAAAAGTTTATTTATTAGCAGTTGACCTTCTCAGTAAGGAAAAAAGCTACTGAAGACATAGTGCCATCAGATGATGCAATATAAATCACGATCTGTTGAAGTTCAACCAGTTAATAATAATTGCTGTAACTGCAATTCCTGTTTATTTTGAGGTGCTAATCTCGAACTCCTAGTAAGTTCATCAAGCAGTTAGGTATTTCCATACATTTGCTCTAGGAGAAATAAGAAAATAAATTTTAAATGTCCCATCATTTCAAAATTTAGTCGATCGTAATTTGTAGACGGTAACTTGCATTTTTATTGGTGGATGAGGTAACGATAACTCATTCCATTCAAAATTGCTTCTTCATATAGTTTGGATTTGGCTACATGAAAAAAGATCCAATACATCCATAAACTAACCATAAAGTATGCTTCGGGAAATTTTGAATCGATAAGCAATGAAAGAGCACTTGAAAAGCTCCGTGGTAGTATATCCTCGAGGCAGAACTAAATTAACATATAAGTATGATGTAGGCGTATTCAGAACTCGGACAGACCCAGAAATTCTGAAAATTCTGGAACTGTTCCAAAAACAGAAAATTCCCATGTTTACTGCTGGTCGGACAGACGAATACGAACAAATCTGTCCACGAATTATTCACGAATGAGTGTGACTTGATTATAACCTACTGCTCATAAGACCATATTTGGCTCGGAAATCGAGGACAAGGGATATCTGAGCAAAATATTGAAGCTTTTTCTGATAGACACCAGCTAGCCAAATTGAAAAAAGTGAGTGAAAATAGTTTTCTTTAAAACATTTATCACCTTTTTGACATATCTACCTACGATGGCCGCTGAATGAAAAGAAAAAAAATTGACGGCTTTGGATTATGGGTAGGGGTAGGTATTTCATTTTCGTATCGTCCAAATACATTGATTTTGAAATGAAATAACTAACAGAACACCAAACAAGCTGCATCAATATTGTATAAAACGAGAACGTTTTCAAGCCTTGTTATATTATAGTAAAATGATCGTTTTCTGCAAAAAAAAAACAATTCAGTAATCACCCTTTTCGCAAACCCTTAAAGCATGCATCTTCTTCAATGGACTGAAGAGAACAAAAAACCCAAATTTGAAACTATTTAGTCATTAAAGAGTAACTAAAGTTATACGCAAGGAAAAAGTCCGAGAATCAACGCTATTTATTATACATTTCTCTATTTCAGTATCGTAATGAGTTCATTACAGTACTAAAAGTAGTGCTGTAATGAAACTCATTACAGCATTGTTTTCAGTTATATTTTTCGTTTTATGATTGTCAGTACTGACCTCGGATCGAATCAAGTTTCGAATCAAATCAATTCAAATTCCGTGATCTGTCAAATTTCGTATGTCACACCAACTGCCAAGCTACGAAACAAAAGTCACTAATCTGAATTTTCATTTGAATTTCGGGAGGTTTTCACAAAAATTGACTGAAATAGAGAAAATACCGTCTAATACTCGTTGCAGAAGGCAATACCAACACTCATGCTATCGAAAACTCGCTCCTTCGTCGCTCGTTTTCGAACTTCGCATTCGTGTTGGAATAGGAGCTCATTCTGCAACTTGTTTTAGAATATACTATTTTCGAACGGTTCTATAAACTGGATTACCTCAAAGTTCTCCTAAATTTCTGTTGTAGTTCTACGTTGATGTCAGTATGCATTACTTTCTTGAATCAGGGTGACTGGGTGACATGTCTTTTGGCTCTCTGTCGTTCCAGCCCCCAATCGTTCGAAATGCAGAAGCTGAATAATAAGGCAATAAAATTTCGAAATCGGAAGTGAAAAGCAGGTGCTCAGTGGTAGAAAGTCAGCTGCATAATGGATTTTTCATAGCAAATAGTGGGTTGTAAAACTCACTACCATGCATATTAATTTTTGCTTCGTGGTTTTCAGTTGTCATTGTGTTCAGTTTGATTTCTAAGTGATTTCCTACAGATATTTGATTACCGAAAGCGAAACGAATTGATATTTGATAAGGATTATGTACATATATGACTTCGGTTGCCATCAAATTTTTTCATATCCGATTTCTGTTCTACTCGGACAATTATTCGTGAAAAAAAAAACATGAGTCTCGGGAAATTTAATTTCGAAATGATTGCGTGTTTATGATTTTTTTCAGTTTTCTAATTGTTTAAATATACGCTTCATATAATTCGACATATTATATTGTGGTTTCCATCCTCAAAGTTGAAATTTTCTATGTGATTCAACCGATGATCGACCGAAATCAACATTTCATTTCATTCCGTTTTTGTCGCATAAACATCGGCTTCATTAGTTACCGCATATGAATTTCGATGCGGCAGTAGCCCTCAAGAACTGAGCTATATATTTTTGTTTCCTTCACAATTCTTATTGGGCTGTAAAGGTTTCTTCGAGTAATTATGCAAATAGAGCAATAAAGAATGCTGCTATCCTGGCATGTGGGTGACTCTGAAAGCAGGCACGTGCTTTTTATGACCAACCCCAAAGCCAACAGCCAACGGTAATTCTGAAAATGAGACCCGTTGAAACTTTAACATACAGGGTGTTTCACGAATTATCATACATGTTTTCAGTGCAGATGCAGAACATTTCATGGAGTCTGAATCATTGTCAGAAATATGTCCTATCTATATTCGTTCAAAAGATGTATTCTGTATTTTATCAAAAACTTTCAGTCGGCATTATGGCTTGTGGATAGCGCATGACCGGACTAACAAAATAATATTTTTTTGGTCCACATCTTGTAAAACAACCTGTACATCAAATTTTCAAGAAGTAAAGCTCCTCAGTACCTTTTCAAACGAGCCTATTAACAAAAATGGGATACTTCGTATCAATCTATCATTAATTATAGAAAATTTTCAATTTTTAATAAACGCGGAACAGTGAATCTCCGAATAATACGTTAATTCGTATTGAATGAATTGAATTTCTCAAAAACATGTCTTCAGGAAAGTGCTGCATTTCGACCATATACACATACTTAGGAGTGTCTTTTTACATTCACTTAAAGATTTTTTTTAATTGCGGACGACATTTTGAATTCTCAAAATTCACATATTAGGTGTAGAGATAATTCTGAGAATATTGGGAAACTAAATTGTCAACATTGTTTCTCAATCAGTATTTGAGGAATTTAAAATAATCGAAATATAAGTAACCGAATTGGATAACATATACTTGGACACGGGTTGAATGATGTGGCATATCCGTAATTTTTAATAAAGCATTTTGCACTGGAAAATACAGTTCATTCCAGAAAAATCGTAGATAAGGAGCAACTGAGTCGTCGAGTATGAGCTGCATGTGAGGAGATACAGACCAGAAATAATCAAGAAGGCTGCTGTGACACATTTGATTACAAGAGCTAGAAAGGGGAGTATTTTCGAAAACAAATTATGATTTTTGTGTTCACATGATTTTTGTGTTCACATTGTCTATTTTTGACTCTATTCATTACATGTTTTTCAGATACATTTTCATTTCTCAAGTCCATTTGACAATGAGTCATTCGAAGATGTTAGAGCATCTTTTTTTTTCGAAAAACTTTTGAGTAATGTGAAAACGAACTGAATTTCTCTATTCAGGTGAAATAAGATGCAGCACATTCCTGAAGACCTATTCTTATGAAATTACATTCATTCAATATAGAAGAAGGTTAGACACAAGGTTGGCCATAATTGCTAATTGGCTTGTTGGAAAGAGTATTTAGCGTAAATTATGAATCGAATTTTGCTTCTTGATAATTCGATGAGGTGGGTTTTTTACAAGATGTGGGTTAAAAAATATAATTGTCCCTGTCTGGAGTTGTGGTATTCGCTAGTCATCATGAGCGAATATTAGTCATTGTCCTACACCTATTTATTGAAATATTTTTCAAAATCTACGGAGGTGTTCAAGAGTTATGTCGATTAATTTTTTTCATAAAATACATAAAACATCTTGTATCTTTTGTACAAATATGAATGGGAGAAGTTTCTTGTTGAAAACATAAGAAAATGATGAAAAAAGTAGTCAAAGTATAAAGTAACTATAACTTCCCAAACGAATCAATCACCAAGAAAAAAATACAAAATTTAGCGGTGATAAACGGCAAATTAATAAAGAACAGAATATTCCCACATCGACAATATAAGACTTCACCATTCATTTGATGTTGAATGAAAAAACTCACTCACTTGATTGACACTTTGCTTATTTCGGAAGTTGAAAATTTCCATACCATCCCTGAATCTGTTAGGGTCCATTTGTCTTCCTCGAGATTTCATTAATAAAATTAACCCCTCATTATTTATTCTGTAAAACAATTTTCCACGACTATCTCACATCAAACCTTCATCTCAACGGAAACCCAGGCAAAGAATCGAGGTAGTCATAATGCACTTTTTGTTACTGTTGAATTTATTTTTTTAACACGATGCAGCCCCCGTTTTGCGGGCAACTCCAACTTCTCTTTTCAACTTCCGTAAGGAGGGAAGGTAGACTGACAGGGTCTCATCCAGGTGATGTTCTCAAAGGTGAACCGTCTCAAAGGCCCGAGTCAAGACCCCGCCTAACCTTTACTTCTTACCCCTCAGCTCTAACACAATGCTTGATCTAATTTTAAATAACACAATATAAGGTATGTTGGAAAGGTTTGCGTATCCTCAGACCCACGTATCCAATCACTTTCTCACGAAATTCGGTTATCGTTTACAATATGATCGATTTTCTATTGTTGCATTGCAGCTGGCCATCGAATTTTGTTATTTCATAGTTTCTTCCTGATGTTCTTTTCCACATGATATTGATACTTGGTTTTTGGTATTATCGGAACCACATCATGAAGTGGAAATTACGCCTTTTATATTCCCTCCTTTCATTTTATTCATCAAAAGACACATCATACAAGTTTGAATATTTGTTCAATACATGGCACAATAATAATAACAACCTAGAATTGGAAATCATTTTTTTTCGAAGAAAAAGCCTTTCGGATGAGACAGGTTTGATAAAAAGATTTCACGTCGAGTTACAAAATAGAAGTTTAAATACCTTACAAGAGATTTCAATAATTGAAAGTTAAGGTAAGTTAAAATTATATTGAGGATCTTGATTACACCTTCCATTATCCATGAGTTTTTATTTGGTTTACAGTCATATCCTAATAAGATAAAAGAAAATCGATATATGAATATAAATAGATATTAGATATCCAGAGTGATCCACATTTTTGTAGAATAATTTCAATAGGACGTTCTATTTCAATACAAAACTAAAAAAATCAGCAAATGCCTTATATCTTATAACGAACTGGTGTTCTAATTCTTTTGTAATATGCGATTGATACAAAATTAAATATAAATTCCGCCGGAAGTGAAAGTCACGCGTTATTGAAAAAGTGCACTAATATTGATGTAGTCTATATGACACTCCAAAGTTATAAAATTATTATACATACTTTCACTGTCTACGTTATAAAATAAAATGGTGAATTCATTAATGTTGAACAGTTTTAGGTACCTTTTTTATAAGAATTTGATTATAGGTAATTCCGTATAATGCAGTTCCATTAATTTTGAATCGAAGCAATGTCATTATGAGTTCGACATTGAATCTTTACTTATATATGGAATAATAAATACATAATTAAAGGAATAAGACATTTTTTCTGCTATAAGATTAATTGTGTTACTCTAGATATAGCTCATTGTTTTGTACAGGGTGGGCAAAATTGGTGATACTTGAACTACAACTTTTTAACCGTGAGAGACAGAGGAGAATGAATGAATGACACGTTACGTTGGTCTGTTTTAGTTTCTTTTTGTGCTAGGCTAGGATGTTGAAATGAAATCATTATTACCGAGACTTTTTTCATAGCAATCCAGCAGCATACTTTGTTTTTTCCCAAGAGGTTTCCTTGCTGAGCTAGTTATAGCTTTATGTTGAAAAAGTTGTGTTTTTTCTTATGGAAACAATAGTTTGAATTGGCTTAGAAAGAATCGCCATTTTTTGCCCTTTTCAGAAATATCATACATCAAACATCGCCCTCAGATTCCTTCAGATATCATGAAAAATATAGTTTGTATTTGAAATTTGAATTATTGGGTATTAAATAGGCCGAATCACAGAATAATATGTCTCCACGCATGCTGTCATTATTATTTTGCCATTGAATACTTGATTCAATTATCCGTGGTTTGATCTATGTTCAGAACAAGGTCAATTATTAGAATTCGAAGTCATTATTGCCGGCAATATGGAAATGTTCTAAAACTACGAAAAAAAAAATATATATATATATATATATATATATATATATATATATATATATATATATATATATATATTTAAATACAATGTGCCACAGACCCATGGTACACCCCATTTTCTCCTTTGTTTCTGTAGTTATATTTCTGAAATTTGGAACATTCAATATACTCACTATTAGGCACTTTTTGACATATTCAGAAAAAAAATCCAACTTCTGGTTTTTCCGGAAATTACATCAACTTTCGATTTTCAAATGGGACACCCGGTATATTATTAAATTTTTGAAATCTCTCTGATTTTCTCTATCTAATGATACCTCATAGTTGATATTTCATTCGTCAGAACGCCCATTTTATTTTTCGATCTAGAGAGCCATGAACTCCCTAAAATTATTCCAAATAATCAAAATAATGCTACACTATAGTAATTTCGATTTAAAAATGATCGTGGTTCGAAATACGTGCCAAAAAAGTAAACCAAAACCTTTTTTCACTCGAAACTTCGTTTTGTCAAATGGTAGCATGCATAATGGTACTTTGACGTCATTCGAAATTACCATCGGTGAGGTATCCATCCATATCTACTATTTTTCTGTATAACCAATACGAACACGATAATGGAGTTTAGACAAGTATAAGTACCTTCTCGGTTCAATTCAAAGTTGATGTCATTTCCGGAAAAACCGGAAATTGGATGTTTTTCTAAATATGTCAAAAAGTGCCCTATAGTGATTATATTCAATGTTCCAACTTTCAGAAATATAGCTACAAAAACAAGGGAGAAAATGGGGGTGTACCATGAGTCACTTACCTACAATACTAAGACATTAACGGGCATAACAGCTTTGTGAAAAAGAACATCTTCCGCAAACTAATATAATCAAACAATCGAACAATACTTTATTTATTATTTCGTGGATGTTTCAAAACATGGAAAAACATGGAAAATTCACATGACAGCGGAATAAAAATGAAGGCCTGGCGGACATAGAATTACGTTGTGCTATCAGGCCTTCATTTTCATTCCGCTGTCATGTGAATTTTCCATGTTTTTCCATGTTTTGAAACATCCTCGAAATAATATATAAAGTATTATTCGATTGTTTGATTATATTAGTTTGCGGAAGATGTTATTTTTCACAAAGCTGTTATGCCCGTTAATGTCTTAGTATTGT
Source organism: Hippodamia convergens (assembly GCA_038502775.1). Lineage (NCBI taxonomy): Eukaryota > Metazoa > Arthropoda > Insecta > Coleoptera > Coccinellidae > Hippodamia > Hippodamia convergens. The sequence continues at coordinate 48,140,482 of CM076609.1, forward strand.
AAGTGACCGTAAATGTAAACAAATATAAATGTTTTTTACAGTGAGCTCCCGAAGATGTCTACAAAGTTTGACGAAATATATAGAGCTATTAGTACAAATTGACGATATCTACCCAATTAGTCTAAACACCCGTATCCTTTTCGTATTTTTCTCCGACTAGTATTTCTCCAGTGATTTATATATATATATATATATATATATATATATAAATCACTGGAGAAATACTAGTCGGAGACTAGTATATATATATATATATATATATATATATATATATATATATAAATATATATGTGTGTGTGTGTGTGTTAAAATGTTTTATTTAGGCGGCAATAATAACTTCGAATTGGCAGTTGTTCTGAACAAAGATCAAACCACGGGGGATTTAATCAAATATTCAATCGCAAAATAATAATGACACCCAGTGGCGTAGCAAAGGGCCCCGCAGACCACGCAGTGCGGGGGGGCCCCGGCACTAAGGGGGCCCCCGAGCCAAACGAAAAGGTTTGAATGGGGCCCCAGTAACTATTGAACTTGCCGAGTCGCGATATTTTTCTGATGATATAACGAACAAAACCTAAACAATGATGGTACAGTTATATATTATCCAAAAATAGAGAAATTCCTGAATTTTATTCAAAACACATAGAAGGTAATTCGATTCGACATATCCCACAGTCACACCCTCTGCTACCCTATTTTGAAGAGTTTTTTATACCGTCAAGCTTTTCGGTATTTCTCATTGAAGGCCGCCTTTTATTGGGGTCTCGGCGGCTTATTTGATATGTTGTTCTTCAGGCGGCTTGCGTCTTATCTGTTATTGCAGAAATTATTGTCAATTCTCCAATCAGGGTATTTTTATGAAGAAGGGGAAAATATTATGAAATTTTTTTATTTCCATTTCTATTCTAGTAGTGAGAGAAACAAGTATAACGAGTGTTTGAATACGAAACCACGTTGTGAGTTTGTTTACAATCAACGACAAAGTTTTCAATGTTTTGACTCTCAGTGATTTTGGTTTCAGGATTACAATTTCATTCAAGGTTAGTTCTAGAATTAATTGCGTAGCTTATTTATCCGTTAAGAAACGTCTCTCGTATTTTTTCACTTTCAATATTAAAAAAAAAAGTTATTGAATGCGCCAATTAGATACGGCAGTTCGAATGTCTTAAAATTTTTCAGTAATAAGAAACAATGTCAGATCGGAGAAGAAAATATTTGAGTGGAACTTGCAAAAGAAAAAGAAAATGTATTTTTTACGCGACGAAAGGTTTTTTTGATATTTTAATAAGCCAATGCCTCAGTCACAATTAATTATTCAGCACAGTGGCGTATCAGAGGTCCCCGGCACTAAAGGGGCCCTCAAGTCAAACGAAAAGCTTCAAATGGGGCCCCAATAATTTCATTCTATTGAACTTGTGGATTCGCTATTTGTAATGAACAAAACTGAAACAATGGATAAACAATTATTATAACTCCCGAAAAATAGAGAAATGTTCCTAAATGGTTTAAAAAACATATAAGGTTTTCAATAACTCCATTCGAAATATCACTCAATTAGTTTTTTAATATACCGTCAAGCTTTTCGGGACTCTCTTTGGACATCATTAAATGATCGTTTTATTAGGCTCGAGATAATCAAGAATTGTCTTAGGAATACAATAACGCAAACACGTCTATAAGACTTTTGAGCCTACTACAGCTTCGAACAAGAAGTAGCCTGAAGCTTGGCCTTCGACAAGTTGATAGATAGGTATGTTTGAACGAAAAAATTGCAAAGATTAATGCATTTTTGTTAAATAATTTTTCAACTTTATTATCACATTGATTTCTTTCCAGTTATTTTTCTATAAGAATCTATGTTATTTTGTTTACAAATTTTTGTTATTCAATATATTGTATACATACTCATATATAAATTTTTTATCATATTTTCTTAAATATTTTTCTTTGAAAAACGTCAAGGAAACTTATCAGAATGAACGTAAAATTATGAGGGGGCCCCCGACTAAAATCTTGCGGGGGGGCCCCCGAAATTTGCGCTACGCCACTGATGACACCATGCGTAGAGACATATTATTCTGTGATTCAGCCTACTTAATACTCAATAATTCAAATTTCACATACAAACTATATTTTTCATGATAACCGAATGAATCTGGGGGCGATGTATGATGTATGATATATTTCTGAAACGGGAAAAAATAGCGAATCTTTCTAAGCCATTTCAAACTATTGTTTCCATAAGAAAAAACACAACTCTATGTTATAGCTCAGCAAGAAAACCACTTGGGAAAAAATAAAGTACGCTACTGGATTGCTATGAAAAAAGTGCCTGTATAATGAATTCATTTCAACTTCCTAGCACAAACAGAAACGGAGATATCTAATGTCCAGAGATGAAATCGCCCAAATTTCAATTTTGGCCTGAAATTTGGGCCTATAACTCGAAAACAAAAAAAGATAGAGGAATGCAGTTGATGGCATTATCAGTTTCTCTAAAAAAGACCACCGTAACGTGTCATTCATTTTCTTCTATCTCTCACGGTTAAAAAGTTGTAGTTCATATATCACCAATTTTGCCCAGCCTGTACATTTCCTGTGATTGGGTTCTACCTGTTAGATATAAATCCTTATTAAAATTATTTAATTAATTAATGACAGATCCACTGGTACTTTACAGGGTCTTTTCTGAGTTTGGTTTTAAATTTGGATACATGATGAAACTGATTAAAATATCATTTCAATAAGAATATTTTGTTCATACAAGACATTCGAACATTCGTGAGACTAGGTAGAGTTATCCCCGCGTGAAATTCGAAAAAAAATACGAATCTGAGAATTCGAAAAATCTAAATATTTTATTCACCTAAATAAAGAATTTCACTGAAATTAATTGCCGTCCTGAATACTCCTGAGGATATTGAAAAACTTAATTACTGCACACATAGAATTTCTGCTATCACAATATATATCGTACTCTAAAACTGGTCTACCCAAGGTTATTTACTGGACTCTATTCTTTTAACTGAAAAAATAAAATTTTTTTTCGGAACTCAAGTTTCTCTCGCAATTTTGCATTGAAGAGTAGTATCAAGCACCTTCATAATAATAATAATAATAATAATAAACTTTTTTATTCAATGAATTTCAATACATGATATGTAGTGTCAACAGAGAAGGTAGGCACATTTTCTATAAAATTCAACCGCGTAAGTGAAACTTGTCTGCGGTTGCGTTAACAAAATTATACAGCTGAGAAAAATTTAGATACACAATGAAACAGCTTCACATATCCTATTTGTAGCCATAACATGGAATTTTATATTTGAGATTTGAGGCGTCATGAGTGTTTAATTATTCTTTAGATCAACAAGGGCAAGAACTGTAGATCGAGGTAAGTTTAATAACCATTGTTTGGTGTACCTCTTGTACATGTTCAGCGAATTTAGTAATTTAATTTCAGATGGAAGTCTATTGTACGTTCGAGTGGCAAGATATATGTAAAACATCTTTGTGCTAGTGTTTTATTTACCATCATCGATAATTTTTTCAACTGTTCCGATTTGAAGCTTTCATATAGGTGATTCTCAGTGAAAAGATTTATTTTGATCAATACTACACTTCTAAAACTGGGGACTCAACAAATTTCAGATATAATATGCCGTCGTGTGAATATTGATCTATAATTCATAGATGAACACATATCATTAATATTATATTTTTTCAACAGTATGAATTGACATACCTAAATTCATTATTTGTGAAAATGAGGTGAATATTATTTCTTGAAAACTATTTGAAGTTTGTGGATTTTCTTCATTAAAGCCGTCGTGACTTTTAATACATCTTCAATAACGTATGTTTCAAAAATGCGTTCAATAAAGGCCCCTTAACGTATTTTATGATTCAGGTGCTAAACCCGTTGAGGTAAGTAGTAAAGGTGTATCTTGCCCCGTACAGGGACACTCAAAATTCTAGTTTTGATTGCAAAACAACCGGAACGTAAGCCAATGAAATATTGAAGAAACCCATTGCCCCTCGTACCGCGGTAGAAAAAAATGTAACGTTCTCGATCGATGAATCCAGTTTCGAAAATGACTATGAAGATGTTTTATTAGGGTTTGCCACGGTACGATGAATTTGTGTCTTTCTGATAGGCGAGGGTAAAAGTTATTGTTGAAGAATTCCAAGAGCCGACCCGTTATATATCGAATCATAGGTAGGGTAAAATTCTAACTATCCCAAATATGCATCGGATATTTTTCTTGCGCATTAAATCGTACTGGTTTCGATAACTTTCTGATTTTCGATTTCGATACATTCATTTTTTTTTCATACACATCTCTGAGTTATCGAATTTCTTTCTTGGATAATAAATTTATTACGGGAAGTGATTCCACATTTCATGAAATTTCATATGACTTCCACGCTGCTGCACTAACCTTCTCAGTTTCCGAATAATGTGATGTCAAAATTTTAGTAAGAAATAAGTCTTTCATTAAGAATTTGAACATATTTTTGCCGACTCATATGTTTGTGACCTCGCGCTTAATATTGAACTTTCTTGATATGACATTATGGATTATTATTACATTATTACTCAAATGATGACAGGAATTTGGAATCTGTATCTTTCACAACTTAACATATTGTAGAGAAGATAGCTTTTTCAAAGTATGTGTTTTTTTTCTTCAAAATAGCCAATTCCAAGTTTGCAGGTAATATTGAGTATGGATGCAATCATTCAATAGATTATGAATTTGATTCCAGTGGAGTCACCGAAGGTTAACTGATTATGTGTTTATGGTGAAGATCGTTGCATATCAATGTTTTACTCCGAGTTTGATATTTTTATCAAATTTAAAAACCAATTAATAACAAATACTCAATAGGACATTTCTAGGGTCATCCAGTTATAATCGTGCTTTACTTCAAATTGTTTTTTCAGGTCATTTCTATTTATTGTTCAATCTCATAAAGAAATTGGGAACAGAGAAAATGTCAGTGAAAAGCATTGATTTTCACCATACAATTAAATCAGGTGACTTTCTATGACGCCACGGGATATATAATCTTTAACAATGTTTCCTACACCTGTGCTGTAATAATCTGGGTAATATAATAGTACAAGTATATAAATATATGCCCATAATCTGTTTCATAATCACATCCAATATAATATAGATTTTTCATAAGGATACACATTTTGAACCAAAGGAAACTCAATTTTTCAACCATTCATTTATTTTACGTTAAAGGTGGCTGGAAATGCAATTTAGTGGCGGAATACTACATTGAGATATATTCAGAATATAATCAGCATTTCTAATCTATTTTTCAATTGGGTGTATCATATGCAACTGCCATGCAATGGTTGTATTTTGAAATATCTTGGTTGAAAATTTTCACTAGTAATACCACTAGAAGTCAAATTGCTTCCGGAAATTTTTTAGAGCTCATGAATGTTTAAAATATGTTGAAATGAATAAATTCATCTGCCATAGTTTATAATAATTGCATTTTTCATATAAACAGTAATCACAAGAGTTCAAAGAATAAAGGTAAGCTTGTATTTCAAATGTACTAAAATTATCATATGAACAAATAAAAAGTAGTTCAAAAATATTCTGTCCCTATAAACGTCAAAAGGCTGTTGAGGAGGAAAAAATTTCCACTAAAATTCATCCGTTGCGTTGGTGATCTGCCAAAAATATAGTTTTGATTGGTTAAGAATTGCAGGTGAGGAATGTTCCCCATAATTCCCATAATTATGAAAATTTTTAGATCCGTGAGAAGGCACCTAGTGACAATATAAATTAATTCACGTAGAACAAATTGAGGACATTTATTAATATAGCTAATAATGCAAATTGATGCGGAAGAATGCGTATCAAAAAATATGTAGAAATTTGATTCAATAAACTTCAGAATATGAGACGTATTCTGGTGAGAACAGCAGATTATAATTTTTCGTTCAGGTGCATAGGTCATGCGATAAAAGAATACTTGATTTTACTCCCCAAATTAATGAGAATAGGGCGAGTCCAACATCAAATGATATAATGAAGTTAAATTTAACGTTTCCCAACTTTGTATTTGAATAATTCAGTTAACCAAAGCCAACTGTCTTGGGGTGAGTTCCGAACATTATGTAATTATTCATTAATTAAATAGTTCAGTCTATTAATTTAGTGGTAAAATATTTAGGAAACTTTCAAACTAATCCAATGAGAAACGAATTAACGAAAGTTTTCTAAACCCTACTAATGAGAAGATTCTTCATTACAATAGATAAATGGAAATTTTCTGTCTAATACATATGGAGATATTAATCCTGATGATTATTTAACTTTTTCTGCATTTTGATCATTTAGTTTTTCAAATCAATCTAAGAATCAATATAACCTTTTGTTATGGGCGATTTTAACGCTTCTATTTTCTTCCTTGATTCTGATTTCTTTCTTCTTTGATAACAGGTATTGCATCAACCTAATACCCATCACCCCTGTTGATTTTTTTAATTTTCTTTAGAGTAAAAAGTCCTTCCAATGTATATTCAACACATCCTCATAGACACCTCATTACGTGATGGGAATAAAAAATGGCCAGATTAATGAACCCCAAAATCCGATATTCAATGTTTTTTTACAAAGCAACTCATAGTCAATGCAGCTCCTCAATCAATCCATATCGATTCCTGATCGATTCTCGTGTAAATAAATAATGGGATAATGTAGACATCAACAATTTTTTTCAAATTTGCATCAAAGGAAGAATCACTAGTCACTTCAGGCATAATTTGTCAAACGGGTCTTTCGAGCAACACCGCGGGGATTCTTCACAGCTATCATTAACTTGAATAGGTAGATGATGAAAGTGACAGTGAGGACAGCTCTTGTTGTAGTATGAAGAATAGCTGTATCTTAAAAACTAGTCCATGAATAGATCTTGCGGTGACTTAAGTTAGTATTCAATATAAGAAGTCGAAGACTTCTGAAGACATTCAGCTGCTGAAGCTAAAGTCTAAAGGCATTCTGGTACGTTTTTTTTCGAATTCTTAGACATTATGTAGGAGAGGTGATTAAAAGGAGTTTTTTCTCTTATTTTTCGTTCCTGTTTTTTCGAACCAGCTTCAAATGGGGTATATCCTTCCTAAATAATAGGTATTTTTGAACAACCTACCTACTTGAATTCAATTTCACCGACAAGAATTGGATTGGACATCTGCTTGTGTCTCGAAGATATCGATAAGATCGGTTACAGCTGATTTCAAAACAGAGAAATAAAGCTGCATTTGATCCGTTTCATATCGACATGTGTTTTCGTTGTAGAGGGTGGATGAATAGGTTGATTCAATGCGAGATTCAAAGTAATATCAAAAAATAGAATAACATATCTTTTGAAGGGTGATTGAAATGCAAAATACTAAGAATGGGATTTTCGGTTCAAAATTATCTATCTTGATTTTCTTTAGTTTCCAGTCAGAATTATTATTATGTACTGATTCGGTAACAGAAACAAATATGTATATTGATTCATTATTAACAGAAAGAATTCAATTTGTACTATCATAATCTGATCAATTCTGAAAAATTCATCATACTCTGAATTTGGTGATTCAATAATTCAATAAAGGGGACAATTTTTCTGAGAATTTTTTTTTAAGTGATTTGAAAAACCTGGATCTCTTCTGAATATGAATTTTTTTCTCAAATTATTTCGGACACAAAAACTCGCATGAATCCATTATGTGATCTAGATCTGAAATGATTTTGATGTATGTTCATATTTTTTTCTTACCTAATATTCAATGTCACCATCAACAAAAATCAAATGAAATGTCGACATTCATATTGTGATACCGACTGAAATGTATTCCACATTTTTCGGAAATTTTCAGTATTTTCATTACCAGTTTCTGCAATAATCAAATTGAAAAATTTTCAACTGATTTTATATCTGATACTAAGTGGAAAAGCTCTAGAAAATTTCAAGATTTCGTATCAGATACTAAGAGGAAAAGCTCTTGAAAATTTCAAGATTTCATATCAGATAGGTACTAAGACGAAAAGCTCTTGAAAATTTCAAGAAAATTCCGAATGAATCAAGAAATATGTAAATGAATTTATATACATTCTAAACTACTATTTTTCTCTTCGGTCAACACTAAATATCAAACTTTCTTCTATAATCTATGTTATTAATTATATGTCAATTATATTTTCAACTAGGTACTTACCTACAAAAAAATTTCCAAAAACAATCGAAAATTCACATATCAAATCACAGCAAGTAGATCACGCAACTGTTCGACCAAAGGATTGTTAACGTCACTCGAATTCGCGCTAATTCCACAAACATAACCTCAAAGATGGCAAACGAACGTAAATTCTGGCATGAAACGGCTCGCAACTGCAGAAGTTGTCTCGAACTCGTTTCGCAAGTGTCTGGTGAAGTGGTGACTGTGACTAGGACTCTACCTGGGGAAGGTACCTCTACCTGGCCAACCTCTGTGTTCATTCGTATTTACACCCCACGTACGGGTCCCTACAGATGGTTGAAGGCCACATACATACTGGGCTTTACACTTCACGTAGTAATCCCCTCCTTTTTATCGGTCTAATCCAGTTTTTTATGAGATTTTCTTAGCCGCAATCAAATTCAGGAGGAAATTATTAATTGCTCAAGACACGCTTCAGGACCTCCACGGTGGATAGGGTAGCTGACTATACTTCGGTCAGGACAGATGAAGACGAGTTTTTTTCTCAATGAAAATTCTGATACACCAAAAATCGAGTTTTAGACAATTCTGAAAAATATTTTCACGCCTACGATATATTCAGGTCTTATTCAGAATACTTCTGCTCTGTCGATCTGAAATATTTCTAATGCTTTAATATTGAAAATTGGATATGTCTTCAATATCTTTGATGGAATACCCTGTATAGTAGTTCCTTTTGGGGTATGTTTTTGCTTTTGAATAATTATTTTCGTGTAGGTAATACTTTTCTTCCAATTTGTAGATGTTTTGGGGTAGTTGAATGATTCAGTAATTTTTGATGCATAAAATGCCTACAAGTAATTATTGCGAAATTTTGATTCGTAGCGATCTGAAACTTAGGAAATATTCCTATGGGCTAATGATATATGAGGAAATTTGTCCTTTAAAGGCCGGTCTCTTCAAGTTGTGTAATAATAGCGCTAGATAGAAAAATATTGAGAATGCATTTTATAGAAAGAAACACTGGTACATTGTCGAATATCCTGAAACTTTTTTCTGGAAGTATATAATATTACACATATTTTCGACATGAAGAATTTCCATAACAATCGGACTAATTTGCTGAATATTTTATACTAGTTTAGTGATCGACGATAACTACTCGAATGAAGTTGGACATATTGTTTCATTTTCCATAGTTAAAATAGGATCAAACTAAAGCAACCTCATGCAGAATGTAACTGGGTTTGACCAGGAATTTCGAAATCCATGTTATATGAAATTTGTCAAATGTCATATAACTAAATTGAAACCTCAAACACGTCAAATAATACATACATTTTTTCATTTTCCTTTCATACATAAAACAAAACTAATGTTCTTTTTCATATTTTCAAAAAAAACTCACGTCTTGTAAGTATTATAATTCAAAATCAACTGTTTTATATTGTCATACTAATGTATTTTCTTGTTCTCCTGAAGATGAGATTAAATTAAATCTCGAGTTAAAAGAAAAAGAGTTTTTTCTTAATTACTGCTGAATCCCAATAATTTCTACATCCTATCAAATAGTACAGCAAAGAATTTTCACAATAATTATAGGTTAGATGGTTAACAGAGCTTCATATGACTTATGCACTGTTTCTTGTACCTATATTCGTAACCAAAGTTACCCGCAAATCTGATGAATTCGAATTTAATATATCGAGCGTACATCTATTGCGATGTCATTGTACTGAAAACCTTCCGAGACAGTTCATGACTTTTTTGATTTTTCGCAAAGTTGTTGAAAAATGCTTCAGCTCTATTGAAATAGCGAACTTGTTGATATGTTTTTAATTGATGGTGGCTTGAATAGTATGGAATAACTGAGGAAAAGCATTGAAAATGCGATTATTTGTGAGCATATCAAACGATTGGCGATCATTTTCACCGATTTTCATAAACAATTTGCATCAATTTCATCCGTGAGTTCATGTTTTTCTTTTTTTTTACTACAGGGCCTTTCGAGTCGAAAATTCCCTTCTCCTAACTTTGATCTTGGCAATTCCTCTCAGGAGAAACTGCCCTATATAAGTTTAAAGATAACAATACAAATTTCCTAAAATTTCTAGTGCGTAGGTACATTATTTGGTAGTAAATATTCTAAAAAATGTAAATGCTGCATTGAAGGCTAATTTATAACAGGTGTTCACTATCTAATGAACAAAGAGGTGCAGTGCAGATAATTATTAAGATATTGATGCAGCAGTTTTTCAAATTGAATTTTGTGTGAGCAACATACTTTGAAATGATGGATTATAATGAGCTCCATCGCCCATCACAAAACAAACCTCACCATCGAAAACACCCTGTATATTTTGAAGAAATGAGTATGTACATCATTTCATACATGACGGATGCAATGTTGTGCAACTTAAAAAAAATTATGTGATTACATGTACCCATAGGTTCGACAAACTACATAACTCTATATTTGAACATTAAATAATTTCATTATATTATCTGAATAGATGCTTTCCTCTATTTAATTCTGGAAACCATTTTCTCGAAATGGGATCCTTTTCAAGGTTAGTATATTATGGAAACATAAATTCAGTACGTGTTTTCGTATATAATAATAATAATAACACTTATGACTAATATATATATATATATATATATATATATATATATATATATATATATATGTATACAAGAAACATTTAAATTGCACACGAAAATCCAATGGGCAAAGTATGTTCATTCATTTTCGGTAGCTATATTAATCAAAGAAGAATATCGATCCAAAGTTCCTCTATGATTTGACATAATTCAATTCCATTTTTTCGCAATAGAATTTCTTCGCATTGGTTAGGTAACTTATACGAGGTTCTGTAGAATATGATAGTCATCCCTCAAATAACATGAACATCATCTGATAATGATTAACTTTTCCCCTGAACTTTCAGTCTATTCTAGGGAAAAACCCGTAGAAATGTATCACTTTCCGGCAGTAAAATCCAGGTCCACGAATAATAAATGTTTTCAAAGATGAAATGAATGAAATAAAATCATGGATTATGTAATTTGCATTCAGAATTTATTTATAATGTTGGATCGTATTTTCTCTGTCTCGTTCCCTGCTATTCCTATTAGGTCGTGAATTTTGAATGATAATGATAATGATGAAGGCTCTCATTCTGCAAACAAAATATATACCTACATTCTATAGCAGAATGGGCAAGATCCAGTGCACCCAGCCCGTATATGTTCTGTTCTAACTAACCCTGTATTCCCCGAAAAAAATGAACCGTTCAAATATAAGATAGAATCTCAAGAAAAAAATTTCAATTCTGGTCATATATATGTCAGAATGACAATTCTCGGAATATGTCTTACTTTTTGGTCCTGAAAAATATTCTGTTTTCTTGTGTTATAACATGTTTGGTTTATCTATGGGAGATGATTGCCTTTCATTGGGGTCCTGTAGCGGTCTTCAAGCATCTGAAGTGCCGAAAAGTCATCACCTGGAAGGTCGTATCCGGTTTGAAAAACCCTCACGACCAGAGAGCTAGAATTTGTGGATTTTGAATTTGAATATCGAAGGAATTTCGAAGGACAAGTGTGATTACGTCTCCAAATTGGCTGATGAACATGGTATCGAAGTGATTCTTCTGCAAGAAACCCACACGGCAACAGAAAAAAATCCTCCTGAAGGAGGACAGTTGAAAGTTATGTATTAATTGATTTTTTACAAGTTTGGCTTGTTTTGTTAAAAAATGATCAGTTTCGTAATTTCCAACAGATTCGGAAAGGGGAAATTGATGGAGTTTTTTTTTTCATTTCTTTCAAATTTTGTGACCGTTCTGTCATAAATATTTATAAACCTCCGAACATTATTTGGCCAAGAAATCTGAATGTTGATGTTTTTCAAGGTAGCAAATGCATTTGTAAAATGCATTTGATTTATTCTGAATGATCGGTTTCTTTTCTGCTTTTGTCTTTTTTCATTTCAGATTGAGAATTGCGAGTCGTTTTGGGAAAAGTCTGTTTATCCGAGCCCATCGACGGATAACATGAAGATGATCACACTGATGTCTTTCAAGATGTTCCTAATATTTAATATTTTATGTTATTTTTTTTTACGGGTTTTTTCGGCTGAGGTTTTTTCCCCTGGCTGTATAGTATCGTATGCGTGTTACAGAGAAAACATTTAGACTTGCAAATATAACAAAGACCTGTTTTGCTCACTCATCAGCATTGGTAATACCAAGTTTCTGGAACGACTGATAACCTCTAACCCTCTGCTGTCCACAAGTCACCTATTTGTGCAAAATGTAATGTTGTATGAAAATGAGCGACGAAATTGTTCTGAACTAAAAACGAATATTAATATTATGGACATCACAACGATAAGTCATTTTGTCATATAAGTAAGGAGGATTCCTTAGATTTATAATTCTCCAAAATAAAACTGTTGCCTTATACAGGGTTTACCAAGTTCGACGGCCTATTAGGCGTTTCTGGAGAACTGGACCTATTTTAAATCTGAAAATTGTTATTATATTATTGTTTGTCATTATCTACCGATCTAAAATATTCTTGGAGCCTGACCACTTTCAGTTATACAGGGAGTGAAAAAAAATTTCAAAAATTTTTTTTCTGTTTTTTTGTTTTCGAATTTGATAGAGTATGCAATTCTGAATACAGTCGTACCCAAATCGTTGCATTCCTCAAAATACTTTTCAAAATATCGAGAAGAAACTGAAGAAAAAAGGGAGATAAGAGTATTCGGTATTATGTTTGTTATTCCTAACTAGATATCGTAAGCATAAACGGTATTCACATTTTTGCAGGCGAAGACTGTGGAAATATTGTACAATTTTAGAATGTTGAATAACCCGTCACAGGGTGTTCCAAACGTTGGTTCGAAAATTGGGATCAAGATTGGCTCATAACTTTCGTTTTTCAAATTAGAACCCTATTTTTTTATTATTGCGTTGGATTCTGCGAAGAAAAATGATGATAATGTTCTTACATGTTGATGCTCCTAAAATTACTAATTCTTGAGTTATCTATGATTTTTTAATTCATTCATGAAATCTGTTTTATATCAACAATGATAAATGAATTCAGAGAAAAGAGGTAGTCACTAGTGAGTTATTTGAATTATTTATCTTCTATGACCAAGGTCATTGTTGATATGAAAAACAGATTCTTTGAATTTTACGACGGTACGTACGACATGAAATCATGAAATCCTGAATAACTCAAGAACTATTAATTTTAGGAGTATTAACATTATCATCATTTTTCTTCGCACAATACAACGCAATCATAAAAAATTAGGGTTCTAATTTGAATAACGAAAGTTATGGGTCAATCTTGATCCCCAATTTTTGAACTAACATCTGGAACACCCTCTGACGGATTTTTCAAAATTCCGAAAATGTACAATATTTCCACATTCTTCGCCCAGAAATGTGAAAACCGTTCGTGCTGATATCTAGATTAGGAATAACAAACATAATACCGAATACCGAATGTATTCAGAATTGCATACTCTATCAAATTCGAAAACAAAAAAACAAAAAAAAATTTTTGAAACAATTTTTTTCACTCCCTGTATAACTGAAAGTGGTCAGGCTCCAAGAATATTTCAGATCGGTAGATAATGTCAAACAATAACATAATCCCAATTTTCAGATTTCAAATAAGTCTAGTTCTCCAGAAACGCCTAATAGGCCATCGAACTTGGTACACCCTGTATAGTCGCATTCTCTTCAAATTAAGCCAATTCACATACCGAAGCCTGTGGCTCACCCTATCATATTTCCCTAACCCGAAAATCAACCTCAAACAGGAGTTCTGTAATTACCATTAACAACTACTGATGAAAGATAAAGTGGAAATAGTTTCTGAAATATTCATTTAGGGCAGTATGAAAAAGGTTTAAATTTAAATTAAAGTTCTGCAAATTTGGCTTCTTCGGGAATTCGACGGAAAAAGATAAAGAATTTTTGCGTCATAACAAATTCTGAACCATTATTGCATGGTACAGGTTATTGTATGTAACCCTCTCCTTCATAAGAGTACACTTACGCCCAGCACGACAGATCAAGAACTAGATTAATAGACCACATTCAGAGGCCCCACACAATCGACCGTAATAAGCCTAATTGAAAGAATCCAGGGGCGTGCTGTCTAAGTTCACATATATTCGTAACAATAACACTTTTGAGGAGACAGAACCTCCCCACTAATAATGTGCACTTGATGCATCAGCCCCCAAATAACTACTTTAGTAAACATGTTATGTATTTATTTAATACACTGATAAACGGCCTATTTCCTTCAAGGGTAGAGAAATTAATGAGGCGATTCAGGTTAAGAACCAGAATTCACGCATTTCAATCTGAATATCTCAAAATTAGATTCGCACGAATAACTGTTATATGTTAAACATATTCAACTGAAAAGTGGTAATGACAACGATATTCTTTAATTTTTTTCGATAATAAACGAAAAGATTTATTTCACAGATGGAAAAGAAGTTTCATATATCATGCATCGTTGGGTATCGGTTTCCTTATTTGAGGTAACGAACGGAAATTGAACATATGATTCCATTCGTCTCAGTTTTTTCATATGAAGTAATATATTCCTTTCGATTCATGAACATAGTATTTCACTAGGTATAGAAACGAAAAAATAAATTTTCACTGAATAATGAATTTTTGCTCGACGATTCAACATCAAATAGGCGTCCGAATTCTTAGTAATGCGCCATTTCTATTAGTTGTGTTTTTTAGGTACATCAGGTTTTGAGTGCATTTTAGGTACCTACACCATCGAGATAGTTTTTCATCATAATATTTTTGAATGGTGAATTTTAAGAGGAAGTGGTGAATTTGAAACTACTGCAAATGTGACCCTTTAAACTCTGGAATTTCCACAATTCATGATATCACGTTGTTTCCAGATTCTTACTTCAAGTTTGACCTTTGAATGAAGCTGTGTTTTTAGTTCTAAATTTGAAAAATCATTAGTAGTATTTTGGAAAAGGTGTAGGACATTCGGATGGGTACATTACGAGCGAGCTTACTGAGAGCAAAATAGTGTTTCTATTTTATTGAAGCACGATTAGCATGACAGGAGACTCAAATTATGGGATTTGTAGTCATATTTCACTGAAAGAAAGCGGCATTAATAAAAATGGTAGGTCTATCGAAAGGTGCTATGAGGATAAAAAATAAAAAATGTTTAGATGAAATGAAATTTCCCGTTTGGAATGGTACATGAAATTAACAAATTTTCAAGTTCCGTGTTAGATAAAATTAATTAATCCAACACCAAACATTATTTAGTAAAGTATTCGAATATACACCATTCCACCTTCATTTCAATCAGCTACATTCATGTAAATGTCCGAAAACGGTCTCCAATTTACCAGGCGAAAGTCCGAGAAATAGGTGTGTAATTTAAGGCAACCCCAGGTGAACGTTTCTTCCTGTTCATCATTACTTGCGTAACATTATAGTTGAGATGTTGAGTTCCTTTCTAATGCGAGGCATAGGGACAATTAGAAGTTGGCCGTTAAAATTGCCACCTTTTTTAATTTAGAAACTTCTTATGCCTATGCTGGCGATAATTCTAGGCGCAAGTCGGCCACATTTTTAGCTTATCAAGGAGTAAATGTTGAATTCAGCAGCATTTTCTGTGAATCCAGCTAATTTTCAAGCCAATGATATTTCCATCTGTAATTGTAATAATTGTATTTTCACTTTCAATATTAGATGAATTGAATTGAAATTCTTCCTGAATTAATTAATTATTTCAATGGATATTTAGCTCGATATTTAGTCATTCTCCCACAACTTTCGTTGAAAGATAATTGTTCTGTTTACCTTAGCAACCAGTAAACGATGTAAATAGTAAAAATCGTTATATCGTGCAAAATATACTCAAAACATCCATATATGTTTTCCGCAGAATCCAACGCAATGATGAAAATAGGATTCTATCTCGAAAAACGAAAATTATGAGCTTTCTGATCACAATTTTTGAAACGCCTTATGACGAGTTCCCGAAAATTCCGCAGTGCACAATATTCCTACATTCTTCTACTTCGAATATGTTGATAATAATAATAATAATAATGATAATAATAAATTTATTGATCCCTTAAGACAACAAAGTATAGGACAGGTCACTTAAAAAAGATGATAAGATTTATGCTTGAGATATTGAAGAATATATATATATATATATATATATATATATATATATATATATATATAATATATATATATATATATATATATAATATATATTATATATGGATTCGTAGTGCGTTGTGACCTCCGCTAAGTTAATGGGGCGACCTGACCTCCGGCTGAAAGAGGGGTGTGATTGAAATTTTTTTTGTCAATAGATATAGAGGGGAAGGCAAAGAATATAGGGTGCTGAAGAGGGGAAAAGATTTTTCTCGAAAAATTTTTTTTTCATATGAGGCAGACCTTACTACCTCCGCTTATATTTTATATGGGTTGTGCGCTGTGTCCTCCTGCAACGATGCCAGATATTCGGAGGACAGAAGGTAAATTAGTTCGGAATAATCATATATGGAATGCAGCTGTTCTTTCAACACATGTTTGGAAAGATAAGTGCTTGATGCTGCTAACTCCGGAGCATCGAAATAAATAAAGAAACATCGTCTTGTGCCTGTCAAAGGCTTTGTGAACTAAAGTAGAAAATATTCACATGGAAATTATGAAATTGTGTCTTTGATGGTACAAAATAAAACTAACAGTGAATATCAGATTCTTCGACATATCGAACTATCTTTCAATATTCCTGAAGAGGAACGAAAATGAATCGATAATTCCATGATGGTGGCGCCAACGGTATAATCATATCGATGAACGTATGCATCTCATGTTCCAAATAACAATCATCCTACATAAATCCTCTGAAAATTGCAGATTATTGTAACAACCCATTTTTCAACGTTCAGAATTCTAGTTTCACATAATGGATATGATGTTGATGAAAGATCTGATAGAAAGATCAGATCTGATAATTATGGAAAATCGCACCATACAATATGAAATTCTAGGCGCTATATAAAATAAAAAAATAGTTATGATTATAATTTCATGTAATATTATTCTTGTTATTTTAATCCCTAAACGTTGAATAGGATGTTGTTCCATTTCCGTGAAAGAAAAGATGAACTCATTTGAGGAGGCACAAACGGTTTTCAGCACTGAAGTTCATGTAACGTAAACAGAGTTTGTTTTGGTAGTAACCAAGATGTAGATCTAAAAACTTCACAATGTCCTATACAGCTATTAGAAAATAACCGATTTTTATTGATGGTGTTTTACAATCATGAGTTTTAGTGGTTATTTAATTCATCACCCGCTAGTTTTGTAATTACAGATATTGAGTTTATCAATCTGAAACCAACTAAATAAAAGCTGTAATAACAATTTGACTTGAAGTACAGGGTGGCCGAAATTGTTGATACCTGAAAGACAACTTCTTAACCGAAAGAGATAAAGAAAATGAATGACATATTACGTTCTTCATAAAAAAAAAACTGATAATGCCAACCTTTTGTTTCCAAGTTATAGGCCAGAACATTATCTCCGTTTCTGTTTGTGCTAGGATGTTGGAATTGAAACATTATACAGAAACTTTCTCCATATCAATCCAGTAGTGTATCCAGTAGTTTTCTCCAAGAGAAAAAGAACACAACTTCTTGTTGTAGTTATAGGTTAGGAAGTAAACCTCTTGAAAATAACAAAGTACGCTACTGGTTTGCTAAGAAGAAAGTGTCTATATAATTTTTTTATTTCGAAATCCTAGAAGGAACAGAAACTCACTAACCCTAGAACTAGCCTTCCAAACAAGCCTATTGACAATAATAGCACACTTCGTATTCCTATTTCATTTATTATCGCAAAACTTCTTTTTTTCATTCCAAGGATCTGTGATTCTTAAGATTTTCATGAATATCCATCAAGGCGTTAAAAAACTTTTTAACGCATAACTATGCCGATTGAAGAATGTTTATCAAATGCATAAAACATCCTCTATCTTTCAATATATAGAATGGACATATTTAGCACACTGATTCAGAATCTCCAAAATGTCTTGTATCTGCACTGAAAGCCTGTACAGGTTGGGCAAAATTGGTGATACATGAACGACAACTTTTTAACCCAACGGAATACAGAAAAATGAATGGCATTTTACGGTCGTCTTTTTTTAGAGAAACTGATAATGCCATCAACTGCATTCCCCTGAGTTCTTTTGTTTTCGAGTTATTGGCCAAGATTGAAATTTGCGCGATTTCAACTTTGGTCACTATCTCCGTTTCTGTTAGTGCTAGAATGAATTTAAAACCTCATAGAGACATAGAGCGATCCAGTAGCGTACCATGTTTTTTTCCAAGTGGTTTCCTTGCCGAGCAATTACATAAAGTTGTGTTTTTTCTTATGGAAACAATAGTTTATTATGACTCAAAAAGAAACATCTTTGTTTTTCCGTTTAAAAAATATATGAAAAATTATACAGGGTGGCAACGTAAAACAGTTCAGCCGCATATTTTCCTGAGTATGCTCCAGAAAATGCTTTGACAGGTTATTTTTTTGACCCCAATTGAAAATTGGTTAGTTTGAATCTGGCTGCCACCCTGATTAGGGGTATGATCATGGACTCTTGACCTCGAAGTCAAAAGGTATGGAAAGATTAACTCTTTTAAGCATTTTCTATAATTATGCACGGGAATATTCGTCAGTAGGTAAGTTTTGGGCTTTTACATGGGCCACCCTGTATAATGTATATATATTTTTGAACGGAAAAAACGGATAATTCTTTCTCAGTCATAACCAATTATTGTTGAGAAAAAACACAACTTTATGTTAAAGCTCAGCAAGGAAACCTCTTAGGAAAAAAAAACATAGTGCGCTAATGCATTGCTATGAAAAAAGTGTCTCTCTAAGGTTCTAATTTCAACATTCTAGCACTAACTGGAACGGGGATAATGACCAAAGTTGAAATAGCTCAAATTTCAATTTTGGCATATAACTAGAAAACAGAAGAAGATAGAGAAATGCAGTTAATGTCATTATCCGTTTCTCTAAAAGAGACGACCGTAATGTGCCATTGATTTTCTTTTTCTTCATCGGTTAAAAAGTTGTAGTTCAAGTATCACCAATTTTGCCCACCCTGTACAACATTCAATGTAGTAGATTTTTTTATTCTATGGTATCTTGTTTTATAATGCTTCAAACTT
The DNA here is from genome assembly GCA_038502775.1 of Hippodamia convergens. Classification (NCBI taxonomy): domain Eukaryota; kingdom Metazoa; phylum Arthropoda; class Insecta; order Coleoptera; family Coccinellidae; genus Hippodamia; species Hippodamia convergens. The sequence goes on from CM076609.1 coordinate 48,159,990, forward strand.
TGAGACACACTCCTCGTTTTATTCCTAAGCTATGTAGCTGTTTTCATTTCATGAAATGTTGAAGCATATTTGTTTTCAGGAAAAATGTAACTTTTTTTTTCTGTCAGAGAGTTGAACGTTGAAAATGAGCCGTTCCATTTTGATGGTGTTGAGTAATTAGCTTTGATTTTTCATTTACCCAACATTCATTCATGCGTATTTTTCATTCAAGGAATTTCTTTCATTATGGTTTAAACTTAAAAACTAAATCAAACCATGATAAGAAAGAAATTCAAACAGAAAAATTATACAAAAAATGCTTTTCAAAGTTTCGAACACCATTAAAAATATTTCTCACAAAAAAACAGTTCCGATCAAATAAAGAAACCTACATATATAATGTTGGCAAAGATGAAAATTCAAACTTAATTACTACCGACTTTGAAGACTTTCATTATATTGAAACTACTCATCCGCAACATTTACTTCTCTTATGAAACAAATTCTGCAGTAGAAAAGATTACCTTTGATTAAATCTACTCTTTACCTTTATAAAGAAATGCTTCAAAGCTATGGAATAGAACGAGAGGTGTCTCAAAGTTTCAAGCATTATAAATCGAGATACTTTTTACAGAAAAATGATTTTTTGATATGTTGATCCCTGAGTCATCCTGATTCCAACAAGCTCAAAAACAAGGCAGAACGTTGTCACCTCCGAATTCGGAGGTGACAGCGTTATATATGAGGCGACAGCGTCAAACGAGTTTCTATTTTGGAGGTGAGAATGACACTTTATAACTATATATATATATATATATATATATATATATATATATATTATATATATATTTATATATATATATATATATATATATTATATATATATATATATATATATATATATATATATATAGGCCCTGAACGACCCAACAGTAATACCACAGTTTCTAACCCTTGGAACCACGATCATGTTTCCTAAAAACAAAAATACAACAGACCCCAGCCAATATAGACGATCACCTGCCTGCCAACGCTTTACAAAATACTTACATCAGTATTGACACACTACATTTGGAAACACGTGAACAAAAACAAAATATTAGCACGTGAACAAAATGGATGCCGAGGAAACTCCAAGGGATCTAAGGAGCTGTTAATCATAGATAACATCATCACCAAACAAGTTTAAAAGAAGCAAAGGAGAATATCGGTTGCTTGGGTGGATTACCGCAAAGCATTCGACTCGGTACCACACGCATGGCTAATAAAAGTACTGAAACTCTACGGAATATCGAAACCGATCGTTGGGCTTCTTGAACATCTCATGACGACCTGGCGCACCAATCTGATCGTGAAGACAAAGGATGAAAGCTACACAACAGACACAATCAACATCAAAGCTGGAATCTTTCAGGGAGACGCACTTAGCCCTCTGTGGTTCTGCTTGTCAATGAACTTTCTGAGCTGGCTTATCGCGCGACAGAGTTATGGATACATCGTGGATAGAAGGGAAAACATCAAAATAAATCATCAAATGTACATAGACGACCTGAAATTGTATGCCGCCAACAAAGAACAAATGGAGAAACTACTGAAGATTGTCGCATCCTTCACAAAAACTATTGGTATGAAAATAGGTGAGGACAAGTGTGCGGTAATCCATGTTAAGAGAGGGCAAATACAAGAGGGTGAAGATATTCTGGTGCCGGAAGAAGTAAAAATACCAGGACTGAGCGAACAAGATCAATATAAATATCTAGGAGTACAACAAGCCTTAGACATCAAAACCAAAGAAATGAAGAACATCTTCCGTGAAAAATATTTTTCTAGGCTTAAAAAAATTCTTCAATCAAAACTCAGCTCGAAGGCTATGTTCACATCAATCAACGTATGGGCCCTTCCATGCATAGCTTACTCGTTTGGAGTAATCAGATGGACAACCTCGGAATTAAAAGATCTCGACATAAGAACCCGCGCTCTTCTTACCAAACACGGTATTCATCATCGGCACGCATAATGCAACAGACTGTACGTCCAGAGGCAAGAAGGAGGACGAGGAATGCAAAATATCGAAATCACGCACTACAAAACCATTAGCAGCATGCGTCAGTATTTCAGGTACAGTGACTCACCGTTCATCAAGGCCGTGTGCAGAGAAGATGATAACCTCAGTCCACTAAATTTAGGAGGTGAACTAGAGCCACATCAAGGAGTGACACCCGAACAGGTTACCCAGGAATGGCACAGCAAAGCTCTTCACGGACGTTACCCTGGAAGTTTAGAAAAGAGTAATGTAGACAAGAAGGAGTCACTTACTTACCTTAGGGCGGGATATTTATTCCCGGAGACGGAAGGCCGACTTGTAGCCATACAGGACCAGGTGATACCTACAAGAGCATATATAAAAAAACATCACTGGTAGAAACATACTCACCGATAAATGTCGAAGATGCTCACAAGCAACAGAGTCTGTCCAACACATCACATCATCTTGCCCCATTCTAGCACCAACAGATTACACGGAGAGACATAACGCAACGGCAAAAGTGTATCACCAAGCCATTGCAGCGAAGACGGGTCTCATGAATAAGATCCGGAAGCCATTCGAGTACAGGCCGTGCAGAGTACTTGAAAACGACAACTACAGGCTTTACTGGGACACGACTGTTGAAACGAATAGGCCAATACCGCACAATAGACCAGATTTGATGTTGATCAACAAGAAGGAAAGACAGGTCATAATCATGGATGTATCCGTCCGGCTGATGATAACATGGCGAGAGCATTCACCGAGAAAATATCAAAGTATCAGGAACTGGCTTTCGAAATAAAGAGCACGCAAAATCTCAGAACCGCGATTATTCATCCTCTCATAATTTCCACCAATGGGCTGGTTGAGCAGCACCTGAAAGAGATCACCCTCAGCCTTGGCCTAGAAAAAGAAATTATAAGTACTGCACAGAAGGAGGTTATACTTGGAACTACAAGAATCGTCCGGAAGTTCCTAGCAACATGCTGAAACTACCTTGGCCTCACGTAGGTCCGGTGGTTCACAGAAGCCGTCCCTTTTATGGTGATTGAATAAAAAAAAAAAAAAACATATATATATATATATATATTTTTTTTTGTATTCCTAGTAGTAGAATTGAAGAATAAGGAACATAATACTGAATACCCATTTTTTCCTTTTTTTTCTTTCACGCTGAATTTAATCTTTGCCGAACACAAAATTCTACCAACATCCTTCAGTTCTCCATTTCAACACATTTCCAATCAAAATGATTCACTTCCAGTATCGACGATAATATCATTCAATAATTGGTTCTTTCAACGTAAAATTTTTCATAATGTAATTCAATTCGATTCATATACGGCCACATGCTCTTGCGGCCCCGTCCCCGGGGTCGAAAGTCGCATATGGTACAAATTTTCATGGTCCAAGTAAGTAAAACTTGACCAGTATTTTACGGAGTTTCTCGACCATAAAACACTCAAACTGCTAATTTCGTATTCATCGCGATATGGTTTGTTCGACATAAGAAATGTTTTACTTTTTACGTTACCGCTGGATGTAGATATACATATAGTTTACATACATACTCACAGGAGATAAGATCTGTTCTGTTGCATACTTCTCTTTCCTTTTTCTTACACGGTGTGACGATGTATGTAACAACGATTTACAAGGGGATTCTGAAATGGGTTGTCAAAACTTGAGAGCCTATGATAAGTTGAAAACAAAACGAAAACGCTCATAAAATTTCTCTAAACATATCCTCAAAAAAGATCGCCCAACGATGACTCAAAAGAGGTTTTGATTTATTATCTTCAATAGGTCTTTTGATACTGAAAATCAGATAATCTCATACCGGCCACTCCCAAATTGGGTGAGACTGCACTGTATCTCAGCTATTATCGAGGATAGAGACTGCGGTTTTCGCGACCCTTGGTCACTTCTAAGCCACAAAAAAAAATTCCAACTACTTTTGTTTCTGAAATACAGGGCGAAAATGAGAATGTAAAATTTTTTGAGATGTAGGTAATTATTTATCAGGCACTATATAAGATAGAGAAAAAATGAAAACTGCTTTTAATAGATATTTTCACGTGGCGAAGTTGAAAAAATTTCTCAGAGCACTGTTTTCAAGATTGAGCACAAACGTATTTTTCAAATATAAAACCTTGTGTATTTTTTTTGCTTTTTTTCTGAATATATTGATGACTCACAACCTAACCTTCGATGAATTTCAGCTTCAAAAATCTGAAGAATCCATATTTATGTTTGTTTTTTCAATTGTAGGTCATGACTCCTTCAACCATGCGTAAATGCTGAACATGCATAAAAAATTTCCAATTCAAATATTAGAAAATTATGAAAAGTGATATTTTGAATTCATATTTGGAATATCATAAAATTACGAAGTTTCAGACGTTTCAAAAAATAAATAATTGAATGCATATGTGAAAGAATTCATGGCCTAACAAATATAGATATCGATTTTTTTCTAAAACTGAAATATGTTAAAGGTTAGGTTGTGATACATCAATGTATTCAGAAGAAAAAATGCAAAAACTTGACGTTATATATACAGAGTGTTCCATTTGAAAAATTCCAAGTTTGTGCTCAATCTTAAAAACAGTGCTCTGAAAAAATTTTTCGCCACTGACTTCTACGAAAAAATATTTATTGAAAACAATTTTCATTTTTTCTTTATCTTATACAGTGCCTGAGAAATAATTACATCTCAAAAACTTCAACATTTTTGTTTTCGCCCTGTATTTCGGAAACAAAAGTAGTTGGAATATTTTTGTTTGTGGATTCGAAAGTTTCACAAAAAAGTGATCACGGGTCGCGAAAACAGCATGTCCCTATCTTCAATACCCAGTCACGTTCAGCTTCAACTGACAGTATAAACTGTTCAGTTGAAACTGACTAAGTGGCCAGCCTTAGATTTCGATATTTCATCTTAAATAAAATTAAAATCACCTTTATATTCAATTTAGGAGTGGATCAAAATGGGGGGATTAGAGGTAACAATAATCCTTATTTTTTTTGTGGGGAATTGTTGTGGAGCTCTACCTATCCTAGAGATCTCTCAAGAAAAAAATTGCTTCAAGGATATCTTCATATTTTTAGTGGCTCTATATGCTCATTTTTTTTTTTTTGAATGAGGCCCACATTCAGATTTAAAATATCTACAAGGTGTATATGAATAGTGGCAAAAAATTTAGGTGTTGATTATTTGTCAAAAAATAGGATAGGTCTTTCATATGAACTTTTCTTTTCCGAGTGCCCTTACTATGTCCCAGCTCCCTTGATGCGCCCGAAAAGCAGTTTTTGATTTTTTTTTAACCAAAATCGAACAAAAGTAGAATTAAAATATTCAGTAAAAAGAGCAGTTGCAAATCTGATCACTGAGCGCTCACAGATCAAAGACTGATCAGAGAGAGAATTCCTGAACAGTCAACTTCAAACGGTTACGGTCATTGGTGACGTTTGTATCGACATAACCTATGGCGGTATTCTGCTTTCATCTGTAAGCAAATCTGTAACTTTTTATAAGATTACAGGAAAATTGCGATTCTCGACGCTTTCTATGAATCTGTAGCTTACAGCTAACATATCGAAAGGTATATTGTAAGGTTATGTTGAATGGTTTGTTTTCATCCCAGAATATAAAATACTTTCTCTACCCAACTACTTTTGTGTTTCGTTTTCGCACTTCGGTTGTAAGTTTCTCTTTCTTGTTAAAACGAACACAAATTGGACATGAAAATATCCAATAATCAATACTTACGGTCCAATTTTACAGAAAAATAAATTCTATTCTATGATCTTATTACGAAATAGTTCAAAATTGACACTTCTAATACGACAGGTACAGAAGAACTTCCAGAATTTCATTATTTACGAATCCGTGAGTCGGCCACATAGATACAGATCAATCGTACGCTACAGATCCGTAGCTTACAGAGAAAAAGCAGAATACCGCTATTAATTGTATTGTTGGGTTAATATATGAATTTGGAGAACGGCTTGCAATAAGAGTTTATTTTGGCATTTTCTTTCTTCAATGTTCACACTTTGAAAATATCTAACCTCTAAAACCTCTGCTTTGACAGTTCTCACAATGTGTTGTGCTTAGTGAGCGTATTTCAAAGTCGCTCAGAAAAACGGCGTCCGCTCACTGAACATGTTAAGCATACGATCACTGATCAAACGCGTTAATCGAAAATTCTTGCAACTCTTTTACAACTGTTGTGTTCACTGAACGCAGCCATAGTTTCTGAGTTGAGTACAAGAAGAACTTGTCGAATGTTTTCGGTTTCTTCTTGGACTGGATTTCTCAAATGAATGAAAAATCTCCAGAATATAAGGAGGTTGTATAACTAGAAACTTTATTTACATTTTCTATTTGCACCTCAAATGGCTGGATGGCACAAACTTTGACGACCACAATAAGTCAACACCTTGAGAAGAAATGTTGTAAATTTTTCTCCCAGCTTGCTCAACTAGGACTTAAACGTAGCTAGTATGTGAAATGGTGAATAAAACTTCGAAATACATTCATATATATATATATATATATATATATATATTATATATATATATATATATATATATATTATGTTTATATACTGAGAGACATAATGCAATGGCTAAAATTTACCATAGGCATAGCAAAAAAGAACGGACTCATTAGAACTGATAAAAGAGCCTTCGAAATCCGACCAAACAAGCTCCTTCAGAACGATGATTTTAAGATGTACTGGGACACTTCACTACACGGATCGCCCTGTCTCCCATAAAAGGCCTGATATAGTTATACTCGACAAGAAAGAAAAAACAGAAACAATTCTGGACATAACCATACCGTCTGATGATAATATAAATACGGCGTATACACAGAAAATAACAAAATACAAAGATCTAGCTTTCGAAATGAAAGAACTATATATATATATAGCCTCAGAACAGTTAAGATTTTTTCGATGATCATATCAACCAATGGCCTTGTGGAGTGTCATCTTGTGGACAACGCTATGTCACTGGGAATTGATAAATCTTTAGTGAGCAACGCGCAGAAAGAGGTCGTCCCGGCTACATCCAGAATCGTGCGGAAAGTTCTGACGACGTCCTGATTTCGAAGTTTGGAACTCTCGAAATATGAATTACGTGAATTAGACGTTTATAATCAAAATTGTATTGAGTTCTTTCATCTCTCCATATTTTTTTTATTATTCCTTGATGTGTTATGGCAAAAAACAAGTGAATATTAATTCTTTATTTCGTAAGTTAAAATCTTTTCAAATAGTTATATGTTTTTCCATCACTTTATTTGTAGTTCTCTGACGAAGAGTAAATAAATTCTCGAAGTTTAGAAAAAAGAATATAATTTGAACATCTGCTGCTATTTCCATTATTTATATTTTATATATCGACGTTACCGGGCCAGCCTGTCATAAACTTTCACCGAAAGTTCCTCATTCCACACTAAATTGGTGTACTTCGAATATTACAGTTTACGACTCTCAATATTTTAGAAATATATTCAAAATTTTTAATTAACGACTTTCATAATCAATGCCCCCTTCAGCGGCGAGTCATATTGTTTAATTCGGTCGTTCCCATCACTGCAATTCTCTGAAATAGCCAGGCATAATGCCATCATACCGTGAAATTTCAACCGGATAAAGATAGGTGGAGTCGTTTGCGAAACATCCGAGCCATATACGGAAATGTATTGGCTCGTGCACGGTTTCTTGTCCAGCCGTCTAGGTTATTTCCAAAGAATCTGAATCTGACAAAGATCCATTTACCACGAAGAAATTTCGGTGGTAAAAGTGGGTGACAAAGACGTATTTGGCTTTCTTGGTCTGAAACTTAGGAGTGGTATGCATCATCTTTTGTGCGCCCTACAATACGTGAGCTGCAGACTGGCATCAAAGGCGACTGTTATGCAAGAAACCAACACCAGGTGTTTTTGTATTGATTCACCATAACGCACTGTTAGATTTCTGTTGAAAGCCGTATAAAATCAGGAGGTACAATGCTTGCAAAGAAATTTGGAGCAGATCTTCACGACCTTTCCCAGTTTTTAAATAAGTCTCGCTTCGGGGTGACAGTTATTTTCGAACCTTTCCTCTCATTTCAATAATTTTTGTAGATTCGGTATCTATTAAGGAGAATGGAAATATGAATGTGAATGAAAATAAGCAGGATTTCGGGTAGATAAATTCTTTTAGAATCTTTCCATTTCCGAAATGATAATTGTTAAAGAATGGGAGGTCAACAATGAAAGAGCATTTGTAAGGTTAACGTAAAATGAGAAAGGTGGAACCCTTCCTTTATGCCTATCTCTTCAACCCTGAATTTGTGGAAATGCCAAGTTCTTTTATGAAGCGACATAAATGTGAGAAAAATCATATAAGACCGTTTTTGAATTACGAAAAGTATGAAGGATCTATGAATTGCACACATATTCGAATGAATCAGTTCATTCCATTAAACTGATCATTTTCTGAAAAACATTTCAATCTCAAATATTTCGTACAGTATATAGAAACAATCATGGCCTAATATGATATGGACCAGTTTCGAATATATATTTTAGAACGAATTTGTACATTCAGATCACATCCTTCGCATTCTATACGCGCTGTGATTATTTTTGAATAGATGATGATATCTGGTGATGACTTTAATCTGGGGGTACGGTAGTGCCCCCGCCAAGACGAGCCAAGCAAAGCGCCGCTCCGGGGCACTATCCATATTTTCTCGAAGTGTTTCGTCCTATTTTGGAACTCTCATAACTTGAGATTGGAATACAGTAGCTGAACAAAATTTTCAGGATATAATGCCAGTATCAAACTTGCAAAGTTTCAAGTGTATAGCTTGTACACTTCAGATTTTATAGATATCGAAAAACCCTCGATTTCGTCACTCACTCACTGATAATCATAAAAACTGTTAGGGTACTTCCCGATGTCCTATCAAAATGAAATTTGGTATGTGAGCTAGTTTCTGTACACAAACAACGGAAAAATTCTTAAAATTGAAACTTTCACCCCCCAACGCGTAGAACCAGGGGATGTTAAAGTTTGTATGAGACTTCCGCCAATTTTGATGCTAGTGGTCTGAAAATTGATATATACGGGGAACTGCTTATTTCACGAACTCTATGTCTTGGTAAAAATAAGTGACTTGGCCTATTGTATAACAGAAAAGTTATAACGAGCGAATGAATTTTTCACCTTACGCTCACGTGGCGAGAGGGAAACGGCACTTATTTCGACCAAGGCATAGAGTTTGTGAAATAAGGACTTCTGGAGATGAATTGTGTACATTTAGCAGCGTGGCTCTACATGAGATCTGGTGATATTTCACCTACGTGAGATTTTGGTGATATTTCATGAAGTATTGCGAATATTCTTCGAATTTTCATTGAAAGAAGAATAAAAATTACATCATTCGTATTTTTTATCCCGAATCATTTCAGAGGCGTAGGTATCGCTAGAATTTTTGAACATTGCAAATACACACAGTGTGTAGCGTCGATGAAGGGAATACGAAAACAGGTAGACTTTGTACTTGGACGGAGCAATATATTTGAAACAATATCCAGGGCTGAATATGTGAAGGGTTAGAGGTTGCAGTTCTACTTGGAGCACCAAAGATTGTTATTTCACACAAGTTATTTACTTCCAAATTTAAGAATATATGTATATTCCGAAATTGAGTTTTTTTCCTTGTTTGTCTGAGTGAAAAATATTAATAGAGAATGGACTAGTGGAGATCCCGTTTGCAAATTCATCCAAGATGGGAAATTGCCGTCATCGAAGCTAAGCAGAGACAGACCGGTTTCGTCCTTCTTAGACCATCCTAGAGGTCAGTATTTAAACAATGCGAGAAGACAAACTCAGTGCTACACAAAGGTTTGCCATCTAGCGGAGCGTAGCTGAACCTCCCCTCATCAGAATTCCTCAACAAACATTGCTTAAATACTGGCCTCTAGGATGGTTGTTCATCGTTGCTGGCTAAGAGGCACTGATGAGTCCTAAGAAGGACGAAACCGGTTTGTCTCTGCTTAGCTTCGATGACGGCAATTTCTCAGCTTGGATGAATTTGCAAACGGGATCTCCACTAGTCCATTCTCTATTTGTATACATCATGGCCCATGATTAGGGTGTTAATATTTCCTATTTTAAAAAAATTAATGTTTGAAAAATAGGTTCTTTAAAATCCTTATGCGAGATTCGAATTCAAGAAGGATGAAGATCTTTGAAATATCAAGCGCTACAGATTCAGAGCATCTGATGGGAGCTAATTGCCTATACTTGTCGTTAACATGCGTTTTAATTTAATAATGAAAAAAACATCTGAAACCTCAAATTTCAGTCCAAATTCATCTTGGAACGACTATGACATACGGTTGTATTGAAACTTCAATATAATAGTTCTCGTACCATGACCATGAGAAAACAGAAAAAAAATAAATCGAGAGGACTGATATATGGGTAAGACAGAGGTAAGTGTAACGGTATACTATACAATTCCGCATATGATACAAGAACTCTCTATACAGGGTGTCCCACCATGAGTGCACATTAGAAGATTATGGAGAAATAATAATTGGATCACTTCCAAATTTTGTGTGAAGATATAAGCCAAGAACAAATTCATTTATGATATATTTTCGAATATCAATGACTTCCGCTTTTAACGGAAATGGTATCAACTTTCCTATTTCAAATTGAACACCCTGTATATTATGACTTTTTTGGGTAAATCTTCGAATGCCACATTCATTTTATGTATCATTCCCCATAACTATCTATAGCCGTTTTCGAGTTATTCACTGTTTTCCGAAAAAAAAATACAAATTGCGGCTTGTACAACACTGAGAATTCAATGAAATCGCAACGCACAATCTCAGATCTGGTTTTTTAAATGGGTTACTGACAAAATATTCGACGTTACTCTGTAGAGAAAATAACGTTCTGATATACTGGGAGGTAAAATGACACTGTCAAAGTTGGAATTAAAAAAAGGCCAAAACCCGATTTTTTTCAAATGGAAACTTGTACATTTTAGATGGAACCCTGAATAGAATCCATCTATTTTGACCTCACAAATTCATATTTGAGTGAAAAAATAGGGTTTTCATTTGGAAAAATCGAGTATTTGGCTTTTTTTGAATTGCAATTTCGACACTCTCATTTCACCCCCACAGTACATATATCAAAACGTTATTTTCTCTACAGATTGAAGTCGAATGTGCATGTTCAACAGGCTAATGCTTGCCGTAACGTTGGTAACAACCAACCACATAGTTAATGGAAACAGCTCAAATAATTTTTCAACAAATACACCATTATCAAGAATACCTCGCTCACAAAAAGTCTAATGTATTTTCGATAAATCTAAAAGCAGATCTGAGATCATGCGTTGAGACTGAATTTGTATTTTTTTTTTCAAAAAACAGTGAATAACTCGAAATCGGCTCTAGATGGCTATAGGGAATGATATATAATATGAATTCGAAGATCTATCCGAAAAACATATAATATACAGGGTGTTCGATTTGAAATAAGAAAGTTAATACTTTTTCCGGTGAAAGTAGAAGACATTGATACAAAAATTTATCATAAATGAAGTTCTTCTTGGCTAATATCTTCATACAAACTTTTAAATTGATCGAATATTATTTATTTCTCCATAATCTTCTAATGGGCACTCCCGGTGTGAGAACCTGTATACTTTCCTCAAAACCAAGATGGGATCGTTACTCAATATTCTCTTCGCCATTTCATGTTTCACTTTCATCAAAAGATCTCCGTTATCGCATATGTATGGGAAAACACAATTTCTTCTTGAATATATCTTTCCTATAGGATTTTCTTTTCTTATAGCAATTATCAAATTTTTTAAACTCATGAATTGAAGAGAATGAGGCAAGATACTCTCGACAAAATTAGAACTTCCACCACACTACCAAATTTAAATTTTCAATTAATAGTTACTACCAGTTATGTACCGAAATGTACGGTTGAACAAATGTTTTCGAAATAATGAGATTTTGATTTCCTAAACAAGCAAATACATGTTTGCTAGTTTTTTGTACCGAAATGTACCGTTATGAAAACAGTACTTTTCTCAACCCTGTGGATGTACAGAGTATCCCAAATCCGATGTCCAGATTGCAACTTTCCGACCTCTCATCTCTCATTCAGAGAAATAAAGAATGGTGAAAACTTAAGGCTCCTAGGATCCTTCGTTTTTGATATATCCAAAGAACTAAGATTTGGGCGATTTCGAAAAGTGAAAAGTTCTCATAACTTTTTTGTCTCTGAACTTACAGATCTGAAACTTGAGACTTTGCAGACTCTTTTTTGTATAGAATACACTGATATTGAAAAAAAACTTTCTTTTTATATCCGGAATTATTTTTTAAAAATAAAAACTATAATTATTGTGTCATCTCTGAATAAGAAAAAAAAAAGGATAAGGAAAAAGGATTCGAGAATATCGAATCGGTACATCAGTTGTCATTTTGGCAAACTGTGAAAGTTGAGTGTATTGCAAACAGAGGTGAATATTACCGATTGAACATATCGATAACGAGAAGTAGTGATGAAAATAAAATGCTATTTCAAAAGTGGAGTTTCAGCATGTGTACAGCTCCCCGAACTGAAATCCGTAATGTGTCATTTTAATTAGGTGTACACGAAAACCGTAAATTTCCATACATGATGATTGATTTTTTAAATTGGGTAGTTTTATGTTTGACAACTTGAATATATCTCGTTTTATGAACATGTTCATGTGTCTGCATCAAATTTCTTAGGTAAGTTGGTTGACCTGTCATAAAAATTCTTCGGATGAACACATAAACGTGATGTTATCTTCTTTTTTTCCATATTTAAAGTAAAATATGTTCTTTCAATCGTGGAGTGATCTGGCTTCGGAAGGGTACGTTAAACGAGTATCGCATACATGCATTTTGGACACCCTCTGACAATTCCGCAGTGAGGCACATATAAAATCCTTGTATCTTTTCATCATATGCTATTCAAAACTTAAAACATTATCGAAAATCACCTCCAAGTTTTCTTGCTTCTTTTACAACTCAAAGATTTTTATTTCAAATTTTTATATCTAATGCATCATTTATAATTTATTCATTTTCTGTTAATGTTAGAGCGGACTCCTGGGGATCAATCTTGAAGTTGTAATCTGTTTCATACTAATTTATATTGCGTAAATCCCTGTTGAAATATCCTTGTGCCCCTTCAAGATTTTCGACTTCAAAGGGCATGTGCGATTGAAAATCATCAGCAAATCCTTCCAAATGGCATCGCATGATGTCCTGGCAGATATCCGCAACGTACAGCAAACAAAATATGGGTGACAAAATCGAGCCATTTTTCTGAATGAAAATTCAGTTGAATTTAACGAAAAAAATCGTCATCTTAATTTATGTGCAATTTTGCCGATCAACCTTCAGATAGTTTTCTCATAATTCTATGAAAATATTGAAGTTTGGCCAGAAGCAAGTTAAAATTGATGGTGGCAAAGCCCTTGCTAAAATCTTATAGCGCAAGCTCTGGAGTTTGGCCATTATCACTGTTAGAGCGGATTTCATTTACAGCTTTCGTTAGTGAAGTTGTAGTATTGAAATTTTTATCTGAATCCTGATTGACAGTTTTCTAGAAAAGATTTGATCTGAATAGAGAAAATCACTTATTTCATTGTAAATACAGGGTGCGGCACGGAGGATGGATGGTTTTAAAAAAATAATAAAAGCGTATGATTTTCTAGGACTTTTGATAAGACCGGAAGAAGGCTGATTGGCCTCATGTCATAAAAATCCTGTGGATCAGATTTTTATATATATATATATATATATATATATATATATATATATAAAGATTCAATATTTATCGGGAAATATCAGTCTGTCAGAGGTAAGTGATACACTTTTATATCATTCCAAGCTTTCGGTTATATTTATAACCGGATCTGTAAAAAATATATAAAATACAAAACGTTACAATAGGTCTAGAGAATCATTCCAATAATGAACATACATATATATATATATATATATATAAATAAGAATATTCTTTGCTGAATAATTTAAAATCAAAAGTTTAGTTTTTTGTGATATCAGCAGAAGGTAAGTGAAACTCTTTTGTCTTAATGCTCGAGCTTTCGAGAATATATTTTTCTCTTCTTCAGGAGTTAGACACTGAGATGAGATGTTATTACTTTCCATATTCTAAATGCTCTCTACCTCACTAACAAATTCTATCTTTGGTAAAAATCTCAGTGTCTAACTCCTGAAGAAGAGAAAAATATATTCTCGAAAGCTCGAGCATTAAGACAAAAGAGTTTCACTTACCTTCTGCTGCTATCCCAAAAAACTAAACTTTTGATTATATATACAGTGGAACTTCCCTATAACGAATACGCTAAATCCGCAAAAAAATTTCGTTATACAGAAATTTCGTTATGCAGAAATTTTTTTTTATTGTGTCAAGTATCAAAAAAGCAACGTTCACTTGCATTTTTTTTATTTGAATACATTATAAATAATTAACTCAAGCACTTCCTTCTAGACATTTTCGCACTACTATTTTCATTAACGATCAGAGCGAAACTGAAAACTGAACAATCTGTATAGCCAGGGGTGCATCTACAACTGTTTCAGAAGGAACTCTCCGTCTGCCGTAATGGTTTAGTTTATGATCGGGATTTATTACCTACGTCCGACAGAATTTCGGAAAAAACCATCCCTAAGTATACTTTGGGAAAAACCTTCTTAATAATACGAACTTAGAGAGTGATTTTCTTGGAATAATTCGTTATAGAGAGAATTCACTTCGTTTTAGAGGGTGTTTTTAATACGGTATTTGGATTCAAAGTGCAATGACAGATACGAAATTCGTTGTACAGAGAAATTCGTTGTAGAGACGTTCGCTGTAGGGAAGTTCCACTGTATATATATATATTTATATATATATATAGGGTGTAACAAGTTCGACGGCCTATTAGGCGTTTCTGGAGAACTGGACCTATTTGAAATTAAGATTATATCATTGTTTGAAATTATCTACCGATCAGAAATAATCTTGGAGCCTCAGAGCCTAGGATTCTTGAGTATTTTGTCTACAAAATTCCATGCTCTCATTGTGAATTGAAATATATAGGACAGACATCAACAACACTACAACAA
This sequence comes from Hippodamia convergens, assembly GCA_038502775.1. Classification (NCBI taxonomy): domain Eukaryota; kingdom Metazoa; phylum Arthropoda; class Insecta; order Coleoptera; family Coccinellidae; genus Hippodamia; species Hippodamia convergens. Next base: position 48,175,208 of record CM076609.1, read on the forward strand.
CGAATCAACCTGCACAAAAGTAATATTAGATTAAAAAAAAATCATTGTGCTTTAGCGAAACACTCTATAGAAACTGGACATATATCATCATTTGAGGAAGTTGAAGTGTTGGACTGTGAAACAAACATCAGGAAAAGAACATTATTAGAAATGATCAGAATTGCACAAAATGATGATAGTATTAATTCAAACAAAGACGTTGATTCCTTGAGTTCTGTCTATGCCCTACTGATTGATATTGACAAAAATTTGAAACATAATAACCGTGTTAACCCTCAAAATGAGAATACCATCACTTGAGAAAAGTTTAGATAGAATTTTATTTTGGTTATTCATAAATTTTATTGAAACTCAAACTACTGAAAATGCAAAGGTCACATATTTCTATATTCTACTGAATGCCAAAATATTTGTCATCTATTAATGATTACTTTCATCATTTTCCTTGAAATTTAAAGAACTGATGGTCTCTGATGGCTCTGATGATAAAAATTTCAATTATCGATCTTGAATTTTATCTCACTTTCGTGAGTTTCATATATATGTATATGTATATATAATAATTGTGACTTTTCTTGCTGATTCATACTGATTGTAGTGTCTCCTGATGAAGGCTTAAATAAAGCTGAAAGCTTGAGTTCAAAGAAAAAAGAGATTTCTCATTAGACTGCAGTCCCAAATAATACATTTTTACTATATACAGGGTGAGTCGGGAGGAACGGACCAAACTTCAGGTGTGTATTCTGCAGGTCGAAATAATTCCAAAAAACTCATATGTTGTTATCCGATTCTCATTTGTTTTCAATCTATAGGGTAATTAGAATATTTAAATAAGGTCAACCATTATTCAGTTCAAGAGTTTCTCGGACTATGGATTGGTCGCTGTGGTCCGTATTAGTTGGCCTCCAAGATCTCCAAACCTCACACCATTGAACTAATATTTGTGGGGCTGGTTCAAGAACGAGGTATACAAAGTTAAAGTTGACACTCGGGATGTTCTCAGTCGACGCATTAGAAATACGGCATTGCTTATCAAAGCAATCAGAAAGCGAATCAATCAGAAAAGTGTCGAGAGCCCTTCGCAGACGAATGTGTTGCGAGGTTAATGGCGGGATTTTCGTGCATTTATTAAAATAATGCTATAAATGAAACCATTTTAATATAGAAAATGTTGTTTTTCATAATGACGCTATAGTTTGAGAACAAATGAAAATCGCATAACAACATATGAGTTTTTTTATATTATTTCGAGCTATAGAATACACACCTGAAGTTTAGTCCGTTCCTCCCGACTCATTCTGTATATATATATATATATATATATATATATATATATATATATATATATATATTTATATATGGCTAATGACCCTGGCAGTCGAAGCCAAAATAATTAAATAAAAAAAAATAAAAAAATATTTATATATCATTCATCCATTATCTTGATGTGCTATTGGTTTCAAGATTCGATTTTAGATACAGTTCTAGCAATAATAAGGAGAAATTTGTTATACAGCCGTTAAACTTTCACCTACATACCGGTCATTAAAGCTTTCAAGTTCAAGTGAGATACAGAATAGGGTATTCCTTTGCTTTCGATTCTCTGCGTTACGTTTTCGTATTCGTTTACCATGAAAGCGGAAGATATAGAATCCTATCACAGATTTCCGCACGTAGGGATGTAAGGGAGCGTATAGTAAGCCTTAGGCCGGGTCCAGACGAGTGTTATGTAAAGCGTAATGTAATGCGAATTCTTGCGTTTGGACAGCTCTTCGAGCATTATGCGTAACGCTCTCAACGAGGAATTCGCATTACATTACACCCGTCTGGACCCGGCTTTAGGTATATTATAGTCAAGACACTATACATATTCGAAAACTGACACTTGGATTGTTGTAGAATATACCACCATCATATAGCTAGTCAATGCAACAAATTATTTAATTATTTTTAATTTGGTAAAACGATCTAAAGGCAACCGATTCATCTGGCCCAACTTTGAAAATAGGTAGATTAGGTACCAGGTAAAAATGGATCATAGTGAGAAAGTTGAATGCGCTAATGAAGCCTCAATTTATCATAGAGTTTGTTTCTCTTCAACTTTTTATGGAAAAGCTCGTTATACCTATTCTTTTTTTAATGTTGATTTCATCTTATTTACTTAATAAGACAATGTTCAAAAATTAATTACTAGGTACTTCTTCAAATTAATCCTAAATATCCAAGTTTCACATTTCAAAGTTGAAATAAATAAATGGTTTACTTCGCCCAAGTGGGGACCCATTTTATTCAAGTTTTGAATGAAAAATTGTACCCCCAAAATAATTCAGTTACTGTTATAATACCCATCTTAGAGTAATTTTCTGAACAAGAAATGCATCTTATTCTTTTAAATAAATGCAATGAAAGTCCAAAATCAATCAACTCCACTCCATTTTACAGTAGCGACTTATTTACTACGAAAAAAATTGGAATCTTCATAAAAACTGTTCGATAAAAGCCAGATGGGCAGCCAAAATTAGTTCTGTTGCTTATGGGATCACTTCATACGTCAAATATCGTGATATATTTCGAGACAGATTGAGAGCATCTGCTGGAACACAATAGTCTTTCACCTGCCCGTGGCGTTTCGACGGCTGTACCCACGCTTATGTCGGGCTCTTCAATCGGCAATCGGCAGTTGAAGATCTATGCCTCTCCTATAAATCTAAAACGAGGGTGTTGTCATCGCCAACATTGATAATTTTATCTTTTGTTAAATACAAATAGTGAGAATGACGATTTTGTCCAGTGGGTGGATTGTTATGCGGGTATGAGGTTGCATGACTCCATTCTACCGTTTACACTTAGTTTCTGTGTCTTTTCATTCATTTTTATGCATAAAAAAGATTTTCAGCCAATTATAATCAAATGATTTTCACTGGTTTTGATAGTATGAAAGATGTTTTCAACCTCCTACTTTTTAACTCGATAAGCGCTTTAGATCAAATTTGATGTAGAATCGGAAAAGAATCGTCTCCCCGTTTTTCATATACATACTTAGGGCCAGTTTCCTAATTAATTTTAAAGTCCCATCAATTTTAAAGCTCCTTTAAGTTCAACATTTCGGTTTCATAACACATTTCAGGTTTTCAAAGCCACTTTATATTTAAAGGCCTAATCTCGGGACTAGCAGCTAAAGTATCCTTTAACCCTGAATAAATAAATAAATTCCTAACCTGTTGTGTCCAAATTGTCAATTGTCAACTCATTTGAGGTTAGTTACTTTTTATTTATGTTGTGTTTTATTTCGAAATCAACTTTCACAACAAATGATAATGCACAAGAATATATGTAGTATAAAATTTGAATAATAAAAATGAGAAATTTTGAGATAAGACATTTCGGAATGAGAAAACGGAGTATGGAAACGTAGATTTCCAATTTCGAAATTTGGAATGAGACTACAATTAGACACCATACGGCTCATTATAGTTGCAACTCACTGTTGCAAATGATATCACTGACATGTTTCCTATCAATTTTGAGAAGGAATTAGTTCGTAATCAACAAATTATTGCTAATGCAGTTAATGGGAAACATGTTAGAAATTCAATCATAACAGGTCATTTTGCTATATTGAGCATTCTTATTTTGATTTCTAAATCTCATGATATTAATTTAAGTTTGGGATTGGTCTTTTCCGCCAAATTTCTTGGTCTATATTTGAAATTTGAACCTGAACGTTATATCCACAGGACATGAAAATAACCTAACCTCCTTCAATTTCAAGATGGCTGTGGTAAAATACAACTGCAACTGTCTATTTTAGGTCAAATGAAACGATTTCAGTTATGCCAACATACAACATTTGACCTAGAGGCTTCTTTACGTCCCATTTGATTTCATTATGAAATTGGGTGGACTTTTAAAGTGAGCTTTAGCTTAAAGTGTACTTTAACTAACTTCAGGGCGAGCTTCAGGGGTTCATTATGAAACTAACCCTCAGCCAGCTTTCCACCCTTTTCCCGCACGCATCTCAATTCGGAAAGAGTCACACAGTGGCGTAGTGAAGGGGGGCAAGGGGGGCATCATGCCCCGGGCGCTAGTCATGCAGGGGCGCCAAATGGTTAGCAGAACAAAAAAATTGCTGGAATAAGTAGGAGTTACTGCAGCTAAACAAGACTCAATCGTTGTGACATACTCTGGACTAATTGAAAACATATATTTGTTTTCCTCAAGATGGAGAAATAAAAAAAATGCCGTGAATAAAAAACCGTCAAACGTGAATCTGAAATACAATGGGGCGCCAGAATATAAGCGGTGAGGGGGTGTGATAATATGCCGCAAAATACCCAGAGAATTAGTTAGAGATGTTGGTTTCTCTGCCGAAAGAGAAATTTCTCGCATTATGAAGAGCATTCTTGATCGTCTCCCATGAGAAATATGTTTACGACTAAGATCCGTTTGCACCATCGTTCCTTAAAGTTAAGGATCCCTTAAATATTGACAGTTGCACGACTGTCACTCAAATGAAATTCTTACGTAAGGGACCTTAGAATATAGAACAATATTTTATTATCTATGTAGAGACTCTTAAACAGTTCTATCTAGTGATATTTCAGTTTTTCATGTTGTTTAACTTCACCCTAGTTCAATAAAGCCTTTTCATTGGCTGATACAGATGATAGTTGTCATTTCCCTAACCTATAGCTTTACTGTCAATTTGACGATTTCATGCTAGTTGAAAGTTCAAATTTTTTCCTATAATTTCATAGAAAACAACAAATGTTCAGTCAGTTTGACAAATTATTTTAGGTTATAATCCCATGCTTAAATTTGAGGTTAGGTTTAAGGATCGAAACGTCACTTAAATATTTAAGGAGCTATGGTGCAAACGGATCTAAGTGACCCTGATATACAATTTGAATTCTTACTAGTTATTAAAAATTTATAACAAAGATAATGTTGACAAGACCTTGAAGAAAATTGTGAAAATTTGGGTGAATTTTATAATACTGTTTCAACGGAATAGAATTCTTTAACGAATTAGGTGATAGCAAAATGTGACCCCGCACTAGAAAAGAAATTCAATCTTGATCTCCTTTCGAATTTCTGACTTTTATAAGCTGGCATGGAGAATATATTTCCAAACCTGATGAGAGTTTCACTTGCTAGCTGCAACGATCAATTCCAATTACTTCTGACATATCTACGATCAACGATGGGACAAGATAGCCAAGTGACTTGGCAGTTTCAAGTGTTGAAAGAGAAAATTTTGAAATGATAAACTTTGATGACATTATTGATGAATTTGATTAATCAAAAGCAAGGAAAATTCATACATAGTATTAAGTTATATTAATGTACAACTCGTATTTTATATTATTATTAAATTTTTATAGATGATAAATATAAACCTTGATATAAACCTTTTTAAAGTTTTAAAACTGCGTTTCTATAATTATTATTTCATAAGTATAGTATATAAAACGAATGAATGAATAAAGTATATCTTGAAGTAATTCTAGATGATCATATGTACAGGATGTACTAAGTTCGACGGTCTATTAGGCGTTTCTGGTGAACTGGACCTATTTGAAATCTGAAAATTAGGATTATGATATTGCTTGACAGTATCTACCGATCGAAAATATTCTTCGAGCCTGACCACTTTCAGTTATACAGAGGATGAAAAAAAAGTACAAACCGTTTTCACATTGTGGAAATATTGTACATTTTCAGAATTGTGAAAAACCCGTCACAGGTGTTCCAAATGTTGGTTCGAAAATTGGGATCAAGATTGGCCCATAACTTTCGTTTTTCGAATTAGAACCCTATTTTTTATCATTGCGTTGGATTATGCGAAGAAAAATGTTGACAATGTTCCAACATGTTAATGCTTTTAAAATCAATAATTCTTGAGTTATGCAGGATTTCCAGATTTCATGTCGTAGGTACCCTCAAATTCATAGAATCTGTTTCATATCAACAATGACCTTGCTCATAGAAAATAAATTATTCAAATAACTCACTAGTGACTACCTCTTTTCTGAATTCATTTATCATTGTTGATATGGAACAGATTTCATGAATTTGACGCTACGTACGACATAAAATCAGAAAATCCTAAATAACTCAAGAATTGATAATTTCAGGAGCATCAACGTGTTTGAACATTATCATCATTTTTCTTCGCAAAATCCAATCATCAAAAAGAAGGTTCGAATTTGAACAACGAATTTTAGAACCAACATTTGGAACACCCTGTGACGGGTTATTCAAAATTCTGAAAATGTACAATATTCTTACAGTCTTCGCCTTCAAAAATGTGAAAACAGTTTGTGCTTACGATATCTAGGTTAGGAATAACAAACATAATACCGAATATTCTTATCCCCTTTTTTCTTCAGTTGTTTTCTCGATACTTTAGAAAGTATTTTGACGAATGCAACGATTTGAGTACGAATGTTTTCAGAATTGCATACTCTATCAAATTCCAAATTCGAAAACAGAATATATAACTGAAAGTGGTGAGCCTCCAAGAATATTTTAGATCGGTAGATAATGTCAAACAATAACATAATCCCAATTTTCAGATTTCAAATTGGTCCATTTCTTCAGATACGCCTAATAGCTCGCCGGACTTGGTACACCCTGTATACATTACGAAATCTGTTCTTGTTTTCTTCACTTCATTTCAAGGTCTTGCTTGAGCCTATGACTTTGTTCATCTTACTTAATTGATTTGGCTAATTGCGAGTATATTTCACATATAATATTATATGCCATTATGAATTCAGAAGGGGGGGGCGCTAAAAAAGTTTTTTGCCCCGGGCGCAAATTAAGCTCACTACGCCACTGGAGTCACATTTCCAAACAGTGTGGGAAAAGGATTAGCAGGGGTTTTTCCCGCACACTTTCATTAAAAAATAAACTGAATTATGATAAGTCTCTATGCACCGAACGTCAACGATGGGAGTACTATGGTAACGACATGTAGTGCAGAATTACGTTCGACAATAATTATGAATTTATACCGGTTATCAAATTTGATCTGTGTGTTGAATTCAAATCGATCTCATATGGAGGCGCTTGTAGAAAAAATACTGTTCCTATCTTGATAGGAAAATAACTATTTAGAGGTTGACCGTGTTTATTACATTATTATTATTAATATTAATAAAAAAAATTAGGAAAGAGGAAATCGTCGCATGGAAATTCCTCTCGGAAATCTGTTATAAAAATCATCAAATACAGAGAAATCAGAAATGTGAATTTTTATCATATTGATGATGAACCCCGAAAATTCAATCGTGAACGTTTATTTCTGAGATCCTGTATAAGTTGCCTATTCGGAAAATCAAACACACTCATATTTATATGATTAATCATATTTTCCCGAACAATAGACTCTGAAAATTTTCATCTAGGAATCAAATTTATATCCTATTTTGAAATTTCTTTCCGAATCCATCAGCATGATTTAAAGTACAAAAATAGCTTATTCTGAAATAAGTTGCAAAATGGGAATGATTTCGTGTTGGAATTCTGCCACGAGTATTAGACGATATTTTCTCTATTTCAGTCAAGTTTTGTGAAATAGTCTTGAAATTGAATTAAATATTCAGATCATACATCTTTAGTGACTTTTGAATTGTATCTTGGCAGTTGGTATGAATTTCGAAATTTACAGATTACAGAATTTGAGTTGATTCGATTTAAAAATTGATAGGATCGGGGGTCAGTACTGACAAACACAAAACGAAAAATAAAACTCAAAACAATGCTGTAATTAGTTCATTACAGCACGGCTTCCAGTAGTGTAATGAACTCAATACAATACTGAAATAGAGAAATATATGTACCTTTCTTGTTAAATAAGATCAATGCTTTCTTTGATTTTTGTGAACCCCTGCTTCTGAGACCCACGAGCCGCCACTGGAACCTATCACAGTGTTTCACAACACATCCGACAAATTTCAACCACATATCGACTGTTACGAAAGAAGTTGGTTCCTAAAAAAAGTAATAAGATTCCTACAGAAATCAAGTCAAAACTTGAGTTTCACTAATGAATTGAAAAATGAATAACAATATTTTGCCTTCATCATCGTAATATTAGAACATGCCTTAGGAATTTATTGTAGCAAATTTTGTACCAAACAAAATACGCAGAATTTCTAGTTTTTTCATTCTGATAAAAACATGTAAATGTGGTTAAAATTTGTCGGATAAGTTGTGAAACACCCTTTATATGAAAAAAACAAGAAGAAGAGGTCTTCATAGTATTGAAAAAAGGAAGTCAGATGCAGCAAAACTCATTCAAGAGTCAGAAGAGAAACAATATGGTTGTGCCGATAAAAACTGTCTGAATAAAAATATTTCAACAATTATTAGGTATTATGATTGCATAACGACCCTTGAAATGACGTAAGGGTAATAAGTATGTTGGATGCTTTCGTCTGATCGATGATTGCTATGATTAATTCGATTCAGTCCAATTTACGCATATGACGTCAAAAAAATTCTAATGAACTTGTCATGTGCTTTCCTCAACCATATTGAATAAATTAGTCATATTTGACATGAGGGGACTCTAGGTCTCATTTCCAAAACATTTGCAAACAAATGAATCACTCACTTTAACAACCATTTCAGGACGTATTCTCGAAATTTTTATTCGATCAAAATTATTAGATCCGAATATCATTTTCTATCACAATTGTCTGAAGAGGTATTAATTCCGCAATCTCACATTTGCTTTCTAAGGTCATCTTCAAAGAGAAGGAAATAGCTACATTTCATAGCTTCCTTGTTAGTTTTTGCTATATGCCGGCATTTACTGCTTCGTCATTAGCTGTTTGGTTTTTATCATATACAGATAAAATTATGAAAAATGTTTTATGGAATATGATAGTCTGGAAAATATTTTGAAGTATAAACAACATTTCAACTTCTTGTGTGGCTTAATAAGATAAACTTCACCATATTTTTGACTGCGAAAGTATCGTAGTTTATTTTGTAAACAGTTGGCCGTTAGAAAAATTTGCATAAAATCATATACATATCTTCACTTTTCTTGTTAAGGCAATCATAAGAATTACTGAGAAAACAGCCTATGAATTATTGTCTGACAAAAACTAAAGATGTTTAAGTGTAAATATATCAACTTTCATATGTAGAAATGACTCTTTTTCAACCTTTTGTTGAACCGATTTATTCTCCCAGAATCCTATTATGAAAATATATAAAACGTATTAATATTGATGGTAATTAGTTTGTTTAACTCCAGTGTCCGAAGCAATACAATTTCTTTTTGGTATAAGTAGTTTTCATTCATACGGTACTTAGTTCACAACAGAAAAACAGAATAAACCGCAAAATACAGGGTGTCCAAGTTCGACGGCCTATTAGTCGTTTCTGAAGAACTGGACCTATTAAAAATCTGAAAATTGGGCTTATGATATTGTTCGACATTATCTACCGAGCTTAAATATTCTGGAAGCCTGACCACTTTCACCTATAGAAACCTATAGAACACTATCATCATTTTTCTTCGCAGAATCCAAAGCAAACATGAAAAAAATAGGGTTCTAATTCGAAAATCGAAAGTTATGAGCCAATCTTGATCCCAATTTTTGACCCAACATTTGGAACACCTGTGACGAATTTTTCAAAACTCTAGAAATTTACAACATTTCCTCAGTCTTCGACTTCAAAAATGTGAAAAGGGTTTGTGCATAAGATATTTAGAATAGAAATAACAAACATATTACCGAATACTCTTATCTCCCTTTTTACTACAGTTTTTTCTTCATATTTTGAAAAGTATTTCGACGAATGCAACGATTTAAGGAGGAATGAAGAGAATTGAATACTGAATCAAAATTTTAACAGAATGTTCTAGCTCGGTGGATAATGTCGAACAATATCATAATCCCAATTTTCAGATTTCAAATAGGTCCAGTTCTCCAGAAACGTCTAATAGGCCGTCGAACTTGGTACACCCTGTATACACAAGTATACCCATAAAGCTAAACGCTGTCCATGGGAAAAGAAACAATTTCAAACATATATTGAGAAAAATATAAAGAATGTAGCTAAGCTACATTGATGCTCTACTGAATTATTGGATAGTTGATGGATTTTAATTTGAGAAAAAATTATCGGAAGTAATTGCACAAGTGCATCAAAATAACCTATAATTTTGCATGACAGCGTGTTGTCTAAAAACTGCATGAATTCATTTTCATTTTTATAGAAAGAGCCCGAGACCGAAGGTGGAGGGATTAAGGCTTAAAATTATTAGGTTATGGGTTCGTCATTGGCGTCAAAATGGTTATTTACAAAAGAAGCCTGGATGTCGAAGAACAGTTTTAGATAGTCGTCAAATGAAAATACCTACTCGTGAAATCTTTACACAGAACCTCTATAGTCCAAAAGTTGTAGTGTGGTGTGAAGAAGGATCAGGCCCGGTCTGGTCAGGTCGGCAGGTAGGCGATAGCCGAGGGCCTCCAAAGCGAAAAGAATTTATGTGAACAAAATGTTTGAAAATAAGTATATTATTTATAGGATTTGAACAATTTTCACATCAATTTAAAAGTTATATAAAATTTTAAAATACTCTAGGTGAACAATTCTCAGTTGAAAAGAAGACAAAGATTTGGAAAATTCGATTTGGCACTTGAATCTGAAAAAAATTTCCATGGTATCTGCAATGCCAGCGGAAAATTTTCCAAGTGTTTTGCATGCGCCTCCTCAGTTATTTCTGAACTCTCTTTGATCAAGTTTGTTCCTAACTTAAATGTAGCTTATAAGTTTATCCTAGCGATATCTTGTCTAAATATCTCATGTGAAAAGGTGTTATACAAGTTAAGAATAGTCAAGGGTCGTCTCAGGTCTAATTCAGGCCTAGACTTTATGTCTAGCCGTATTTTCATGGACAAAGATGAGATAATTACTGTCGTGACCAGGAGTAGTGATAAACTTACCAGAAAACTGATAGGATAGTTAGAATTGTTAATTTTTGAACTACTACTGAGCCTAGAATATTTATCACATTTATATTATAAACTACTTTCGACCTAATTATATCATACCTAGGTCTCGGAAACGTCCAAATATGTTTTCATTCTGTAAACGGTGTTTTGAACAGATTAATGTTGTCTTAAGATGCCCATAAAATCTGCAAAAATAATAAATACGCCAGCCTTCGCGGCGTTATCAAATTATTTTTTCCGAGAACATAACGTTTTTATTGTGTCATTTGTAAGAAAATTTCCTTAAAAATATTTTTCCGACTACCACTTTTTTCTATTCAAAACCAGCAGCGAACTGCAGCGTGTTATATGTTAATTCTATTCCATTTATTTTAATTTGTATTGTGACAGTGTGCTTTCCTTCAGAGATATACGATATGATTTTGTGTCTTGAATTAAAGGAGGCTCTTTCCCGGAGTGAAAATTTCGTGTTTTCGGGATTAAAGAAATTTTTGGGTTATCATATCATATAAGAAAACGCAGAATTGTTTTCAATTCATGGAAGGGGCCTCAAATCAGCATCCAGCCGAGGGCCTCCAGTTGAGATAGACCGGGCTTGAAAAGGATCTTTTGGTATTATTGGTATTCTCAGAATATGTCGTTGTTTTTGGTCCTGAAAAATATTCTGTTTTCTTGTGTTATAACATGTTTGGTTTATCTATGGGAGATGATTGCCTTTCAGTGGGGTCCCGTAGCGGTCTTCAAACATCTGAAGTGCCGAAAAATCATCACCTGGAAGGTCGTATTCGGTTTGAAAAACCCTCACGACCAGAGAGCAACAGTTTGTGGATTTTGAATTTGAATATCGAAGGAATTTCGAAGGACAAGTGTGAATACGTCTCCAAATTAGATGATGAACATGGTATCGAAGTGATTCTTCTGCAAGAAACCTACACGGCAACAGAAAAAAATCTTCGTGAAATAGGACAGTTGAAAGTAATGTATTAATTGATTTTTTACAAGTTTAGCTCGTCATGTTAAAAAATTTTCAGTTCGTAATTTTCAACACATTCGGAAAGGGGAAATTGATGGAGTTTTTTTCATTTATTTCAAATTTTGTGACATTTCTGTATAAATATTTATAAACCTCCGAACATTATTTGGCCAAGAAATCTGAATGTTGATGTTTTTTAAAGTAGCAAATGCATTTCTAAAATACATTTGATTCATTCTGAATAATCGGTTTCTTTTCTGCTTTTGTCTTTTTTCATTTCAGATTAAGAATTGCGAGTCGTTTTGGGAAGAATTTGTTTATCCGAGTTCATCGACGAATAACATGAAGATGATCACACTGATGTCTTTCAAGATTTTCCTGATATTTTATATTTTATGTTATTTTTTTCACGGGGAGACAGGTATTTTCGGCTGGGGTTTTTTCCCCTGGCTGTATAGTATCGTATGATACTAGTGATGATAGTATCGTATGATTCTATAGTATCATACGAAGAATGTTATGGCACCCCGTTTTTTTACCTCAGCTTAGGTACTTTTTGTTTCAACATTTATTGTATTATTTTAGCTCTCTTCTTCAAAAGAATATATACAGGGTGTACCAAGTTCGACGGCCTATTAGGCGTTTCTGGAGATCTGGACCTATTTGAAATCTGAAAATTGGGATTATGTTATTGTTTGACATTATCTACCGATCAAAAATATTTTTGGAGCCTGGCCACTTTCAGTTATACAGGGAATGAAAAAAAATGTTCAAAATTTTTTTTCTGTCTTTTTGTTTTCGAATTTGATAGAGTATTCAATTCTGAATACATTCGTACTCGAAACGTTGCATTCGTCAAAATACTTTCCAAAATATCGAGAAAAAACTGAATAAAAAAGGGAGATAAGTGTATTCGGTATTATGTTTGTTATTCCTAACCTAGATATCGTAAGCACAAACTGTTTTCAAATTTTTGAAGGCAAAGACTGTGGAAATATTGTACATTTTCAGAATTTCGAATAACCCGTCACAGGGTGTTTCAAATGTTGGTTCAACAATTGGGATCAAGATTGGCCCATAACTTTCGTTTTTCAAATTTGGACCCTATTTTTTTATGATTGCGTTGGATTATGCGTAGAAAAATGATGATAATGTTCCAACATGTTAATGCTCCCAAAATTAATAATTCTTGAGTTATTCAGGATTTCCGATTTCAGGTCGTACGTACTGCAAATTCATAGAATCTGTTTCATATCAACAGAAGATAAATTATTCAAATAACTCACTAGTGACTTCCTCTTTTCTGAATTCATTCATCATTGTTGATGTAAAGCAGAATTCATGATTTGAAACAGAAACTCTTAAATAACTCAAGAATTAGTAATTTTAGGAGCATCAACATGTTGGAACATTATCATAATTTTTCTTCGCAGAATCTAATGCAATCATAAAAAAATAGGGTTCTAATTTCAAAAACGAAAGTTATGAGCCAATTTTGATTCCACTTTTCGAACAAACATTTGGAACACCCTGTGACGGGTTATTCAAAATTCTGAAATTTGTACAATATTTCCACAGTCTTTGCCTTCAAAAATTTGAAAACAGTTTGTGCTTACGATATCTAGGTTAGGAATAACAAACATAATACCGAATACACTTTTATCCCTTGTTTATTATTATTTTTTCTCGATATTTTGGAAAGTATTTTGACAAATGCAACGTTTCGAGTACGAATATATTCAGAATTGCATACTCTATCAAATTCGAAAACAAAAAAAGCAGAAAAAAAAATGTTTGAAAGTGGTCAGGCTCCAAGAATATTTTAGATCGGTAGATAATGTCAAACAATAATATTATCCCAATTTTCAGATTTCAAATAGGTCCAGTTCTCCAGAAACGCCTAATAGGCCGTCGAACTTGGTACACCCTGTATATATATCTCTATAGCGTTATACGCCTTGCGGTGCCTAATCTCCATTTGTCTCGGTCCTCCCAGTCCCCTGGTCTGAGATTTCTCGTTGACATTGCCTTGATGATTCCTTTTATCCAAGTCATTTTCGGTTTTCCTCGTTTTCGATGTTCTAGTGGGTTCCAATTCATTATCTGCTTTGGTATCCGATGTTCACTCATCCTCTGCACATGGCCATACCAGCTGAGTTGTTTTTTCTGTATATGGTCCAGTATGGTCGTCTTCTCAACGTTCATTATTTCTCTTATCGTTATATTTGGGATATGCTGGAGCTTTGATATTCTTGCTGAACGCCGCCAAAAATCCATTTCTAGGGATAATAATCTTTGCTCCATTCTTGATGTCAGCTGCCATGTTTCACATCCATATAAAACAACGGTTTTGAAGATCATGTTGAAAATTTGATCTTTTTTTTCTCTAGAAATCCTACTGGACCATAGTACGGAGTTCAGTGCTCCAATGATCTTTTTTCCCTTTATTATTCGTTCTTCTATTTCTGGTTCTGTTCGTCCGCTTCTTGTAATTTTTGTTCCCAAATATGTGTATGCTCCAGTGATCGGTATTTGTCTTCCGTCTTCGAGTAGTAAATCTCCGAATTCTGATCCGACGCCTATGTACTTGGTTTTCTGCATATTTACCTTTAATCCCCATTTTTCATACTCTGATATCAGACGACGAGTCATAAAATCCAAATCATTTTTGTCCTGAGAAATTACCACCTGGTCATCTGTGAAATGTAGTGTGTACAAAGTTGAATGATCACTTAGTTGAATACCCATTTCCTTACGCGATCTCCTCCATCGTCTTAATGCTTCGTCCAAATAGATTTTGCATAATGTTGGCGATAGGCTGCAACCTTGTCGCAGACCCTTTGTGACGTTGAAGCTAGAGGAGAACTGGTTGTTGATTTTGATTTTCGATGAGTTTTTCATAGGGTTTTTTTACTGCTCGAATTAGAGTTACGTTTATAGAAGTCTTTTCGAGCACTTGCCACAGTTTACTGATAGGGATATTGTCGTAGGCTTTTGTTAAGTCCACGAACAGTAAATGGGTGTCTCTACCAGTTACCATTTTTTTTCATTCAACTGGTTCAGTGTAAAAATATGTTCTATACATGACCGTCCTGCCCTGAACCCAGCCTGCTGTTCTAATTCATATGGTTGATATTCTTTTTCGATTAGACCTTGCCATATAACCAGCTGAAGACACTTGTCACTGATATACATCGATAGTTATGGCAGTCAGTCTTACTGCCCTTTTTATGTATTGGAGTAATCCATGCTTCTTTCCATTCATCTGGTACATTTTATCCGTTCAGGTATTTAGTAAACAAAACCCCAAGCATATGCCATAATTTCCTGGTTCCATTTTTCATTAGCTCTGCTGGGATATCCCCAGGTCCAGAAGCTCGTTTGTTTTTCATGGTTTTAAGGGCATTCTTCACTTGTTCTTCAGAGATTTCTTCTTCTATATCTTGAACCATATAGTGGTTGGGAGATTGAATGATAAACTCGTTTCTATTTTCTCTGAGTTCCTTCTCATAATGTTCCTTCCATTCATTTATTGTTATAGATTATATATTAGTTCTTACTGTCTGTTCCCTTCTCAAACTTCTAATAAATTTCCATGCTTCTGACGATCTACTTCCACCCCCATATAAGTTTCCATCTCAGTACACTTACGTTCCCATGTTTCATTTTTATAATTTATTATTATTTTTCTGAATTTCGATTGTTCGTTTCCTAATTCCTAATTTATACTGCCGATTTTGCGAATTCTGTTAGGAATTGTCGGTATCATTTGTTTGCTGATGACAGTCAGATTTATTGTCGTTTTCATCCGGATGAGGCCCCGGCTGCGTGCTCTCTTATCAACAGTGGCCTGCTCTCGATCATGCAATTCGCCAAAAATCACAACCTCCATATCAATCCCAACAAATCGAACCTCATCTTTTTTGGCAGTAAATCTGCTCTTTCTAAGGCTAAAATACCGGCAATAACTATTATGGGTACAATTTACAGCCTCAAGAAGTGGTAAGAAACCTCGGTTTATATGTTGATAGCCGATTGAAATTTTCGAACCATGTTTCTGGCTGTATTCAAAGAGCCTATATGGCACTGAAACTTTTGTATAGTTGTCGTCACTTTTTGAATAGAGGTTTGAGGTCGATGCTGTGTAATCAACTCGTGTTGTCGTGCTTTGATTATTGCGATGTAGTGTATGGTCCTTTTCTCGATAAGTTCGATTCATCTAGAATTCAATCGGTGCAGAATCGGTGTTGCCGTCTGGTTCTGGATTTAAGGAGGTCTGTCCCAACTTCGAGCTACATAAATAGTTTAAAATGGCTTAACATGAATAATCGCGGAAAATTGCACTTCATGTGCTTTGTTCATAAAATAATTAAATTAAAACAACCTTCATACTTGTACCGAAAAATAAATTTCAGACATAACATTCACTCGGTGAATATCAGAGACCAGTCAAATGTTGATATTCCTCGTCATTATACCGCAAAGTTTAATAGTTCATTTTCATACCAGGCACCCCACATTTATAATTCCATCGATAGTAACATAAAAATCAGATCAATGAGTAGCTTTAGACTTCATATCAAAAACTTAATTTTATTCGGCCAGGTTTCCACATCCCAGAGGATATAGTCGTAAATACTTATATTATTCTATTGTATAGTATTGTCTTTATTTTAATAGAGGTAAGCCTTATTTTTTGGAAATCTGAGTATGTGTATATGTTCATTTTGTAGATAAGTAAAAGTGTAAGAATAGCTTTAGCTAAACTTTCGCCTAATAAAGACGGTTATTATATACTATTCTATGTCTTCATTTTTTGTGTCAAGCCAGATATGATATGCCCTTTGTTTATTTGCTTTTGACTTTCTAGACTTTCATTCCATGTAAGATTCGGGTTGTAACTATGATGTTTTGACGTTATGGTAGTGCTTCCAATGCAGCGGTTTTCAGTGAATTCTTGATGTGGGAATATAAGATGTGTGTTTCTTGGTCTAAAACTCGAATGTCTAATTTTTGATCTAGTCTCATCTGGTAAAGCCCCTTTATACTTTCGTCATAGAACCCCTCTAAATTATATTTTCTTCTATCCGACTCCCGTTCTGAACGCTCATCAGTATCATTCGACCGTGATTGAAGGGAGAGCTTTTCACGTGAAATCTCAATACGTCCTTTCAGAAAGTAGTGGTCAGATCCGCACTCTTTGCCCCTGTATACCCTAACATCTTTTACTTTCCACGATGTTTGCTCCCTCGTTATGATATAGTCTATAATAGATCTTAGCTGTCTCGAGTCCTGATACCATGTGCACTTGTGAATTTCCTTGTGAGCAAAGAAACCATTTAGAATCTTCAGATCATATTGTTTGCAGAAATTAATAGTTCTTCTTCCATTATCATTGAGCACATCTTCACCATGATTTCCCACTGTTCTGTCCTTATATTCCTTTCCAGTTCTAGCATTCATATCCCCCATTAAGAGGATTTCCCTCTGTCTTCCTATTTGTAGCAGAACTTCTTCCAACTTATCGTAAAATTTGTCCTTTTCTTCCAAAGTAGAATCATCGTTTGGTGCGTAAACTCCCACTATGGTGATTTTGCATCCGAACATAATCAGGTTTGCTGTAACTATTCTTTCATTCATATATTTTTGACGCGCAATGAACTACTTCTTTTCGAAATTTTGAAAAATATGTTGAAGTCGGTGGTGATCAAATGAGCTTCACCAACGTCTACATAGAGGACGTGATTTTTAGGAGTTAAAATTGAATCAGCCAAATATTTATAAGTAGTCATAAATCCCAAAGAGTAAGCTGTAATTCAGTATACTTAATAAAAAGTTCGTTTAGTTTACTAAGAATATTTCATTCCAATATTAATGGAGAACCCTGTACCTTTAATACGCCTCAAATCTACAATCGGACAAAATTTATTGCTTAAGGCTTGAAATCATTTATGTTTGTGATGTTTTCGACGATTTTATCTTCTACATATCTATTCTTTATGTTGAAATATATACTTCTCGCAACAATTAAAGGAACAGAAAAAATTTTCCAAATTTTTTTCTGTTTTTCAACAGGCTGTATCTCAGTGAAAAATGGTCGTATGAAAAATAGAATAATCAACTTTTGAAGCCTGAAGACTATAGTTTCTGAATTTATTGGTCAACAATTTTTCAGACTACGGATAGCCATGCGATGTTTGCATCGGTCTAGCCGGCCTTTGGGCCGCATAACCTGTTTATTCAGCCCTAATTTGTTTTTCAATACCCTCGGAAATTACCTTTTTTCTTCGAGATATCCAATTTTGAATGCAAAAGGACCCTTTTTCACTCAACTGCCGATACTGGAGGCCTAGCAAACCAAGAGCCTAATGTACCCCAAAGGCCCCCCTAAAACGATAGATCAATCAGTGAAGCGGTTTTCCTGGACCAATCGATTGAAAATTTTTTTTTATCAAACATGAGAGATTTTTGTGGGAAATTTTCTGCAGAAAAAAACCGGCTCTCAATTTGCTAGGCCTCCAGTAGTTCCGGAGATATCGGCAGTTGAGTGAAAAAGGGTCCTTATGCATTCCAAATGGGATATCTCGAAGGCAAATGGTCATTTCCGAGGGTGGTGAAAAACAAATTAAACCTGAATAAACACGCTATGCGGACTTTGCATCGGTCTAGCTAAAAAAAATTTTCCATGCGTGTAGAGCAAAAATTTGGAAAATTTTAAACATTTTTTCTTCGTGCTTTATTCGAGGATTGCATGGCTGCCGGTACTCTCAAAAATTGTAAACCAATAAATTCAGAAACTAGAGTCTTCAAGCTTCAAAAGTTGATTTTTCTATTTTTCAAACGACCTTTTTTCACTGAGATACAGCCTGTTGAAAAACACCAAAAAATTTGGAAAATTATTCTGTTCCTTTAATTGTTGCGAGAAGTACATTTCATGCTTTTTTCCTTCTGAAGATTATGACATTTCGTCGAATTCTTCTACAGGGTAATTTTTTTTAAGTTTTATTAGAACTTTTCGAGGAAGCAATTTTATTACAAATTCAAGATTTTGTATTTTTTCTTTAGAGTAAATGACCTTGATTTGTAAAATATTTTCAGGCAGAATCTACTTCGTTATTTCAAAAGTAACACCCTGTATATTTTCAAATATTCGAATTCTTCGTTTAATTCTACACCAATTTGATGCATGATATGAGCAATCTTATCAGACAGACACTCTGCTAGACTTAGGAGTACAGGACGTTGTTCGATGGGTGAGAACAAGGCGCTGCTATTGGAGGGATCACGTAGATCGGATGGGTCCAGAGCGACTTGCGAAGTGGGCCAAAACGCAAAATCCAGAAACGAAAAGACCAGTTGGTAGGCCCCCAAAACGTTGGAATGACAGCTGGACATTATTAATGTCACAAGAAGGCACATGACAGAAATGACAGGACTCCGTCCTATTTCAAGAAGAAGAAGAAGAAGATGAGCAATCACTTCTAGCGATTCTTGAGTTATAACATAATTTTCAATTTTTTGTCGGAAAGATTGTCACAAATTAATGTTTATTTCTTCAAAATACCTTATTGTAAAATCGTTTTGGCAATAGTGGAATTAATGTAACAAAATATCAAATGAATAGTCCAAAAGAGTGGCCCCCTCATTCTCCAGACCTCACACTCCTTGATTTTTATCTATAAAGTATTATAAAATGAGAGGTTTATAAAAATAGCATTCATTTAAGAAAAGAGTTTCAAGTAAGGGTAAGGAAATTATCACCTGAGCTCCTATACAGTAGATGGAGTTCGTAGAAGAATGAATAAATGTATGAAGGAAGTGGACAACATTTCGAAAATTTATTTGAATAGCTATTATTAAATTTCTGTTTTGGTTTTTTTTATTGTTAAAAATATTAGTGTGATAATTTTAAACTGATATTCATCATAATGAAAATGGTAAGAATGGCAGTTCCGAACATATAGCCTACTGAAAAACGAGGAGACCAATGAATTCGACTGAGCGAAACCTAACTTTGGTCGTGAAATTCGAATTTTATTCAATGACGGCAAAACTACTGATTTTGAAGACATGAAATGTTTGGCTCACTCTAAGAAGATTTTGACGGGCAATCGATCGGAATCACAAAATTATATGGTTACCGTGAGTTTTCATAGTTTTATCAAGGCTCACTTTGAAGCCCTGTTTCAGACACCCTGTATAAAATTTCCTCATAAAATATACCAGAAACAGTAGCAGTATACTTCATTTCATTCCACTGTTGCAAAAAAAAACATTTTACAATAAGGGAATTTGAAGATATAAAGACTAATTTGTGACAAAATTTCTGAAAATTGCGCTACAACTCAAAAATCGCTTGACGTGGATGCTCACAATATACATAAAATTGGTGTAGAATTGAATGAAAATTTTAAATTTGTCAAAATATACAGGGCTTTTCATTTGAAATAACTAAGTTGACATTCGTTTCCGGAAGTAGATTCTGCTTGAAAATATTTTACCATTCAAGTTCATGTACTCTAAAGCAAAAACACAAAATTTCGAAATTGTGATACAATTGCTTCCTTGAAAAGTTCTAATGAATCATTAAAAAAAGTCACCCTGTATATATCGATGTTTCCCATTAAAAAAATGATGCTTAATTCTGTTCATAAGTTTGTCAAATTAGGAAAAAATATGACCTTTCCGACTGTACACCTATCTACTTTATGTGTATCAATCAACAGTAGAAGAATTGTTATAGCAAGCACCATGGAATTTTTTTTAGAAGTTCAATATCGATTCATTAAAAATATTTTCATGTCCTTCCAGAACGGAATGTATGCGTGATCACCTTTGACGATGTACTTGATGTGGACTAATCATTTAATCTTTCATTAGGATATTGAGACAAAAAATATTCATTATCTATTTTGATATTTCATTATAAATTGTTATATTTCAAGAAGACAAAAATCGGTAACAGTAGTATATTTGGAGAAAAAATCTTCTAATAATCAGGTTTCCCAGATATTTTCACGAAGACTTTCAGTAATAGAGCCAGTCTCTCGGATCAGCTTTCTTCATATTCCGAAAGAAACAAATATAAAGACGGATGATCTCTCGGCAAGTATGAACTCCAGATCCGTTGAGCACACAACGTCTAAAAGTTTGTTTTTTTTCGTGCATAATATCAACAAACTCAATGTTGCTGAAGACGTTCAAAGCATCAGCTTCTCCGTTCTCATCGAATATGTTTTTCCGGGCTTCAATACATTTCATCAAACAGTCGGTTTTCTCTGGGAAACCAAGGAAATTACCCCAATCCAGGTTCGACATATTCAGAGTACTTTGACGAAGGCAGCATTTCGAATTCGATCCCTGAAACAGATTATTCCCAATTTTCTATTCAGTTATAAAAATTTTGAAAAAGGCCGAGTTATTGTAATTTAACCACATACTACATACTAGTTCTATAAATGATGCCTACTGCCCAGCTATCCAGGTGCAAATAAACCGGGAAATAGACATTTTAGAAACGACAATCTCACACTCGAATAAAGTATGTGGGGTAGATATCTGAAGTTGTTAATATACATGTTCAACCTGATCCAGGAAAGGAGCAGATTTTTATTACTCGCTGGTACCTACTCGTATGTTCTATAGATTCTAGATGTTCTAGCTGGCCCGTTCATTTCATTCATTTCAAGACGGTAAAGGTAATCATCTTTGGAGACATGTATCGTTATGATGACTAGGTGAAGCTCACATTGGATGATTTGTGCAAGTCATTTGATTCTCGAATTTTCCGATTTTCCGGAGTTTTTCAAATAAATCTTTCACAGATTCCCAAATATGATTCTTCAACCTCCTTGTATTGGAAAAATTTAACTCAAAAACAGTATCTTGATGATAACTCCCGTCAGATTCAGTTTACGATAACAATAGTTATTTGATGAACTGAACCAGAAAAAATGTGATACAATTCTTTTCTATATATTATATTTTTGGTCTAAGAGCGGTTTGAAGTTTTTAATGAAGAAAAAATGGAGGTTGTTGATGTAAACTGTATCTTAAATTGGGTCAGACTGCACTGTATCTCAGCTATTATTGAAGATGGAGAAATGCGACCCTGTGTCGTTTTTTTGTAAAACTTTTAAATCCACAAACAGAAATATTTCAACTTCTCTGAAATACAGGGCGTAAAGGAGAAATGTGCACTTTTGGACATGATATTATTTCTGGAGCCCTGCATATAATAGAAAAAAATAAAAACTGCTTCAAATAGATATTTTCACGTAGAAGTCAATGGCGTTATAAGAAGAAATTTTTCAGAGCACTGTTTTTGAGATTTAGCACAAACTTTTCAATTCTCAGATGGATGATACTGTATATTTTAACGTCAAATTTTTTGAATTTTTTTTCTGAATTAATGTATCACAACCTCACCTTTATTTAATTCTAAAAATCAAAAAAATTTATTTATTTATTTATTTAATCAAACAGCAAATCCATTTTACGTCATTGAAAATCATTTACAAACTTAAATCTATAATACACATAACTACATGTAAGTACAAAAACCACTGATTCCCAAAGTTATAATTTATTCTGGGCAATAGGTAAAATCAGATTACGAGATGACAGCGAACTAGTAAGAGTTAGCATTCGAAGTGTTTCTTTAGAGAGGAAATAGATATTGAAAATATATCTGCCTTGCATTCGTTTGCTAGCCGAAGTGCTCTTGATAAGGGATTGTGGATACTATAATTAGTTGGAGCAAAGCTTATGTGAAAAACCTCCCTAGTTCTAAGGCTAGTTCTAAGGGCTACAATTGAGTTTCAACCTGCTCATCAGATAGTTGCAATCGATGAGGTTATTGACCAGTTTGAAAATAAGCATAATGTATTATCTCTTCTCAAATCTAAAGATCGTAATCCGATTATCTCTTGATTAAAATTTTCAGTTCCAAAGTATTTCTCAGGAGGAAAGCCTTATTCACTACTCACCGATATAAGAGGCCCACAAGTGCTGTAGTTTTCCCCACATGTCTCTGTCGATAGATTGAATGCCATACACTCTAATATAGAGGTTCTAAGCGGCCCATCGAGTACGAATAGTTTCTCTTCAGAAAAGTTATTTATCATATTCAAAAATATACTCCCATTTTCAGTGAATTCATTATCGTATGATTTACACCTCAAATAACAAAGCACGTTGCTATCTTTTGATTTTTCTGGTAGAGTTTGATTGAATGCGAGCAAATCCATTTTCATCTGAAATATAATCTCCTTCACGCCCTGTAAGAAATATATTGAAATACCTAGCAATGTTTTCATTTCAAACAATTTAATTTTGAATAACAAAATTTACCTCTACTGGGGCTAGTGAAACAGTGGAAAGCATGAGGATGAACGAATAAATCATTTTCAACTATTTCGTTCATGATGAGTGGAATAGAATTACTCGTTTTATTCGAGGAAACAGGTGATTTATTATGTTATGGTTATGGATTATGATTATAAGGTTGAGCAATATAATAATAATGACATTTCACTATGAAAAATTGAATAAATTGCCTGAATTCTGGAAAAATTAATATGATTTTTTTAGATTTCCGCCGTCTTTTAAAAAAAATTAACTTTGAAAAAAGTTTAAGATGGGTTACACAAAACTTTTATTGTACGATCAGAAAACCTTAAAAACGTAAATTCGAACCAATCGAATCACTTCATTTGAAATTTCAACGAATCTCTGTGGCTCCAATTAATTTGACAGCGCTTATTCAGGTAATCCAACTTTTCTGAAACCCACTATTATAATTATTGTGAATATGTAAAACATTGGAGCTTTATTTATTGCATTACGATGAAGGATTTAACGGCCATTTGGGAGAGGGTGCATTATGGATCATTCTCAGCATGGGAGGTCCTAGGGTAAATTTCTGGGGGGGGGTAATTTTTTCCAACAAATATATACCTACACAGAGTGTCCCGCCGGGAGTGCCCATAAGAAGATTATGCAGAAATAATCATTCGATTACTTCAAATTTTGTGTGAAGATATAGAAGTATTCATTCATGATATATTTTTAAATATCGATTACTTCTTTTTTGACTGAAAATGGTATGAACTTTCTCATTTCTAATGGAACACCCTGTATATTATGACTTTTTCGGATATATCTTCCACATTCATTTTATGTTTCATTTCCTATGGCTATAAAGAACCGTTTTCGAGTTATCCACTGTTTTTTAAAGAAAATTACAAATTACTTACAAATACTTCTATCTGAAAAGTTTTATACCGAAACAGATGAAAGAAGGAAGAGATTCAAGGCTAGGAGACTTCTATCCATCATATTCAACTATTAAGCAGTGGGTTTTTGAATTAAAAATAGGTCGTGTGGGCACCTCTGTCGAGCCTTGCTAAGCGCAGTCCGTTGAGGTCACAACTTCAGAAAAGATTGAGAAAATCCATCAAATAGTGTTGGGAGACCGCAGGTTAGAATTTGATGAGATAGCTGAGACCTGTAGGATATTATCTGAACGTATGCCAAATATTCTGCAAAACCATTTGCGCATGGAAAAGCTGTTTGCTAACGCTCGACCAAAATTTGATTCGAAAAGCCATTTATACCTACAATTTGGAGCTGTATGAGCGTAATCCAGAATTTTTGCGTCGAATCATAACTGTTGATGACACTTGAGCCACTACTTTCCTGATAATAAGAAACAGTCAAAACAATGGGTTCGAAAAGGGAAACCAACTCCAATGAAGGCAAAAACAATTTCATCGGCGAATAAGATTATGGCCACTGTTTTTTGGGATCCGAGAGGAATCATATAAATACATTGATTACTTGAAAAGAGTGATACTATCATTGGGCAATACTACACAGAGGTATTGCAACGTTTGAAGAACGAGGTGCAAATTAAACGACATGCGCGAATGCGCGGAACAGCGCATTCGTCGATTGTTGACAAGTCCAAAATCCAAAAAGAGAAAATTAAATTGATGCTGCCTCCTCCCTTTTCTCCAGACTTACCCCAGCCACTACTACCTGTTTCCTAACCTCAAAAAAAAGGCTTGTTATCGCCGCTATCGGAGTTATCGAAGCTGTAAATCAGTAGGTATTGTATTTTGAGGAGCTTGACGAATCTACGTTGGAAACTGGTATAACTTAATCAGAAGACGGTTACGAAGAATGTATCAGTGTTGATGGAGATTATGTTGGAAAATAAAGAAAAAATTTTTTTGAAAACATCGTTTTTCTTAGTCAGGCAAGATGCTTTTCACCCCACCCTCGTAGAAGACGCAACGGATTTTCTTAGATCTGTTGTGGATATGGGTTACCGTAAGTGGAGTCGTTTCAGGGTTCCCTTTATCTAAATTGTACCATTTTCGATATATTCAGTAGGCGTTTCTGGAGAACTAGACTAATTTGAAATATGAAAATCGGGATTATGGTATTGTTTGACATTATCTACCGAGCTAAAATATTCTTGGAGCCTGACCACTTTCAGTTATACAGGGAGCGAAAAAAAAATTGAGAAAATTTTTTTTTCTGTTTTTTTGTTTTCGAATTTGACAGAGTATGCAATTCTGAATACATTCGTACTCTAATAGTTGCATTCGTCGAAATACTTTCCAAAATATCGAGAAAAACCTGAAAAAAGGAGAGAGAAGAGTATTCGGTATTATGCTTGTTATTCCTAATCTAGATACCTTAAGCACAAACCGTTCTCACATTTTTGAAGTCTAAGACTTTGGAAATATTTTACATATTTAGAATTTTGAAAAACTCGTCACAGGGTGTTCCAAATGTTCGGTCAAAAGTTGGGATCAAGATTAGCCTATAACGTTTTCAAATTAGAACCCTAATTTTTTATGATTGCGTTGGATTCTGCGAAGAAAAATTATGATAATGTTTCATCATGTTGATACTCCTAAAATTAATAATTCTTGAGTTATTTAGTATTTTCTTATTTCATGTCGTAAGTTGCGTCAAATTCATAAAACCTGTTTCATAACAACAATGATGAATGAATTGAAAAAAAGGTGTGTCACTTGTGAGTTATTGGAATAATTCATCTTCTATGACCAAGGTCATAGTTGATATGAAACAGATTCAATGAATTTGACGCTACCTATTACATAAAACCAGAAAATCGTAAATAACTCAAGAATGATCAATTTTAGGAGCATTAACATGTTAGAACATAATCATCTTTTTTTTTCCTACAATCCAGCGCTATCATAAAAAAATGGGGTTCTAATTTGAAAAACGAAAGTTAAGGGCCAATCTTGATCCCAATTTTTGACCCAACATTTGGAACACCCTGTGATGAGTTTTTCAAAATTCTAAAAATGTACAATATTTCCACAGTCTTTGACTTCAAAAATGTGAAAACGGTTTGTGCTTAAGGTATCTAGATTAGGAATAACAAACATAATACTGAATACTCTTTTCTCTCTTTTTCTTAAGGTTTTTCTCGATATTTTGGAAAGTATTTCGACGAATGCAACGATTTGAGTACGAATGTATTCAGAATTGCATACTCTGTCAAATTCATTTTCTTTTTTCAATAAAAAATTTTCCATTCACGAACCAATTTACGGATTCCACTGTGTAAGACATTTTCGTGTGTAGAACTAGATGCTCTCCGAAAATGTCTCATACGATATTTCGACAAAACCGCTCGTTCAAAAGTTATTCGAACTTTTTCTTCAAAAATACCTCTATATTAATACCTTATATTAAGGTATTTTGGAAAAAAAGTTCAAATAACTTTTGCACGAGTGGTTTTATCGAGATATCGTATGGAACATTTTCGTAGAGTATCTAGTTCTCTACACCAAAATGTATCATACAGTGGAATCCGTCTATTGGTTCGTGAACAAAAAATTTTTTATTGAAAAAATAATTTTTTTTCCTGTCATCAGCAGCGAAAATAGAAACCATCGATGAGCGACCTCTAAATATTAATATTCAAAGCTAATATTTTCACAGATGCCTTTTGTCGATGTCCTGAAGATGATTAGAAGGTGGGTTGCGTGAAAACAAGTGAAGTTTTTTTGAATATTTTTTTCTTCAAAAATACCTCAATATTAGCATCGAATCGAATAACTTTTGAAGAGGCCGTTTTATCGAAATATCGTAAGGGACATATTTGTAGTGTATCTGATTGCCTACACGAAAATGTATCACACAAAGAAATCCGTCAATTGGTTCGTGTTCTAGGAATTTTTTATTGAAAAAAGAAATTTTTTCCCTGCTATTAGTAGGCAAAATAGAAATAATTGATGAGCGACCTCTAAATGTTATTATTTGGAGCTGATATTTTCACAGAGGTCCTTTTTCGATACCCTGAAGATAATTAGGGGGGGGGGGGGTTTCGTGAAAACAAAAGAAGTCTATTTTTTTGAATCAGTCTAATATAAATATATATATATATATATATATATATATATATATATATATATATATATATATATATATATATATAATATAATTTATTTTCATAATCAGAACATACATTCAGAAAAGAAAACAAGTCAAAAGATACGGATAGAGACCGATCAGAATTGGAAAATTTATTGTAAGTATTCTTTTAATGTGTACGGTTCAAGTTCCATTATGAAAAGTCTCAGAGCAACCTTGAATTTTTTTAGATTCGACAACATCTGAATATCTCTTGGAAGTTTATTATTATTATTATTATTATTCATTGTATGAGAGTTGAGGTATAACCTATAAACTCAATATGAATTACAAAAAAAAATAAGTATTCCACATATGAATGTATAAAAAAGAAAACATAAAAAAATCCCCAAAGTTATCATGAAAACAGCAGAAATAGTGAAAAAGAACTTCACGAAGCACTCTCATAAAGTTTCTATCGGTTGTAGCGGTTCTTGAACATGTTTACACTGCTAGACTCAACCACAGAGCTGGCCAAACTGTTCCACTGATCGAAGACCCTGTTGGTTAAAAAGTTCTGACGCACACTAGTCCGGAAAGGCTCCTTGGCTAGTTTATGACGGTGACCTCGGAGATTATTACTGTTGAACTCAAACAGATGACGCAGGTCAACACCAAATTTATTGTTTATAACTCGGTACGTCACTATCAAGTCACCTCTCGCATGGCGCTCCTCAAATGTTCTCAAGCCAAAAATTTGCAATCTGGCAGCATAGTCGGGTCGATCATAAGCAGAGAACGGTATCCTCGTGCACCACCTCTGGACCGACTCCAGCAGGTTTCTATCACTCTGTAGAGCCACCCACCAAGCAGGACCGGCATACTCTAGAATTGGCCTAACGTAGCTCTCGTATAGCAATCTCATCGCATGGTCGCTGCAAAAACTGAATGACCTCTGGAGCATGTGAGTAATTCTCTTTGCTTTAGCACAGACAGATGAGATATGATCAGACCAGTCCAGGTTAGGAGTAATGATCAATCCTAAGTCCCTGTGCATCCCAACCGCGTTAAGAGGCCTGTCAGCAAGTGTGTACGGTACACGGGGGTTCCTCTTGCCCATATGTAAGACACAACACTTGTCACTGTTGAGTGGCAACAACCAGTCCCTCGCCCACCGAACGATAGTATCGAGATCAAGTTGTAGCTGATTGGTTTGTAATGATGGTTCTCCGTATATTTTAGTGTCATCAGCATACAACAGGCACTTTGACCCAATAATATCAGGGAAATCGGCGGTATAAAAAAGAAAAAGAATCGGCCCAAGCACCGATCCCTGTGGCACTCCACTCAGTACATCTGTTCTTCTCGACGAGAAATCTCCGCCGACCCTAACTTTAAATGTTCTATGGCTCATGTTGTATAATTTGAGACACATATACTCGACATTTCTCTGAGATAGCGTGAGAGAAATCTTAGGAAGATGGAAAACATTAATTCGTCGGGTGTTGTTCAAATTTCGATATTGTTCGGAATAATGGCCATTCTTTCGCATAAAGACAAGGCATTTGAAAATGTAAAGACCCGTTGTTGTTAGTATTCCCTGACTCTTGAACAGCCCACGACATGATGTCCTAGACGATAGTCTGAGCATAACTCTCAGGGAACGCTTTTGAATGATAAATATCTTATGTATATCGGAACTATTTCCCCATATAGTGATCCCATAAGACATGACGGAGTCAAAGTTTGAGAAATACACAGTCCTGAGAAGATCCAAGTCAGATTGCTGAACAAGTATTCGTAGGGTATAAAGAACGGAATTCAGTTTTTTTTGTATGTACTCGATGTGATCCGACCGCCTCAATTGTTGATCCACGATCACACCTAAAAATTTCGTTTCATTATTTATTTTAATAGTTTTATTAAGAAGATCAATTGTTCCAGGTCTCGACCATTTTGCATGTGTGGTGGAGAAAAATACGCAATCAGTTTTCTCTACATTGATAGTGAGGTTGTTTTTAGTGCACCAATTTGAAATATTTGATAGGGTGTTTTGTGTCCTTGTAGTTCCCGAAACAATATCATGTGCGGAGACCGAGGTGTTTGCATCATCCGCATACATAAACAACTCTACCTCGTCCGGAATGTTGTTCGGCAGATCATTGATATATAGCAGTATCGGTGCTGCAACGCCTCCTTGAGGAACACCAACCTGTATCTGCATATCTGAGGATATATAGTTCCTTCCATTAACTTCAATGCATACTCTCTGCATTCGATTTTCAAGGTTACTCCTAACCAATTCCAGTTGTTTGTCCCTAATACCATAACAAAATAGTTTATTGAGTAATTTTTCATGATCGACGTTGTCAAATGCTTTGGACAGGTCAATAAAGAGACCCACCGGTATATCCCCCGCCTCAAGCACCGACATAATCGCACGTGTCAACTCGAAAAATGCCGTCTCTGTACTTTTGTGTTTAACAAATCCGTGTTGACATTTTGAAAAAATTTGTGTTGTGCGAAAAAAATTAAGAAATCTATTGACTAATATATATATATATATATATATATATATAGAGAGAGAGAGAGAGAGAGAGAGAGTCTTCCGGGCTTATTGGCCGTGGTCTATTAGGAATTATTTCACCTAACGTTTCGCCCACAACTGCGGTAGGCATCTTCGGAGGATTCTTGGTCTTAGATTGTAACTCAACCGCTGAATTTCCGAAAGTGATGGTCTTTTCCAAGACCAAAATCAAGCCAATACGAAGTGGAAGCGATGGACCAATAAACATCGCGCGCGTAAACCCACTACCTTCTCCCGCCAATGATCAGGGTATAAGAGGGGCCAACGGATCGAATCCAGCATCACTTTCGGAAATTCAGCGGTCGAGTTACAATCTAAGACCAAGAATCCTCTGAAGATGCCTACCGCAGTTGTGGGCTAAACGTTAGGTGAAATAATTCCTAATAGACCACGGCCAATAAGCCCGAAAGACTCTCTCAATGTCAATATATCCGGTCGTGAAACCCTGAAACTATTTATGTATATATATATATATATATATATATATATATATATATATATATATATATATATATATATATATATATATATAATGTTTCGCAGGATAGCAACACTAAGTAGGTGGTGAATCAAGAAAACTCTTTTTTAGTACTTTCACTCGAGCTTTCGGAATGCTTTATTCCATCTTCAGGAGCTACAAAGAAATGAAAAAAGGGGGATGAGCTAACAATCACAAAAAGGTAAAATATCAACAAGTTCTTTTTACCTTGGTCTAAACTGAGATTAAAATCATGATAACATACATTGGAACAAAATTTGGGGCACACATTTACATTATTGAATTGAAATTTTAAAAAACGTCAAATACATCAAATTTGATTTAAGTTGAAAAACATAGAATAACTATTAATCATAAGATTAAAGGAGAATTCTTTAAGTATTTTCAGTGACAATTCTTGTATGAGTAGGTTGATGTTCATATTTGGAAATTCCATCTTGCTTGATCAAATAGGAATATACAATACTAAGATTTTTTATGTCGGTTCTATCATTGAAAGAGAATTGATGTTGTTGTATCCGTATCATCTCAAGGATTTCTCTCTTTTCCAATGAAGACTCAACATCAAGAATTTCTGGATTACTAAAATCCATATTATGACCTGTCTCTTGTACATGTCTGGCTAGAGCACATGCCTTTTTGTTCTTACGAATATCACTTCTATGTGATGTGATTCTTCCTTTAAGAGATCTCTTTGTTTGTCCAATGTACAGACCTTCACAATCAAGACAATTAATCTTGTATACAACATTGGACCTCTGAAGCATAGGTGTGTGGTCTTTCAACCTTGAATGTAGTTTTCGGATCGTCATTATGTTCCTTCTAGACAAGATTATCTTATTTTCATCACAATGAGGACGTAATATTTTCATAATTCGACAGGTAATATTTGGAATGTTGATTATGGATTTGAAATTATAAAGTGTATTAAAAAGTAAAGTTCCTGTTGGAGTTGTCACTTGAGGATTACCCATCTGTTCTATCTTTAAGATTTTTTTAACTAGAGGTGGAGGATAACAATTTTTAACAAAAATATCTTCTAGAATTCTAATATTATTATCATGAAAGTTTGGGTGAAATATCTTAAGTACTCTGTCTTTTAACTGATTGATGATCTTAATTTTCATATTATAACTATGAGGATAGATAGTTAATGTATCTATTTGAACTCATTGGTTTCCTATACCAATCAGTTGTCAGTATTTGGTTATGACTTCTGATTATTCTCATATCAAGAAAAGATAATGAATGAGTTGATGGTTCCTCATGCTCTATAGTGAAATTTATGTTTGGATCTTCTTCATTAAAGATGTGTAAAACTTCATCATGCATATTTGCAGGGATAGCACAAACAATATCATCAACAAATTTCTTTAAAAATGGAAAATGGAAATGTAACTTTCGAACACAGTTTTCTAAAATATCATCCATGACGTATTGAGCAATTATAGGGGAAATATTAGCTCCCATTGGTGATCCTACATTCTGTTTATAAAAGACGCCTTGAAAAGAGAAATACGTATTTTCATAAACAAAGTTGAAGAGTTGTTTGAATTGTCTCTGATCTAATGTTGAATGATTTCTTATTTTATCCCAATTTTTTATGATGGAACTAAATGCCCTTTCTTTAGTAATGTTGGTGAATAATGAGACCACATCAAGACTAACAACAACAAATCCTTCTGGAAGTTGGAATTCAAATAATGTTTCAACAAATACACCATTATCAAGAATATCTCGTTCACAATAATAAGTATTATTTATTTGTTAGTCTCATTTCATATGAATGGATAAAAAAATTTGAAATGATTGGGGGGGAAGGGGGTAATTACCCCCTCTACCCCCCCCCCCCTAAGGACCGCCCTTGATTTCCTTTACTCAAAGTAGAACTGAAAAAATTTGTGAGCTTTTCATGTTATAATATCGAAACAGTCTACAGGCCCAAACAAAAACAGTTTTGAGGATTGTCAAGGACAAAATGGACTCACTTTAATAGGCAAGTGAATATCGGATGCTGATACCTTGTGAATGTGGATAAGTGTATAAATCAGGACTTGGAATAGTAGGTAATATTCACATCAGTGTGAAGGAACACGAAGATTGCTATCTACTTAAGTGAACCGACAAATTAGCAATAACAGAACATGCCCTGGAGCATGGTCACGAACTAATATTCTTGAAATATCGTTCGTGTATGGATTCCGAAACGCCAGATTCATGCATGCGAATCACGACTGTATTGAAAGAATGTCTAGTTAGCCCAGCGATCGAATATTATTCGCGTACAAATGCCAATACAAATTTTTCACTACAACTCGCTAGATGTTGAAATATCCTACGGGAAGAATTGGCAGCCTTAATAATGCACTGATCTGCCTCAAATATGAGAAAAATATACCCAAGATTGAATATGGAAGTTATAAAAATTAAGCACAAAAACACTTTTAATAGAAGAGATTCCCATAATTCAATCATAGCGCTTGATTACCTGTTATCAACAGGGCAAGAAACAATTCAACAAGAAAGAAAGATGATGGTTTGCAGTTGGGTTGGAATTATAATTTTTTAATTATCACCTCTCCTGCCTTTTCTACAGGGGTTTAGCGGAATTGAGAAAATCCTACTATGGGATGCGCCATTCAGCGATATCAAAATTTTTGTCTCTGCGATGCGTAATTTTGTCGAAGAGAAAAATTTCAAGTTGAATTTATCACGGGGTATACCACTCTTAATTCAAATATTTTATCTATTCTCGGTATCGATACCCAGAAACTAAGATTCTCTCACGACAGATTAATTCGGAAATGCAGATATATTCCTCCCATTTCAGTTCGGCCATACTTTCCAAAGGATATTGTTCGAATTCAAACAATTTCATGGTCTAATGAACATCTCGATAATCCTCGAATGATGAGGGAATGCGAGTTCGAAAGCTTCCCATGAGCGAGAACCGCAAAAAACTCCAACGAGTTCAATACATATTTAAGCACCCAGTCTTGACATAGTACAGGAAATAATCAGTAAATACGAGTCCCGTAAAACTTGATCCTTTCAATAATGACACTTTTCTGTTGGTTACTTTCAAAGGGGATGCAAGGAAACGGTTGTTTAATACCGCAAAAATCAAGGTTGACAGACGCATTTTCATCATTATTGTGATTGCGACTACAAAGTGAACAACTTCTCATGGAATGAAGGCTTTACGTAAATTGAAAGGGTTCCGTTCTTTGTTGAATAATATTCCCCCTAAGTGACATTGAATTGAACATCTCGTTGTGGGTTTATTCGATTTCCATCAAACATAGAACAACAAACGCCTTGAAAATTAAAGAGTCTGGTGGCCTGGGCTGTTTCACTAATACATTAGAACCTCTGACTATGGTGATGTGTACTTCTTCTTCCACAGAGTCATTCACTATAAATTACTAATATAGTTAGAGTAGAGTAGTTTAAGTATAACTGATTATTCAATATTTACAAAGTAGAAGTGTCACCACATAGGACTTTTATAAACTATTTTTGGTAGCAAGAAAAAAACTCCAAGAGAGTTTAATTTAGGTAGGTAGCAGTTGTATCACTTAATAACACGAGATCAAGCCGAAAACACCTGAAATACGCACGTTAGGTGTCTGAATCCTTGATGGTTCCTACACCATATGAATTCACCTATCCCAATACAACTTCTATAGTAGGTACATATCTCCATTCATATAGGTACATATTTTCATTTTAAATTAATAATTTCCAGCAAAATTAGAATCTTACTTTAGGAAAAAGAGAAAATGGATACATCAAATAAATGATGAAAAATTAAATATGTTGAATTTCATACATTGATGACACAATTGCTGGAAGACGAGAAACGATTTTATATATACTTGAGAATGAAGATAAATTGACGAACTGTTGGATGTCTCAGAAAGTGACATTCGAAAGATGGTTACAGACTATAGCGGCTGGCCATAGCATTATGATTATGATTAATCATGAAATAGAATCTAAAGGTGAGGAGGGTGGCTACAGAATTGTTATTTATATGACACAAGTGAAGAAGGCATTGATATTCTTACATAAGTTCAAAATTGAAAGACGAGCCACGGAGTGGAGAGTTTTTGAATGAACGAGTGTCAGGATGAACCTTCTGCAAGAGAATCATACATTATTTTTCCTGATTTGTTTAGTTTTTATTGAAATTAATTGAATACGCCCATGAATGTCGTTGCGTGATTTTGGCATGAAAAATTATTGATTATCAGAACGGTTTTCTCTCTCAAAAATTGGACAGAAAATATATAAATCCGTGGCAGCAGGCCAACATGTAATCAATAAATATTAATATGGAAACTGTTCTACAAGATGAAGCAGAATGAACGGATTTCACACAGACAGGGGGTGTTTAAACAATGGACTCAAATTATCATAAGATAATCCTTCTTTATCTCACTTTAGAAATGATTTCCGAAAAAAATGAAAATTGTCGTTTCACTTATCTGGATACTGGAGATCGAGAGACATATTCTACAATTGGAAATAGTTTTAGAGTTTTTTTTTTACTGTGAATGCTAGAGTTGATGAAGTTTCTGAAGCTTTATATAAGAATTAGCAAAATAGGTATATATCTACCTGAACCAATGAAAGAAATATGGAAAAAAATCGAAGAAAGCTTCAGAAATTATTGGCAGTTTCTAATTTGTATTGACAGCATACATGCAAACATGTCACCATCGAGTGTCTGTTGAAGACATTTCTTGAATTGTAATGTGTAATATAGATTGCCTTGTGTTAGCAATGGACTTTATTTAGTCCAAGAAATGAGCAATGGACCGTAATTTAAGTTTAATTTGTAGGTAAGTTAGCAAGCAGGAAAGAAGAAAAATTTACTCCTATTATTACGTTTATTTTCACAGCAAGCAATCTACCAAAAAACTAACTAGTTTTCCACATCGCAATCTCCGGCCACACATGTGTTGCGCTTCTTGTTGATTTTAGCATGCGGTATCCTTTCAATGTATTAAATAAAGCAGTGGCGGAGAGAACAATGAGGATTACAAGATCTCAATCCCTAATATTCCACCCACTTCATTTCATATAGGTGAAATGACAAGGTTAGCACAACATAATCAACTACTTGAACAGTAATCAACATTGGAAAATATTAGTGTTGTACAAAATGCTTATAGGTTGGAATTTCAGATGATGCAAAGAATTATAATTTTTTCTAGGTGCTAAGATATAATAAATTACTAAATATAAATCAAATTTATTAATTATAAGGCATCGCTTTCAGGCACTGCTTTTGACAAAAGTATTAATTTACTAACAGGCCGTTCTAAAACGGTGGAAGCGGTTTTTAACTTGACAACGCGAACCAATCCATCTTTTCCGCAAAATACTTGCATAACTCTGGCTAAAGGCCACTTTGAGGGAGGAGTATTCTCAGCAGTAATCAAAACGAGATAATATAACCTTTATAAGTTTTATGGCCACGACCAGGAGAAGCTCTAATATTGTATGGCCCGGCATAATCAACACCAGCCTTGAGAAAAGGACGACTAGGTAGAGTTCTGAACTCGGGTAAGTTTCCTGATTTTTGATACATAGGACTTTTTCTATATCGCAAGCAAGAACAACATTTATGGATTATGCTCTTGACTAGCTGTCGCCTGTGAACTATCCAAAAATTTGTCCTAAGCGTAGCAAGTGTTAACTTAACACCACCATGTAATGGTAGAAATTGACGAGAAGCGAAGAAAGAGGCGATTCGAATGGCAAAATTAAGGGATGCATTTCTTCGAATTCAAGAAAGAAGTTTTGTAGTCGACCACCCACTCTGATCAAATTATCATGAAGAAAGGGGTCTAATTTTAAGATTTTGCTATTTTTTGGTATGGCACACTTTTCTTTCAGCAACCTGAACTCGCTTACATAATACGTCTGCTGCCCATGTTAAACGTGATCTGTTCAACTCATGAGTACTGAAATCAACACTCTGAGAAATTGGAACGTTTATAAACCAATTGAATGATAACAAATAACATCGTCGGAGCAGGTTAGCTTTGTTAATCAATTTAATGAGTGTTATTGCCAAGCTACCTTTTTGTCTTAATTTCGCCAATAAAACTCGATTTTCGTCTTTCAAAGTTGACGTCTTTTCTCTAGAAGTAATTTGACAGTAACTTTTTTTTTCTTGTCAATCAAAACATAAGGTAACGAAGATCCAAACTAAATAATACAAATTCAATCAAGGTTTCAACATCCTCCCCTCAGCTAGAGAAACTGTTTTTCTCCTAGCTCTAATCTACAAATTTTCGTGACTGGGAACAGTGTTCAGCAGTTGGCATTTTAACATCAGCATATGAAGGATGGTTCATATGCTATTCGGTCCTGGATTGAAGTTACTTGTCCTAACTTCCAGGCATATCTTGACCACCTGACAAACGTTCCCATCTGTTCCTGGAGTGAATATACTCGATTAAACTTCCAGAAATATCTTGGGAGATTGTTGTCCCTGTTGTTGTTGCTACTCTCTGCTAGATTGAGTTGAGGTAAATCGTACACGTCTACCTTAGGCTTCGGCTGGTCCACTACGGCTATAATGTGGACAGTCACGTTCAACATTATCCACATGATTCTTTTCCACATCCTTCTTTTCTTCGCAGTCTTCTTCTGTTGACTCTTCCAGGAGTTGTACGTGTTTCCGCAGCAATCTTTTCCATATAAAACTCTGCACACATCCCTCAAAGGAGCAATAGTGGGGCTTTTCTTCGGAGAGGATCTTCTTTTGGACCTTCAAGTAGACAGCTTTGGTCAAGATCAATCCACATTCATCGCAGGTGAACATTGTCAGAAGTATGCATGAGTAGAAGACGTACGGCCATTTCTTTTGCAGACATTTCTTGCACAGCACAGTCGTCTTTCCGTTTTTCCAGAAGAGATGTCTTGTTATGTCCAGCTTGTTTCTGTATGCGATACTGCACCGGTAGCAAAAGTGAGGCAGTTTGTGCTTCCATACGTGATGGGACCACTTGTAACAAATATGATGTCTTTCTTCAAGGTGTACCATGAGGCTGAATGCTGACGGTATATCGTCGCTCATAGACATGTAGCACCGGTACTGGATTACATCAGTAGAATTTCGGCATTGGAAACATTCGGCTACCTCTTCGGTCAGGTTAGATTCCAGGTTGAACTAAATGTTGTCTATATCATCTAGGGATTCCTTAAGTCTGTTGACGAAACTTTCTGGGATCAATTTTTCTTTCGTTATATACTTTTGACAAATGCAGAATATCTGTGCTGGGCATTGGCATGAGTACCCAATTGATTACAACTCACAGCAGTTTTTCTAGTATGATAGCCATATACACAAGAAGGTACAGTTACCATCAAGCTTTTTTGCAGCAATATCTTCAGATCGAACTTATCAAAGGGTTACTCTAATTCGAAATCCACCATTCCTGCTAATTGAAAGGGAGTCTCGTATGAAATGTTCTCTGCTGGCTCTTCTGTTGGTGTTGAAAATTCATATTCACTCTCGATCTGATCCACTTTCATCTCCTGCCTATCGCTTAAGTCATTTTCATCAGGTTCCTGTTTTGAGTAGGAATTTAATTTCGGCAATTTTGAGGATAACTTGGGTACTTCCCTAGTTTCTGAGGGTTCTTCATTTTCTTCCGAGGTCAAATTGCTGGTTTCTTGATGTCTTCTATTTTCTAGAACATAATAATTCGGTTTCAAATTACTGTATGCAGAAGACTGATTATATTTCCGTTTTTCTGAAAAACTCGGTGAATTCACATAATCTCTGCCCGAATTTTTGTTGGACAATTGATTTGCAGCATTGTTAATAAGTTAATATTATGTTCTATGAATAATTTCATACGTTGTTATGGTTTCTAATCATGATCAGTTGCATGAAACGTCAGTTCGACGTGTTGAATAAAAATATAGTTTGTTGAGTTCTTTTATCTCGTGGTAGTCCTCATTCGAGTCCTAGTTTAATAGGTTATGGGCCCACATATCGTGAGTTACTGAATTTTCTACGAATCAGTGTTTTTTTATTTCCTGCATCTGTCATGTCTCAGCATCAGTCGCTGCCGATTGAACGTCTTAAAGGACGAGAAAATTTTGACACTTGGAAATTCGCAGTACAGGCCTATCTTGAAGATTTGGAGCTATGGGAATGTATTACTGAAACGGACCCCGATAAGAAGAAAGACACGAAATGTCGTTCCAAATTAATTCTGTTGATTGAACCGGTGAAGTATGTTCACATTCAAAATACAACCAGTGCCAAACAAGCATGGGAAAACCTGTCGAGAGCTTTTCAGGACGATGGATTGACAAGGCGTGTTGGTCTTCTCCGTACTCTTATAACAACAAAGTTAGAAGACTGTAGTTCAGTAGAAGAATATGTGAACCGGATAATTACAACCGCACACAAGTTAACATCAGTTGGTCTCATGGTCAGTGATGAATGCGTAGGAACAATCCTTCTTGCCGGATTACCAAACCGTTTCGAACCGATGATCATGGGCATTGAGAGTTCGGGTACAGCAGTAACCACCGATGCCGTTAAAACGAAACTGTTGCAGGACCTTTCCATTGTAAAATCAAGATCAGAAAATTTATATGACGATTCGAATTCCGCTTTCTACGGTCGCAATTCTGAAGAAGTTTCTGTGCAATCTAAGGAAATTCAGAAATACAGAAACTATGAACAAGGCAAGCCTGATAAATATCCCTCCAGAGGTCCCCGATGTTTCAAATGTAATGGTTACGAACACATCGCTAAGAACTGTTCTTCACCTGCAACTAAGAAGAGCGTGGACAAATCGAATAAGGGTGCAGGTACGTCGCTGTTTGCAGCATTTTCTGCGCAATTGTCTGATAAGAACGAATTTTTTCTGGACAGTGGAGCTTCATGCCACCTCTGTAGGAATCTTGAAATGTTAACAAATGAACTGAACAACTGAAAAAATATCCATTACTGCTGCTAACAAAGAGAGAATGACGTCAGATACCGTCGGAGATATTTCATTATCAGTGACAACTTCAGGCAATAATCCATCAGAAGTAAACGTTAATAACGTATACTATGTTCCAGACTAAGAAATTAACCTGCTTTCAGTGAGCCAAATTGTCAGTAAAGGACATCGCGTTGTGTTCAATAGCAATGGAGCAAAAATATTCAATAGCCAGAGGCAACTGATTGCCTCTGCCAGTTTGGTGAACAGTTTATTCAAATTGGACGTTCCTACTAGAACTACGTTTGCATTATCTACGAAATGTGATATGACACTGTGGCATCGGCGCATGGCGCATTTAAATTACGATAGCCTATGTAAATTGGGTACCATTTCTAATGCTTTTAACCCTTCTGTTCAGAAACCGAGTACTGTCTGTGATATTTGCATGTTGGGAAAAAGCCACCGTTTACCTTTTCCAAAGAGTGACACCTCTACTGAACAATGTTTACAATTACTGCACTAAGACCTTGTGGGACCGATGGAGGTAGGCAGTTTAGCTGGCTCAAGATATTTGCTAACGTTTCTAGATGACTTTAGTCATAAGTCATTCATCTATTTCTTGAAATCAAAAGATCAAGTCACCGATTATTTCAGAAATCGCTTGTTGAAAATCAGTCTGGAAAAAAATCAAAATCCTACGTACTGATAATGGAGGAGAATACTGCAATAAAAAATTGAGTAATTTTTTAAGTTCGTCGGGTATTGTGCATCAGACCTCTTGTCCTTACTCTCCACAACAGAATGGAAAAGCCGAGCGTCTAAACCGCTCTCTTTTAGATCGTGCGAGATGTTTGCTCATAGAGTCAGGACTCCCAACCGTTTTTTGGGCGGAAGCTGTAAACTGTGCAACTTATCTTTTCAACAGGTCACCGTGCAAGTCTGTTGATACAACTCCAGAACATGTGTGGACAGCTAAGAAAATTGCTCTTCAACATCTTCGGATATTTGGTTGTAAGGCATATGCACACATCCCTGCCGCAAAGCGAACTAAACTTAGTCCAAGGTCTACTCCTTGTATATTTGTGGGATATTGTAGGTACGTTCGTTTTGGACGCTCCGTTCACTCCTTTAACTCTTTTCGCGCCGTATGCGTTCGTGATTGGATTCTGGAGTAAAAAGTGCGTCGAACACTGCGTTCGTTTTTGATAGCGTGGGGTAAGTATAGAGTGAATGGAGCTCGGTCCTAAAGCCCCACCTCGTGAAGCCCGTGACCCGGGGTGAGCATGCGTATTGCGTATTAGACAATTTCAAAATAACAGCTGATCAGTTTGTTTATTTATTTTCAATTCGATTTCGTTTTGTTTTCTTTAATTGAAACTATATTCTTCTCTACTAATATTATGTCGACGTTAATAAACTTCTTTTTCTAGAGAAACTTTAGGGTTACCGGGCTAGGCTTGGATATCATTATCAATATAATGAATTTTTTTAATGAAAACTTCAAAAGTAGAAAGCGACATTCTAAAAAGTTGGTTAAACTGCCTATTAGGCATTCCTGGTACTACTTCTTCTGCAAAGTCGTAAATTTTTTAGCTAATTTCATTTTCTTCATCAGAAGAATCTTCAAAAAACAAATCTCGGCAAAAGTTTATTATTGGAACGACTTGGGAGAATGCAGTATATTTCTCTTGGAGTAAAAGAATGTATAGATAATTCTGAATATTTTTTGAAGACAGTAATCTCAGAAAACAAGAGTTCGATTGAAATCTAAAAATCAAAACATAAGATTAGAGGTTAGTTTCAAACGCTCTTTCAGCTCCGGAGCGTTCGACATCGGTTAATCAAACACCGCAAGCTCTGAAGTCACGTGACTAGAACGCCGCTCTCACTCCACTCCAACTCCATAAGTACAAATCGAACGTAGCTTGTGAAGACACAAAAGGGTACAGGTTGTATGACCCAAAGAAAAAAAATTACCTTCATATCAAGAGATGTTACATTCTCCGAATACCAGTGGGGAAATACCTTGTTACGAAACATTCCCGATGGTACCGATAGAAATTTCTATGTGCTTCCCAACGAATCAAATTTCGAGAACAGTTATAGTTCTGAAGCCAACGATACAACAGAATCACGGTCATCGATTGATGATGATTCTCCGAACAGTGAAGTACAGTCCGAAAATGATGATAACCCAGATTTTGTTCCATCAACGACTATAACATTAACAGAAGATTCAACATCGACCAGACCTGAGAGAGAAAGGCGGCCGCCAACAAAACTGAGGGACTTTGTAACTTATTCAGCTTTCTCTACTAGATTTGAGCTATCGGATCCGATGTCCTATAAAGATGCGTTGCTTCGTCAAGACAAACCCTTATGGGTTGACGCCATGAAGCGTGAATTGAAGGCACAAATGAACAACAGGACCTGGGAACTGGTAGAACTCCGAGCTTCAAAACGAGCTCTTCCGTGCAAGTGGGTCTTCAGAACAAAGAGGGATGCCAGTGGTACAATAAGAGGTCATAAAGCGAGACTTGTTGCCAAGGGATTCGCCCAGAGAAGGGGAGTGGATTACGAAGAAACATTCTCGCCAGTTGTCAGGTATAGTTCCATCAGATATCTCATATCGCTGGCTGCACAGTACAATCTAGACATTGATCAGATGGATGCAGTATCTG
This sequence comes from Hippodamia convergens, assembly GCA_038502775.1. Lineage (NCBI taxonomy): Eukaryota > Metazoa > Arthropoda > Insecta > Coleoptera > Coccinellidae > Hippodamia > Hippodamia convergens. The sequence goes on from CM076609.1 coordinate 48,217,301, forward strand.
CATTCCTTCAGGGAGACCTGGAGGAGGAAATTTACATGTCCCAGCCACCTGGTTTCAGCGATGGAACTTCGAAAGTTTGTCGACTTAGAAAGAGCTTGTATGGGCTGAAGCAAGCGAGCCGAGTTTGGAATGAAAAATTGGATTCAATTTCACAAGGTTTTAGTTTAACACAGTCGAAATTTGACTCTTGTGTTTATTATAAGAAGAACAGTGTATGATAATAGTGGCTGTCTGGGTAGATGACTTGTTGATTTTTGCGAATAATAGAAAAATGATGAATGAGCTCAAATGTCAACTCTCAAGATCATTCGAGATGACTGACCTTGGTGAGGCCAAATCATTTTTAGGTCTTGAATTAACCCGTGATCGAAAATCTAAGAAAATTTGGCTCAGTCAACAGCATTATATCGAGCAGATTCTCAAACGGTTTAATATGGATGAGGCAAATCCAGTTTCTACTCCGATGTCGAATGGTGACAATTTTTCTAAAACTCAGGAGCCGCGAACGGAAGGAGAAAAAGAAAAGATGAGGAAAATCCCTTATCAAGAAGCTATTGGCAGCCTCTTATTTGCGGCACAGATTACAAGACCAGACATAGCGTTCGCTGTCAGTAGTCTCAGCCGATTTAACAACAATCCAGGTATGCCACACTGGGCTGGTGTGAAAAGAGTACTAAGATATCTCCGAGGAACCTCTTCATATAAACTTAAATTCGATGGATCAAAGATTGGACCCATTTATGGATACTGCGATGCCGATTGGGCTAGTGATCCAGATGAAAGAAGATCGGTGACAGGTTACATTTTCATCAAGTGCGATGCTCCGATATCCTGGTGCACTAAGCGGCAGCCTACTGTAGCTCTCTCAACAACAGAGGCTGAATATATGTCCATGTCTTCAGCAGCACAGGAAGCTTTATGGTTGAGAGGCCTTTCTGAAGAGATTGAGCAACATTCGAAGAGCCCTACAGAGATTTTTTGTGACAATCAGGGAGCCAGAAACTTGGCATTGAATGGTGCTTATCAGTCAAGGACCAAGCACATCGATGTCCGGCATCATTTTATGAGAGAAAAAGTGCACGCGAAGCTTCTGGCTTTCACATATGTACCAACGAAAAAGATGAACGCTGACTCGTTGACTAAGGCGCTTGATGTGAATAAGTTCAGTGAGTGTATCAAGTACCAAGGAATCTGCAAATAGGGAGGGTGTTGGACAATTGATTTTCAGCACGTTGTTATGGTTTCTAATCATTAGTTTCATGATCAGTTGCATGAAAAGTCAGTTCGACGTGTTGAATAAAAATATAGTTTGTTGAGTTCTTTTATTTCATGGTAGTCCTCAATCGAGTCCTAGTTTAACAATTTTCATCATTGATTTCATCAGAAATGTGTAAAATGGTATGAAAAAATTCGTGTCTTTTCCTTTCGTTCGAGAATCTTTGACAAAGGCCATGAATATCCCATCCCGATGGTAGTTTTCGTCCTGTTTCGAACTGATTGTCCATTATTTCTTCTTGAGCCTCCAACTCAGCTTCTTTCAGTTTTCGTTCTAATTCTAATAGTTTGATACTGTTTTCTATTTCTTTCTGTTTTTTCTCTAATTCCTGCTTCTTCTTTTCTGTTTCCAGTGCCAGTTTCATTCTCTCTATGCTCAATTGTGAGTTACGCGAACCAATGATTGTTTCTGAGCGTTTCGATTTTCTCAAAGAACTGTTGCTTAACGCACCTTTCTCCATATCGTGATCACGTCGGGGTCACCAATGTTATTGCCAAGCTACATTTTTGTCTTAATTTCGCCAATAAAACTCGATTTTCGTCTTTCAGAGTTTATTTGACGTCTTTTCTCTAAAAGTAATTTGACAGTAACTTTTTTTTTCTTGTCAATCAAAACATAAGGTAACGAAGATCCAAACTAAATAATACAAATTCAATCAAGGTTTCAACAATGAGAAATCTCAAAATATAGGCAGTAACTTTTAAGAGTTTTTGAACATTTGAGAATCTGTCAAGCAGATCTCATATTGGTTTAAGATGTCCCTTTGCTACCAAGCTTGAAGTAATGCAGCAATCAGTAATTAATGACGAGCTCAAACTACTGATTGAATTTTGAGGGGTCATTGCAAATGGTTTACTATCATTTGTCAGCCATTTAGGACCCTGCCACCATAGCTGATAGTTAAGCAAGTCACTTGGCTTCAGACCTCTGGATATACAGTCAGCGGGGTTTTCAATTCCTCTGACATGCCTCCAAGAAGCTTCTGGAACCAAGGTGTGTATTTTGAAACACCGATTTGCAATGAATATAGGCCAACGTGAGGGATGGTCACTCAGCCAAAACAAAACATCTGTGGAATCGGACCAAAGATGAACCGTGCAATTTTTTATACGTAAAGCATCGAAAACTTTTCGAGTAAGTTTAGCCAACAAAGTACCTCCGCATAACTCCAACCGTGGGATAGTAAGTAAGGGTTTTATGGGTGACACCTTAGTTTTAGCTTGAATTAAATTAACTATAACTTCATTTCCCTCAATAATACGAAGATATATCACAGCTCTATGAGCAAATTTTGCGGAGTCAGCAAAAACCATGGATCTCGCAGAGATTAGCATCAGGGCTATAACCGAACCAGCGATTGAGTTTTAAATTATCAAGAACCGAAAGATCGTTGTACCAACACAACCATTGTCTGGTCATATCAGAATCTAGTCTGTCATCCCAATCGATTTTATTGAGCCAAAGCTGTTGCATAAAAATCTTTGCAGTGACAATTACAGGTGAAAGCCACCCAAGAGGGGGTCCGTCAAGTTGGCCCGGTAGTTGTGGCATTTTTACAAAAATTTTTGTTTATTGCTAATGCTAGGTAAGTGCTGGCGAGTGCTGAAAAAAAAATCGGAAAATCTTTCATGGTATTCGTGAAAATGAAAATTCAATTTTCCGGGCCAACTTGTATGCAGCCCGGAAAAACCAGCATTTTTCATCGAGAGCTTGAAGAAACTTGATGCTAGCTAAATGCTGGCTAGTGCTCAAGAAAAAATTTGAAAAGCTCACTCAGGAGGGGAAAAATTTGCAATTGAATTTTCCGAGCCAACTTGATGCTGTCCGAAAAAATCAGAATTTTTCATTGAAATTTTGAAGGAAGTTAATATGAGTGAAGTGCTGTCAAGTGCTGAAAAAACAATTTCAAAAATTGGTCATGGAAAAAAGAAACATAAGGAGTTAATTTTGCATAGCCATTTTGCGAGGCAACGAATAGCAGCCCACAGACAAAGGTTTTATCCAGCATATAACAAATATGAGAGTCCTTATTGTTGACAAATTACAAACTAGTATATTATAATCCATGACGCACTAGTGACTTATGGATTTCAACCCACGTTCATATTTAGAGTTGTATTCTATTTATTCATAACTATTACAAGCTGAATTAATACTGATATTAAAATTTAAGATCGCGAACGGTTTATTCTAATTTGGAGTTATTATTAACTACTTTGGTTCATTGGAACCAGACGCTACCCTTTGGGTAAAGCTGCTGATAGTGCTGGAAGACGCTGACGCATTACAACCTTGCAATTTGCACCGATTCCTAAAGGTATCGGGCGTGACGTTTCAAAGTAGTGATATTTCCCCTGCATTGATTCCTCTAATTTCCCAACACATTAGCTGTTACACCTCCAGTTTTTGTGAGAAAAAAGAAAGTGGCTGGTCTCAACGACATGTATTATTCCACGAATTGATCGGGTTGACTGAAAAGAGTGGAATTTCTAGATTTCATTGTTTTAGCGTCTGGCGGAACTACGCTTAAATATTTTAATTCGCATTGGTTGGGGCTTTCACAGTCATCGTTTTCGAGCATTTCAGCCGTCGTCGTAGATTCATTCTTGACGTTTCGCTGTTTCTAGTGTCTGGCATCAGGAGTTATATTTCAGGAGATATGTTACCACCACCGCATACTAGCGCAGGCAACTAAAATTCATAAGCATAAAACGAATTTCAGTAGATCAGAAGAAACTTTAAAAATCAACAGGATATGGGTGAAGGGCACGATTGTCACTATGGTATCCCCATATAATACTCGACCTTTTCTATACCTATTCATATGATCGATGTAAAATAAAGACAATTATGATTATTAGTATCGCACAAATCATCATATTTTCCCATTTTCTACCCAAATCATGAAGAATAGGTTTGTATGATAGTGCTTGCAAGTGGCGAAGAAAAAATTTGATATATTTCCAGTAATAATAAGAAACGACATTTGAATTTTTCGGGATAACGTAAATCCATCGCGAAAAATGAACATTTTGTTGGTCGCAACCCTGGGACAAGTGAATATGAGCTGATTTCTGGTAAAAACTGAAACCGAAAATTTTGAAATGGATATTCAACTCGATAATATTCTTCGTCTACTCATATTCAATTGTGTATTTGTTTGAAGTTCTTTGAGAAATTAATGGTTGATGAATGTCACCGAATCCAGAGAAATTTATTCACTTTAACCGTCTGAAATTTCCTGGGCATGCTCGAGGAACATGCTCATATACTTTTTTCCACTTCCCTAGATATGCGAACTACGTGTTTCTTTGATCACCCACTAACCCAATTCCCTTCACATGCGCACAGTTCGTTAAAAGAGCATTATTAGAGTTGTTGTAGTTTCTGAAAGTTTTGATTATAATTGAAAATAATAAAAAAAGTGGCAGGTATGTAATTTTTTGTATTCCTATAATGAGAAATGTTTTTTTCAAATTTCACCGTCCACATCGATTATATGAATATTTTGAATAGTAATTTTATGTGATGTACTTTTGCTTCAGTTTCAATTTTATCATTGGCGAAAACTTGAGTATCTAATAATAAGTTCATAACGCTCATGAGGTAGATTCAGGTATGGTTCCAAATATAACTTTCTGGGTAAATCTGCGGAATCTGTAAGAGACCTTGAGTTATTGCTCTAAGTTTGAGAAACATTGCTTGATGGATTTTTTTTTCGAAAAATATCCTAATATTGAAGAAAATATTCTTCATATACTGTTATAATACATTTCAGCGTGATCAATATTGCACACACTGATACGAAATAAATCCTGTTTCGCTCAACACAAATTGCGCGCAGATTCTGTCTAAATAAATGCTTGATTATTTATTTTTGAATGTATCAGAAGCTTAGATGATATTTCTGTTGCTTTGCTTTGTTATAGAGGGCGTCCGGAAGTCGGCGTCAAGCCAGAATTGAGTAATAGGCTGAGTCATAGTGGTCATCAGAGAAATATTCGAAAAAATCTGAAAGTGAATTTTTTTAGTTATGTTGCATTTTCTGTTATTCGAGAAAATACACAACCTGTGATGATTCTTGAACAACTGATGTTGAAATTTCACTTTTTTTAAATTTTATTTTTCCTATTAACCCGAATAGTGCTTCTGTGACCTGGTTTCGTAGATTCTAAGCCTCAAAAAATAATGCCAGTTTTTGTAGAACCAAACATTCCAAATGAAATATGAAAAATTTCCTTTCGGTTTTTTCCTCGAAATTCATCTGTATTGGATTTATTGAAATTTTTCCTGACAAATTTTATCGTTCATTTTCTTCATTTCATTTATCTTTCCTACAGCTTTCTCCAGATACCAACTATGTAGATACATTTTCTCTTCAGAATGTCAATACAGAATGCTGTTTTTTCCGGGAGCCTAATGGTCCGTATACACGATCCGGCGGCCTGCAGTCCGAGGGCTGTCGATATGAACTGACAGTCAAAGTCTGTAGCGCACTACACACGATACAGTTAAATCGTAAGACCTGATCTGATAATCGAAAACTGACAGTCCGTGGACTGCAGTCCATCCTTAATTTGAGTATACACGTTCAGATCAGATCCTCAGTATTCCAAGTGAGGAACTTTTAGAAGTATGACTCCTGAACGTTAACGAAAATCGACTGCTGCCATGATTGTGTTATTTATTGAAAATGGAAAATCGAAAAAGAGATTATGGACTGAAGAATGGTTGTTGAGACGTGATGAACTATCGCATATGAATTAATGAAGAGAACTGAGAATCAGTGCAAAAGAGACTACCTACTGTTGCATTTTCATCAATAGTTTTGTGAAAGTTTACAAGTTTTTCATAGCTGCTATTCTTCGTTCGCCTATTAGTATATTAGCCTATTCGAATTTATTTCACATTTTACAGCCCATTTTGGCTGTAAAAGATCGAAAATGTTGGAAGTTCTGAACTGCCGATGGGATCTGAAGGAATTGCTCTACACACGGCAGTTTTTCAAACGATTTGCCGAAACTGTCGGCCGGGACTTATTGATTATCTGTTCATGTGTAGTGATAACGAAACTGTAGATCTACGTTCCTGCAGTCCCGGACTGCAGTTCGCCGGTGCGTGTATATGTACTTTTATGAATTGTACCGAAAATTTAAATCGAAATTTCTTTTTCTGTTATCGAAATTTTTTAATTGTTCAGGTGATTACTCGCTAGAATCGAACTAGTACTCGCTAGAATCGAACAAGTTTCCGACAAAAAAACGTTTTTCGAGGGCAGTCATAGGTTATCCCGCAAAATGGCTACGCAAAATTCACTCCTCAATTTTTTTGTTCCCATGGCAGATTTTTAAAACTTTTTTCAGCACTTGACTAATATCAACCTACTTCAAGATTTCAATGAAAAATTCCGATTTTATCGGGCAGCATCAAGTTGGCCCGGAAAATTCAATTGCAAATTTTTCCATTCCTGAGTGAGATTTTCAAATTTTTTTTTCAGCACTCTCAAGCACTTGGCTAGCATTACCTTTTTTCGAAATTTCGTTGAAAAATGCTGAGTTTTCCGGGCTGCATGAAGTTGACCCGGAAAATTCAATTGCAAATTTTTCCACCCCTGAGTGAGATTTTCAAATTTTTTCTTCAGCACTCGTCAGCACTTGGCTAGCATTACCTTTTTCGAAATTTTGTTGAAAAATGCTGGGTTTTCCGGGCTGCATAAAGTTGGCCCGGAAAATTCAATTGCAAATTTTTCCCCTCCTGAGTGAAATTTTCCAATTTTTTTTTCAGCACTCGCCAGCACTTAGCTAGCATTAAGTTTTTTCAAGCTCTGGATGAAAAATGCTGGTTTTTCCGGGCTGCATACAAGTTGGCCCGGAAAATTGAATTTTCATTTTTACGAGTACCATCGAAAATTTTCCAGTTTTTTTTTCAGCACTTACCTAGCATTCGCAATAAAGAAAAAATTTTGTAAAAATGCCACAACTACCGGGCCAACTTGACGGACCCCCCAAGAGGGTCAAATAACTTCGCTATTTTCGATAGAACAACTCTCTTAGTAAGAGTCACATTGTCACAGTCAGAGGTACTTTTGACTCTGAATATGAAGCTATCAGATTCGGGATGCCAACCTAGACCGAGAATACTGAAGGTATTTTCATCTGTAAAATTATAAGACTGGGAATTAAATGAATTAGCACCATCACAATACGGCATATTATGTAGAAGATTATTGTTATTAGCTAACCATTTATGTAAAGCAAAGCCACCAGACCTACATATCTCAACAAGTTCCTTTTTCTTGAGTAAAGCTTCATCCAGAGTATAACCTCCTGAAAGTTTATCATCCATGTAAGTCTCCTCTAGCAGGATACCTGCACCTAAAGGAAATAGATGTTGTTCATCCCAGGCAAGCTGTCTTGTTCCCCCTAATAGCTGAGAAAGGACTAGAATCCATACCATATGTTACCGTTTGAAGCTGCCAAGTGCTTATGGGTTCATCAGAATTGTATCTCCAGAGTATGCACTGGAATACCTGATCGCAAGGATGTATCAATATCTGACGAAACATTTGCTGAATATTTGTAACAAATACAAATTCGTCCTTTTTCCAACGCAGAATTAAGGAAGTTAAATCAGGAAGCAGATTGGGACCAGAATGCAAATAGTCGTTTATCGAACAGTTATTCAAAGCTTTAGCAGAGCCATTGAACACCGTTCGCAATTCAGCTACGGATCTACTTTGTTTCAGAATCCCGTGATGAGGCAAAAAATAACGAACATTAGCAAGATCGTCATAGCTGAGCCTTTTCATATGATTGGAATCGATATAGTTTTGCATAAACACTCTGTAAAAACGACCAAATTCAGGATTTTTCTCGAAATTTTTCTCCATTCGTTCTAAAGATTTTTTAGCAATATCATACATACCAGGGAAGTTCAAAACAGACCTATCATCTACCTTGAACGGCAACTGCACTATGTAACGACCATTTGGGGAACGAGAGCAAGTATTAGCAAAAAAAGTGATTTCATCAGGAGTAAGATGTCTTTCAACGTCGCTGAAGTCCTCTAGAGCAAAAAACTTTGACAAAAGGTCACTAACCAACATCTGATCATCAGACACCTGCAAAGCAGAAGGCGAATATGTGGAATTGAAACTTGGAGTGTTTCCAGAAACAATCCATCCTAGAGCTGTCTTCATGGCAACTGGTTCATCAGGTTCACCACACGGACTATTTCTCCTGCAACAATTTGAGCATGTATTGTTGAACCCAATAGTATTTCTATCTGTCCCATAGACCTCTTATATCTATGGACGCGCCCTCACGTGACTTTTACGTAGAATTCCTTACAGGCTGAATATGTGCGAGAGAGATGGAGCTAGTTGAGGCAACGTCAAAATCATATGATCGAAACATTGAACTGCTGTATTTTAATTGTTGGGTAAATCGTGAATTTTTCTTTTATTCTAAATGGATCTGATCGTTATTTCGATTTCTAGTGGTGTTGTATACTATAGCCAAAAAAAATTCGCGGTTAGTATTGCATAAAATCCTTCTTGGATTATTCTATTTACGTCTATATAAAGTGATATAAAGTTTAAGTGCACAATGAGAATATATGGAAAAATCACATTATTTTGTATTTTTTAACATGAAATGAGAAATAATTCATATGTTTTCATTTAGCTTTATATTATTATTGAGTGGATATGGTTCATTTTTCGAATTAGTTGAAATTTAGAATAGTTTTGTTGATTATACAATATAGCAATTTTCATAGTTTCAAAACGAAGTGTATTGTAATAACTTTGTGTTAATTTGAGACTGACGACCAAAATTCTATGTTAAACTCATATTTCATATAGTTGGTATTATTGATGGTAGAATATATATATATATATATATATATATATATATATATATATATATTCTTTTGAATAAGAGAGCTAAAATAATACAATAAATGTTGAAACAAAAAGAACCTAAGCTGAGGTAAAAAAATATTTCTCATGAACAACCTCAAATAAAATCGGTTATGTTCATTAGATTCTCTTGTTCAATTTTGTAAGTTATACTTCCTAACTAGGAAATTAGAAATATGAATTTCTAAATGTTTAAAGACATATATAAATATTGTATAGAAACTAGAAACAAAAACTTCAAAGTTTTTGTGCTCATTTTCATTGGGCTCATAGTCCTCAATGACAACTGAGAAAATATTATTTTCATGTGACTTTATTTCATCAAAATTTCGTTTGATCATTTGTTAGTTTGTATGGGAAAGGATTTTTTAGAGTGGGGGATATAGAACTTAAATTTGTTGTTTTATTTTATTAGATATTTATTTCAGGAAAAATATTTAATGCAATTCGATAGGTTCGATAATGTTCATAAAAACAATAACAAAACCTCGATCCATTAGGGCAAGTGCAACTAAAAGCATTTTGAATTATAAAATTCTCCCAACTGAAAGCTCTTACTCAATAAATCTAAGCTTATAATTTTTTGAAACATTTTCACAAATACATTTTTATTGTTACTACTATGTTCATTTCTGAACCATAAATAAAAACTTAACTCATTAGAAATTTGAATTAACCATTTTTATTTCTAATCAACCTATACCTTTCTATATACAGGGTGTACCAAGTTCGATGGCCTATTAGGCGTTTCTGGAGAACTAGACTTATTTGAAATCTGAAAGTTGGGATTATGATATTGTTTGACATTATCTACCGAGCTAAAATATTCTTGGAGCCTGACCACTTTTAGTTATACAGGGAGAGAAAAAAAATTTTTCAAAATTTTATTTTTCTGTTTTTTTCTTTTTGAATTTGATAGAGTATGCAATTCTGAATACATTCGTACTCAAATCGTTGCATTCGTCGAAATACTTTCAAAAATATCGAGAAAAACCTGAAGAAAAAGAGAGAAAAGAGTATTCGGTATTATGTTTGTTATTCCTAATCTAGATATCTTAAGCATAAACCGTTTTCACATTTTTGAAGTCGTAGAATGTGGAAATGTTGTACATTTCTAGAATTTTGAAAAACTCATCACAGGGTGTTATTGAAAGTGAAAGCGAAAACACGACCAAACTCAGGGGCGGCTTTTTGAGCCTGGTCAACCAAATATATCACACGTGTGCACAAATAAACACAGATAAAAATGCAATTAAACCAATACAAGAGTAATACTGGCAGAACTCATGAATAAAAATCCCTGTCAGGTTGTAAATTTCGCCAATGGCTCAGCAGCCTCTCATCCTAGGTACACTCGCTTGTTTACGAGTTTATTATCAAGACGGTCGGTCCCTTTGATGAACATCTGGGACTGTAAAGTTTTTGAGAGGGTTTCTGGGATAATTCAGTAATGATTCTTAATTTCAGTTTGCCAATCGGAAATCTAAATTTTGATATTCGGGAGGGGTTTATAATACTCGAGAAATAAGGGTATCAACTCGTTAGTCCTCAGTGTCGTGTGTCGTCACAATATTCAATATTTTTGCTAACCTATATAGTGCTATATGATAGAAATCTTTTATCTATCTTCGGAGTTGTGATTTTCGAACTGAATTACCCTATAAAATTGAAGGTGAGTTCTATAATTCGATATTTTCTTACCGTCGGATTTCACATTTGAACGATAATAAGTATAAAGCGCTCTCTGCTTATCAACAGTGATGTAGGTGATTTTTTTTGAGTCTTTCATCGGTGGCCTCAGATAAGCATATTATTCATGAAGCCATAAAGCGTCGTTTCAATAATTCGAAAAGGCGCCTTTAAAGGAGTTGGAAACATGCCTCGCTGAAATTCGAGGCAGATTAGTATTCTTAATTTATTGGATAATGGTCATAGTAAAAGAATATTTAAATTTTATTATAATAATCATTATTAGATACAGGTGAATACTTAAGATTTATATTGACTTCTTTTCGTTTACCTAATCAGATTGTTAGAGTTTAAGAACATGACAACGGGTAATAAATGTCATAAGGTCAAATCACAGAACGAAAACAGTAAGAATAACATGTACCTTATTCTGATCCGGATCTCATTGTCTAGAATTTTCCTTACACACGAGATCTGTGTTGCCTTTGAATGAAGAATTATTAATAATCAAAATCCAAGGCGCTCAAATTTTTTTCCTTTAACATGAGTTCATTTAGTTTCGTACACTAAAAGCAGAGAGCGTTTTCATTGTTTCTCGATATTTTGTGTGTGAATGCATTTTAGAATTCCGCATTTTTATTTAACATATCTTGAACAAATGCATTTGTACTTGAATCGATTAATTTATTTTATTATTAATATGAATTTTCACATACGCGTTTATATTTATCGGTATCGTGTATCGTAGAAACTGTCGTATAATGATTTTATTAAATATGGAAAATACTTTTCGAATACTCTTGTCGAGAAAAGCTTTTCAAAGTTGAAAATGAAAAATTTTCCACGATCAACAATGGCCCAAGATAGATCATCTGATCTAGCCACTATATCCATTGAACATGAGATAATCAATAATCTCGATATATCTCAAGCAATTCATGACTTTTGCGAGATAAAGGAGAGAAGGAAGAAATTTATTTGAGGTCAAACATTTTAGTCTGATGGTTGTAGTTCACTTTTATACATGCGGTATATATGTTTCTTTTTGTTATTTTTTATTTAATATGATTTTTGTATAATACATATTTATAGTTATATTTTCCTCGTTACTGAATTTTTTTGCCCCTTGATCAAATTTTGGAAGAGTTTGTTATGAGTAAGCTAGTATGCTTACTGGCTTGCTAGCCAGCAGTTTATCAATAATTGAATGTTATGATTTTTGGTTCGGTTTCCTCTCCATCCATTGCTTAATTCGTGAAAACTAAAAATGCAGATTTATGGGAGAAGGACTTTCCAGGAAAAGGAAGAGCTATTAAACGCCAACACTATGTTCACGACAATCTGGATTCTTGTGACTCGGAGACGAAGCAATTGAATTGGTGAGGAATGTTATTCTTGTTCATAAGAGAGGTGGTTTCGAAATAAATAAATGAATGAATAAATAAATGATGATATGGTAACAAAGGAAAACTGAAATTTTGATTTTTCTGGTATGATTCTCAGGTCCAAAATTCCCACAACTTCCTTCAAATGAATGGCCTTCAGAGCCAAAGCAGTAGCCTACTGAAATCAACTGTCTTTTGATGGATGACTCAGTTAAAACAGATTTGTAGCAGTACCAAATGAGACTAAATTTTCTATGTAGATGCGACTTTTACGAAGTACTACCTGGGTATTATTATCCATACATATTGTAAAGTTGATAAAACAAGAAAGACGAAATGTTGATCTTGAGGATTGAAGCGTTCAATCTTTAAGTTCAGAAGGTACAACATGACTACTTCGAGGTTGAGTTAGCAAATCTGAAGAGAAACAATTGTGTTTCTCGAAATGATAGACTTTTCAAACTAAGTCCTTTTATAGGTAAAAATGATGTCCTTCGGATAACAGGACGTTTTTCTTCCATGAGAAATTCGGTCTTCGCGAAAATTTCCGGAATCCAATCATCCTGAACATAAAATTACGGAATTAATCATACAACGCTATCATGAAAAAGCTTACCATATAGGCATAAAAAAATAGTTAATAATTTGAGAACACAATTGATGTTATATACATGCAGTAAATTCGTTCTGAATGAACATTTCCTCGATAGTTTGTTTTCTAGTTGAAAAATCATGATTACGTTGGATTCTGTGAAGAAAAATAATGATAGTATTTTTACATGTCGATGCACATAAAATGAATAATTCTTGAGTTATTTAGAATTTTATGATTGCATGTGGCGGAGGCTGGAATCCACCCAACGTGCAATGGAAAGGGCCATGCTGGGGGTCAGCCTCGGGGTCAGCTTACGAGATCGCATACGCAACTCTACCATCAGAGCCAGAACAATAGTTTGCTGTTACCGAAAGGATAACAAGACTGAAATGGAGGTGGGCAGGACACATGGTCAGGAGTGAAGACGATAGGTGGATGAAAAGAACTCAACAGTGGAGACCTTGGACGTGTAATAGAGAAAGAGGACGACCGCCTATACGATGGAAATATGACATCGTAAAGTCAGTAGGGACGGGTTGGATGAGAGTTGCCCAGAACAGACACGAGTGGAGACTGATGGAAGAGGCCCACGTTCAGCAGTGGACGTGTGAGGGCTGAAGAAGAAGAAGATGTGGTACGTAGAGTCAAATTTATAAAATCTGTTTCATATCAATAATGATTTATGGTCATAGAAGATAAATTATTCCAATAATTCGCTATTAAAGTATATACTAGAGTAAGATCCCAGGGCCGCCAGACCTTACTTATTTTTGAAGTAACGAATTTTATAGTATAGACAGTCTTATATGTGTTAAATAGTGTGTGCATACTCGCTAGCTTGGCTATGCGGCCCGTTCGCAGGTTGCTGGCCCAACGACCAAACCTCCATCCTTGGAGGAGCTAGAAATTTTGTCGTTTGATTCCGAAAGTTGTCAAAATGACACAATGTTTCCAACCTGTCATTTTTTTATTGGAATTTGAAGCGTCTGGGAGGAATTTCGGCCCACGGAAACTGTCTGGCAATGTGAAATATTTATTTTTCATAATATTCTGCGTGACATATATAAAAATCAGTTCTTCGAATTTAAGAAAAGTTCGGTATGTTTTTGTCCACTTTTTCTACCTGCTACCTGCGAACGGGCCGCATAGCCAAGATAGCGAGTATGCACACACTATTTAACACATATAAGACTGTCTATACTATAAAATTTGTTACTTCAAAAATAAGTAAGGTCTGGCGGCCCTGGGATCTTAGACTATACGTATAGTATGGTGACAGACCGTTTTTCTGAATTCATCATTGTTGATATGAATCAGATTTTATGAATTTGACTCTAGGTGCGACATAAAATTATTCATTTTAAGTGAAACACTATCATTATTTTTCTTCGCAGAATCCAACGCAATCATAAAAAATGATGTTCTAATTCGAAAAACGAAAATTATGGGCCAATTTTGATCCCAATTTTTGACCCCACATTTGGGGTGCCGAGTTCTTCAAAATTTTAGGGATGTAGAATATTTCTACAGTTTTCGACTTCGAATATTTGAAAACGGTTTATGCTTATAACTAAAATAATATTTAGTTAATTAGTAGACCTTATATGATCTATTGTGCCCCCTGACAAAGCTATTCTCACCACAGCCTTTACAGGTAGTTCCAGAGATCTAATAAAATCCAATATCTGGGAATGCTCCACTCATACATGTTTGTTGACTGAGGCATTGTTTCTTTCGGCTTATAATGACGAAGCATTACGTGACTACGTGAATAGGATTTTCCTTCTCCTCTCCACACTGTCCGATATTCTCCACAGATATATTCTGAGGCGACATTGCTCCGTGAGGAAGCTGGTGGCGTGTAGTTGGTTCTTACTGAGATCCAAGTAAATTTTGTACCTCGAAGTTTCAAAGTTGTGAATGAACTTCTTTTTATAGGTAGGTACATCATTCTATACCACTGAAAAGTATTGGACCATTAAGCGTGCACTCCCTCTGGAATGTGTATTGGCATCTTCGTTCCCTTTCATTTCCGAATGACCTTGAACCCAAATTGAAGAGACCTTATTTTTCTTGCCGACTACATTGAGTTTGCTTTGTTACTTCCAAGTGCACTTCGAGTCAATGACATACGAGTTCAGTGCTTTAATAGCAGCTTGACTATCTGCGTGAAAAGCTATAATATCGCACTTCTACAAGTATCTCTTCAGGTTGATTTCTTGACATCCTTCGATTGCAAATATTTCTGCTCACACAGGAGCCTAACGACAGTGCACACTTGGCTTTAGCCCTCTTAATACAAGCGCCATCTGCTATGTTGATCTTAGAACCAAAGGTATACGATGTTGCGGCTTTTTTTGTGGTAGGGGTATTCCCGATCCCACCCCTCTCCCATGATTATCTAGCATCCCAGCAACCACGTTATATCGCCTTACACTTTTGTGGAGTTACATTTTCAACATAAAATAAAATCTTCATTGTGATGTTGCATATGCGTCCAAAACCTAGTAATTTTGTGATATCGCTTTGGTAATGAAATGTGGAAGAAAAATTCTCGACATTTTGACGATGAATAAAGATGTCTCAAATGTGATTCCCATGCGATGCGAATATTCATTCGTATTGTGTCTCATAGCCAAAGAGTGTTGAGTTACTCAGTGTTGTTATCTCAGGGGAAGCAAAATATGCTAGTTTTGCATTTAGAAAATGCCAAAAATATGCTTTTTCATTTGGGAAAGTGCCGAAAAAATGCTGGTTATTCATTAATATTTTTTTCTATAGCTATTTCTGAAATATAAATTTTCTTCGACTCAACTTTTGAATGTGAATGAATATTTGGGGTTCTGAGTTGTCAGATTTCAAAATATTCCTAGGTCCTGGGTTAAATTTTGATT
Source organism: Hippodamia convergens (assembly GCA_038502775.1). Taxonomy (NCBI): domain Eukaryota; kingdom Metazoa; phylum Arthropoda; class Insecta; order Coleoptera; family Coccinellidae; genus Hippodamia; species Hippodamia convergens. The sequence continues at coordinate 48,233,061 of CM076609.1, forward strand.
TTTTCATTGTAAGAACTGTTTTTCTCAAACTTGAATGAATTGAAATACCTATGGTTGTTATGGTATAGATATTAATCAAATATGTTATATCTTAATATTCCCAGATGGATATGCACATTACTGGAAAGTTCTGAATGCAGAAGAACTCTCGAAGATATGCTCCATAATATGCTATATGCTTAACGCCAAAAATATATGCTATACTTGAATCAAATATGTCAAATTTAGCATTAAAAATGCTGAATTTGCACCCGAGTAAGAAATTCTTCGATCTTCAACTGTAGAGAAACTACCACATCTGGGTTTTATTGCCCCTAATTACATTAGGCCGGGATATTTTTCTCTCGAGATAAGAACCCGGTTTGGACCATGGAATTCGCACTGGTACGACGAACGGGGGGTGGGTTTACGTCTGACAGATTCAACGTATAACAATTTTTAGACTTGAGTATTTTCTTTCGGATCCATTCCATCATTTTGTGACTAGGCTTCGATTCGAGAAGTTCGCTGTTCGTTCGATCCGATATTCAAATTTTTTGGTTTTCTGCAATTTGAGTGCATTAATTGGTAGGTAAATTTTTTTAGTTATTGTTGTAAACTAAATATTTTGATATTTCATTCTACATATAATTATCGTATAATGAAGTTTTTATATGTGTTGGCGCAGAACTTTTTGTTAAAAAAAAAAGTTTTTCTTCTGAGAATTGTCTTGATTTTTGCCGTTGAATTTATTATATTTCATTTGGTTCTGAAGATATTTAAAATTGAGTTCCAGTTAACTTGTCTGAAATAATGTTGTACCTTTACATTGTATCCCAAATAGCTCGATTTTGGCTCTCTTTTTGTGAAAACCATCACTAGAAACCATTTCACGATATCTTTATTTTTTTATAATTTCAATTGATTATCAGTTTCAATCATCTGGAATTCAAATTAATGAGAAGTGATTCAACATTGAAGAATAAATTGGTAAGAAATTCAATGCGAAATTCACAAAAACACAATTGAAGCATTCCAATGAATTTAAATTTTGGTTTTTGAGAAAGTTAGTATACTTAAAAGAAACTAGTCCTTTGAATTCTCCACTGGTATAATTTTTCCGAATATGGTGTGATATCGGTATAGATTTCTTAGTAGTTCATATCTTTTTTTATATCACCATAATTGGAAAGTCTAGATTTTAACTAATTATTATATCTTTAGTTAAACTGCTTTGAAATCTGATCTTATTTGGATTTTTTATGTCTTATAATTTCTAAAACTAATGTTAAACTTATCCAAATTCAACATTTTTCAGTACAAAACTTATGAGGCCGTTGGGTGTAAATTTCGTGGTGAAATGCCTCTAAAGGACTTTCACCGACGAAACTGCCGAACTTTCTTCATGGACGGGCCAGAGGTCAAATTATAAAATTGCTTAAAGTCCCGTTCTGAAGATTTTATTCAGTGAGTATTTGATTTGAGTTTTTTTAATTGATTTGAGGTGTAGCCGCTATAATGTAAAACACAACCTTTGCAGTTATTCAAATAATTCTTGTAAATTTGTTGTCCAGAAATTTTTCAATGACTCACGGCGGGTTTCACAAAGCTTTGATTGTACCATTCAACAACCTCACGTAAATTCGAACCAATCGAATCACTCGTTTTGAAGTTTTAACGAATCGCGGTGGCTCCAATTAATTTAACGCTACGATCGAAGTTTTGTGAAACCGACCCTAGGACACCTATACGCATAAAAATTGGCAATTATATTTTTATCTTCTCATCAATTAAAATATGTTGAACCAATAAATTGAATAGTTGAACGAAATTGTTCAAATTACTCAAATTATAAATTATTGTTTCTTAATCACTTATCGATTGGAGAAAATAAAGGTACAATACTTCAATAATCTGATATAATTTCTCAAATACTTGAATTTGCTATTAGAAAAAAAGTTTTTTTTAACTTATACTTTCATTCTTTTCAGATGTGGTGAGGAAGAATACAGGAATTTCGGATAAAGACTTCGAAATATATGTACAGTATTGGCTGCGACATGCCAGGCAGAGAAAAGAAAGACAGATAGAATAGAATAGAATAGAATAGAGTTTATTCAGCAACGCATTACAGATAAACCCGAGATTACAGCTGTGGAGTATTCACTCGGAGGTGAACGACTGTGTACAGATGAAGAAACTTACTACATAATATCCCATTTTTCATCTTTTTTGTTTACTTTTTTCCGTTTTTTGTTTTTTATTTTATTCTATCTTAATGTTATTGATCAAACCCATTTTTCATCTTTTTTGTTTACTTTTTTCCGTTTTTTGTTTTTTATTTTATTATATCTTAATGTTATTGATCATTATAGTTTTTTGTTCGAATAGATTTTTTCATTATCCTCATGCGGTAAATGATTTAATCTAAAATATATGTATATTTATTATTGGTAAATTTGCTCTTTGTCAGTCAAAAAAATAATGTAATTCGGAGCAAATCTTCTTATTTGACGAAATGAATATTGGAATTGAAAATTTCGAATAACGTCACATATATAAAGTAATATAATCCAAATTGAATAACAATATTTCATCTGCATTAAAAATGGTTCAATATTTATCACAAGAAACCTCTCATTAGTCAACGCAATGAGTTTAACAAAATAAGTCTCAAATGCGATAAGAAATGGCTTCCTATTTGAAGATTTATTTTTGTATCACATCAAAATTCCTATGCGACGTCGAAATAAAATAAGTAAAGTGGTCTCAAAATCAACTCGCATGAGCGTCGCAAATGTGACAAGAAAGGGAGTATCATTTGTGACCAGTTTTGCGATCGCATATTCAACTACTCATTGTTCCGAAATGCGTAATTGATGTGAAGGACATTTGGATGCATATGCGAGCGCGTGGAGAGGTAAACAGTACATCGCATAGGAGTTATGCCGAGGCCACACAGAGCACTATGCTTAATAAGCTATAGACGCTATGGACGCTAAGGATCCGATGTTCGCTAAGTGACCGGCCACACGGAAAGCTACATACTTAGTATATCTTTCACGTTTCGCAATCACTAGGCTCAGTTGTATTTGACGATGTTACCAAGCACGGTGCCATGGTAACATCACCTCTACATCTGTGATAGTGATAGCGATGACGATGAGTTGCTTTTATTTTTTTCGTTGTGCAAAAATGAACGTAAAAGAAAATGGGTCCACGAAGTGAACAAAACGAGAAAGGATTTCGGTGAATTTCATCATCTCGTAGTTCAGTTGCTAGAAGATGAATCTAAGTTCAGAGAATATTTTCGAATGAACCCGCAGCAGTTTGACCAATTGTTAAGCATTATTGAAAAGAATATTGAAACGCGACATTATCCTTCGACAGATCACACTACACTGAAGCGAAAATCACCGCGGCAGCCCTCGCGATGTGTTGAATATAGCCGAGAATCAAACATAAGGCTACGTGGCTTAGATCGCGAACATAGCGAATATAGCGTACCAGTGTCGGTGTGGCCGCCTACGTGCAAAATAGAGATGGCTAATTTTTGAATGCATCGCGAACGAAGCGAGCATAGCGTACGTAGCGCTCTATGTGGCCTCGGCTTTACATATGCATCGACGTGTTTGCTGGGATTGTACTGAAGTTCTTCTCAGTGTTTACTACCTTGCCTTTACATCACTAGGAAGGTTCGCAGATGAGATTCAGTTATTCAGGGAGGCCTCCTTCAGATATTCTGACGATGACCTCAAGTGTTATTCTATCAATCATAAGATGTAGAGGTGTGAAATCTATATGTCTGATATATTGTCCTTTACTATTGAAACAATTATCACAATAATTATTATGATTTAATTAATACACTTGAATCTGCAAGATGCATTTATTTTCATGTATATCCCTCAAGAAAGCATGTACAAGAATGAATGTTGAAAATTCACATGTGTTTGCAATAAATCCTTATCGTAATAATAATTAACTCCAATCAAAGAAGGTTTATTTATCATAAATTAATCGATCTGGTGGTTCAACCATCCTTTTTGGTCTAAAGTTATTTAGAAAAAGAGATATTTTGAAAAGTATTTCGATGAATGAAACGATTTTAATGAGAATATATTCAAAATTAACTCTATAAAAATTGAAAACGAGAAAAAAATATTTTTCAGAAATTGTTTTTTCATACCCTGTATGAGTGAAAGAGGTTAAGGCATCAAGAATATTTCAACTCGGTAGATGATGGTCGAAGAATATTATAATCCCAATTTGCAGATCTCAAATAGGTCCAGTTCTCCAGAAACGTCTAATGGGCCGCAATCTTGAAACAGCTCTGACTATGGACGAATACTTTCGTGGATGTATCCAGAATAAAACAGAAGTAATTCTCTTCAGAATTTTCAGTTTGGCCTTTGTTATGGAGGTTTAAGGTTAAAATTGACAAGAGCACAAAACATGGTGAAACTGTGACAAAAACACAGAACAGTACATTTAGTACAATTAGTACATGAAGATCCTTTTTGTCATTGTTCATGTTTTGTTATTACTTCCAGCTGATAACAGTCCCTCTCACTGACTGCCCTGCTTGGATTCTCATTAATATTATTATCGGGAGGTGAATGTGCAAAAACCAGGTAACTATAGGTTCCATCCCCTCACTCTCACTGAGGGAAAAGATAACCGACCAATCCAGTAACACCCCAAAAGCGGCACTCAACCGTTGTCCACAAGTCCACAGTGACCACATCCGTTCTACTCAAAGATGTCGCCCTCTCACTCTCACTGAGTTGGTCGAAATGGATCAAATATGAGTAGATATTGCTTATGTTATTGATGTCTCTTCTGTAATTCATTGAGTTCACTTGACGTTTGATATAGAAATAGAAACACATCTCTACGAAACAACGTTTGATTACATTTCGCTCACAATCTAAAATTCGGGTGGCATCTGTTGTTTTGATTATCTATCCTATTAATGGACAGAATCCAGTACGAGGAAATGGTTGACACTTTATTACAGGACACACAACATTATGAACGGTTACCCAGAGACCCCACCTCAAGAATACAGAACCAATGTAATAATTTGATGAAAAAATTAGTCAATGAAGGTCACATAAGCCAAGCGCATGGAAAACAGATTTACAATCACAATTCTATTCCTGCAAGACTTCATGGGTTACCCAAAATTCATAAGCCCACCCTAGCCCTGAGACCGATTGTATCCTGCATTGATATCCCAACCACAAACCTATCTATATTCGTAGCCAATATTCTCTGCTCCAGAGCTTATCCGCAACCAGGAGCAGATACCACATAGAAGATCCCTTTTCGTTTGCAAGCTGCATCAGTAAGATCCAGCTCCCAGAAAACTACGTACTAATTAGTTTGGATGGTGTGTTGCTGTTCAGCAATATATCCTTAGACCTCGCTATAGCGGCCATTGAAGGGAAGTGGGACTCTATAGCTGACCATACTGCCATACCAAGAGAAGACTTCATAACCATAATCAGATTTTTGTTTGAATCCAATTGCTTTGTGTTCAATGGCGGCTTTTATCTACAGGTCCTGGGATCCCCGATGGGTTCCAGCTCCAGTTCGCCTATTGCAGAAGTGGTGATGGAGTTCGTGCTCGATAGTGTGGTCATTGATGTTCCCTTCTACATCCCCCTGATGAAAAAGTATGTGGACGACATCATTGGTTCGGTTCCTAAAGAAAGGGTGGATTACCTCCTTGACAGGATAAACCCCCAGCATCGCTGCATACGGTTCACATTTGAGGAAGAAACAAACAGAAATGTCCCATTCCTAGACACTCGAATTATTAGAACACCTGACAACAGGTTAATCCTTGACTGGCACCAGAAGCCATCGAGCTCGGAAAGATATCTGCACTACCTTTCCAACCATCCGCATTCACAAAAAGTGAATATGATACTCGAATTGAAAAACCGCATCTTGAAGATTTCACACCCCTCATTAAGACAAAAAAACATCAAATTTTTATTCTGTTTGATGAAAGAGAATGGATACTCCAGAAATTTATTAAATAGATTGATTTACAGCACCGGTTACAACCCAACTGTGTTTCAACAGGGTGGAAATAAGGGCGCATTCACCACAACTGATGTCAATCTGGTCCACTCTTCCATCCCATTAATAAAAGGATTATCCAATGCATTGATTAACATCCTTAAAACCCCAAACATAAGAATAGTCGCCAGATCATATCTCAAAGTCGACAAACTATACAGCTCGACAAAGGATAGGATAGATAATCAAAACAAGAGGTGTGTAATATATTCTATCCCATGCTCGATGTGCAAAGAGGTAGACATTGGCCAAACTTCGCAATTATTAAAAAAAAAGTTAACACAACGCAGGAGCGACATTAAAAATCCAAAAAAAATATGTGCCTTAGCAGATCATACCAGGGACACAGACCATAAAATGGACTACGATGCTACCCGAATTTTAGATTGTGAACAAAATGTAATCAAACGTTATTTTCTAGAGATGTGCCATATCAAAATGAATTACAGAAGAGACATCAATCATCAATAACATAAGCAATATCTACTCATATTTGATCCATTTCGTCCAACTCAGTGAAAGTGAGAGGGCGACACCTTTGAGTAAAACGGATGTGGTCACTGTGGACAACGGTTTAGTGCCGCTTTTGGGGTGTTACTGGATCGGTCGGTTATCTGTTCCTTCAGTGAGGGGATGGAACCTATTGTTACGGTAGCTCAGTGAATTTTGAATTACAGAAAAAAAGTGGAGAATCAAATATACGCTGGAAGCATTCGAACTTACCATTTGCTGGGATGAACGCCAGAATAGGTAGTTGGTACAATCCTGGTATCAATTTGTCTTCACACACTTTTACAACTGAATGAGAAATAGAAAATTATAGAAAAATCACGAAATAAAAATACTCGGAATTTCGCTACGAACCAGATATTTTGTCACTCGAGAATAAATGAATGAAAGTAATTATCTCTCGTCCATATGTCTCCATATGTAGTCCGAGATTTTCCAACGTATTTACCGAAAAATGAAATTAATGAATGAAAAAAAAAGAAACGATAATTCAGAAGTTGGTTTTTTATTTTCTATACGACCGTTTTTCAATGAGATGCAGATTATAGAAGTCTGAATGATACCGTTGGGCTGCCGTTGGGCGGCAGATGAAATTATCAGATGTCAAAAACTCTCAATGGAAAACAGATACTTACTCTGCATATCACTTTTTACTTCAGGAAACGATTTGCTTAAATGAAAACACTAGATAACAACACGTCTGCTACGCATGATGTATCCATCGAAATCGTCTAATTGTGAAAACGATTTCTGTCAAGCTCTAGCCAATTTTAAGGATTTTATTCAAAAATTTGATGTCACAAATGACGAATTAATACGTGAAGATATGCCTTTTTTTCTTGATGTGACTGATAATGCAGATGAAAGGATCGAGATGAATAATCATGCCATTTCTAATGTAGCGGAGACTACTTTGAAGAAGCTAGACATGAAAGATTGTAGTGATTGTCAAAAATATTTGGTTTCAAATGAATTTTTAAATGTGTGATCTGAAGAAAATGAACAACGAAGACAAGACTATGTTCATAAAAAATTGAGTGAATTCGTTTATAATTTTCATGAGAAATTACATGAGTATATATTTTTCGGATAACAATCGCCATTCAATTAAAGTATAAGATTTGTTTACCCAAACATTAATTAGAAAATGTGATGAATTCCAATTTCGCAACACTCATGTTCATCTTGAGAGGGATATAATCATCATTTTCAAATAAATAAGGGAGAGGAATCATCAAAGTAAATTTTTTACTTCTGGACAGGAAACAAAAAAAATTTCTACCAAAAAAGAAGGTTCTTCCTGAAACAAGAAAGATTATTCCATGAACACTAAAAATACTTTTTTCAACATACTATTTTCAAATACATTTTTTTCCAAAATTTCGATACTGTTTCTCATTTTTCATATTTCAGGATCTAATAGGTATTATATAACGAACAACACTAATGCAATAAAAAAACGCTGTGATATGGATGTGATGATGTTATCACTTATTTTTAATTATTTGTTATTCTCAGGGTTCTGAGGGAAACTTTCACCTGTTTTTGTTTTGTTGAGTTTTGACTTTTGAGTTTAATGTTATTATTACTGGGCCATATTTTGTTTTATATATGCATTTCTGTAGTCACTTTTATCTCGAAGAAGTAGGAATTTTCGTTGAAACTGTTTTGTTTTACTTTTGTTTTCCAAAATACATGTTTTGTTTCTGTGAAGTGTAACTCTATGATTTATTCTACACTGACGATAATACTTTTCATTCAATTCAATAAATTACGAAATCTACAACTTCTGTGAATTTCAAAATACATATTATCTATTATTAGTCCTGATCAATCTTTTTGAATCAGCAATGTATATTATCATGTGAAAATCATCTGTATTTGCATATTTTATGGAAAAGAATAACTTTTTCATTAATAATAAATTATCAAAAAATTGTTATATTTTTTACTCTACCTTCATCAGCAATATAATGTTATTATTAAGATTATTCATGAACTTATGAAATGTATGAATTTGCATTGATGATGAATGTAACGATGAACAGATAGAGTAATGTTAAATATGATAGCATTTTGCGCCGTTGCCCTTACCTGCAAAATTGTATAAATATTGTCCTTTTCGTTCAAAAGATATTTACTTGGTTCCATACATTACCCCAACCCTGAATCTCCCGACATTCCTTGCAAACAAAAAACAAAGATAAATTCAATAAGAAACTCTTTCTTTGCGGGAATTATAGGCAAAGATTACTATCATTTCATATGAACTGTAATGAAGGAGCAAAAACAAGAAATAAATTTCTCTATTTCAGTATCGTAATGAGTTCATTACAGTACTAGAAGTAGTGCTGTAATGAAACTCATTACAGCATTGTTTTCAGTTATATTTTTTGTTTTGTGGTTGTCAGTACTGACCTCCGATCCACTCAATTTTTCGAATCAAATCAATTCAAATTCCGCGATCTGTCAAATTTCGTTAGTGACACCAACTGCCAAGATACAATACAAAAGTCACTAATCTGAATTTTTATTTGAATTTCAAAACTTGACTGAAATAGAGAAAATATCGTCTAATACTCGTTGCAGAAGGCAATTCCAACACTCATGCTTTCGAAAACTCGCTCCTTCGTCGCTCGTTTTCGAATTTAGCATTCGTGTTGGAATAGGAGCTCATTCTGCAACTTGTTTTAGAATATACTATTATAATATTAATGATAATAATAAATACCAAATTATGAATATCTGCAGGTTACTCCCTGTTCTCTTCAAATATAGATGGGTTTCAAAAAACTTCGACTGCTAGACAAAAAACTGTCAAGAGATTGAGAGATTTGTTAAAGTTTTAAATCGAATGATTCGATTGGTTCGAATTTACGTAAGTTTTTATGATCGGAAAATGAAAGATCTATGAAACACACCATATGAGATATTTATTTCAAACACTGATTCAGAATTCCCAAAATGTTCTGCATTTGCACTGAAAGCCTCTACAATCATTCGTGAAACACCCTACCCTGTTCACTTTCCCAGAACTATGAAACCAAGCATTGGCGTAAGGAGAGTTGAATCATGCCAGGGTTTACGGCATCAGCCAAGATAATCTTCCAATTTGTTTGTTTTTTCTTTATTTTAAGTTACCATTTTTTTTAATTTCTTTTAATTATATGTGGGTTTCATGAAACTCTGATTGCTCGATCAAGCACTGTCAAGTTGATTAAAGCCATTGAGATTCGTTGAATTTTCAAATGCACTGATTTGATTGGTTCGAATATACGTGAGCTTTTTTGATCAGACAATTAAGTTTTTATGAAACCCGACATAAATCTCCAATAACCCCTTTCCCCTTGTTACGCCTATGAAACCAAGTATGCAGAATATCATTTCCACTGAGTAAAGGGTTTATTCTTATTTCCACCGAATTTACGGTGTTGTTGCTCACAACTATACGTACTTTATAACATATTGCCGTATTATCATGATGAACGTCATATTCACGGGTGTATTAACTTTCTACGCTCATGATAGATATACGCTACATGTAAGTGACATGCACATCTTGCCATTCATTTAACTCTTTCGAGGAGTAATGCAAATATTTCACTGACTGAGTGAGCAGGGCGGTCTTAGCCATTGCGAGGCCCCGGGTGGGAGGTCCTTTTTCCTTCGTGAAAAGTATGTGATGCGAAAGTAAGTCCGGTTGTTTGACATAGGTTATTGTCATATTTGAGAAGAAATGCTAAAGGATAAGAAAACATTGTACCTAAATACCTAGATAATTTTCACCCAATTGTGTTGTGTGCATTTCTATTCTACCTATTGATCTGGTGGATCGGACATCTTGTATCTCAATTACCCATTTGGACAAGGTATTTCCTACATAATGTTTTTTTCAATTTTGTTCGGAATGAATGTATTGGTTAACTAACTTTTTTTGAATTTACCCCCATATTCAAACCTTTATAAATAATTAGGGGTTGTTGCGCGCGAGTTCCCACCAAGAGCGAGGCCCCGGGCGATTGCCACGTTCGCCACCCCCTAAGGCCGCCAGTGTGAGTGAGCTATGAATGTTAGCTGGGAAGAATTGCAATGGACGCTCAATAACAATAGTTGTTCATAGTAGGTAGTAAAGGACTTTGACAAGTAGGTGGAACAATACAAATTTAATAACAATCAACACAAATTACAGTTCCACAAAAAAATGTAATTGCAGAACGTAAGCACAAGTTTTGTGGATGGTTTGGGAAAGTTCGAATATGTGAAAATGTGCAGCAAGAACTCAAGTTACTACCAATAACGCAATATCGTTATTGACGCCTATTATTTTCAATCTTATGAGAAATCGTTAACCTAAATATGTCTGCGAGGGTCTTCAGCGTCTAGATTGTGAGAACGCTAATACAGTGATACTAGAAAACTAGAGCTCATTCCATTACTATTTTCAGAATACCACCGTACTAATTTCATGTCCAACAATTTCTCGTTATGGTTCTCCCTGCTCTGTAATCGTATTCCTTTTACTTTTTCCTCGTTCAGAATTGCGGTGAAGAATATTTACTTCGAGATATAAATAAGGGTTCATCGTACCGAGATATTTTTCCATTCCTTCCACTTCCATTCCTCCATACCTCGTTTTGTGTAGTCTGATTTTGTGTTTATATCTGCTTCAGTCGGCGCTTTTTGTCATGTTTTTTTGGCTGCTTTAATGTGCCCACCAGTTGCACTCTGTTTCGAAATGATATATCATTTTGTGATGGTAATAAAGTATCACTATTAATTGTTCATTCAACCGAATATTCCAAATTATTCATGGAAAGCATATTTGCTTCCGGCACTTAACAGTTAAATCCAGACCAGTTTCTCGATTTGGATTAACACTTGAAAATGTGGATTATTTAGGGATTCTTCTGCATGCACTGATTGGCTCTATTTTCATTGCGATCCGCATATTCAGTCGCCAGAAATGGTCAGATCAGTACCCACCCAATTTATTTTCTGTTCAGAGAGAAACTTTTCTAACTGAAATTCAAACTTACGTTGATTTTCACTTTTCTCCGTTGCATGGTTCTCCAGAAAAACGTAATTTGATTTCAAGTTACCTTCTTTCATACCAAGTAGCAGCCATTGTGTAAACAGACAAAACTTGAAGACAAATGGCTCTTGTTTCTAGAGGATTAAGTATCTTTCTGTGACAGTATTCGAAACCCCTCATCATTATATTTTTAGGTTTGCTCAAAAACTTTTCAGAATAGCACTGAACTTTGAAAATTTCAATAATTTTATGAAAAAATAAACCAAGCACTGGTAACATCTTCAAATTCCCGATAGTCATACTTGATGCCAATTTTAATTCATTATTAGCCGCTATGATAAATATAAGTAGGGTCTCCGCAAATTTTACCGTGAGATCTTTAATCTCCCAATGTGTGCAATGACATCGTAGCGAACATATATTTGTATAACACAGATACACAACATTCATTCACATTTGTTGACTAACACTCCTTTGTAAAAATATAAAGTTAATAGAGGCAGTGGCGTAACGTAGACCCCACCAGCCACCCCGTTGGGTGGGGCCCTGCGGGGACTGGGGGCTCTGTATATTGTAACCAATTTACCAATTGATAGTAAAAACTTAATCTACGTTTAAAATCATTAGAGAAATTGTTCAAATAGGCTTATTAGTGAACGAGATATTCTTGATAATGGTGTATTTGTTGAAACATTATTTGGGCTGTTTCCATTATCTATGCGGTTGGTTGTTATTGATGTTTCGGCAAGCATTCGCCTGCCGTCTTCAGGGTGTTGATGGTCCTGAGAAGGGCCAGTTTTTGCCAAACTTGTTCTGTCTGGACTCGTGCTGTCCATACTTTTTTCAATTTCGCAATTACAGTGTGGGAATTCGAACGCCGCGAACGCGAGTTATCCGAGGTGCAATTTCCGAAATTCCACTCACCCTAACCACTAGTCTACCAAAGCAGGGAATTATGATACCGTCTGTTGACACCATAATTGTACAACACTGGAGATTCAAAGAGCTGCAGAGACTATCAGATGAGTTTGATTTTTCAACTATACCAGTTTCAGCGGCTTTGGTCGTTTAGTAAATTAAAAGTAATAAAATCCTACATCTATGGGACAAAAAAGGCTAACTTGTAACTATCCTTGGAAGTTCTTTAATAAAAAAATTTTCTTCAATAAAGGCAAGAAAAGTGCAATTGTAAATAATGTTTGTTAAAGTTAATTTTGTTCCTAATTTTCTGAGATTTTATGTGGGTCGTTGTTTTCTTCTAAAAACGAATTTTTTGCGTTAGAATTTCCATTTATATTCACCATAATGAATTTGACGATACATACGACATAAAATCAGAAAATCCTAAATAACTTAAGAATTATCAATTTTAGGAGCATGAACATGTTAAAACATTATCATCATTTTTCTTTGTACAATCCAACGCAATCATTAAAAAATTGGGTTCCAATTTGAAAAACGAAAGTAATGGGCCAATCTTGATCCCAATTTTTGACCCAATATTTGGAACACCCTGTGATGAGTTTTTCAAAATTCTAGAAATGTACAATATTTCCACATTCTTCGACTTCAAAAATGTGAAAACGGTTCATGCTTAAGATATCTAGATTAGGAATAACAAACATAATACCGAATACTCTTTTCTCTCTTTTTCTTCAGGTTTTTTTCGATATTTTTGATAGTATTTCGACGAATGCAACGATTTGAGTACGAATGTATTCAGAATTGCATACTCTATCAAATTCAAAAAGAAAAAAACAGAAAAATAAAATTTTGAAAATTTTTTTTTCTCTCCCTGTATAACTAAAAGTGGTCAGGCTCCAAGAATATTTTAGCTCGGTAGATAATGTCAAACAATATCATAATCCCAATTTTCAGATTTCAAATAAGTCTAGTTCTCTAGAAACGCCTAATAGGCCGTCGAACTTGGTACACCCTGTATTATGTAGTTTTAGAAATAAACATTCATTCACTTCATGAATCACAAATGCAATTAATACGAGTATTGAATTTCAGAGATCACTAGGTGGCCTCAGACATTTTCACAAATATCAAATAATAGATCATTGTGATCCTCACACCAATATACTTCAGATTCATAATTTTGTTGAATGATTCAGAATGAAATTTTCATCGAATGATATATTTCATAACAAATTTTGTGTTCAATCAAATGAGAATGTGTAATTAATCCACACCTGAATAGAAAATTTGATGGCCAAATTGCAGTCACAGAGTAGGTGCTTTCACCAGCATACAGCAATTTGCAGAAAATATTCAAGTCAAAATTTTCTCTCCATACGGATTTGAGATGCACTTCTTATAGTTTTCAAGGGATCAGGCAGTTGAATTTTTCAATTAATTATATGGAGTATAGATTTTCGAAACCGTCAACTATAAACTACATATTTTAAAAGTAGGTAGGTACTATCGCCCTAGATGAACGAAATATATTTATTAAAAAAACTGAGAAATCAGATATAGGAAATATTGATTGGGTTTCTCTTTCTTGTGTGGAATCCCAGAATTAAAAAATTGTTGTTAAAAGAATATTCCAAGGGCAATGACGAATTTATTCGATTCCAATGTGCGGATGCACCAAGGTGTACCCTCTTCCGTCACCTGGCGCCAAATGTCAACCTCATAAATTCGTTCTTCTTCAAAAGGAGTAATAATAATCATACTCATCGCGTGTGTGAAAAAACACACTACATGAAGATTTCAAACATTTTGTTTGACACATTTCATCCTATTTCGATACATTCGGCTGGGGATACACCGCCGTTTTTATGTTTCTCCGGTTTACAGTTAGTCGACAAAGATGAAGTTGTGACTAAAAGCGTACCAGCGTGAAAAAGTTGTGTACTAATTAGTTATATTGAAGGGTTTCATGTATTATGTCTCGAATATCCGGTAGTATGTTCAAAATAAAGGAATATTGAGTTACAAAATTGCTGCACGGCCCAATATGTGGCGTTGATAGTCGTCTAAGGTCAGAGATGAAATGAAGTGAGAATGAGGGTCCTCGAATTGCTCATCTAATAGTTCACGGAACCGGCCTAGCGATTGCTTCAAGTCAATAAATACACTTTCCCCAAATCAAAGAACATTCGCAAGGAATATAGTATACAGGGTGTCCCAGAAGTCGACGTCAAGCCGGTATCGGGTAACAAGCTGAGGGCCGGTATTATAAATGTGTCAACCCAGAATTGGGACTCAACAACAGCTTGAAGGCTCTTTTTGGCATATAAAAACCTTCTTAAAGCGGAAGTTCGGTTTCAATTCTCGGTGGTCCTGTTAATAGCTTTGTTCGCGGGTCGAGTTCCGAACCATTGCAGAACTCTTCTTGTGTAGAATAGCTTTCTAAACTGTGCACAAGCGCAGATCGACTTACACCGATAACGAATCGGTTCCAAGAGTTCCGTGGTTGAAGCAAGAACTTGTAGTTCTAAATTGATTCTTACCTGAGTTTGTGTTGTTGTTGTGTCTCGTAAATGTGAGACATATCTTTTATTCATAATTAATCGTCAAGTGACGGAGATCTTTAGGAAATATCAAGAGTTGATGAAGTCCCAAGAATATAGCATATTTTGAAGTGGTGCTCCTAGACTTTAACGATGCCCAATTATTCAACATTTTCGTCTGACCAATATAGCTAAGGAATTGTATAATAATCTGATCAGAATCTGTTCGGAAATATAGCCTAGTTTATTAATTCTGAACTTGGTAACGAACCGGTTCGGAATTGGACCCGCGAACAAACCTAATAATACCGGCCCTGACTCATACTAGTAGTAATCAGAAAAAATCTCTAAGTAGTGTATTTTTCAAATTATATCGCATTTTTTATTGTTCGAGAAAATGTGAGGATTGTTGAACTCTTGTTGCTACAATTTTTTAGTTATATCAAATATTTCGTGCCTTGTTTTTCAATACTATCAACCTACGAGAGTGCGCGACACCGCGTTCCCGGTGACATAGCGGCCCCATCAACATGCAACTTTGATGTATGATGATCTTGAATCGAAAATCACATTTTTTTTTTCTAGAAATTAATCTCGGGGAGGGAGGGCTACCCAATGCCCCCTATCTGGGTGCACCACTGCATGTTCCTATCAAAGTTTGGTCCCAATCAAAAATTTCAAGAGAACAAAAATATTTAAAAATATTTTTTTATGCTGACAATCCATTATATTGAAAACATAAGAGATATAATAATATTCTAAGAAGAAATTATAAAATAGAATGACAAAAATTTCCAACCGCATCACAAAGGGCGAATTTACGGGGGGAAGGAGGTAATAGGTGTAATAACCCCCCTCCCATGAGTGTCGATATCTGAAAAAAAGGTACCTACACAACGTGGTGCACATAAAAAATTTCATACAATAATTTTTAATTCGTAAAATCTCAAATATTGTCAATATGAACTTCCAGCAACGATTAAAGGAACAGAAAAAATTTTTTTTTCAACAGGCTGTATCTCAGTGAAAAATGATCTTATAGAAAATAAAAAAACTAACTTTCGAAGCTTGAAGACTTTTGTTTCTGAATTTATTGGTTCACAATTTTTCGGCGTACCCGTAGCCATGCAGTCATCGGATAAGATATTTTTTTTTCCTCTACGCGAATGGAAAAATTTTCTCGAGCTTGACCGATGCAAATGTCACACACCACTTCTATTTATTCAGCTCTATTTTGCTTTTCATGACTTTCAGATATAACCATTTTCCTCCGGGATATCCTGTTTTGAATGCAAAATGATCCTTTTTCACTCAACTGCTGATATCGCCGGAATTACTGATCGCCTAGCGAGCCGAAAGGCGATTTCTTTTTCTACAGATAATTTCCTAAAAAATCTGTTCTGTTCAATTTGAAAGAAATTTTTGCAACTGCCAAATAAACGTGAAAAAGAGCAAAAAAATGCCACTTTACCCCTGAATCGGTAGCTAGATCGGTTCAGCGGTTGTTTTGAACCCATTGATTGAAATTTTGAAAAAATTATGGGAACAAGGTTTTTGTTCCTTAACCTTGACCTTATCAATAATTACATTATTTCATCACTTTTCACTCAATTTTTTTCAAATAAATCATAATTTTTTTTTTATTTTTCGAAAATTTCCGGAATTTCGGAATTAAATTAACATTTGAAGAATTTCGTTGAATTTTGTTCTAAAAGTACCTCGAATAAGAATACAAAAAAATTTTAATTTAAAAAAAACAAGATACCACTTCTGACTCACCTCCACTGGTACTATGGACACTGGATACATTTTAACCTCCATTTTCCCCAGAAAAATATCATGGAATGAATTTGGAGTTGATACCTCTAACTTGCCCACTGTACTCATTGAGCGAAATTCTAAGCGATAGATTTTTTTCCGTTTTCTGGCATCAAGTTAAACAACAGTTTTTTTGAAAACCTTTCGACCCATTCGGTAAAAAAATCGATTCAAAAAGATTAGGTCATGTTTAAGAAAAAGAAAACCTTGTTCTCTTAATTTTTTTGAATGTTCAATCAATCGGTCCAAGAAAACCACTGAATCGATCGATCTCCCGATTTGGGGGGACTTTGTGGAACATCAGGCTGCCAAATTTTTATAACCTAAGCTTTCCCCCAATATTGAAGATCATACAGTCCATTAACCAAAAAATGGCAAAATGACATTTTTGTGCTTTTTTTCCACGTTTATGTGACAGGTGAAAACAAATTCTTTTTAATAGAACAAAACAGATTTTTTTAGAAAATTTTCTGTAGAAAAACAAATCGCCTTTTGGCTCTCTAGGCGACCAGTATTTCCGGAGATATCGGCAGTTGAGTGAAAAATGATCCTTTTGCATTCAAAACTGAATATCTCGAAAGTAAGAAAGCAAATTGAAGCTGAATGAACAATTTATGCGACATTTGCATCGGAGAAGCTAGAAAAAATTCTCCGTTAGAGTAGAGCAAAAAAATAAAATACAAAATATTTTCTTCGTGCTTTATCCGATGATTGCATGGCCACTGGTACCCTGAAAAATTGTTAACCAATAATTTCAGAAACTAGAGTCTTCACGCTTTAGATGTTTGTTTTCTATTTTCTATACGACCATTTTTCAGTGAGAAAGGGGAAAGTGGTCACCCTTCGTACGCGAGGCACATTCGTACAGTTAGTATAACAGAAAAAATAAACTGCACACAAACACGCATTTGCTTGTGAGCATATACATATAGGATGCCATGTTGTCAGCGGAATATCGCGCCAGTTGAACTATGGTGTATCCGTTGACAAAACGTTGTGTGTTTTCGCGTTTTTTGAGTAAATTTTTTACGCAGTTTTAGTTCGAAATTTTGAGAAGAATAGTTATGTTTTTGACAAAATGATGATGATTGATTAATATTTACATTGTTTGTTTTGAGCTTCAACTGTTATATTTCTCAGATTGAATCGGTATTTTCATAAAGTTGTGTTTTCATTTTGTGCGTAGGCGTGGGGTGCATTCGTACAACCAGATATGGGGTACATTCGTACGCGTACCAATGCTCCCCGTTAGATTTTTTTACCCACTGGTATATCAAAATTCGATTTTTATTAAATAAAATTTAATATTACCTTCTAAAATCATCGTGCAGACAGCACAATATCGTAATTTAAAATTCATAAGATAATAAGACCTTATCCCACAGCTGTTAGAAACAGAAAAACCAATGAAGGTGTAAAGCTGCATATATACGGCATATACCCGTATATATACGCTAACTAACGCTTTAGCTAACGTATATAACGCTAACTGAGAGAAATGCAGAGTATAGCTGCATAACCCTTTTCAATAAAATTCCTAATGTCATACAAACCATAAAAACTTTCAAGTCTTTCAAATCTGACTTGAAAAAATTTCTGATAGAAAGAGAACCCTTAGATCTGAGCGCTCTTTATCTACTCGTAGGTTAGTATTTGTTACTTTTCATTTTGACGTTATCTCTTTACATAATGTATGGTGTTCATGAGAATGAATAAATCTATCTATCTATCTATACAGATGCACCTGAAAAACTGAACTTGAAGAAAGAGATAGACGAAAAGAATTGAGAAAAAAATGTACAACAAAGAAAACACCAGAGCCAAAGCAGTGAAACGTTGTTTGAAAGAATTCAATTCAAGTCAAAAGAAAACTGAAAAAATGAAAATCGATGAAGATCTATAGAAATCTGAAGGATAGCAAATTAGCTCAAGGGAGAGTTTAACATCTCCAGTTAATTTGGAGATGAACGAAGAGACTGATAATTGTAGTATCAATGAAAATTTAAATGTGATACCAGAGAAAATCAAAGATAATTCTTATGTGTTGATACAGTTTGAAAAAAACTTCTGTTGTCAATCACGTCGGAAAAGCTCTCAGTCATTATTCGGGTACAAATATGAAAGAAATAAAGATCTTATTTCTGATCCTTCCATCAGAGTTCCTGGTTTTGACCTTCCCAGGAGAATATGGTCTGTTCTAAATCGCATTAGAGCAGGCCATAGACGATGCAATAGCATGTACTCTTCCGATGGAATTCGGTTGAGAGTCCTAGTTGTGAGTGTGGGGAAAATGAGGAGACTATAGAACATCTTATAAATAGTTGTCCCATTTATAAATTTCAAGATGGTTCCGGGCCTATACATAACAAATGCAATTCTAAAATGGGTGGTTATTTCAAAATAACTTGATTTATTGTGAATTATCGGTTTCTATTCTGCTTTTGTCTTTATTCATTTCAGATTAAGAATTGCGAGCCGTTTTGGGAACAATCTGTTTATCTGAGCCCATCGACGGATAACATGAAGATGATCACACTGATGTCTTTCAAGATTCTCCTGATATTAAATATTTTATGTTTTTTTTTTTTTACGAGGAGACAGGTTTTTTCGGCTGAGGTTTTTTTCCGCTGGCTCTATAGTATCGTATGATACTAGTGATGTGATGATAGTATCGTATGATTCTATATTATCATACAAAGAATCTTATGATACTCTGTTCTTTTTTAACCTCAGCTCAGGTACTTTTTGTTTCAATATTTATTGTATTACTTTAGCTCTCTATTTCATGTCTCTCAAAAATTGTTCTGGGTTACCGAAAATTACTTGGAAAGAAATAACATTTGACAATATGCTATTATCTTATTGTTTTCAATCGAAGTTTCCAGAGTGCGTACCTCCATAGAATATATAGAATATTCTTATTCCTATGCGTACTTCGAACTTCCATTGAAATCGTCTTCAATTGTTTTCTGTTCATTCGAAATGTGAAATGAGTGATAATCGTTTTGTCTTTTCTCCAAACTCGAAAATAACGCCCTTCAGAACATTTCTGCAACTAAGACTTTCTTCATTCTTATTTCAAATTTTTTTTTCAACCTTTTTGGAACCTTAGAAGAGCAATTTACTATTGCAATATTTTGTACTGGGTGTTCATTTTGATGGTTTAGTACTACATCTCCTGAATTAAAAGAGATAAACATAAAATGCTGAAGTATAGATATAAATTTTCAAAGCTTCAAATTCTTATTTCCAACTTCAGAGAGCGAGGAGCGCCATCATGAATTTTTGCCCCTACCTTTCATTTGAAACTTGCAAACTTGAACATTCCTTTTATTCAGTAGCCATAGTTTTCTGTAATTAAAAAGGTGTATGGGGGATGGTGGATGGACTGATTAGAATCCGATACACCACCGAAGATTCTGATCAAAACTTCTGCAGATACTCAGTTGAAAATTCGAAAGAATTTAAAGGTAAAAGAACTACTTCTGGAAATGAAGTAGGTATCAGAGTGTTTATGGGTTTGCTGTTCCTTAAACACTATAGGTATGTTCTTTAAAAGACGCCAATCGTCAAGTTCCGCAGCCGATAATGCAAGCGCACGAAAACAGCCCGAATAAAAATGTTTTGAAGTTTCATATTCCTACCGATCCGTATGTTCATTGTGGAGGATGAGAGTCAAAATAGAGATTAGACTGTTTCAATAAGGTACACAGTCCTTAATGTATAATTCCAACAGACACCCCAACGATTCATAACGTAGGAATGCCTATAATTTGCTAGCCCCCCTCGTTAAAAATAACTATGAGCATTGTTATCGAATACGTTGCTGCGACAATTTCATGAAATATGAAGTTTTGCACCGGTACCCGCACGCGACATAATTATTGTCACATTTTCATAGATGAGGGCATTCATGCATGTTTATTTAAATAAATACGTTGGCGTCCTTCTCGCACGAGCCTGTACCCGCATATCGGTCAAAGTGGTCAACGCCCGATTTGTTTTCGAATAAGGTTTGTATGGTAAATATTTATAGGTATATCATAATGGTAGATAAAGCGGCATTTCAGTCCGAACGGAAACTGAAGGGATTGCTACAAAAATATCCCCTATGCAGACGGTTCCTACATGATTTCATTGAAAGTATATCATAAAATATTTCTGTGTGCCAAATTCTGTTGTAAAGAGGACTATAATAGAATATATCAGAAGAATGTAAGGTGTGAGCACATTGGAACATTGGAGGAAATTTCTGAGTCATTGGAAGATTGAAAAAATTTAGGCGATTCATTCTGTTTTTTTTCTATAGTCTATCTAAAGAAAGAAAGTGTCTAAGATATCGAGAAAATAATAAGCTCAACACGTTTATTCAATGAGGCCTATTTTAAGTAAGCTGTATGAAGTCTGAAAGAGCAAGAATGCATGAAGAAAGTTCTACAGCTTTGGAAAAATGTGTTGAATTTCACATTCATCAACAGAGATATGGCATATCTCTAATGCTTCATTACTAGTAGGATTTACAAAGCGCTCCATTTTTTTGGTATATTTCATATACTGCTCGAATACGTCCTGTTTGCTTTTGAAACTCTGGATTCTTGACCAGTTTTATACCACAATCAACAAATAATTTTTTCCTGAAATGTCAATGAAGAGCCTCTTCAACCAAATTAGATCCTTTTTAAGTTCGCTTAAAGTGATGTACCATGATTCAGTACTTGATAATACAGCACACTTGTTTCCTACTGAAACAACTTAATGCTTAATTTCAAATTATGCTTACTGCACCACTCCTTGATTGTCTTGTGACATTGTCACCTGCCTAATCAGTATCACTGTATACTTTTAACTTCCTTCACAATAAAGTTAGTCGAAATCGATAGTACCTCTGAATCACCCTCTTTACTGAATTTTAATCTGCCAAACTTAGTTTTTTCTAATTAACTGATTCTAACCTTAATGCGGAAAAAATATGAGGCCTTTTTGTTAATTTTTATGATCATTTTCAACATAATTTTTGCCACAAGGAGTAGATACTGAATTTGCTTAATTCATTTCGAATCTTTGAACAATTTTTCTCTGTAAACAATCTTCGAATCAAATAGACTGATATTCAATAATAAATGTTGAAATTGTTTATCGAATATTGAATAAAAAACCAAGTAAGACAATGTCAGTCTGCCATATTCAATTTTCATATTAAAATATGTTTCCTCAATATCCTAGCATTTTATTTTATTTGTGCCGCCTTCATTCCTTAATTCAATTCGATTCTGTTCCATTCGGTTTGATTCGACTCAATACGATACAATTTGAATTTATTCTATTTGATTTTGTAGAAATGATTTAATTTTTGTTGAATATATAATTGACAAAACCAATTTAATGGATTTAACATACCATATTCAATTTTTGTATTAAAATTCTTCCCCCATTTATCTCATTCATCTGATAATAAGATCGCTCCTCTGATCCCCCAATTCTCAAAAGGTCATGGGACCAGTTCAGTCTTAATAAAAATAAAAGAATCGGAGGAAATCATATCGAAAATAAATTTCAAAATACAAGTTAGTTAAGTTTCAAAAAATGCAGGCCCTCTAAGAATACATATTAATCGATATAAACGAATACGTTCGGAATGATCCAAATTAGTTAGAGTTTAGAATTTCTTGTAATTCCGAAATATATTTTTTTCTTAACACTTTTATGGCACGTCTCACCATACAACAGACATCTTATATGAATGCGTTTAACTTTTAACATTTTCTGAATCTTAATAGTGTCCATTTTTCAATTTGAATGATGAGAAGTGTTTAAATTTACTATACTTAAATTATTCCTCCACTTCAGCTGAATGAGCAGTTACCACAAAAAAACAACTTCTACTTTCTGTGAAATATTAAATTTTTCTAGATACCTATACTTATAAATGTGAATTAGGCTAAGATGATT
Source organism: Hippodamia convergens (assembly GCA_038502775.1). Classification (NCBI taxonomy): domain Eukaryota; kingdom Metazoa; phylum Arthropoda; class Insecta; order Coleoptera; family Coccinellidae; genus Hippodamia; species Hippodamia convergens. The sequence goes on from CM076609.1 coordinate 48,255,906, forward strand.
CCTAAAGTGACCTGCTCGTTCTCCGGACCTCAACCCGTCAGAGTTATTTTTTGGGGTAACCTTTAATCGCGTATTTAGATAAGACGATGAACATGCTTACAGGAACTAAGAAAAATAAATGATAAATGTTAACTAATTAAAGTGATTAGAGGCTTTCATATTTTCAAGAGGTGAGCATCTAGAAAATTGAACGTTCGAAAAGATGGTAGATTGTATCGGATGTTTTTTTTTTTAGGCTGATACAACTTTGAGTTGGGAAGACTGCTTTATTTTACAACCGATACAACATTTGATTGTTGCTTGTTGTTTACTTCGGTTTGAGTTTCATTATAAATAGACTTACACCTAAAAAGCGCCTGAAAATTGTTGGAATTTTTCATCAAAATGATTTATTTATTTATATATTTATTTAATAATAAAAGGTCGTGCCATTTTACAAAATAATATGAAATGGATTTTAAATTAAAATTAACAGCAATTCTGTAAAAAATTTAACAAATAAACACAATACAGCAAAAATGCCTACCAACTAATGAATCACCCCCAAAAACCGCTTCAATTAAAAAATTGAAACGTGAAATAAATCTATATCCACCGAACCAGCAGCACACAATGCTCTATCAAGTGGGTTGTTCATTGAATAATTAGTTCTACAGAACTTAATTCTTAACAAATCCCATGCTCTTAGGTTCTTCTGAAGAACATTATTTCCAACATTTTCCAGAAGATAAGGACAGTCGATGAAATTATGAACAATTTTATAAATCAGCATAATGCTAAAATTGCGCCGTCCCGTTTCGAGAAGAGTGATCGAGGTAAGCTCCATTTATATGCTATCCACATCAAAAATTCATTTTGTACCCTCTCAATGATTTGAATATGAACTCCATAATTAGGTGACCATACTACGCAGGAGTATTCCAGATTCTGTTCGTCAAACTTATCATGTTTTTTGTACATTTCATGGTGTACATGTACATAATAGGCATAAGATACGTTATGCGCCATTGTACTTGCCTGCTATGTTTCATTAATATTTATCATCCTAAAAGTAACAACTTTCAATGCAATTTGTGGGTAGCCTAATAAATTGTATCTGTAAAAGGTTACAAGTTTACAGTTTTCAGTTTCTGTGAAATATTTAATTTTTCTAAATTCCTCAACCTATAAATTCTTTTACATCGATAAAATAATGGCATTTACTGACTTAAGCGAATGACACAATTAACGTGTGAGGAACACAGCACAAGAATTAATGTGGCGTTTACAACTTTGGAAGTCAAAGATGGATAGCTGTCTCCGCCAAGATGAAGAGGTTTACTGATTGGCGCAAATTAAGTAAACTAGTCGGAGCTGTCACGATGGGGATAGCATGCATCACAAATCATGCCATCTGAAGAAGTAAATCCCAGAGAAAGTTCAATCCATGAGGATGAAAGGCAGTTATGTCAGAATGGCTTCAAATTTTTTAAATTGTAATTTTGAAAAAAATGGACAAAATATTTCGAAAATATTGATTTTTTACACTTTTCAAAAACTCAAAAACAAAATATTTATAACCTTGTTATATACAGGGGTTCCTGAATTTATGAAATTAAGATGTGTCTTTCCCATGAAAAATTTTTTCAGCCCACCACTATTCGAGGTATAAGGTGGTGAATAAAATTTAGTTTTTATATTTTCTTCTTAAATTTCAGTAGAGCTAGAAATTCTGTTATTTTCATGCACTCGCTAATAACTAATCATGGGTAGTTTTTCAATATTCCTGTTAAATAATATCAAAACATTTTCTCTAGATGAAGTTTCATGAAATAAAATTATAAATTAAAATCCTTGTTTTGTTTATGAATTGAATTTTTTCCGAAAACCAATACCCGAACAGAAAATACATATTTTATGACTATTTGAATGAATTGAGTTGAAAGAGTGTACGTGAAAGGGTTCATAATGAATGCTGGAATAACTATCTTCAACCAATATAAATCAACGTACCTAATCTACTTGTCATGGATGTGAAAAAAAAAATAAACCTCCACACACACGCAATGGCTCAGTTATTTCACGAATTTCGAGATTCTTGGAACGAGTTGAAACAAGTACCAGATGTCAATTATCTTCTTTCGTCGGACCTTAGACATGTAGTTATAAGAGTGTAGGTATTTAGCTAACTCATCACCAGAATTTTTAATGTGCTCAAAAGAAATTTATCACACCAACATCAGTACTTCAATATCCTACAAAAGATACATATAAAGATGTTAGATATTTCTATTAAGGGGAAGTTCTCTACCAGTAAAAAGTCGGTATTACTATGTGTTTGTCTCCCTTTTTCGTCAGTCATGATTATTTTATGGTATAAATCGAAGAAACTGCAAAGTGCATTCACTGAAACAAAAGCCTACGAGGCGATATGTGATATGAAGATAATTTTTTGTGATCAGGGGCCTATTGCACCAAACTACTTTGCAACTTCTCACTTCGCTCCTTTCTATCCTGGAAGCTTATCGTATAATGTAATTCATGTGGAAAGTGCGAATGAAAAGTTGCATAACTACTTTAGAACTTTTCATTTCGTAATATGCAATTCTGTACGAACTTCGTGTAACGTAATTAATTTGAAAAGTGCAAAGTGAAAGTATTTTGGTACATTAAACGATTGGTCATATAACAGAGAAGTATTGAAAAAGTTTTTCGATGATAATGATAATAAAGAACATACAAAAAATTCACGAACTATCAACTTTTTTGGATGTTTCTATAAAGTAATTTCAAATCCTTTCAAAACGAGCGTATTTCGAGAGAAGATGCACAGAATGAATCTCTGAATTTACATGTTCTTATAATTGATATAAGATATAATAAAATTTCTGATAGAGCTCATTTAATATTTTAATCCGAAATTGGAAATACCGTAGATTTCATTGGACTGTTTCTTAAACATAGTCAATAAATCAATAACTAGTAAATTTTATGGAGAAAAATATGTCTGAACAAAATAATAATAATGATCAGGAAGTCGTCAGGAACAAAAAAAAATTTTTAATGTTATTGCTTATGTTGGCTTCCTTTGAGAAATAATCAGAGTCGTTTTCATCAAATTCAACAATTCAACATATAGGTTTACTGTTTTTAAACAGAAAAAAAAAAGTGATACAGGGTGAGTCTTAGACTTGTACATATATTTTAACGGGACATTCCTGAGGTCAAAAGAAACACTTTTTGTCTCTATCATTTCTTCCGATTCGGCTCGGTTAGAAAGATACAGGCTGTTGAAAATCCATAAAAAAATGTAATTTTCGTATATATCTCGTGAACGATTTCATCGAATGAAATGATTTTCAGAATATAGGTTCTCATTATTCATTATTGTGGCAAATCTTTTACGAATACAAAATTTAACTCACATGTTTTATTTTTTTCCTTAGGACCAATACATACCATTCCATTCCATAATTATAGCAGAAATTCTATGATCCGGACCCTTGAAAGTGAGTTGAATGCCATTTAATGAATATCTGGCCAGTTTGGAAAACAAAAGTATTTTCCGTGAAATCTCGTGAAATGCGCACTCTTCGAGTAATTAATGATTTAAAAAAATTTATATCAGCAAAATTAAAAAATTTGGTTACTTTGGCTGAATATAATTCTGTTCAGAATATTCGCAGAATTAAATTTTTGCTACATTTTCTCGGAGGTTCAGGTAGTAGATCTAATGCTAGGAAAAATTTTAGTGTCATATTTCCAGGGGTGGCATAGCTCATTATGAAAGTTTAAGATGGCTGCCTGAATCAGAAAAAATGCTATACGAAAAAAGTATTTCTTTTGACCTTAACAATCTATGGTTTGAATATATGTACAAGTCAAAGACTCACCCTGTATATTAACAAAATAAAACTTTCGTTCATTTTTAGGCAATTATTCATTCCAATAGATTTGCACCTCAAAAATTAGTGCAAGAACCACAGGAAGCATTTCTATTTTTTGAAAATTTTATGATTGAGTTTGTTCCAGAGATTCAGAGTGAATTTCATTAAATGAAGTTCATAAAGTTATCCAATCTTCCTTTCTTAGACAAAGTCTAAAATGTAACACTTCTAGTGTCACTGAGTGTAATTAGGTATTTATTGGTGAACGACCTCAGAACGAGCGTTTATGGAAAAAAAAGGAATCATCCGTGCTTCGAAATTGAAGGTATATATTTCATTAATCTCAAAGAAATAGTTCCTCATTAGATTTAGTTGTAACTAAATAGAGACTTGTGAAATAAAACTAAGGATCAGAGGCGTCTAGAAGTCGGGACCAGCCCACTGCGGGCGTGTAAAACGCCACACAACGTGATACATAATATCTATATGCCAGATCATCGGGATCACAACGATTCAGGATGCACCCGACCGTGTGCTTTACGTCGGCACATGTGTTCATGTGGTTACTTTGGTCATTCGATATACCCTGAAACAAACACCGACGGATGTTCCCCCTTTGACCAACGATATTATCTTAATAAGCGAGAAAAGAATTTGCTAGTCCGATACCGGAAAAAAGATGTTGGCTTTCCACATGAACTTATAAGAGTGATGCTCTTGTTCTCAGTGCCTCACCCAGGGGGAGAGTCATTGGGCTGCAGCCCCCTCCGAGATTCATTTTTGTTAAACAAAAATTGAGAATTTCGATTAAACGTCTGAGATGCATGTTGATGGAGGCCCCCCCACCCATATGTAATTCTGGGTGCGCCCTTTCTCATTTTTAGTGAGTGAATGAATCTTTTTTTTTCAACTTGTGATATTATTGGTGATAATCTGCATCTGCAAATGAATATGACAAAAATTTTTACCAATTATTTTGATTTCTTCATTTTCAGGTATTCATTCATTTATCTCTTATGAATGGAATACGACTGAACAACCAAAGTAGCTATGAAGAAGGTCTTCTGTCTTGTAGATTTAGAAGTAGTTACAAATTGGTTTGGGTCTCAGGTTCCTTGTGTTATATTCATGATTGATCGGCATCAATGTAGGTACTCATATTTTTGTACACATATCCACTGTCACCTAAAAGTATTTCTGCAACCGTTGGAGATATAAAATATTGAGTTAGAAATGCAGTGTCGGCTCGTGACTTTTCAATCAGAGGAGGCCATGTAGGTACATAAACCACTAGTGTATAGTGTATCTACCATAGACTCAAAGATAAAAGGTCTTTGATATCTACTCAGCCATTAAGATGCATAGCAGTAACACATTGTTTTCTGAATCTTCGGAGAAAAGTAAGCAAAACCAACAACATAATTTATTTCGAACGGTAGTTCCTGTCAGCAAGTCGCATTTATTGTACCATTGTACACTGAAGGAACGATGTCTGGCATTGAGAATTAAATTTCACATAGCCGGCTTAGGTATCTTCATTGTCTTTGCTAGGAAAATTTTGTCATCGTACGGCATTTGCCCAAACTTGTTAATCAAATTTAATTCAAGAATATCATCAGTTTCCCGATATTCTCTACTTACATTGCTATTTTAATTATGGTTTTCGTTTCTAGCCAATATCTAGCCAGCATCCCGCATGTCTGTAGTACGATGCAACTATGCGAAATCTTCTCAGTTTCAATGTCTGTTGCGGACAATGTTTGAATATAAATAAATATTGAGGATTGAATATCTAGAAATTTGGATTTTCTATTGATTAAAATTGGAATAATATAGATGAAAGCGAACTGAGAATTAATATGAATTAATAATATGTGTAAATAAATTTGAAAAATGAACCGAAAAAGATTCTAAGTGAAGTTTGAGTTATGTGGTACCTTATAAAAAATTATTAAAAAAAATTTCATGAACCGGAAATGCACGAAGGACAACAAGCGTGAGAAAAAATTATGGGTAGTGACCATAGAATATAGAATATCGGGCAATTTTTATTATTTTTTTGTAACTATGAAAACTGAAATTAGCTATGAAATACAAATCCAACACAACAAAAATCGTTCAAAACACTAAAAATATCCTCAATACCAAATACTGATTACAATAACCGCTGCAAAGAGTTTGAAATCGCCAACTCAAATTAGAAAATTATGTTCAAAATTGTTTCTTCAATATGACTGATTTAGGTTCATGATGCTTGCAACTTTGACACACATTTTCTGTTTTATTCCTTAGTTATGTTGCTTCGCTTTATTTCATGGAATCTGTAGGCGAAAGTAAGGCTCATGCTCATGCGAAATATGTTTTCTGATAATCTGATTTTTTTGTGAAAAATATTTTGTTTTAATTTGTTTGAAATTTTGAGATACACCAAAGAATGAAACTGAACGAAATCAAAAAATAAAACAATAGGTATGTCTCAAAGTCTCAAGCGTACTTCAAGGTACTTCTCACAAAAAATCGATTCCATAAAATAAAGAAACATAATTGAATATTGGGTGATTCGAAAATCAACGTTAATTTTTCACCACTTTGATGAGATTCATCGTATTGAAACTGCTCATTCCCAATATTTACTCCTTTCACAGAATAAAAAGAATAGATTTTTCAGAAAAAATATTTCCTCTGATGAAAATGAATCTTACCTTCGCTCCCAGCTTCCATGAAATAAAGAAAAGCTACAAAACTGAAGAAACAAACAAATAGTGTTTCTCAAAGTTTCAACCAACATCAAGATACCCTTCACGAAAAAAAATAGACTCCATAAAATCTACTTAATTGAATGTTCGGTAGATGGAAAAAAAGTTAATTATTCATCAATCTGTTGAAATTCATCATTTTGATTTTTTTTTACCGGAACAAATATGATACTTATGTATAACGGATTTCGGTTAATTCAATGAATAGTTGGAAAATTTTTGATGGATTTACCTCCCCCCCCCCAAAAAAAATTGGCTTCGGCCCTTTCCTGCACCTAAATTTCCAAATCTATTTCCGCCTTATTAACTCGCTTCTCTTCTGGAGTATGAGATGTCCCCCAGGACAAAAAGGCAATTCAGCAACTTTGTGGTCTAATATTCATGGCATGGTATCAAATAGGTATTAGGGTCGAAGAGTTCGAATTTTCGAGCTCTGATTATCACGACATCATTATCGACACTTTTTTCAAGAACCATTTCGAGTGCATTCATTTTTGCTGTACCTAATTCAATTCATTAATATAGAGTCCTGATGGTCCGGAAGTGTTCATGACTGAAAACTATATATTATGAGTGCCCTCGGAAATGTTACCATACAGAAATAAATCTCAGTGGTCTCGTTGTCATCGACAATAAAACACAATATATACGACCAGTTATATCTGAGCATTTCCGTACATTTTCAACGTCAACACAATTATCACCAATTACTGAGCCCATAATTTTCGAAGAAACAGGGGCGGATCCAAATCCAGGCCCCCTTCAACAGATGAACTTACTCATATTGCTCTTAAGGAGTTCATTTCTGTGAAATGCTGCGAAATAATCACTAAGAGACATGTGGAGTCTTTAATGATATTGAAACAGTTTCTTTACGCAATACATTAGGAATATTGTTAAATAGGTATTTTTCAAAATGATTCTTCTAGTTGAGCTAATAGATGAGATGTGCTCATCTGAAGTCGAGATATCTTTTTTTGAATATTGAATTAAAAAATATCTGGTCAGTAAAATTCAATATATGAAATACTAGCTGACCCAGCAGACTTCCTGCTGCCTCAATCGATAAATAAAGAAGCACCTTTAATATTATAATAAACTATTATGGTATAAATACCTTGAAAGTGAACATAAAATTGACCTGTACAATATGTGCGGCGCCAAATGATGTCGTCTGGAAACAGCTGTTATATTTTTGAATGTTGGCCAAGAAGTGTTTAGAATAATTTCCTATCCCAGAAACTAAAGACCGTAAGGTAACAATTAGGGCAATTAGTAATTAGATAAGCTAGCTGACCCGGCGAACTTTATTTCGCCTTAGAGATGAATAAATTTGTAGTAACCATAGGTTTTTTTCCAGAAGAAAATATATTGGGTGAAATACAAAAGTACAAAATATTCAAAAAATTTCATTGTATTGAAATAGGTATGTACATTGTTATCCATACATCAAAAGAATTCTCTTTATTTAAGAGGTAAAGAGGTGAGTGTTTTTTATATTTTACAATTCCTTCATTGTAGTACCTTGTGATGAACAACATGTTTAGTTTTTTTCCCGGGTGCGGTAATAAATAGGACAGAAAGTTTGCCGACTCGTGAACACGCAACATAAAACTGGCCATGAGAAAAACAACTAGTTTCTAGATATAAGCCGCACACGCCAAGGACTGGCTTTGTGATTTGTTAATTGTCATAGCAAACGGAAGACGAATGGGTAATTGAATCCTCTTGAACTCAAATGGCATATCTACGTTACTTTCAAGGTGTTTCACCACCAAACGTGTACCGTTGCATAATCCAAGGCTAAGACGTTTAGGCAACTCAAAATACACAGTAATTATTTACATTGCCATCTAATGGCGATAATAGTAAAATGGGGATTTGTTCAAAACATTTCGTCATAAAATTTTCCGTAGTGTTCGGAAAAAATTAGATGTAATAACACATGGACTCAGTTGCGGTTATATTATTAGAGAATGTAGTTCACCGAATTGATATCAAATATAATACTTTCACGAAAACGCTATTAACCGTAGCGACACCTACTGGCGTTATTCGCAAAAAGGAAAATTATTTCTTATTTTTTTTTCCATTTCATCAAAGTTTTCGGAGCTCAAATGTATTTTATGTTATCCCGCCGAAGAAGAATCCAACAAAAATCTTTCATAGCAAACAGTTAATCCAATCTTGAGTTTTAAATGCTGTAACCAACAAAATGGCCGACTTAGTTTTATATATATATATATATATATATATATATATATATATATATATATATATATATATATATATATATATATATATATATATAAGTGAGGTATTGTGTAATGGTGTGCCTCAGGGGAGTATTGCGGGGCCCTTACTTTTTTTGATTTACATCAACGACTTGCCGGAGTACATTGTCAACGAGGGGGACCATGGCATGGTCGAGCGCACGGATGAGAGAGAGAAGGAGAATCACGGAGAGGTGGTAATGTATGCAGATGATGCCAATGTATTGGTTGCTGCTTCCAACGTTCCTGAAGTGGTGGGGGCAACCCAAAGTAAATTTTCCATAATTGCTAACTGGTGTCAGAAGAATCAAATCAGTCTAAACTTAAATAAAACTGAATGTATAATTTTTTGCACTTCACACAGCCGAATAAAAAAACCAGATACAGTTAATCTATCTGACAAAAATATTAAACCTAAGCAAAGTACCAATTTCCTGGGAATTGTATTGGATGATCATCTAAACTGGTGCGATCATATTGTTGCGCTTCAGCAAAAGTTAAATTCGGTGCTGTACACTCTTCGCATACTTGTGCAGCAGGCCGACTTACCATTGCTTAAAATTGTGTACTTTTCCAATTTCCAGTCAATTCTGAGTTATGGTATCATCGCGTGGGGAAACAGTTCTGATATTTCTAGAGTATTCGTAATACAAAAGAGAGCACTCAGAACTATTTTACGTTTATCCTCCAGAACATCCTGCCGAGGAATATTCAAAAGTGAAGGCATCCTAACAACAACTGCGCTTTACATATTTAGATGCCTGGTATTCTTGAGGAGTAATTTTCATTATTTTGAGAATTATATAAATTCAAATACTACTAGACGTATACACTCGTTCCATCTTCCGAAGTGCTCTCTCAGTTTGACACAGAAAAACGTCGAATACATGTGCCTCATTTTGTACAATAAGTTGCCCAAGTGGCATCAATCTCTAATGGCCATGAAAAACTTCAAAAAAGAAGTTCGAAAACTCCTGATTGATTTGGAACCTTACAGCATTAGTGAATATCTTAATTGTAATTTTTCTTTGTAGAGTATAGAGTATGATTTGTTAAGTTTGACTTGTTTTCTCTTCAAAATTGTAATTTTGATCATGAAAATAAATGCTATTATTATTATTATTATTAAGAAGACGAAGAGATAATACTTTCACGAAAACGGTAGTAACCGTAGCGACATCCACTGGCGTTATTCGCAAGAAAACAAATCATTTCCTATTTTTTTTCCATTTCATCAAATTTTAATATATTTTATGTTTATTAAAAGTGCCATGTCTGTTGTATTGATGGAAAAAGTCAAATGAATATTTATTTACTCATTTCATTTACATGTCGAGGATAAAACTACATAATCAACATAAAGTTTGTCCTATAAATCAATATTTACACATTCATACATTATTTTTTTATAAAATTGATAACCTTATTGTATGCTGGGGCAGCCCTATAAAATGAAGAGCGGTGAGTTTTTTTTGTGATTAAATTATATGATGACTTCATAAGGTTATTATCATTCTGAGTTATTTAACAACAGTATTTTTTATTCGGAACCATATAAACATGGTTTTTGGCTGATCTATTACTAATTTGATTGAACACAGCAAATTTCAATACCTCTCCAAACCGCTGTTAACGTTGTTTTCTACAAAAGATATGTTTTGGCGAGGAAAGAGCAAAACATTGTCGTCCACAAACATGTGATCGGCACGAATATATTAGTTCGTTGATATCTATATCATTCTTACTCTAGTAGGAAAAGCACCGGACCGATTAATGTGCCTTGAGGCATCCCAACATCTACACGTAAACTGTAAACTTTATTACTACTGTATGATGAGCCTTGTAACTAAGGCAAGATTCAATGAAATTGTATGTGAACCCCCTTATTCCAGCAGAATATTTTTTGTTATAATCAGTGGTATATCAACAGGGTCTAATTTTGTCTTTTGTAGATCGACAATGACTGCCACATCATCAGTGGCGTAACTAGGCGTGGGCGACCGCCAGCGGCCTCACGCCTTTAAAGGCCTCGCGGCCCAATGATCTCCTGCCCCTCTGAGATAAAGTATTAGCCGATGTGAATTATTCACAGATTAATCTATATGAAGACATTTTTTCTTTTTTGTTATCGATTTCTTTTCCTATCAGCTTCCAAAACATATTCGTATAAAATTTCCTTACAATGTTGCCAGTAGTTTCGGCAAAATAGTAAAAAATGTCGTGAATACGGATGGCTTTACGGAATTTTTTAACTGAACAAACCCCTATTATTTTTCAGTTTTCTATTTATGTTAGAGAGGGGGTTACCCTTTTTTTGAAACACCTTCTATAGAAACAAATTTAGCAACCGAGCTGGGCCATGATGATGGGATTATTAGGCAGTTCAGTAAGGATGGAAGCCGACAATTTTTATTTATTTAATTTTTTACTTCATAATTCGTCACATATTCTCTTTAATGTTAGACTATTCCGGTTGTTTCTTATGAAAATCTCCCCTTTTTCTCTCAAGGGGCCTCGCAAACATGTAATTGAGGTCTTATTACGCCACTGCACATCATATAACCTACTGAATTGTTCGAGGCTTTCGCGGCCATCGTTCAATATAACTTGTTCTTTCGAGCATTTCGGCCGTCGTCGTGGATTAGTTCTCGACGTTTCGCCAGTTTGAGTGTCTGGCATCTTCAGGAGTTATATTTCAAGAGATATTCTCACTGGATTGAACTGCCTGTGCTATTTTGTTGATGAAATAGTGAAGTTCTTTTCCAGATGTATATTGCTTTTGTTCTTATTCATATTCACTTCGGATTCTCTCAATAACTTGTCATTTATGTTTCTTGTTGTTGACGCTACCAATTCATACCGTTTTATGAATTTATTGATTTGGAATTTTCTTCCATATTTTACTTGGAATTTTGTGTATTCTTTTAATGAAACATAAAGACCTGACTGGGAGCTTCTTTGGGTCTGGGAGCTCCTTTTAGATCTGGGAGCTTTTTTGTGTTGTCTATTGTCGTTCTTCTTGTATTGATCAACGGCGTTTTCTTACACAATTTTCTGCATTACTGAAATAAAATAAGGTATAGATTTCAACTGCCTCCTGATCAAGATCTAGGTACCTGGATATTTTTTTTGCATGTCTATCCAGTAAGTCGTTCTTATTCGGAGTAGCTATGTTGATGAGTATTGCTCAATTTTCATCTCTGCAGAGTAGAATGAGGTCTGGTCTACTGTGTGTTATTGCTATCTATAGGCACAGTGCGAATTTTAGCAGGAGATTTTCGTTTTGAGTTTCCTGAAGAAAATGTTAACGGCAGCGCCTTCTTGCACTAACAACTCGTGGAATTTATGGCTTGCAGTGGACGGTTTCGACTACAGTACATCTATAATGACAGCTACCGTCTGCTACTATGGTGGTATATTTCAAGTAGTTCCTCGTTGGTATTGTGTGGTCCTGGATAGAAATGATGAAACCCTCTGTTTCGGGAAACATTTTTCCTTAAGTGAACCAATATTTGTGTTCTTACACTCTAAACGACGCTTCTGTAGCTTTAGCAAAGTGAAATCATCATCATCACTGCCTTCCCTTTGCAGTACGGACGAAATAGACTTATTGAGGAAGTATTTCTGGAGTTCCTTCATTTCCTGAGATTTGCAACAGAAAACTCAACAACGGGTCTTCTCGCTAAGTGTAGCGGGTGCTATGTTCTTTCTATGATGTTTTATGAGATATGTTTGTGACCCTGGAATAGCATTGTTCTCATTTTCGTTGTAGTGCCACCATGTCCGTGATGGTAAAAGATATTATGACAAACGAGTAGCTCACTACTCCCAAATAGTCATGTCTAGAGTTATTCATGAAACACCCTGTACATGACTTATCACGCAAATCGGTTAGTTTTCTATTTTATTTTATTCAGCAGAATTTTTTATTCCCAAGTATATTCTTGATTATTAAGCAAAAAAAATATTATGATTGTGTCGTATGATTTTCTATTTTTCGAATTCAAATCAAAAATAAAAAACAACGAAATTGTGGAAATACTGGCCCCAATGCTTACAATATAATTTTCGTTTTTTTCAAATACAATCTATAAAGATCGAACCTGTTGTCTAATTTTCACACATATAAAGATCAAGATTACTTCAAGAAGGCAGCAGAAAATTAAAATAACAACGAGTTTTCGGGATAGACCAGAAAGAAAATGATGAGCCGTAATAAGGGCGAAACCGGTCTGTCGCTTCTCTGCTCCTATGGCGGCATTGTCTTGCTTTGGATGAATATGAAACGTGATCGAGAATAGTCCATAACTGAATTATTTTCATCATGTCCAATGAATATGGTGTTACTTTCTCCCTATATTATGTATTGGTAAAATCAATTAGATTTGATGAACTCATCGGAGGGAAGTTCTCGTTTCTCGAATTTATATCCTGCGAATGCAAATGCATCAAGTCTTAAGAAAATTACTTTTTGAATATACCTATAAGAATAAATTGAATTTAATTTCTGTGATTTTTTGTAAAATTCAATCTGTTTATCACATATTATTGAAAAAACTGAAGAATTTTTTTAAACTAATGTTGTTGCATGTCTCCTACCGAAGTTGAATAATCGGTCAGGGAATAAATCTTCATCCTTATAAACACCCTACTAACAAACTGTGAAAACGGGGATCCGCCTCTGAAGAAATCCCAAGCGCCACTTGGTGACTAATTAACATTCAAACAATCTCAAACCGCCCCTTTTCTGATTGAGCCACTTGGGTGGGGGAAAAAGCAAACACCGCCCGACTTAAGCCCAGATTTAAAATATCGCAATTTGTTCAGTCTTATTCCAGAATCCAAGGCTTATTAGATTAGTGAATTCTCATAACCGCATTAGTTTCAATTCAAAATTTGACCAAATTAATGGATCAAAGCTGACAGTTAGAATAAAAAAAGTCAAGTGATTAAGTACAGTGCTCTTTTGTTGGTAGAGTTTTAGAACAATGTTCAGATATGAAGGAACATATACAGAACTGTTTCCACTGGAATATCCTGCAAGGACCAATTACTCTGAGAACAACAGGCAGTTTTCGGTGTGCAGTTTACTGAAATTGGGCGAAGAGGGCAAATCCACTGAAATGGATTCTAATGAAGGTTAGAAAATCATTACACCTAGATTGAATACATATTAGAGTGAAAATGTCTCTCAATAATATCAGAGCTTCCGGAAAAATACCTACATAATTTAAATATTTGCGATCAATAATTATATAATATTTTTTTTGTTTGGAATATTATCTAATTATTTTCTTCATTACAAAATATTCCAGGTTATTCACAATTCAGGTTAGACCGTGAAGGATTTTACAATGCCTTGTCTGTAATTATTTCTAATGTGATATTTTTTCAGAATAAATGCATTTCAAACAATCAAAAGTAAACCTCTGAAACGAAAATGAACCGTAGACAGCTTATGTCCATTAAATCTTTTCCATGTATTATCCCCCATTGTTTATCCTTTTATATATATATATATATATATATATATACAGGGTGAGTCTTTGACTTGTACATATTCGGCTCGGTTAGAAAGATACAAGCTGTTGAAAATCCATAAAAAAATGTAATTTTCGAATATATCTCGTGAACGATCTCATCGAATGAAATGATTTTAAGAATATAGGTTCTCATTAATGTGGCAAATCTTTAACGAATACAAAATTTAACTCACATGTTTTATTTTTTTCGTTATGACCAATATATACCATTCCATTCCATAATTATAGCAGAAATTCTATGATCCCGACCCTTGGAAGTGAGTTGAATGCCATTCAATGAATATTTGGGCCATTTTGGAAAACAAAAGTATTTTTCGTGAAATCTCGTGAAATGCGCACTCTTCGTGTAATTAATGATTTAAAAAAATCTGTATCAGCGAAATTAAAAAAATTGGTTACTTTGGCTAAATATAATTCTGTTCAGAAGATTCGCAGAATTAAATTTCTGATACAGTTTCTCGAAGGTTCAGGTGGTAGATCTAATGCTCTGAAAATGTTAGTGTCATATTTTCAGGGGTGGCATCGCTCATTATGAAAGTTTAAGATGGCTATATATTTTTATCTAGGGTGGATCAGAAAAAATGCTATACGAAAAAAGTTCTTCTTTTGACCTCAAGAATCTATGGTTTGAATATATGTACAAGTCAAAGACTCACCCTGTATATATTCATTGAAATGATTTTCTGACATTTCAAATTAATTCGTCAAATGGAGATGAACGTGAAGGTGTTTGATATGAAAAAATTTTAACTTTATGAGGAATTTGTAGGGGTATTTCGAATAGGGATTCATCATAAACAAATATTGAAAATTTTCGAGTTTAGAATCATTTGATCAGAGAACTGTAATAAATATACCCCTATTTTTAATAATAAATACACACATTTTCATTCAGATATTTGCAAATACTTTTCCAGAGATATTCTTTAACGTTGATTTTTTCTAGGATTATTTTAGAGTTTCTAATATTTCTTGTTGTTGCTTGTTTCGTCCGAAATCGACGATGTACGTTCAAAATGGACGATGTAGTGACTAATTCGAGAACTCCAATTCTCAATGGGCAAAAAATGTACCTGAATTATAGAAATTAAGTGCAGAATTATTCTTCAACATTTTTCATCGAATTAATGCTTGCTGGTACTTTCTGATTACTTTGAATAATCAGAGTGGGTATCGATTATAAGATAAATGAAAGGAAAGCAATATTATTTCTTTGAAACACAAACGGCCTCCATCATGAGTCGAAAAACGATCGAGAGGCTTCTTCAGAGCTTTGTAGATGGTAATTAGTATATGGGAAATGATCGAAATAGAAACATCAGGTGGCGAGGTGGCATGTCTATAAGCCTCTATATAGATCAGAGAATGGCCGCAGGAATTATTCGAGATGTTTCGAGTACGTCTCTAAGTTTATGCCTTCCGCCAACATAACATGACCTTTAGTATTGAATATATTTGATCGGATGAAAAAGTCTGATAAAGACTTCAAAACGTTGCTAGTTTTGAACTCTGTGGTTTCTTGTTCGTTCATTATTAGATAACAAAATTTTCGATTTGATTTGCTCCTAACTAATTAATTAGTGGAAAAATTCACTTGGGAGCATTTCTATTCATATTTTTTTTCTGATAGAATTCGTTCAGAGAATGGTGGTGAAAACCCGAAAAAGTTTCAGAAGACACAAATGAGGTGTCTTAACAAATGCTCTTATATTTTTCTGATGAGTAATTATGATTCATAATAAGAAATTTAATTTAAAACATTCAGGAACCTATGATGAGGAGTAACTACGTGAAAAAATCATTTTCAGACAGTTATGAGAATTTTCAGAGCTTTTACCATTGATATTACCTTCACGTTACTCCTAGTTTATTAACAATTGTTGCAATAATTGTCACAAACGAAAGAAAGTAATTGAGACGATTTTTACTCGAGTCAATCACAGAAGTTTATAGATGGGGGAGGAAGCCAATGACTATTTGACGACAACTTTTTGTTATATAAAGATTTTGGGGCTTGAAATACAAATCAATATATTCTGAGTACTGCTCTGAAATTATGGATAACTCATGAACTGTTTGAAAGAGCTTCCTGCAGGGAACAAACTGATAAAATTTGATCGAAATCGAACGTTGCATTCCAGAGTTATAGCTATCGCAAATTTAGGCAAATGTTCATGAAACAGCCCGTACCTCCGAATCTAATGGTATTAGGATACAAAACAAACAATTTTTCTGGAAGTCCTAGATGTCCTGCATTCCCCATTAGGCTATGGCCAACGACTCGTGAAACACCCAGTATATTAGTGGATTTTCAATTTTTTTACGAGCCACTCACATGAGTCAATTGTTTTCAGGTAATCGATGTAAACGACGTGATTATATTTAACATTTGATGAAGCCCTGATTGCAGATAATTGATCATTGAATCCTCAGCATTTGTGATCTTTGTTGAGTGACAATTATCTTTTTTTTCACAAAAAAGGGTAAATTCGTTGGGGAACGTATGAAGTACTTAATTCTTTTATCGTTGGCAAATCTCAAAAATATGAGAAGAGCACTCAATGACGCATGTCGCTTCTGCCAAGAAGCCGCTTAGACAATCCAACACCTGGTGTGCGAATGTGAAGCTGTTCGCCGGGAAAGGCTGGTGGTTCTTACAGCCGAAACAAGTGCTGGATGAAGCCCACAGAAAAGTGGTGAAGTTCATTGAAACATTACTTCCTGACTAGTAAACGTGAATGCAAGGTTATACGACCTTACGCCTCACCTCTATTCTAATCTAATCTAAGTTAGTGCAATCCCCCTCAAAAGTCGTCGAGAATGTAGATTAACGAACTGTTTCAATACAAAACACCATAAGCTTCCAAAGCCGCTGTTACTTCTTCTTCTACTTATATACTTTTTCGTCATCTGAGGTGGATAGCGCATGTGAGAGGGTGAATGAGGATCTGAAAGCTCTTGCATGCTTTTCTCGTCAACATAACCTCAATTTGAGTTCATCTAAAACCAAGGTGATCGTCTTTGGCGGGCATAGGGAAGAGGTTCAATCGCGACTGAATGTTGAACTGGATGATGCTAAGCTTTCTTGCGTCAGTTCTGCGAGGAATTTGGGATTTCTGATGGACTCGGAATTAAGATTCAAGGAACATATATCAGCGTGCATTCGGAAGGCTTATGCAAACTTGAGAAGATTATACCCTCACAGACATTACCTTACAACAAAGTTGAAAATTGTTCTGACAGAGGCCCTGGTTCTTAGTCATTTCAACTTTTGCGACACAGTTTATGGTCCATGTTTAACTAAAGAATATGATAAGAAGATTCAGAAGGTACAGAGATCATGTCTGAGGTTTATATATGGTATCAGGAAGTTCGAACTGGCTAGACATGCAAAAACGTAGGATGCTCCACTCGATGACTCTTTTTCATTATGCTTTTGCTTCATAAGTCTCCACCATATTTGTTTGAAAAAATTTAATTGCGCTCGGATGTTCATGCTTTAGGCCTCAGACATCGTGGTCTTCTCTCAGCGCCCGCCCATTCTACAACAACTTTTACCAGATCTTTTACTTATAATATTTTTTCTCTTTATAATAGTCTACCTCTTACCCTGAAATCCTTCAGTTTATATAAATTCAGAAAAGCATGTAAACAAAATTTGCTGGCAGGTTCACTTTAGGATTTATTACGTGTCTAACGTGCGGTATAAATGCGGACTTGAGGGCTGGTTTTTGATTTTCGAATGCTATGCTTACTCCAATTAATGCACAAAATTTGCAAATCTATATTGTTTTTTTTTTCTCGGCGTGTCCGACTAGCATAATATTCTCAGGGCTGGGGTCTTTTCATTTTCTTTGCATTTTTTAGTTTTTGGGAGCTTACATATAAACAGTTTTACTGCCGTAAGTCTCCTTTTTGCAGATAATTGTTTGTAGGCTATATATACTTTTCTGTTGTAGAATTTATTGTATTTTGTCTGCAAATAAAGTTTATTATTATCATTATTATATATAAGCAAGTTTGCTTGTTTCTCTTCAGTTCTCTGCCTGATTTAAACCAATTGGTAGGTTAGTGCTCCATCGTTTGGATCTTCCGACGCTTCTGCGTGCCATCGGTGATCAGTCTCTCGTGATGTTTACCATTCTTTCAACGGTCATGCGGTTAATTTTTGGATGTAGTCATGCATTTAGTTTTTTTCATTGATATATTCATGCAGCAGCCTTTTCAAATCATCTTCACTCTCAGCTATCAGCACCACATCTTCAGCGTAACACAATATATTTATTACTCTATCGCTCATTAATTTATGCACCTGCTTTATCAGCTCATCCATTTTAATGTTGAAAAGTAGGGGGCAGTGGCGGCTTTTGGGGGTGGCGAACGGGGCAATCGCCCGGGGCCTCGCTCTTGGTGGGGCCTCGCGCGCATCAACCCGAACAAATTTTAATATTGATTTAGATCATTTAAACATAAGGGTAAACTCGAAAGAAGTTAGAATCAATACATTCATTCAGAACAAAATTGAAGAAACCATTTTGTAGATTTTGAATATTGCACTTTGTTGGAACGTCCGAATGGGTAATTGATTCACCAGATGCCCGATCCACTAGATCAGTAGGTGGAATAGTATGCACACACCACAATTAGGGTGAAAATTATCTAAGTATTCAGGTACAATGTTTACTTATCCCAGATGTTGGAACCTCATAAAATATTTATTGCCCTATTGACCGTTCTTTGGCGGTCCCTTTGAAATATTCGTTGAATTGTCGTCTTATGAATGAATTCATTCCATTGTAGAGAATTAGGGAAGGAGGAAAGCGAAATCTGGTTTTTTTCAAATCTAGTGATTAGGGATTAGAATATTGGGATCAGAATTTTTCTTGTCATTGAATTGAGACATTCAATTCGTTAGCTTCTCAAGCCGTTCTTTTCAGTGTGGCTCTTGTAAGTATAAATTTGGATACCAACTATCCAATGAATTTATACAATATATAAAACCTGTTTTAGTATATCGGATACTCAAGAGAATCCAAGTTGCACAACACTACCACGAACTGCTCTGAGCTTTAGGACTTACAACTGGGACTTCACGCCCTCAATCATACTCATAATTAGTGGCTCCTCTATCGTTCGGACAATCCCAGGAAAAGTCATATATTGTGGATTTTGCAGAGAAATTTTCTATAGAAATATCGTAAAAAACCACTGTTTCCAATAGAAATATGCATACAAGATGGTTCCATTTCTCATGAAACTTTTTATTCGGTTCATCTGGATCATAAAAATAAACAGTTTTATTTTTATGGTCTTCTTTTCGAAACCAAAAATTTCTTTTCAAAATACCTAATATACTTTCATCATTTATTTTCACCATCTGTGGGAATTCCGCTACCCGTCTCTTTTTCAACCCCCGCTGTAGATCAAAGTCCAAGACTTGTGGTTCAATTGGTTTGGTTCATTAGAACGGAATGAGCAATAGGCTCATTTTCATAGTGAAGAACCGAAAAAGTATGAAAAAACTGTGTGTTACTCAAAAATTATTTCTGACGCTTTGTGCGAAATTCAACAAGATTTTCGAAATGAGTTCGCATGATCGAGATGGCGGTAGAAAATTAGAGTCGGGTAGTTCAAAAAGGAAACGAAGACATTGTCTGGGTGCTGAAATACATAATTGAAAAAAATTTAACTGTCTTGAGAATCATTGCCACCACACCTGTTAGAGTTGCGTCTGCTGGAAGGAGTTTTTCTAGACTTGAAATCATAAAAACATATTTAAGGAATTCGATGACGATGACACAAGATCGGCTTTCAGCACTTGCTATTCTATCAATAGAAAATGACGTAGCTCATTTGATCTATTGTGATACTTCAATTAAAGATTTCAGTGCTAAGAAAAGCCGCAATCATGAACTTTAAATTTATCATTTCGGTATTTGTTAATTTTGTAAATCTTCCAATGTTATATTATATTATTATATTTTAATCAATTTAATCATTTAATTTTGTTTGCAAGGATTTTTTTAGTTGGTTTCAAAGAGATGGAGAGAAGATTCATCCCTTTATAAGTTAGCAGGTATCGTCTTTTTTGAATAAGAGTATTGTCGTGCTTGTGCTCCATTCATCGGGTATTTTGTGATAGTAGTTCATTGGTGATACCGTCAGGTCGCGCACATTTTCTGTTTCTTAGAACTTGTTCTACTTCTTTTTTCCCCACGATTATATCGTTGTTAAAAATGATCTCGAGAATGCTAAGTTCGATTTCCGTCTGCTGTTTCTTGTAAACCTCCGCTGTTAGAGATTCGACAATTATTCAAAAGCCCTCTAGGTGTAGACACAGTTAGAAACCGATTTTGTGATGCAGTCTCCCGACATATACCTTGTAGAGCCGGGAAACTTCGCTTTCATCAATTTGAAAAAAATCTGTCTGATAACATCCCACCTCGATCATACCAATAACTCTATTGACTTCAGCTGAACTAAATTCACGACTGAGCATTATAACAAATCTGACAAAACAAAATTTCATATTTTGAATCAAACTTGATTGTGAGAAGGATAAACAATAACTGATCCAAATTCTTAGTACGACAAAAACTGGCTTGAAACTGAAAAAGTTATCAAACGAGGAGCAGATAAAAACTGTTCGAAGGTAATGAATTAAATATTTGAATGAACATTTGTTGGACAAGAACATTTGAATCAGTCTTAAAATTTCTGACCTTCCTTGTAACTTTCGTGGAGCAGTATGTTATTGTAGACATATTATCTTGCAAAGCGTTAAGAAATGAGAATGTTTGTTGAACTGCAACCGCTCGTAATAATTAATAATGAATAATTCACATATAACTCAGTGAACACTCAGTGGTTGACTTACTATTATTAATAATCAAATGACAAGAGCTGAAGCTGTGCCTTTCAAGAACAGAAACAAATCAAATAATATATACAGTAGGGCAGTAATAAAATAAAAAAAGTACACGAAACAAACTCAAACACTCAATGAGGCAATAACTGGGCGGAACCATCTGAAATGAATCTGTTCTTGAAGCCGTGTTCACACTGGGAGCTCAAACCACATCTTCAGGCAATCCGTTCCAGGTCGAAAAGTTCTATTGATCAAAAAGTTTTGTCGCTGGGTATTACTGAAGTTTTTTTTTCTACTTGTACTAATCATATTATTGATAGCCCTGAAGCTGAATATAAGATCACCTTTCAGTCGGCGATCTTGAAATGAAGTAATACCGAAAATGCAGGGTCCCTCTTCACGGGACGGTTAGAACCATATGGAATGAACAGACAGTAGGAGAAAAACCTTGGAAATAGACTTAAATGTATCCTAAATGCGCATGACCCACTAATTTTTATCTTAAATAAAAAGGACAATATTTTTTTATCCTTGCTCCTTGCTCACAAGCTAAAAACATGTGCATTTTTTCCTCCTTTTTGTCAAGTTTCTTTTATATATAGTGCCAAAAGTTTATGACAAAACTTTTTATGTTCCTTTCGTACAACTTTGCTACGAAATCCCAAAAACTGCAAATGATGAGAGTTGTAACTATCAGAAGTCAGTGATCTCTTTTTTGCTCATAGATTATCCTTTGGATTTCAAAAAGCCATGTGTTGAGGAGAGTGTGAAATCTACTCCTTTCCTAAAAATCATTTTCCTGAATATCATATAACAAGGTGAGCAATACATCCTGCTGTTGCAAATGCTGGGCGGAGCGGCGTTTCGATCTGCGACATGTCATTAATTACTAGATTCTGCTTTGTACCGTGATGAGAATAACATATGGCATTACGTTCCAAAAAGAAATGTCATTTCTCAAACAAAGATTATAGAGTTAGAAAGATAGGAAACGCCCTTGTATCTGTGGTACTAAAATCCGACTACGATTTTTGGCTAGTTTCTTACTTGTGACACATAGATGACGCTGAAAACATTATTCAGTACAGAAAACTATTTCAATAGGCGCGAAATTCGAAACACATTTCTCATAAATTTTCATTTAATTGAATACTTTGTCGAGCTTTTAAAAAAATATCCTGATCGACAAAAAAAAGGAAGGCTCCACTTTTTGATCAGGATGATCTTTTCTTCTGCATATTGCTTTGAATCAAATGAAATACGCTTCTGGATTCTTTATATTATTATTTGAAATGATTGTGTAAAATCAACTGCAATACAATAATTATGAAATTGAGTACATTTCAAAAATTTGTTCACATATTAGAGAATTATCACAACAATTTCAAGAACATATTGTTAGTGAACTCTCGATAAATCGAACATCGATAAGTCAAACAGTTGTTCTGGACTAGGGCTCGGAATTTCAGAGATGAACTTATTCGAATATTCGTTTGTCCTCCTATTCGAATATTCGAATAAATTCGAATATTCGAATTTGATCAAATATTCGAATTTATTCGAATTCGTTCGAATATTCGAATTTATTCGAATTCGTTCGAATATTCGAACGAATTCGAATAAAGCAGACAATTCGAAGGAATGCCTGTTTGTCTATAGATATCAGATATTTAGAAACCACAAATTTTCTGAATTTCAATATGAAATGAAATATTGAAATAAATGACTATTGGAAAGTTCGTTTGACGAATGGAGCAAGTTGAATATTTGAATGAAATTTAATTTGTGATTCATATTACAATATTCAATTGAAATATCCACAACAATATATATCCAATAATGTCAGTACCTATTTTTGTGCCTTCTTCTGAATCTGTTCGTACCTAGATCTGTTAAATTTTTTCATTTGTTCGGATTCCCACTTTCTATTCTATTCGAAGATTGCTGAGCCCTTTTACTAATAGCAACCATCACAGCTGGGGGCATCCCTTTCGTTGCGCCTATTTTTTCCACATGTGTTACACAGTCGCACATTCTAACACAAGCTGACCATTGAAATAATACGAATATTCGAATGATTTCACCAATAAGAATATTCGAATAACTTTTGAATAATTTGTATATTCGAAGAGTACTTCGAATAATTCGAATATTCGAATAATTCGACTATTCGAATTTATCTGATGACGGAGAATTCGAATTTTGAATAGTCGAATATTCGAATATTCGAATTATTCGAATATGATTCCGAGCCCTATTCTGGACCCGATTCATACATATCTTACCCAGTGTATTTTAACCTCAATGAGTCTAGAGGGTCTAATAGATGAGTCGAACTGCTGGAAGGGTCGTCAAGAGAACCACCACCTCTATAAGTCGTTCTTCTGACCACCATTGCCTCTATGAGTGGAACTTTTGGATCTAATGAATGAGACCGAAGAAAAGTCGGTTCGCAAACAAATTATCCAGAACAATATATTTTTACCGCGAAACCTCTATCCATTCGACAACACTGAAAATAAAAAGCAATGAACAAGACAATTACATGATAAGAGTTTCAAAACTTACATTTCTATTCTCTTTGGTAATGAAAAGAATGCACATTCAAGATTATTATTTCTGCCATTAATCATCATGCATTTCGAATGTCGGCCAGTTTTTAACACAAAATTTATAACAGAAAAACACACGAACCAAGATTGTGGAGTGAGCTAGTTGGTACACTTGTAGATTTCGAATTATTTCAGTAGAAAATACGAGAGAAAATACAATCATCATTCAGCAAAAATATTTATTCAAGTATTTCTTTCAAAATTGACAACAGCCTACTAACAATCTCTATATAATCTATGCCAAATGGACCCTAATTAAATATTTTAACCATAGATCGATTACTTTTGAAAAACAGATGTCGCTGACATCACTGTAGTCGCTTCGTTTCCCATCTTTATACTCTATAATCTTTGTTCTCAAATTCATATAGAGCTTGTGAAATGAATACCAGAGAAAAAACAAAAACGTTTAGTTAATCTATGTTGAACACTTATTTGTGTCAAATAGTGCAAAACGTGTCGAAACATAGGTTGGAAAATTCTGAAAATGAGACTTCAAGATAGATTTGAAAACATTTCTCCAGACGGCTCGTGATTTTAATACAAATGTCATTCGCGAAATTGGCTAGCAACAAAGTTTCATATTACAACCGAGAAATTTTGCAGGCAAAATTTCCTCTCTAGTTGTAGTATATTCCTCGATAGAATGTCCAATGCAATTCTGTAAGCATGAAAAATTTCATGGTGATCGGTCCATTAGTCTAGGAGGAGATAGGTCACAAACGAAATTCATTCTGTCAGCTAAAAAAGGGCTTCGCTCAATAAACACTCTGCACAAAAAGACTCCGAAGACTTTGGACGATATTAATTCGAGAAAAATTGCTGATTGCGAATTACATTTGGAACCATAAATTTGCTTTGTATTTACCTCAGTATCAGCAGCCAGACCGGAAATAGGGTATCAGACATCTGGGATGTACATCAGGGTGATTCACATATCTTGGTAACCCCAATTTTCAAGAAAACGTCTGAATATTTTTTCATTCTGTGAATGGCGTTTTGAACATGTCAATGTTGACTTGAGTTGCGCATCAAAACAAAATTTTTTCTCCAGGAACATATAGTCCGTTTCAAAATGATTGCCATGGAATTCCAGCCGGGGCTTAATTTCTAGTTACAAAAAGTTACTAAAAATTTCTGTGTTCATCATAGATTGAAATATATCAATATAACCTATTAAATGATTTTTCAAGGCAAATAAATTTGAAGAATTTTTTGTGAAATTATATTATTTTCATCATTGTTGTATTGAAAAATATTCAAACTTAGCTTCAATTGCAAAAGAGAAACAAGCTGAGATAGATGATGACTAAATTATACACAACCATACAATTTCGCTGTAGATCAAGCATGAGAATTGGAAATTCAGGATTGATAATAAAAATAGCGTGGAATGCTTCAACATGAAATCTTGCAGGTTTTCGAGGAACTCCAATGTAGAGATATCATTCTTTAAATAATTAAGACTACATCAAAGATAACTAAAAGTTCGTTCTTTATGAAGACCCTTCGGCAATCTTTGCATTCTTGTTTACTACCGAAAATTCAGCCAAGTTCTCGCCCTGTGTTTTTTTTCTGAGTATTGTGGAACAAAAAGTATAAAGCTGACCTGACTTTACACTTTCATAGCAAAGTTGTTGAAACAAATAGAAAATATTTGTTGACAATTTGTGAATCATTTGAAGTGTGAAATGCTATAAAATAGATCACTTATTATTTGTATTTATTGATATGTACTGTCCATTTCATGATTCATTAAATAATATACCAAAGGTTGATTTTGATTAAAATTCAGTTACTCTTCAGACAGTTCAAAAAAGATGTACAAACTGATTTATTCATTGTTTTTGATTCTAGAAAAAATAACGTCGTATAATGTCTCGGTAAACAATCGATATAGTCATGTAACATGGCGGCGGCCGTTCTAGTTGATGCAACGTTGCCAGATCGGTCGATTATTCATGTATTTGAAGAATCGATTGTTGACAGAATAATCAGTTGATGTTGAAACCTGGATTTCTTCGAAGGAGCCAGGATCTCTATATAGAATGGAAAAGCAAATGTCTTGATCACGTAACCAATCCGATATTGACTCCAAACCCAGTGGACTTCAAATATCCATTTTATGAAGAAACCTGGATTTAAAATTGTATCAGTTTTTTTGTATCATGAAATTCAAATTATTTCTTTCCTAATACTTAACAATTCGAGTGGAATAGCTTGCTTTAACTCTTTGTCGAACAGAAATGTGATGATTATGTATTCTTTTTTTCCAAAAGAGTTTTTTTCTTAGTTCTTTTTTCCCTTAGCACTTTGTTTTGAATATCTCTAAAAAAAAAAAATAATAATATATATATATATATATATATATATATAATTATATATAAAATAGAATTTTTTTATTCCTCCCCATTTAGTGAAAAGATAAACCTATCCTGAAAATATTAATTGAAAAGATAAAACTTTAATAATTTATCTGTCAATTCTGTGAACAATGATATTTTCAAAAGTTAGTTATATTTAGAAAATTACGTACTCTGATAAAATTGCAAAATATTTTGAGTAATAATTAATGTTTTCATACATTTTCCTCTACATATTCCTTCTACCAAAAATTGCGTAGATAATTTGTATACCCAAAGGATTCTTGAAAGACAACATTTGTTCAAACCATTTCCTTTATAGACATAGGTATTTCATTTCAAATGAAATTTGTGAATCCACTTCCAAGTATCGAGATGTTTTCTAGTAGCGCTAGCTGTCACCGAGTCTATTTTATTCCAAAGATTTACGTTATGCACAATCTGGCAACAAAAAGGCACGTATGACACTCTGAATTCAGTTGTCAAAACACCGCCGCCATTTTACCTGAGTAAATCGATGGTTTACCAATGTCTCTTTGAAGGTATAATGTGGAATAGGTTTCCATCCACTACTCACTCCTGATTGTAATGACTTGTCTTGCCTTCTTTTTTCTCCAAAATTCATCAGACAGGTCCAGGTGAAAACTAAAATTTTGAGACTCATTTATTTATCAGAAAACACCCCGAAAAAGTAAATGATTGTTACCTGAATAACTAGCAAAACGCGATTAATACTGGCAGAAATACCTGCTGAATTGTTGAGAAAAACTCTCAGTCTTGCCGATAAACTACTTCACGTTGCCTTGTAGTTAGCCGAGGCGAGGGGTATCTTGATGAATTCTAGCCATTTTCAATTAGGTAATACTTGATAAATATTCAAATCCAAAACTAATTTGTCGATTTAATCAAGAACATAAGCATACAGAAATAAATTCAAAATATATTCAGGAGGTTAATTCAAACTCTGAAATGTCAAAACTTAGTGTTTTCAATCAACACCAACCTAAATCTCATAACTCAAAAGTTACTGATGGGATATTACCAACATATTTTCGAGATTCCACAGCCGCCCGAGATGCCAATCATTTTGAAACGGACTATACCTTTTTTATCGTGTCATTCGAAAGATAACTTCATTCTGAGTTTTTTTCCGCATACAATTTTTTTTTTCATTTCTAACCGTCGTTTATTCTATTATTGTGATAGTATGCCTTCATTTGGAGACATAGTTATGATTTTGTGCCTTGAATTCAAGATGGCTAGTTTTCTAGAAAATGTGCCCCTTCAAATAAGATTAAATATGTGGCTACAGCAAGATGGGGCTCCATATCACAACGCTGCCATTGTGAAGAAATATTTGGATCAAGAATTCGAAAATAAATGGACCCTTATATTTTGACCAAAGTAACTTCTAATGAAATAGGGAAAGGATATAACTTATATAATATGGATCATAAACGCTAGATGAGCTAGATATGATTTTGTTTCGTAAAATGAACTAGGCTTGGTAACAAACTGTTTCTCTATTATTATATTCGTTGAATATTATATCTTAAAACAATAAACAATTTTCTTAATAACAAACGAAACATTTCGAATCATATGTTCTATATACCGGCCATTATGATCCATACATAAATTATATCATTTCCCTATTTCGTTAGAAGTTACTTTGGTCAAAATATAAGGACTACTTGGGCACATGCGTTTCTTATCTTTATTTTCAAATGGTAATTAGGTAGGTAGGTAAGTATACATACCTACCATATTTTTCAGGGTGCCCCTCAGAAAATAATCCATGAGCATTAGGTCTGGCGATATCTGATGGGTCCATTGGTTCTTATCCATTTATTTTCGAATTCTTGATTTAAATATCTCACAATGGCAGCGTTGTGACATGGAGCCCCATCTTGCTGTAGCCACATATTTCGTCTTATTTGAAGAAGCACATTGACTAGAAAACTAGCTTTCTTGAGTTGAACACACAAAATCATATCTATGTCTTCAAATGTAGGCATACTACCACAATACAAAAATGAATAAATGGAATAGAATTAACATAAAATATGCTGCAGATCGCTGTCGGTTAGAAATGGATAAAAATTGTATGAGAAAAAAAATTCAAAATGAAATTATCTGTCCAATGACATTATAAAAAAAGGATGTTGCTGGAAAAAAAATTTGATCGCGCCGCGACGCTTGGCGTCTTCATTTATTTCGCAGATTTTTATGCGCATCTCAAGTCAACATTGACTTGTTCATTTTCGAAGAACTGTGTGTCATTGAATAACCTTATTAATTTTAACGGAAAACACTTCATATCATAGAATATTATTACTTCAACAAGATAGTGGAAAATGTTATTGACGAGAACCAGCCTTCGAATAAAAAAACTATTTTTTTTTTTAATTTGAGGGAATCAACCGAATCACCATACAAAGTTCTTGAATACTTATTCCAAATAAATATTCGCAGCTATATTCTTTCAACTCATTAACTCGTAAATTCCAAGTAAAAGGCTTGAATGCGTCTCAATGTGACTTCACTTCGCAATTAAGTATGACAGCTTCAAAATCGTTGGACCCGCAGAAGTGGTAAAAATATCTTGGGCTATCGGATCAAAGGATAGATCAAAAGAGGAATACTCCTCTGCTGTTATAAATTAAATTGTGTGGAACTATGAAATAATTTACTGGATTGTAGGTATATGTGATTTATGTTCTGTCATTTTGAAAAAAATGGTACCTACACCATCAGACACATCGTTTTGTAGTTACTTGCTTTTTATTCACGCTCACATGTTTTTTTTTAAATAATAATAATTTTTCCCATTATATATCTGTGAGAAGTTATCTATTTGATATTGGAGTATGTCATATCATTTTCCATCCATTTACATTTGTTGCATTTATGTATAATAATTATCAAATAAGCTTTGAAGAACTTGTAAATTTAAGAAGAATGTTGAATTTGATATTTTCACTTCGTGAATTCGGATCTGACATCATATTGAATTTCATTGGCCATGACATATACAACCCACAATTTTTCCAGTCCCTAATTAACAAGCGCTAGATCCCAAATAATCTCTCGATCATTTTCTCCATAACGAAACGACGTGTGAAGGAAGTTGTTTTATTGACAAAGAAGGATTTTTTGATTGAAAAAGCTCTGGCAATTGTATATGAGATACGCATAACTAAAAAGAATGCAAATACACCTCGGAAAAATTCGAGGCTTGCTCTTGTCTTGTTTTTACCAATAGGGATTTTTCTTGGTACCTTATATCAGATAAAAAGAGAGAGAGTAACGACTCTATTGATTTATATCGAATAACTATCAGTTGCGTACATTATGTTTATGATCATTCAATGGAAAGAAAAACAGAAAAAAGACTTATTCTAAAGTCAGTGTTCATAAAGTGGTAGCGCTGGTAGTTTGGTCTTTGGTCGACTTTCTGTTTCATAATGGAGTATCAGTGGTTCCATTATGGTCTTGTTTGTCTGCTTCCTTATGAATTATTTCTTGCCTATAGTTTATGTATTCTGGTTAATATTCTCCATCTCTATTGATTCGTAGTTATAATAGGTAATTGGTAAGAGGGTTTGTTTGGATCTCTAATTCTAGGGATTTTCATCAAGCTGATTCTTTCAGCTATTTCTGAATTGTCTACAGTTGGTTTCAAAAAGTTCATAAAAATTGTGTTCCATATTCAAGCAAGGGCCTGCTAATCATCTTGTAAGTTGAGCTGCTAATCTTCACATTAATACCCAAGTTTTTATTGGCCCATCTCTCGAGATCGCTGATATTTTTTGGTGGTTTATGTGTGCTTTGAAGATGAGTTTGTCTAGTTTATTGTCTATGTACACGTACACCCCAATGTACTTGCAGGGCCGGATTAACCCCAGGGCAAAAAGGGCGATTTCCCTGGGTGAATTCAGAATTGGGGCGAATCCCTGTTCGTTTTTTATTAAATGATAATTTTTTTTAATGGGCGAAAAAATATTTTGTGCCCCGCGGGCGCCAAGTGATCTTAATCCAGCCCTGTGTACTTGCAGATATAACAAGGGCTTACTGCGTTGTTGTCTATTTCGATACATGGAGTACTGATTTTGGTTGGGTTTGGACGTATTCTCCAACGTCGCGTCGCATCCTTGCAATAGATAAATAAGATAAATAATCTCTGTACTTTTATAACATCCTCTTTTGCAACTTCAATATTCGCACTTTTGAATATTTCATGAAAACAAAACATCAATTACAGTTTCAGATTCGTCCGATTCTCTTTTACACGAAGAAAAGAAGAAACCCAGGAGAAATAGAACCACATTCACAACTGCACAATTAACTGCATTAGAAAAAGTATTCGAGAAGACGCACTATCCGGATGCATTTGTCAGAGAAGATCTAGCAAACAAAGTTGGTTTGACAGAGGCCAGAGTGCAGGTAATATAACTCAATTGCAAAAAATTATAGATAATTATATGTTTATCTAGCCTATAATTCTGAAAAACATATAGAATATTAGTTGATGAAGCAGAAAACATATGCCTCTCTCTAAGCATCTGATCTATTCGAAAAAGGTTCTATATGGTTTGGTGTTGTTGTCAATAGCTGATGAATATTAATTAATTTCAAAGGATTACCCATTTAGTGGATCTAATCCCATTTTTAGTTTCCAACTCAGCTTAATTGGACGACATTAGAGTAATTAAACTGAACAATCAACGAGTAGAGACGTATCGTATGGAACGCATGCTTGCGTTGAATTGTAACATACCAGATAACTGTATTATGAAGAAAAAAAACGAATTTCCAGTCGAAGACGTTTCGTTTAATCACGAATTCGACTGTGATGAAAGCAAATCAAGATGTTTATGTATATTTAACGTTTGTCACGCTGTATAGTGCAATAAGCAACACGGAAAGTACAGGCGTAGTGGAATTTATGGATCCGTTTTAAGTGCTCGAGAATTTCGATTTCTGTCGAGTACAGATTTTGGTTCCACGATGGAGAACACAGTGAAGCGGTTTGTGAAACTCACAACTAAAATGAACGAGGAGATGTGAAGATTGAGTGCATAGAATTATAGAATAAGAATCAAACTTTGATAAGTAACAATGAGAGTGACAATGATAAACTGGCCTACTAAAAACCAAAGATGACCTCGAAAAGACCACCAATGGAGGCAGTGGCGGCCTTAGGGCGGAGGGCGAACAGGGCAATCGCCCGGGGCCTCTCGCAATAACCAGAGCAGATTTTAAAATTGATTTATTTTGATCCCAAATAGTAATAAAATTATAACATAAGGGTCAATTGAAATTAAGTTAGTCAACTAATTCATTCATTCGGCAAATAATTGAAAAGTCCATTATGTAGTACTTGAACAACGCGGTTCGAAACATGCAACTGGGACTTCACGTCCTCAATCAAACTGACTAAAAGTCGCTTCATTAGACAAAATAAAGATTGAATAATCTTGAGCCATTGAGATTTATAAACCTAAAAAGAACATGAAGAGAAAAAAAAACGATTTTGGTAAATGGCGCATGGTTGACAGTCTTGTTCAGGATCCGAATCAAAACAATACAGAATGGCAGCGATGGGCCAGTCAACTTCGAACACGTCAACAAACGTTCTTCTGCTTCAATTAGAGGAACTGTAAATAATAGACCAGGATCAAATCTTGCAACACAGCGGTCAGAAGCTCAGAACTAGAGTTACCATCTGAGACAAAGAATCCTCCGAAGATACCTACCGCAGATGTAGGCGAGAAATAAGGCGAAATAATCTCTTAATG
This sequence comes from Hippodamia convergens, assembly GCA_038502775.1. NCBI lineage: Eukaryota > Metazoa > Arthropoda > Insecta > Coleoptera > Coccinellidae > Hippodamia > Hippodamia convergens. The sequence continues at coordinate 48,287,988 of CM076609.1, forward strand.
TCATTATATCCGGTCGTGAAAGCCTCAACCTATTCAGATTGTTAGTTGGTCAGTAAATTCGATTTTATAGGAAAGGAAACAACTACCTAAGAATTTGTAGTTTCACTCATGTAGGTATGGTATAACATTCTTAAAAAGATTAATATTAAGTAAAATATGGCAAAGCGGAAACATGCACTTAGATGTGACTATACATATTGGCTCGATATTTATCGAGAAAATGGTTTTTGATCGTCACTTCACAGCAAGAGAAAAAGTTGAAAAAAATTACTGGTATTGACAGAAAATTTAAATAAGTCATAACACGACGCAAAAAAAGTTATTTTGATTATGAAGGGAAAGATGGTATCTTATGAATTGAACGCGAAAGAGATTTTCTAAATAAAGTATTTTCATAAGAGTTTATAATGTATAATAGAAAAAGTTCGAAGGAAATATAGTTAACTTTTGAAGCAATGCAACGACTTGCAAATATCTATGACTATTGTTGAAGTTAATTGGAACTAGGAAGATGTAAAATAGCAAATCTTAGCCAATGCCAACGTTTTGCAGCTAAATTTTTTCGCTTCTTCAGGGCCAAAAATATAGATCATGGCCAATTTATAAAAAATGAATTAAAAGAAGACAACAGTAAAAAACATGAGAAAACCGACAACATCACATAGTTATACCATAAAATTGCCTGTTTTACATCGATCCGCACAGAAACTCACTTACCAAAGCCAAGTAATGCGTTCGAAAATTGTTTTAAAAAGCACTACAAACAGCAAACGAATATTTCGTGTATGCGACATCAATCAAACAACTGAAGGATGAAGAAACGTTATTTTCGATGTTTCGTTGTCGGGAGTTCTCTTTTTTTTATCAATTTCCGAACTTAAATTTCAGGAACCGTGATTTCAGCGCCATCTGAACTTTCAGAGTTCCTATCAATGAAAAATCTCAGTCAGTTTTTAACATTACTGATATATGACCGTTTCCTATCTTTAAACTCTATAATTTTTGTCCGCAAGTGCTTAAGTGACTGCGAATACGAGCGTGTTTCTTTATTATTTCTAGTAGTACTCTCTTTTTGTTTGTCAATAATACTAATTATAAATAAACATCTGTCATAAAAATAAAGTTGTAATTTGTGATTCATAAGTTATGAATCATAACCCAGAAAATATCTGTTTCTGTTAAAAGTATATACTTCAAAAGTTTTATTGCTCCACGTTTGTTAACCTATTTATTATTTTCTAGTATAGGGACAACAAAGAAGTTTAAATGTATTATCAACAGTTATGGGACAATTTCTAAATCCCACATATAACTGATCCCATACACAACACATCAATTTGTTATTATTTGTTGTTGCTAACGCGAGCGTGTTTGCCGGGGATATAGAACGCTCTCGAAGGAGATAAGGCAGCGATGTATAACTCAAGCGAATCGGACGTTACAATATTGATGATCACAAAAGAGATTGAACAAACACATATGTACCCAACATTTCAATAGAATCCTAACACAGATCAATTTTACAGGTATGGTTTCAGAATAGGAGAGCCAAGTTTCGACGCAATGAGAGGAGTTTATATTTGCAGCAAAATTCAAATAATTCGTTACCAAAAGCCCCCAAGATACAGACACCTTCTTTTCGCCTAGATGAGACAGATAAAAATATCTTCCGACCATCTACTATCCCACCACTTGGTAACAGTGAAGTACAATATGTCCTACCATGGAAGTGCTCCCAGTATCAGCCAGATTTCTATACTACCAGTTTCGGTAATTCCCAGAACAACCAAACTTGTTTCATTCAAACACCCACTCTGAAGTACTGTACTACTGATTTACAGACAAATAGTTTATGCCATAGATTCGAAATTAACGGACTCAGATACAGACATCCTGATTTTGGATTATAGCAGATAATGTCCTGATCGTCCCTAAATATTAATTGTATTAATTTATAGTATGAGTTATTTGATTGACTAGAAGGAAAAAGTATTTATTATGACAATTTATACTATACTCATTTGAATATTAGTTTTTGGTTGATTGTATATAGAGTGAATTGTTCTCACACTAACATCTGGATACTTTACCTTTATAATCTGTACAAAGTAGGAGGCCACATTTATTCAGTCTACTAGAATTATGTTGCGACATAAGATTACATCTGGCCTATCTTCAAGCATATTTGTGAATGCATTGGCGCCCGCAGGCGCAGGCTATTGTACGGGAACTTCCCTCAAACGAACCCACAAGTTGAGCCTTCGAATTCGGCCGCTCAAGCCCAGTTATCAAGCTGTGCTTCGGAGGAAACGTCACTCAAATTGAGGTTATGGGTTTTGAATCATTGTTTTGCCGTCCCGTAAATTTTGAGTTGTTGTGATATGAGTTAACTTAATTCAACCAAATATATTATTATATACATGATTATTATCAAAATATGATGTTAATTCAAATGAATTCTCAACTTCGTAAAAATATCCGAAGTGAATGAAGAAGTTGGTTGTATAAAAACAGTTGAATTTGTATTGCATTTCGTAGAAGGAATGAATGCACAACTCGAATCATCCTCATTTATCGAATCGCATAGACAGCCTATAAATTTAAATTGCCGTATCAAATAAAATATGAAATTCAAAAATAAAAATGTTAACATTCAGCAGTCATAGAAAATATTACTTTGTCTTATTTTTCCCATATCCCTATATATGGAAAAGGTTTAATGGACATAACCCTCTGAGACTAAAATTAAACCTTTTCCATGTAATTTACCGATTCCTCATTATTCATATCTTTCTTATAAATAAATATATATATATATATATATATATATATATATATATATATGTCAGAGAATACCGAAAGATTATGTCTTGAGCCTGCTGTTATCTCTGCGTCCCAGAAGCAGGTCATCCTTTCTACCACGAGGATTGTCCGAAAATTCCTGCAAGGATTCTGAGCGCTGATTTTGGTCTTGATAATTGTCCGACTAAAACCAGATATTACCCTGATTAATGGTGAAAAAAAAAAATATATATATATATATATATATCTCAGCACCCCAGAGGTAAAGTGTGTTAAGTCACAATATGAAAATTAGACAAAAGAGAGATTTTTCAGTTCGATTATTGCTTCAAAGAATGTTTTCTGCCATTATTTGGAGACTTGACATACCTAGGGAGTCAAAAATGTGTTCCACTAGCTAGAATTTACTAATGTGAATCCAATATTGTAGATAGTTGGTGTCTGAAAAAATGTGACTTAACACACTTTACCTCTGAGGTGCTGATATATAGATAATTGTTTTCTATAAATATTGTATATATATGATTTTGACAGAAGGCATCAGAGACGCATGTCTAATAACGTTGCCATTTTCTAAGGAAACATCTTCAAGGAGAGCTTAGTTGAGCTTGCCTGAAATATTGACTGTACAACCAAAAGAGATTTCTTAACCCGACTCATTAGTAATCAGTGAGCCTTGCTCAACAGAACTTGAAATTGAGCTGATACTGTACATTGGGGAATCAAATAATTATCTCCAAATCTGGCACATACCAGCAAAGAGCAAAAGATAGGAGTTGAAAAAACATAACAACAGACAGCTGTTGGGAATGTTCAGATACGCAATAACTGATTGTTATTACCTTTTTATAAGGTTGATAATGGTTGTTACAATAAAACCAAAAGTTTTCACGTTTTCTTACATAGAAAAAAATAGTTCAATAATGAAACAATTTTAAAAAGTGTATTGTATTTACATTTGAACAATCCAAAACATACATATCTTAAAAAATATCAAATAAATAAAGCAGAAGAATCAATTATGAGCTATTTCTTATCAATATATACAAACTTACAATACAAAAATTAGTATTAAATAATATATTCAAACCAATTTGATGTAAGAAAATAAAATAATGACAATTTAAGGGCAATATTTATCATAAATATATTGTTTCATCTGATAGTGAATCTTGAAAAGTTTCATACTGATTGTTTCAAACCTTTGTTTAATTACCAGTAAAATTCGATATAATTGTGTTATAATCTCTATATGTACTCTTATTTACAAAATTATGGAAATATTTTAGGGAATCTTCATCTTCAGTCAATTCAGTTTTATTTCTCTAATGAAGTTTTTACAAGGTCCATAATGTAAAGTATTTAATCCCATTGAAACTTCAAACTATTTTAATTCTACTCTGATGCAAATTTAGAATCTGATAGAAACAAAATATGAGTTTACGAAATATTTCTGCCAAATAATTTATAGAGGTAATTTAAATTAAAACATAAAATATAATACATTACGAAAATTTTCATAAAATTTGGGGAATCTTGAAGTAAAATACAAGTTATTGGATGAACCCAAATAGAAATTCATTCCATGATCGAATATTAAAAGATCATGATATGTGATGTAAATGAAATATTTGTTATATACAAATTTGATGATTCCAGGAAAAAAGGTTTCTGTGTATTTTGTTTGAAATCTCATCATCTTCTTTCCTCCATTAACATATTTCAGGTTTCCTTATCACATTCTTCCAGAAATTTTATAATTTTTTCCGTTGTTTTTATAGCACAAACACTTGAAGCCTCAGTCTGAAATAGAAAAAAACCAATAAATATCCCATTTTTTATATACACAATATTGAAGTTGATTTTTTTTTCACATGATGAACCAACTATTAATAGTATATAATTTCTGGACTGGAAGGCGAGCTGTAAAGATTTGTCAGGGGGCACAATAGACCATAAGGTCGCAGTGGGCTGTAACCCCTTTTAAACTATCAACTTGTATATAATTATTAATCAGGATTTGACAAATAATGTATACCATCAGAAAAGAGGTTTTAATTTCCAATGGAAATTAATAATACCTATAGTTTTGCAATAGCATGATAACAATACAACTGAACAATTAACGTTAAGAAATTCTCAAAATAAGTTTATTATATTTTTATTATTCATCATGTCTATTTCCCAAAGGTTTGCATGAGACTCCAAATTGGAGTACTGCATATTCCTGATGGAAAAGGTGAATATAAGTGGATATATATTTTTTGAAGAATATGTTGGACAGAAATTTGCAAAATTCTCCGCCAGGTATCGTCTCCCATTTTCAATATCTGAGATGTGCCTGCCAGCACATCTTTTCACAGCCAAGTTTCACATAAACATAAAAACTATACAGAAATGTATCAAAAGTTACAATGAGAAGAATCTTAGTTCATCAATACCTAGTGAGGGCTCTTTTATATTGTGTTTTTCAATAAGTGCCCTTTTTTATAGGTCAAGGTAGTACGATTCCACAGCTTGTGAGCCTAATTCAATATTTATATCATTTGAATCTGCAAGTATGCCTGGACATTTAATGATTCTTTATTGAAGGGTATCCCCATCAGTTTTGATTTTCGTTTCCTATACCTACTGATAATACTAGTCCTGCAAATTGACAACCGATTACCTCAGCTGTGAGAAGATCAGCGTAATCTCTCTGAATATAAAATTTCAGATAATACTAGTCCTACAAATTGACAACGGATTATCTCAGATGTGAGAGAATCAGCGTAATCTCTCTGAATATAAACTTTCATGGATTCTGGATACTTTGTTATTCAAATAAAGTATTTTAAATATATGAACCCCAACTGGAAATCACTTTGTAAAATTTTAAGCATGGACTAAGTGTCTCCTACCTCTGTATGATTTTACGTATATTTCAAACAGAATTCAACCTGTATAAAGAGAGTCATTCTTTCTTTACCTCGCACAAAATTGTACGGTAATTTTTTTCAAAAAATTTATTCTCCAAGATGACGAGAAAACATAAAATCTTATCACTCTCGAATATACCGGAAATAAGTATCAACTTAATTTTTTTCAAAGACATGGCCATAAATTGATTTCAGTTTCGAAATCTTGATGTGATTTCGATCACAAATATTTCATATTCGTTTCAATCAAAATTATGTTCATGAATGAAGATTATACTGGATGAGGTAAATAAATATGACTCTTATATACAGAGGTATTGACGTAGAGTGTAGACTATCTACTAAACGGTTTGGAGAACTGCAGGGTCAATAGGGCTAAAAATTTATACCGAGGGGTTCTCGGCACTGATTCTTTCAACTGATTTATTTTCATAGGTGTCCTAGAGTAAGATCCCAGGGCCCCCAGACCTTACTTATTTTTGACGTAACGAATTTTACAGTAGAGACAGTCTTATATGTGTTAAATAGTGCGTGCATACTAGCTAGCTTGGCTAGGCGGCCCGTTCGCAGGTAGCAGGTAGAAAAAGTGGACAAAAACATACCGAACTTTTCTTAAATTCGAAGAACTGATTTTTTTATATGTCGCGCAGAATATTATGAAAAATAAATATTTCGTATTGTCAGACCGTTTCCGTGGGCCGTAATTCCTCCCAGACGCTTCAAATTTCAATAAAAAAAATCAGTTGGAAATATTGTTGCGAAATGGCCAGATTCAGCACTTTTGTTGAATTCGAAGCACTGATCTTCATATATGTCGCGCAAAATATTTTAAAAAATGAAAATTTCATATTGCCAGACCGTTTCCGTGGGCCGTAATTCCTGCCAGACGCTTCAAATTAAAAAAAAAATCACAGTTAGAAACATTGTTGCGAAATGGCCAGATTCAGCACTTTTGTTAAATTCGAAGCACTGATTTTTATATATGTAACGCAAAATATTATAAAAAATAAAAATTTCATATTGACAGACCGTTTCCGTGGGTCGTTATTCCTCCCAGACGCTTTAATAAATTTAAAAAAAAATCACAGATAGAAACATTGTTGCGGAATGGCCAGATTCAGCACTTTTGTTAAATTTGAAGCACTGATTCTCATATATAACACGCAGAATATTATAAAAAATAAATATTTTATATTGCCAGACTGTTTCCGTGGGCCGTAATTCCTCCCAGACGCTTTAAATTTCATTAAAAAAATGAACTTTTCTTACATTTAAAGTCTTCAATTTTGAATATAATCCTTGGGGAATTATTTTAATTCCTTTTGTGGAAAGCAAGAAAAATCCCAAGGGCCAAATATTCTGCCAGTACACAATCAGAATTTTTATTAGTTTCCTAGAAACTATGAATTTTTTGCCTATAAAGTGTATGCCCACAAGGCAGGTTCTACCAACTTGAGGAAATTCGAAGAACCCATAGTTACGAAACCTCTATCAATAAAAATATTGTAAAACGCCAGGTACGAGTTAACCGTCGAGTGAAGCTGACAATGAAGATTAAGATTAAGATGAAAAAGACTATATTTTTTTATTTCTGTTATAATTATAATAATAAATTGTCATTACCATAATTTGATGTTGAAAACATACACTTTGTAGGCAAAAAAATTAATAGTTTCTAGGGACCTAACAAAACTTTGATTGTGTCTGGCAGAATGTTTGGCCCTTGGGATTGGTCTGGCTTTCCACAAAAAGTATCAAAATGATCCTTCCCCTGAAGACTTCGACTGTAAAAAAGTTTTTCTTTTTCAATGAAATTTAGACCGTCCGGGAGGAATTACGGCTCACGAAAACGGTCTGGCAATATGAAATATTTATTTTTATAATATTTTGCGTTACATATAAAAGAATCAGTGCTTCGAATTTAACAAAAGTGCTGAATCTGGCCATTTCGCAACAATGTTTCTAACTGATTTTTTTATTGAAATTTAAAGCGTCTGGGAGGAATTACGGCTCAAGAAAACGGTCTGGCAATATAAAATATTTATTTTTATAATATTTTGCGTTACATATATAAGAATCAGTGCTTCGAATTTAACAAAAGTGCTGAATCTGGCCATTTCGCAACAATGTTTCTAACTGTGATGTTTTTATTGAAATTTAAAGCGTCTGGGAGGAATTACGGCCCACGGAAACGGTCTGGCAATATGAAATATTTATTTATTTATAATATTTTGCGTTACATATATAAAAATCAGTGCTTCGAATTTAACAAAAGTGCTGAATCTGGCCCTTTCGCAATAATGTTTCTAACCTGTCATTTTTTTTATTGAAATTTGAAGCGTCTGGGAGGAATTACGGCCCACGGAAACTGTCTGGCAATATGAAGTATTTATTTTCCATAATATTCTGCGTGACATATATAAAAATCAGTTCGTCGAATTTAAGAAAAGTTCGGTATGTTTTTGTCTATCTTTTCTACCTTCTACCTGTGAACGGGCCGCCTAGCCAAGATAGCGAGTATGCACACACTATCAAACACATATAAGACTATCTATACTGTGAAATTCGTTACTTCAAAAATAAGTAACGTCTGGGGGCCCAGGGATCTTAGACTATGCGACTTCCGGTTACACCGAAAACGCCATACTACTTTCTTATTCCAATATGATCCAACATGGCGCCAAGATATATATGATGCTTTGAGGGTGGTTTACGTTTTCGACCTAATTCCTTTAATTCAATTCTTGTTGTTGACTTGATGAACTTGGTGAGATTTCTGTTATTGCTCAAAATATTTTGTATCCGTGTGTTTTTATACGTTGTTGTTGACTGAGTATTTATTATTTTGTAGCCTTGAGAAAGTTCAAATATATGAACGAAACGTCGGCTTAGTTCAAGTAAGTCTGTTTATTATTTGTCCTCTGCCTGTTAACCACATCCAGGCTGATTGTAGATTTTAAGGCGGTTTCATTGTACTGTGCCCTTTCGGTCTAATGGGTTCCTTTGATGATATTAATCACCAAAAAAATTTTGAACTGATAGAGAGGACCCTAAAAACAACTCCTCTCCAGTAGATTTCATCTGACCTCAAATTAAAAAGCAAGTTCAGTCCCTAGGCATTAAATTAAAAAGTAATAGATTTTATAATAGACACTCCGACCATTTGAGAGATGAAAATATAACATACTAGCTCAAACCAGCTGCACGCACAATATTTCACTTTAAAACGCCACTGATTGTAGGCTTCATCGCGACCCCACTCTTATAACCTCGTATCCAAGGAGATACGGGCACGTGACTAAGTGACAAACCGATCTAGAGTAGATTTAAAAATTTTGTGCTCACATTCGTTCAACCTGCCGTATCTTAAAAACTATACTGTAAAAAGCATTTTTCATCAGGAATGAATGCCGCAGATAACACTCACATTCATTTTTATATGAATTCATTCCATGCCAGTCAAGAGGCCTGTTCAAATTGAACATTATTTTGGATTGAATTAAAATGTTAAAAATGGTTGTAGTGAGTTTACCTCGGTAGGTAGACATATGCCGTCGCGAGCTTTTTTATAGAACTTTTTGAGCACTACGAATTGTCACTGAACATGTTTCTCTATATCTTATAGTTTAACCAGCGTCGGCAGTAAAAGCCTGAAAGAACCGAGTTAATTACCGACTTTTTCGTGAAAAATCGATATGGCTCATTTGATTCCCGCGGAATCGTCAAGCTCCGAGACCACGTGAGCGCCCGCAAGGTTGAGAAAAAATGTAGTCGGACTCCGATGATGAAGTAATACCCTTGTTTATAAATCTCTAGATACTCAATGAATTGTAATTGGGGGAGTTGGCTGATAGAGGGCGCTTTATTCAACTCCTCTATTATTATATCTGTCGTGATAAAATCTCATATTTGTCTACTCTGATCTACAACATATGTAATAACATTGGATTTTGAAGAGTCGCATTCAGTGTCCAGATTTTTTTTTAATGATAATAAAAATAGAAGGCGTAAAAATTTGTGCACTAATCGGTGAGCGGCTAATTCATTTAAGAAATTGTTTCCTAACAATGAAAAAAGAAGAAAAACTTCGAACTTTGTTAGTTTTTGCAGTATATATCAGACTTCTTCATCAGACAAATTCTTAAATTCATGAAAATTTCAAGAATCCTGAAAATTTGCGAGTTTTTGAATGAACAAGTATTAAAATAATCCTTTCAAAAGTATTATACGTTTTTTTTAATTCACTAAAATTTTATTGAAATTTATTGAATATTTAGATAAATATCGTTGGATGTTTTTGCATTACAAAATGTTGGTTGACAGAACCCTTTTCTGTATCAATAAGTTGACAGTTAATAGATAAATCCGAGGCAGGATGCCAACTTGTATTGATCAAATATGAATCATACACCATAACACTGAATAGGTATGACATTGAGCAGAACCCTTGTGGGAAACAGCAGTCGATGCCATGACAATAGTAGAATAAGTATAATGTTGAATGTAATGTTGAAAAAATTCATCATGATCACTTTCCATTCTAATATGTAATTTATAGAAAATTGACTTTTAAGTATCGCTATTGAGTTCACTTACCGATGCAGTCATCTTCATAAAATTGAAAAATTTTTTCAGAATGTCCACCATATCTTCGAAATTATTCCCCTTCAAGAAATGTCGAACATTATCCTGATATACTTCATTCTGCATGATCAGAAATCCAATCAACATAACTATATAAGATGCTAGGAATGTAAACTCCATATGAGTACCAGCCTTCTGAAGCACTGCCAAACACAAAAAAATATAATACAATTATAGCCAAATAGAAATGACTACTTACATTTCGCTACGGTTTCTTCTATGAATTCTTCATTACTTTTATATTGAGTCTTTGCACTTTCAGTATCTTTCTCACCATCCAAAATTGCATTTGTTCTTTTCTCTGCAATTTTAGCACAGCCCTCCCAATGATAAAACTGTTTGATTAAAGCTTCTACTGCATTTTCTTCCCCTATAAAATATAAATGATTATGTCGCCTAGTAAGAAAAAATAGAATTGATATCAAGAATTAATTTACAGAAACCACTTACGAGAATAAATGCTCTCCGATTGTGGTGGTGCTTTTGCTTCCAGGAGTAACTTCTGATTAGGTTCGTTATCCTGAATTAGGTTGATTAAAAACATAAGAACCTATAAAATAATGATATGTTTTTGAGTAAGCATTAATAAATTTTCAATAGATTTAAAATATTTTCGTAACAATTTTATAGCCCCATATCCGGAAATTTTACAGGGTGTAGTTCAAATATGAAGTATGGGGACCTCATATTGAGGAGGATCAAAAACATGGCGTATTTTTTTAATGTTTTGGCAATTATATTAGCCAAAAATGAAAAAAAATAATTGACTGTCCAGGAAGATCAGGAATATTGAATAGGGAACAAGCGTTGTTGTAGAAGAAATAATATGGAAGTATCTTCTGAAATGTAAATATCAAATCAAAGACTCATCATGTACATGAATTATATTGAATATATTTTATTATTATTTTTCAATGTATTATTGTTATCAAATAAATAAATAAAAAAGCTATATTTGTGACAATTGCTCTAAGTGTTTCAGACCAATAAGTTCAAATATATTAGTCTTCAGTCATATGTATGTATATGTAGATGTAGATGTTCATCTTATCTTAATCGCTTACGGCTTCGGAGTTTTTCTAGAATAAGGTGCCCCAGTTTATAGCAGGAAAAGGTAGTGAGTTTACTCGCGCGATGTTGATTGGACCATCGTTCCCACTCCGTATCAGTTGATCTTTGTTTTTCTAAGATCGGCAACCAGGCGCTATGTAACAAAGGGGTTTCTTCTTTTCTGTTCATGTTGTTTTTATGTTTATAAATTTCAATGGCTTCCATGTTCAGCCTAGGATGGTAACTTTTGATATTAGAAATAATTTCTGCCTTTGAAATTTATAAACATTAAAACAACACGAACAGAAGAGAAGAAACCCCTTTGTTACATAGAGCCTGGTTTCCGATCATAGCTGTCTCAAATGAATTAAATTTTTTTCAGGTATTAGTCCTGTAGAAGAAATAACGATAGAGGCGGTTTTTATATCTGTCAAATTCCACTAGCTCCTGAGTTGTTTTTCAAGGTCTCTGTATTTGGATATTTTTTCTGCGCGTTTATCAAGTAAATTGTTGTTATTTATAATGGCCACGTCAATGAATATTAAGCTTTTTTTCATCTTTAAGTGGTATGATGAGGTCTGGTCTGCTGTGCGTTATTGTTCGATCTGATCCTAATAGGGCATGCAGTGCTCATTTTCTAAAAAAGAATCTGGAATGTAGTTATAATAGGGGATCTCAGAAGATATATGTATAATTGAATTGCCAGATCCTGATGTAAAATCTTTAGCGACATCGTAATGTCTGTTTTTATACTCAATTCCTGCGAATTTTTGACATCCGCCTGTAATATGCTGAATAGTTTCGAGGGTAGGACATCCTTAACGACAGCTATCATCGACTACTGTGTAATCCTTGATGATATGTTTCGAGTAGTTCCTCTTTGGTATTACTTTGTCCTCGATAGCCATGATGAAACTATGTTTCATCATTCGGAGGTCAACCAATAGGTCGACGCAGATCGGTCGACATAATCCTGGTTGATTTCGTTCTGATGAACGAAGAGATTTGCTGATCAATTATTGCTCTTTACGTTCTTCGGTGTTTTCTTTGATTCTTACTATATTATTAATATTCAAATTACTGACAAATTACAAATTTCATTAGGTTAGGTCGTCATTTAGGGCTCCAGAAATGCTGATGATTTGAAAAAAATTGGTACATCAATCATGCACCATTTCATACAAGTTATGCGGCTCAGGTTATAAATAATAAAAATCAAGTTATTTGTTGTGAATCGCGAGGAAAAAGTCAGGGGAAATTGATAATGTTGAGAAAATTATGTAAAATTGCTTAAATCTTACTTGGGCAATTTAAGAAAGAGCCGGACGATACTTATGGGCGAAATAAAGAGAAACAAACATTTTATGCAATTTATAGTCGGTTTTTTGAAGGACATAAAAAAGAACTTGCGAAAGGACTGAAACTCATACAGATTTGTGAAAATAAAAAAAAGGGTTTGAAAACTTTCATTGTTACAAAACGAAAAGGATTTCTACAAAAGACTGTCATTCAGAAGGGAAAAAAAGGTGTTGTATGAAAAAATTCGAGAATTGTAGATGGAAAATGAATATTTGGCAGTGTACATACACTGATGATTTTGTACTTGTGAAAAATATCCTGCATGAAGATGATCTGAATGATTAATAAACTTTAATTCATTAATACAAAAATGAAGTCCCCAAAAGTAAGGAAGCATCCAAACACTTTTAATGTGTTTCATATCAATATACGAGGTATTAAGAATATGTTACATGAATTGGAAACTATTGTGGAGATGGCTGATTATCTTATATTACAAAAGCAGTTCCAGAGACTTGGTTGTACAGCAATGAGATTGATTATTTCAAAATTCCTAACTTAACTGCAGCCCAAAGCTGCAAAGATACACATGGAAGATGTATAGAAATAGTAAAAAACTGTCAGTGCAAAGATTAATTTGAGGTTGTGAAATTTGCCTATCTCTAAATTTCGCCTTTTTTAATTGATGGTATAATCACACCAATTAAAATACAACGTTTCAATATTTTGGAAGCAACTCTAGACTTCAAAATAAGTAAAAGGTTTCATCTAAATTTTGGTCCGCAAATGAGCCGTTTTGGAGACATAAGCGATGTTCAGTTTTCAACTAACTATGTAACTTGTACTAGCGCAACCAAATACTATATTTGACACCTTTCAGATGTCTTGTTTTCTGAACTTACAATTAAATTGTTTTTCAGTCGGTTCATGTGATTTTCTATAAAGTTTTTAGTCGATTGAGGAAAACTGGTTCCTTAAAAAAAAAAACAACCCTCGTGATACTGGACGTCCAAGATGTGTAAGTTCTGCAGAAGTTGAAGAGCAAACTTTTAATATTTAAAATTAAAAAATTTGAATTTGAAATATTAACAATCTTGGTACAAGTGAAAGAAACATTTCACCGGAAGTAGGAATAAGTGGCCGACAACTTCTATATTCTTGCATCTTGCATGTTGTGTGCCAGATCACGCGCTAAGCCAGTGCTATACTACTTTGGTGGGCGCTCCCACTTAATCCTCCTGATCATCAAACCAGAAGGACATTCTGTCAATGGGTTTTGACAAAGATTGCTTATCCTACGCATTTTACTTCTAATATCTTTTTCACTGATGAAGCGGGCTACCAAGGATGGAATTTTTAACTTTCATAATAGCCCTATTTGGGCAGGTGAAAATCCATACGCCATTCATGAATCCAGGCATCAACAGCGTTTCAATATAAATATCTGGCTAGGTAGGTTAGGAGAGGATTTCTTAGGACCAGTTGTTTTACATGGAACTTAACAGGAACCTTATGTTAACTTTAACTTTCTTCAAAATACCTAATACCTGGCCCGATTTCCTAGACTTGGTACCTTTACAGCAATAAGAAATTGTTCAATATAAAGGCAGATGTTGACACTGCATTGCAAAAAAGAGGAAATATACTCACCAACACACCCAACTCAAATTTTTTCTGTTCTGGTATGTAAAGGGGCACTTGTAGAAGGAGATGCAAACTTGTATCTATAATTCCCACTCGAGCTCCAATCAAACAACCTCCTATTGCTAAAATAAATGGTAAATATAAAAATTTGTGGTACATTCAATAGGTGAATTAATCAAGAAAGAGAAGATTTTGATTAGATAAAAAATTGCAAATTTTATAAAAAGGTTAATCAACTTCATATCACTTTGTTTTATTGGAATTATTATTGAATTTTGATTTATATAATTCCATTGTAAGATGGAAAAAATGAACGATAGTTTAGGTTTGACAGTAAATTACTACAGTTACCTAATCGTCATCTGTGAAATTAGCAGATTAGACCCGAATTATTTGGTTTGGGAATCCCAAATATGAGTAATATGAATTTGCGACTGTTTTTGAGGAGGGTTTTACTGGTTTTACTTTTTGAGAACAAAATAATCGTATTTTTTAATCATTTCACATACAACAAATATTGCTCATAGATTCAATATTGACTGGACCAGAGCTTAAAGGGAATTAATTTTTTGTTGCAGTTTCATTCTTGTGTGGTCCAAATACAATCAGATTGATGGAAAAAAATTACTGAATAAAAACACATTCAATTCACTATGGAAATTGAAAAGGATGGTGCTCAACCCTTTCTAGACGTCTTAGTAACTAGAAACCCTAATGGGAAACTAGGACACAGGGCTTATAGAAAACCAACCCTCACTGACAGATATCTACACAATGAGTCCAATCATCACCCACAACCCAAAGGAAGAGTTATCAAAACACTCTAAAAGAGAGCCGACGTTTATGCGAACCGGAATTTCTGGTTTATGAACTTGAACACCTACAGCATGCATTCATCACCAATGGATATATATAATGCCAAAGAAACTCAGAGGACAAGAAGACCAAAAAAAATTCACACGTGATAATAACACATCACAAATAACCCCTGATGGAAGAGCTATCTTACCATATATCCCTAAGGTCACACATACAATTGGTAGAATACTGAGGAAGCACAACATCTAGACCAAACAACCAAAGAAATTTAGAGGGCAATAAAACCAAACATTTCCACATGTGATCACAACTTATCCTCAATGGAAAAGCAATTTTACCCTAATGTCACAGATAAAATTGGTAGAATACTGAAGAGACACAACATTGAGACTGTTCATAAGCCCACACAAAAACTTGGATAAATGACTGTGGCAAAGTCTCTATGTTTTGGTACAACATAAACAAAGTATCATATCACTACGAGAATTAACGAACACTAACGATGCTGTCGACTCAATCAGACAGAAAAATCTGCACTAGTGGAACATGCTCTAACAGGCGGATACAATATAGTTTTCTCAGAGGCAGAGGTTATTTCGAATAAAATTACTATCCTAGGATGAACCCGGAAGCCTTTGAGATTTATAAACATAAAGACAACATAAACAGAAAAGAGGAATACCATCTTTGTACACATGGTTGCTGGTCTTAGACAGAACCAAAATCAAGCCGATACGGACTGGGAGTGATGGGCAAATCAACGTCGTGCACGTAAACTCACGTCCTTCTCCCGCCATTAACCGGGATATATATAACACTTCCGGATTGAACTCGGCATCAGTGTCAGAAATTCAGCGGTCAAGTTACAATCTCGGACCAAGAAGGCCTACCGCAGATGTGGGAGAAACTTTAGGTGAAATACTTCCAAATAGACCACGGCCAATAAGCCCGGAAGACTCTCCCAATGTCATTGTATCCTATCGTGAAAGCTTCAAACTATTAATTGGTTAAGATAGCTTATTACTTTTTTTTAAGTTTAATTTCAGATTCTACACACGTTCAAGTTGAGGATATTCTCAGTAGAATACTTATTCTCGAAGGAAATGAAGTACACCTTCAAAAGATTCAAAGTATCATTAAAAAATGATATGGTGGCCATGTGTTCATTATATAATTCATTATTTGATGGAAGCACTCACATTCCTTTATTTATTATTATTATTATTATTATATCAAAGGGAAGAGTTGAGGACAAGCATATAAACTCACAAAAATATTACATAGTATGCAAAAAAAAATAAGTACACCCAAACTTAAAGAAAAGTGATTAATCAGTTCGATAAACAAAAGTGGCACTCACTCGCGACGAAACCAAGTATCGTAGTTACCCTTGAAGGCATTCACAGACACTGAATCCACCACTGATGACGGTAAAGAGTTCCAAGTAGAAAACACACGGTTCGATATGAAATTTTGTCTCTGCGAAGTTCTCAAATTCTCCTTCCTCAGCTTGTAAGCATGGCCACGGAGACGGTCGTCCTGATTTAACCTGAAGAGACCGCTAAGGTCAACCCCAAAAAGGTGGTGAAGAGCACGGAACGTTATGATAAGATCACCACGAAGTTTCCTGTCATTAAACGTCGATAAGTTCATCAGGTTTAATCTTTCACCATAACTCGGACGCGAGAAACCGTAGGGTAGACGAGTTGCCCGTCGCTGGATACTCTCCAACAGTGCCGAGTCTCTACTCAACAATGGTAAATCAGAAACATAAAGGAGGAAAAACAGGGGACCCAAAACAGAACCCTGTGGAACTCCACTTCCAACAGGTCTCACCGAAGAGAAACTTTTGTCGACACGAACCTTGAAGGTTCGATCGGTAAGGAAGGCTTCTATCCATGATAGCAATAGGCCACGGACCCCAACGTGTTCGAGTTTATGCAGAAGAAGGTCATGTGGAACACGGTCGAATGCCCGAGAAAAATCTACATAAACCACATCGACTGGATAGGCTCTGTCTAAGGACTCAGACCAGGAATTAACGCACATGAGGAGGTTTGTAATCTCCTTTTTTGTAAATTGGCGTGACAAGTGCGTTGCGCCAAGCAGAGGGTAGAGAAGATGTTGCCGTTGAACTTTCGAATTAAGAGTTGATCTTATATATTTGAAAAATTTCTTCCTATTCTTTGATCGTATAAGATTGGATTCGTGTTCCGCTTGGCTTCGGCAATTACTGAAGAGAGCGAATTAGAGAAACGTCGATGGTCATCGTAATCTTTTAATAGTCTGTGGCGTTGATAAAGCTGCCATATAGATTTCTTGTGTCGTATTAGCTTCAGGATAGTTTGTTTGGTCGATCCAGGGTTTTGCCGGTACCTGCACAATATTCTTCGTGAACGAGCATTGACTAGTCAGACTTTGAAGGGTTGTACTTTAGCACAACCACATCTGCTCAGTAGAAGTGGTCGAGAAAAGAAGAGTACTACAGTCGACCCCCTCAAGTCTCTCAGAAAGCCTATGAAAGTCAATGATTTTCAGCTGTTTCTCAGACTTCTGCGATGACACTTGAGATTTCTGATGAATGGTGGAGAGGATAATAATGTGGTCCGACTTGCCCAGGGGTGGATACTGCTCGATCTTGGATACAAGATCGGCATCGTTCGTCAACACCAGGTCTAGAAGAGAGGGAGTTTGCGAATTCCGGAAGCACGTAGGGAAGTCTACCATCTGAAATAGGTTGCAGTCTCGGATAGTGTCAACAAAAATACCAGATGCTGAATTATAGATCTTCGATGTCATAGGCCATTCAACATCAGGCATGTTAAAGTCACCAGCTATATATAGGTTGCGTTTGGTAGCGGATAGTTCACCTATATGCGCAGCCAATGAAACATCGGATTGGCAAAGGCGTGGTCGATAAATACAGCCAACTGAAAGAAAGCACGACTTAATCTTCAAGAGATCGATGAATATATTATCAATTCCGGGCAGATCAAGGTGTGACACCTTCAAGGAAATGAAGAACAGTATCCGAGGCTACATAAATGCAAACACCACCATGACCCACTGTCGTTGTACTGTCCTGTCTGATATTTGAGTACCCAGGTATCGAAACCAGCGAGTCTTGGATACCAGGATGAAGCCAAGACTCGGCAATCAGGATGAAACTCGGATGATGGTCGTCGACATAGGCTAGCAATTCCAAATATTTGGAGAAGGGAGACTTTGTGTTGGTGTAGAAGATGGTCCACTTGTGGAGACAATTTAGTTTTTTGAGCTTTTAGAAGGAGGGATTTTCGTGATAGTAGGTTTACCGGAAATATACTTGATATCGATGTCAGTCTCGCCAGCGCCGATTCTGCATCTGAGCTCGGAACGCAAATCATTGAGTTCTTTAATTTGCAGAGGTGTTTTATCGTCACTACTGTAACCACGCAAGTCACCCGAGCTGACGAGTAGTCGCTTATTTTTCAAAATTCTCGTGACGATCAGTGGGTTGTTGAAAGATACTTTCATGATTCTCGGTCGGTTGTTGGACGAAACTCCTATTCTAGAGATGGAGGTACGCTGAGCATTTGCATCTGAACTTATGAGGTCGAGAACCCGAGAAACACTCGTTTCATCATTTACAGCACCAGTTTCGGGAATTTCGCGAATCAGTATATTATGAGACCTACGCAAGCGTTCCAGCATTTCAGATGGTTGGTTGAATAACTGAATAGGCAGGACTACCAGAAGATTGTCCCAAGTTCGAGGATTCGATCTCAGATATTTTAGCATAAGTGTTTTTAATCACGTTTGAAATATGCTTGTGCGACTCTTCTAAATCTCGCATTCCAGAAGTGCAAGCTCCTATTGCGGTTTCGTGTTTTTTGATGAGGTTGGAATGTTCCTCGAGCAAACTGTCATGACGGCGTAAATCCTCGGAATGTTTTCTCAATATAGACTTGCATTCGGAAAGGTCCGATTGCATCGATATCTGGGTCGATTTTATGGTTTTCATATCAATACACATTTCATTCAATTTCGACATAAGGACGCCGAATTGATCACAACTGATCGGCAGAGGCGACGAAGATTGTGGGTTTATAGTTGGTACTGGTGTAATCGATTGTTGAGAAGGCGAGGATATAGATCCACTACGAAGTGAACGGCCCTCCTTCTTACAATAACCACAAATCCAATTATCATCAATAGGAATCAACCTATCAGGCAGCAAAAACAGACATTCCAAATGAAAATGTTTGTTACATTTGGAACAATTGGTAAACTTTGTAGAGGCTGTTTGTTTCGAACATATATGACATTTAGGCATCATCTCTCAGTTTATTTAGGTCGAATGGAAAAGTGGAAAGGAATTTCACAAACTTCACTCTCTTGGGCCGATAAGAGAGGCTCGCACAGACTAGGTTGGCCACGGAAGGGATTAGGAAAGTAAAGTAAATGAAGGATTACGTTTATTTATCCGAGTCAGTGAGAAAACTTAAGGTACGGTTTCGCTTGTGCGTCGGACGCATGCAGCGACCGCCGAAAGTGGCTGCTGCGATTGCTGTATAGACTGTTCATAGGGAACAGCGAAGAAGCGGTTCCGCTTCTGCAGTCAACGCAGCAGTGGCTGCAGCATCCAAACGGCCCACTGCTTGCGGTACCAGTCTGTGCGATGTCGCTGCAGCGTGAATTCGTTTATATAGAGGTTAAAATTGTTATTATTCATCGAAATTATAGAAAATGAGTGTTGAAAACTTTTCGACGGATGAAGAAATGAAACTAATTGAATTCGTTTCCACAAATATACTCCCCGTCAATAAATTCCGGACAGGCAAAATTTTTGTCAAATTCAACACCCTGTATCTTTTTTCATGGTTCTCCGATTTTGTTGAAATTTTCACCACATATAGTATTGGGTCTTGTTATATTAACCTGAAATTTACTGACGTAAATCAAAAAACATTTTGTTAAGAAAGGCTTACATTTCAAATTTAAACTGAATGATATCAAATTTTCCGCCTCAAATTCACCACAGGGTGTTTAGAAATTAAGGGTACAAAACAAGGTTTTGTTTCACCCTGTATAACGGATGAAGCACACGTATTTTCGCAAAATAATTTTAGGTTGATATAACAAGACCTAATACTGTACCTGGTGAAAATTTCAACCAAATCGGAGAACCACGAAAAAAGATATAGGGTGTTGAATTTGACAAAAATTTTCCCTGTCCGGAATTTATTGACGGGGAGTGTAGATGTTTGTATGATGCATCTCATGCTGAAAGACAGTTTATGGAGAAAGATCGCGACAAAAATAGAAGGGAAAACAAGTAAAAGGAAATTTTTTCTTTATCATTTTTAATTTGAACTCTTGTGGATATAAAACAGTTTCATATAATTGAATATTAATTATTCCAAACGCTACGTTCCTGTAACTATTTTTTCTTGCCAGGCAATTTGACCCTCGGACTGCGAATCCATCTGCTCTGGCATATCCTCGTTTTCTTCCTATTCTTATACATCAAATGCACAGCAGACCTTTTCTTATTTTTTCTTTTCATATATTTAAAAAAAATTTCATTCTCCTCTTCTTCCAAAATATGGAGCGCAAGTACAATCCATCGTCGAATTCTCACTGTCGGCCGAGTAGTTTGGCTGCAGATAAGGAAACCACTCCGACGTCACAGCGGACGCGAGCAGTAGCTGCTCGCATTCACTGCATGCGTCCGACCAGTGTTGCCAACCTTTGATGGAGTATCATAGTACAACAGCCAGGCCAAATATAGTACATTTGACAGAATTATAGTACCATAATTTGAAAACAAGGAAATCAATTTTATTCTTACCATTTTAATATCTCAATGAAAAAAAAAATTTTAGAGGGGAAAAATTCATGAAAAAAGTACTTTCAAGGCTCACAATTCATTAATTAGGAATTATTTCAAATCGAGTTCTAGCTCAGCAGCAGAATCTCCTAGGAGAATACTTTTTCTTGACGTGATTGAACATATTATTACAGGCACATTTGTTTTGTTGGTTCAAACAAAATGCAAGATCCTGAAAATTAAACAAAAAACAGAATATTAAAATTGAATACGTTTCTGTCCTGTGATTCCCCGATTCTACTCGCGAAGTGAAGATAAATAATTGTAGATTCTAGATTTTCATACACATGCTTTTTTCAGTTCGATTCCTATATTTGGCGAAAGCAGTACTGAACAATGCCCAGACAACTATATTAAGTTTTCCATTAATATTGTTTATGAAACTATATAAACCGATTTCAAGCGAATAACCAGTAATGACAGCGGTTATCTACGGTCCTGCCTGCGGTTATCTTATCGCTTGAATGCAGTTGGTCCTAGTTGGTAATTACCAATGAGGACCAGGTTATTCGCTTGAGATCGGTTATACTTAGAATCAAAGCTATTACTGAAATTTTCGAATTTGCATTACTGAAATATTCGAATTTGCACTACTGAAATTATGGAGATATATATTATCAAAATATAGTACAAAAAGCGTACTATATCCACTTCCAAATTTTATAGTACCTGATGTAGCAAATATCGTACAAATACTATAATTATAGTACGGTTGGCAACGCTGCGTCCGACGCACAAGCGAAACTGAACCTTTACGCAGCTCGCGTAAGTGTCAGCAGTAGAAATCTACACGTACCCCCGCAGTAACGAAGGTACTGATTTCTCGATTCTCGGAATCTCGGATACTCGAATCGCTCGCGTTTAGCGGCAATTACAACGCGCAGGTAGTAAGTGGGGTAATCGACGCAGTGGAAGTGCGTATATCGAGTAAACAAATAACAACAGAGCGAACAGGGAAAAAATATATCGGGTATAAAAATCCAATTGAAGAGGATTTTATTTCTTTTTCTCTATAATTCCTACCTGTAAAAAACCTTGAAGCACCTCTAAGAAATTCAATTTAAAAATATGGATAATTACGAAATAAAATTAGATACACTGAGGAGCCACTTATCGGATGTGTTAAAGTTTGGAGCACAAATTTATAATTTATCCTTAGATGAAAGCTCACTTCTAGCCGATTATGAATAAGTTAGAGAAATATTTATTTTGCCGCCTCTTTCATCCTAAATACAAGGTGAATCTTGTGAAAGAACTTCATTGTTTTAGAGAAACGCACAACAAGACTGAGCTACACCAGAACAACACACATAATATGGGTCTCCTAATCGCTGCTTCAATCGTCTTCATCAAAAATTATATTGAGACAAGCTTACGGGAGACATTCACACAACTCCTCAACAGCGCTTGAGGTCATACTTGATATGCCTCCCTTGCATCTACATGTAAAAAAAATGCAGGAATAAGAATATCCCCACATGGGAAGCTGCTACCTGAAAACTGGGTTGGACATAATAAAAATAGTAAGGGCCGATATATTCACCTTCCCTATAAAGTATGCGTTAACTACTTGATCGTCTAATTTACAGATTACCTGTAAGAAATTTTGGGTATATTCATGCTCATTTATCTTTTCGGTAGCTACTGAAGAGATACAAAAGAGTGAATGTTTTTAAACGGTTGATAATATTCGATGACGAAGATAAGCTTCTACAAAATGATTGTGTGAGAGGGAGAAAGCGACTAGACATGACAATTTGTGTCCGCCACCAGGTAAGCTGTTAGAAAACGCCGCAAGGCCCAAACGTTCGTATTTCATCCCCATGGTTATGTGTTATCTCTTCTCTGTCTGACCTAACATACAATTTGAGCTACTACCGACTGCCGCACGAAACCTCCGACTTCAAAGTTTCCAAACAAAACTATGAGGTAGAAGCCCTCTGGTAGACGTTTACTGACAGGTCGAAGTGGCCTGTAAATTTACCTGCTCGGTAACCAACCACAGACGACTTCGATCTACTAGGAGGTGAATATCAAAGTTATGTTAAACCCACTTTATGGCTGTCTAAATTTGCGCTCAGTAGTGTCTTAAGAGGAACCTCAAAGGGGCTTACATATCATCAACAACGACAGCCAAGCCACACTGATGTTATTGAAAGCATGCAAAGAGGTATTTCTGCTGACAAAGGTTGTGACGTAATACCATAAAGCAACAAGGTGGCGAAAGAAGCATCAAGAACTGCAAGACCTGAGCCTTTCTGTGGGCTTAAAAATGAACAATACAAGGTAATATCATTCGACGCTGAATTTTATGGTATTCAATTCAGAACAGGAAATAATTTTTCGTAAGCTACCTGTTTCCAAGTAATGAACACAAAAATTGGTTTTTTATGCTCTCAAAGTAAGCAAAGAATAGGACATCTCGCAAACTTATATGTCCCATATATTGGATGCTGGATGTGAAATGATCATTCCTTATTCTGGCTGTTAAATGGCAGGTACAAAACTAATTTGATTTTGCTACAATATGTCATGGTTATATACAGGGTGAGTCGTCGACTTGTACATATATTTTAACCGTAGATTCCTGAGGTCAAAAGAAACACTTTTTTCCTTTACCATTTTTTTCGATTCGGCCTAGAAAAAAAGATATAGCCATTTTAAACTTTCATAATGAGCTATGCCACTTCTGGATATCATAGATATATGCCTGCCATTCAAAACTTGGAAATAATAAGCAACTGTACAATAAAAACAAGCGTTATCACACTTTTTCAATCCCATTCGACGAAAGATAAAGCAGGATTATTCAAGTTATAAATAATTACCGAATTTATAATACAATGAACACGTTCATCCAAATTTCGTTGGCGACAAATGTTGAATATTCTTCTCTTGATTTCTATTTCATTTTCTATAATGAAGAATTCAGCTTTCTGTCACCCATATCAATTTTGAGATTCATCTTTGGTATGTAATCATTTATAACAATTTCTACAAGTATTATCAGATACAAACATAACCTTTCATTTCCATCAATAAACAAATCATAGATCATAGATCTGGTTTCAGTGTGAACAAATGTCATAAATCTATGAACGTTTCCGACGTAAACTTGTTCGCATTGTTGCCAGTTGTCATTCAGGCAGAGGCAGAGCACGGATCAAATGTCAAATTGTGTGTTGTTTGTTTTTCGAAAACGAAGTTAAAAGAGAAAGGTGCCGAATTAAACGTATTAATAGAACAGCTAATTCAAAAGTAAGTTCGTTTACTAATTTAAAACTCATTTCTTGACCAAAGTCGTCGTATATACCGAATTTACAGCTATGGTTTTGGCACGACAAAGGCCGTAGACTAATGAAGGACCGTGAACAAATGAAAGAAAAAAAAATGAATCGAGAGAAAAGATTCTAAAGTAAAGAGAATGCTGGAGTACCGACTTCTGCCTACCTGTTGGTCCACAGTAGGGTTGAAATCTTCTTCGTGGCACTCACTCGCGAGAATAATCACTTTCGCAAAATACGATGTTGTAAATTAATCGAGAAAAGTTGAGTTTAGAGAAATTTAGCATATACTTCATCGGACGAGCGCCATATGAATACTGACTGCTAACGACATCCGTCAAATCCTCCAGCACATGTTGTCGCGAAAATATGAGATTAACATATATTGGATGGAACTTATTAAAACGATTAAGCGATTCGGAATTAAATAAGATGACATAATTAGTTGCTGTTCACGCAAAGTGAACGTTCGCAAATTTTTCATTTCATTCATAGGTTCGAATTCTCTGAATTCGTTTCATTCATTTATATCGGCGGAAAATATTAACACCAGCTGTGAATCTTGTCACCCCGCGCATCTCCTGCGGTTGAATGAATTATTGTGCACATGATTTTCAACAGTTAGTATGCATCTTCACGTACAATACGAAAGATTGACATATGTGCCTTTTTTTACTGCTTCCATTCTCGCGAAATTGATTTAGTTTTCACAATTTCCGAAAATCATTGTATCCTGTCTCCACTTCATCGATTTCAAAGTGAAATTAAGTTGAATTTAAAAACATTATCAGTTTATTGAACATTGAACAAAAACATTGGATCGAGTTAGTTCGCCTTTGGCGGTGTCGTGAAAGGTGACGATCCCAAGGACAAGTGGAATTTGATCAACATTTCAGCACATCATTACAAGGACCTTCCACCCCGGTTCAGTTTGTTGAGCTCAATCAATCTGCTTCTGGAGCGTGAGTACAATCATAAGGTCCATCTTCTCATCTTCATCTACACAAGGGTAAGAATCGATATTGTTGATTCAATCGCATTTGTCCTTATTCGTAATTTGTTGGGATTTTCTTATAAATAAAATACAGTCCATTAGTTTCCCAAATATTGAAAACGTCATAAATACAAAGTTTCAAAGGGTTGAACCACTTCAGTTATCAACTGAATTTTCCCCAACATAATTTTGGTCCTTCGAGCCGGATATTTAGTGCCGTTTTGTTCATTTCTTCGAAAACTTCAGTTTTTCGAAGCAAAATTCAGATATTCTCATTTTATAGTAGTCGTTTGAATCAAAGTTCACGCCATCTTGGATAATCTACAGATTCTTCACCATCTGGTGACAACGTTCACAGCTGAGATTAATAATTGTTGTAAACATTCTTATCTATTACCATCGGATTTTAACATTTGTTGCTGTTAAATATGCCACCTAAAACTGACGCTGGTAGTAATACACTGAATAAATTAGTCGATAAAAGAGCCAATATTTTCTCCATTGTGACTGGAATTTGGAATAGGGTGAAATCTTATGACGCTTCCAAATTATTCGAGCTGCAAGCTTACCAAGAAAAGATTCCTGACTATGAATCCAAGTTCCAAGATATACAGGAGGAAATAATGGATCTAAACGCTGAATTGCCAACGCAAGAGCGTTTGGATACTGCTAATGCGGAACTAGCTTTTACGGAAGTAGTTACAAATATAAGGGCGTTATTTTTGCTTCTGAAACGTCAAGAATCTACTTCGAATAATCAACAAATGTCGAATTCACAACCTGATTCGCCTCTTTTGCTTCCGAAAATAAACGTACGCACCTTCACTGGTGATAGCGCAGAATGGCCAGAGTTCTTTCAGTTATATAATTCACTAGTTCACGAAAATAACAATTTAGCTCCCATTCAGAAGTTTCAATTACTAAAATCCTACCTACGAAATGACGCACTCGCTGTCATATCAGGACTCCAATTATCAAATGATAATTATAGTTTAGCTTATGAAGCTCTAAAAATCTCGCTTTCAAAATCCCCGCCTATTAGCAACCATGTATTTAAATAATATTTTTCATCACAAGTCTTCAACGGGTAATTCAGTCTCCAATTTGAAGGAATTTCTGAACTGTCATCAATGCGCCGTGAACGCAATAAAGGCTCTAAATATACCGAATTTAGCAGATTTCTTATTTTTCTCACTAGCACTTCGTAACCTTGATCCTCACACTAGAAAGGCATTCGAAAGTCAATTAGGTTCGTCGGAAATTCCAGAGTACAAAACATTAATAGATTTTGTAACTCAACAATTGAAAGCTCAAGAATATTGCGAACAGAACTCTTCAAAATCTGCAACTTCAAATCGATTCATGAACTCTAATAAAAATAAGAGTCAAAATATGCTGATCACCAACTCTGCATCCACCTCTCGGAATCAAAATTCCGTTGATCAAACAACGTTCCGAAAATTCCGTTGTCCTAAGTGCCACGACGCTCACCCTCTGTTCATCT
The DNA here is from genome assembly GCA_038502775.1 of Hippodamia convergens. Taxonomy (NCBI): domain Eukaryota; kingdom Metazoa; phylum Arthropoda; class Insecta; order Coleoptera; family Coccinellidae; genus Hippodamia; species Hippodamia convergens. Next base: position 48,314,818 of record CM076609.1, read on the forward strand.
GTCCTCAGTATGTTAGTATGCTTAGGAAGGATAAATTTGAATTTTGAGAAATTCAAAACGATGTTTCAATTGCCTCGGTCTCCATAATTTTAAAGATTGCTCTTCCAAAAAGTCATGCAAAGTTTGCAAATCAAATCGCCACCACACTAGTCTTCACCAAGATAACGAATCTCGCAGCAAAAACTCCGTCTCTGAAGATCTTCATATAGGTAATGGGTCAAATAATTCTGACCGCGAAACAACCAATTCTAATCAACGCTCTCAAGCGACCAGTTCAAATGATACTCTTAGTTCATATCATGTAAAGCAGAAATTCGAGTCCATCGGTCAGGTACTTTTGGGTACCGTCCAAGCAAGAGTGAAATCTGTCGACGGTTCAATGATTTCTATTAGAGCTGTACTGGATCCAGGATCACAGATTTCAGCAATCAGTCTCCAGCTTGTTCAACGCTTGGGATTTAAAATTGATCCAGTCAATGTTTCTATTTCAGGCATTGGACAAACAAATGCGAAACCTTTAGGTCTAATTAACTGTAGGTTATACCCTAAATCCGGTACAAACTCTTTCCGAGTAAAATGCACCGTATTACCGAACATCACGAATATCTTACCTTCGGTTTCTTTATCTGACGAAATCCTAAAATCATATAAAGGATTAAACCTGGCTGATGAAACCTTCCACGTTTCACAACCAATAGATATGCTCTTGGGGGCAGATACCTATTCTATCGTATTCGATCGTGAAGGCCGTAGAACCTCGCCCGGCTTCCCGGCTGCCGTAAATACATTTTTTGGTTGGACTATCATCGGTCCAATTAGCGATGCAATTTCTTCGAACAAATCAATTTTGTTCACGCAATCTGATCTGAGTGATCAGATTCAGAAATTCTGGAACTTAGAAGAAGTTTCGGATGTTTATATGCTTAATCCCGATGATGCATATGTCGAAAACCATTTTTCATCGACTCATTCTCGCGACGAGAACGGTCGTTATATTGTTTCCTTGCCATTCAAAATAGAAGATACGTCTCCAAAACTGTTGTACAACTCAAATCGCTCTTTCAAATCATTTCTGTCTTTGGAAAAACGGTTATTGAAAAGTTGTGATTCGTACAATTCGTATAACAAGTTCATGACTGATTATTTAGAATTGGGTCATATGTCACCTGCTAAAATTTCTAATAGCTACGTTATTCCGCATCATGTAGTGCGTAAAGAGTCCAGCTCGTCAACTAAATTTCGGGTTGTCTTCAACGCATCCGATACCGATTCATCGGGTCAATCTCTCAATGACAGACTATTGAGCGGTCCTAAATTACAAAAGGACATTAAAATCATTCTGTTACGTTTCAGAATGTACCCTATAGCTATTTGTGCAGACATCGAGAAAATGTACCGTCAAATTCTTTTAAGTCAGGTTGATCGCGAATATCAACACATATATTGGCGTTCGTCTCCATCTGAACCTGTAGTGGAATATGAATTAAATACCGTTACTTACGGTTTGAAACCTTCGGCCTTCTTAGCTATTCGTGTATTGAACCAACTTGTTTGTGACGAGGGAGTCTGCTACCCCAAAGCATCTCAAGTTGTTTTAAACGATATATATGTCGATGACATTATTACAGGCGCCTTTGAAGTACATCAAGCAATTGAATTGCGAAATGAACTTCAGGAACTATTGAAGAAAGGATGCTTCTCTTTGAAAAAATGGTCTAGTAACAGTCCAGGTGTTCTGACGGGATTACCTATTGATCATATCGAGTCGCAGGTCGCTTTCGACGATGATTCGGTCGGAGTTAAAATCTTAGGCTTGAGATGGGTTCCCAAAACGGATTCATTCTGTTTCAATGTTAGTAAATTCGATGGGACACCAACTAAAAGATCGGTTTTATCTTATATCGCTCGTATTTTTGATCCAGTCGGATTTTTGGCTCCCGTAGTAGTTTCAATGAAAATTTTCATACAGAAAATGTGGACGGAAAAGCTAGGTTGGGATGACTCTATGCCCACTTCTTGTACTGATGAATGGTCAAGACTAGTTGATAACATTCAATCACTGTCGAATATAACGATTCCACGTTGCGTTATTTCGTCACCTCAATGTCAAGTCATTCTGGCTGGGTTTTGCGACGCATCAGAGAAGGCTTACGCAGCCACTGTGTATCTATCAGTGTCTATAAACAATTGCACCTCATCACATTTATGGGCTGCTAAAACTAAAGTTGCTCCTCTAAAAACAATGTCTGTTCCTCGCTTAGAATTATCTAGTGCGGTTTTGTTGGCCAAACTTGTAAAAAATATTTTGAGTCATAAATTTCCTGTTCCAATCAACGAAGTTCGATTGTACTCAGATTCACAAATTGTTCTTTCATGGATATCCACGCCTCCACATCAACTTAAAACGTTTGTCGCGAATCGGGTTGTCGCAATAAACGATTATTGTCCTGATGCATCCTGGCATCATATCTCAACGGAGTCAAATCCTGCTGATTTGCCTTCAAGGGGTCTCACACCTCAACAGTTTCTAGTTCCTGAAACTCATAAATTTTGGATGAGTGGTCCTCCATTTTTGACCACTGCCTTTTCTAGTTGGCCTGCTTCCATTGCTAATTTAAAAACACCCTTACCCGAGTTGAAAACTCAAATTAATGTTGCTACTACTGAAGAGCGACCTACTAATCCGTTTTTGTTAGTAATAGAGAGTTTCTCCAGTTTGAACAAAGTAAAACGAGTAGTTTCGTATATACAGCGATTCATTTTCAATTGTCGTGCCAAAATGACATCACAATTGCGATTGTCTGGATCCATTTCTCAGAATGAACTGAGCGATGCTTTGAATTCAATCCTATTGATCACTCAGAATCATTACTTCACCGAATTGCGCAGAAGTTTAGAGATGAATAAGCCTATTGCAAAGGCTCTGAGAACTTTGAATCCTTTCGTTGATTCTGTGGGATTAATCAGGGTGGGCGGAAGACTGCAATTTTCTTCTTTGCCTCAGGATGCTAAGCATCCAATTTTACTGCCAAAAAAATGTGGCATTTCACGATTAATATGCCATCATTTTCATTTAATTGCGCTCCATTCTGGACCAAATACCACAATGAGTTTGATCCGCCGTAGGTTTTGGATACTTTCCCTACGAGGTTTGGTTAGGGCATATATTAGAAATTGTGTCACCTGCACCAGATTCAGGGGTACCACATTTCAGCCATTAATGGCTCCACTTCCTGCTTCCAGGGTTAATATTTCACGTCCTTTCAGTAAGGTTGGCGTAGATTTCGCAGGGCCTTTTTCATATCGTTCGAATAACGCTCGAAAACCGACAGTTTTGAAAGCTTACCTTGCCCTGTTTGTATGTCTGGTTACCAAAGCCGTACATTTGGAATTAGTTTCGTCTCTTACTGTTGAGGCCTTCATCTCAACACTAGATCGCTTCATTGCTAGACGAGGTTTGCCAAAGGAAGTTTGGTCAGACAATGGCCGTAACTTTGTCGGCGCGGCGCGGTATTTCGCCGATGTTTCTCAATTTTTAAAGAAAAATAATGACGAGATCTACCGTAATATGTCAAACAAATCCATTACGTGGAAGTTCATTCCTCCATATTCACCTCATTTTGGAGGTATATGGGAAGCTGGCGTTAAGTCCGCCAAACGATTACTCAACAAGATGTTGTGTTCTACCGCTTGCACTTATGAAGAACTTTCGACTCTTTTTGCTCGAATTGAGGCGGTGTTGAATAGTCGACCGATCTGCCCGATATCCTCGGATCCTTCTGACTCCGTGGATTATTTGACTCCTGGGCATTTTCTCATAGGTGCACCCCTCTTATCCCCACCGGAAATTATGTATGATGATGAGAAGTCGCACCTCAAAAGATGGGAACATCATCGAAGAATGTTCCAACAATTTTGGAAAAGATGGTCGAATGAATATCTGCACACAATAATGCAGCGTAGAAAGTGGCATGATGATAATTCATGCCCATCCGAGGGAGATATAGTTCTCCTAAAGGATTTCAGTTCTAATCCTGCCACTTGGCCTATCGGGAGAATTGATAAATTATTTGCCGGACCTGATGGTATAGCTCGCGTTGCGTCCGTTAAAACTTCAACGGGTCAATATACGAGATCACTAACAAAGTTGGTGCCTCTTAAAGTATAATTTCATATTGTTTCTTTGCTCCTTTTGGGGTTGCTTCATTCGTATTTGGCTTGGTTTTTTTTTTTGTAAAATTACGTTAATTTTAGGTGGGCGGTTTTGTTCACGCAAAGTGAACGTTCGCAAATTTTTCATTTCATTCATAGGTTCGAATTCTCTGAATTCGTTTCATTCATTTATATCGGCGGAAAATATTAACACCAGCTGTGAATCTTGTCACCCCGCGCATCTCCTGCGGTTGAATGAATTATTGTGCACATGATTTTCAACAGTTAGTATGCATCTTCACGTACAATACGAAAGATTGACATATGTGCCTTTTTTTACTGCTTCCATTCTCGCGAAATTGATTTAGTTTTCACAATTTCCGAAAATCATTGTATCCTGTCTCCACTTCATCGATTTCAAAGTGAAATTAAGTTGAATTTAAAAACATTATCAGTTTATTGAACATTGAACAAAAACATTGGATCGAGTTAGTTCGCCTTTGGCGGGTGTCGTGAAAGGTGACGATCCCAAGGACAAGTGGAATTTGATCAACATTTCAGCACATCATTACAAGGACCTTCCACCCCGGTTCAGTTTGTTGAGCTCAATCAATCTGCTTCTGGAGCGTGAGTACAATCATAAGGTCCATCTTCTCATCTTCATCTACACAAGGGTAAGAATCGATATTGTTGATTCAATCGCATTTGTCCTTATTCGTAATTTGTTGGGATTTTCTTATAAATAAAATACAGTCCATTAGTTTCCCAAATATAAAATATATTGTATATAAAATACAAAGTTTCAAAGGGTTGAACCACTTCAGTTATCAACTGAATTTTCCCCAACAGTTGCAGTAACAGGTTTTTTTTTCAGACACACTGAAATTAAAGGAACAAAACTTTCAATAGAAACGTAAATAAAATGAAATGAAACGATAAAGTTCCTACTGTTGAGTGACCCGAGGTTTTACCTGTCATAGATATTGTTAATATAAACACTTATTTCTTGGAAGTTTATGATGAATGTGAAAGGCCGAGTGCAACAGTTCATGGAAAGAACTGGAATGTGAAGATGAACGAGTACTTAGTGGCTCTAGTGACACACAATAGGGTACTAAGTTCACTCAGAGCACACGAAAGCATTATAGTATTATGTATTCTATTACTGCCAATGAATCAGATGCAAAAATTGTTCTGAAACACAACAATAATTAATAATAATAATAATATTTATTCATTTCATCACAGTTATTGATTAGGTACAATAAAAGGGAAATACGTCATACAAAAAAAAGAAAGAAACATAATTTTCAGTTATTTATAGAGCAGCAGCAGTCAAAAAATTCTTGAATAGTATAAGGTTCGCATTCCAAAATCAGCTTTCGAGTTCTATTTTTGAAGATTTTCTCGTTGGGGGCACTGTGATAAGATGATGGTAGGCTGTTATAAAGCTTAAGAGACATAAACTCTACTTGATGCTGGGATGAAGTGAGACGACACTTGGGCAATAAATATCTATCCATTCTTCTTGTTTTGTTGCTTCTTCTTCTTCTTCTTCCACGCAATTTAGGCCTAAGGCCTGTAAGTTCCATTTCAGCTCTCTTGTGAGATAGACGTCCAGGAATCTTTCCCCCTTTTTGGGGGCCTGCCTGGAGGACGCCGTGACTGGGGTCGGCCATCCCTTGCCATCCTCGCTACTCTATTCACATCCATTCGGCTCACATGCTCATTCCATTCTGGTCGTCGCTTGCGGCCCCATCTGACCACCTCCTCGATCTCGCATTCCTTCCGTATGTCGCTGCTTCTCTTCATGTCTCTCAGAGAGCAGCCTGCAATACTTCTGAGAGTTTTCATTTCAGTTGTTCTCAAGATGTTCTTGGTTTTTTGGTTTTCTGCCCGGGTTTCTATAGCATATGTAAGTACAGGTCTTATGCAAGTCTTATAAATCTTGGTTTTAGCACGGATGTTCATGTATTTGTTATTCCATATTATCTCCCTCAGGGCTCCAGCTACTCGGTTGGCTTTGTGAGCTTGATCTCTAACTTCGTTGGTCCTATTCTGACTGTAGGTAAGTTGTACTCCCAGGTATTGAAACTCCATAACCTGCTCTACAGGCTTGTCATCAACCACAAGTTTACATCTTATGGGTTCCTTAGCGACGACGAGTGATTTTGTTTTGGGGATAGATATTTGCATGTTATATTCTGAAGCCTTTTGGTGGAAAGCGTGCAGAAGCCTTTGCAAGTCGTCCTCGTTTTCAGCTATGATTACTGTTTTGTTGCGATTCTCAAAATCTATGAAAAGTTCTTTATGTTGACGAACAAACATTAAACATTTATAAATATACAATCCAGTCATCGTCATTAAACTGTGCTCCTTGAAAACACCACGACAAGTCTCTGTTTTCTTAATTCCATAGATTGTTCGAATTGCCCATTTTGATCTAGAAATATTCTGTGTGATGAAGAACTGCCACCCCAGAAAATGATACCATATGATAGCAGAGATTCGAAGTTTGCAGAATATATTACCTTGAGAACTGGCGTATTCAAGTGATACTTTAACACGTTCAGTGAGTATATCACCGAGTGCAGACGTTTACTAAGGGTACCGCAGTGGGTTTCCCACTTCATGTCGTTATCAATATAGATTCCCAGGAATTTTGTAGACGAGTGTGCAACTATCTCTTTGTTTCCCATATTAGTTGCCCTGGGAGGTGTGAGATTTGATTTCCTTGTTCGGTAAAAACACTGTTCCCAGGCTCAGAGATCTTTTATCATGGGAATTGAAAATGGTATTCATTTCGATGATTACTATTTTGAATTCATCTATGTTTCAAAAATGTTCTCGATGTGGCCTCTGTAAAGGCAAAGAATTTTCTTTTTCTTAAAAACATCCATCAAGTTATAGGTTCGAGGAAAACATTTTAAATTTAAAGTAAAAGGTTAGCTTTTAATTTAGCTCTTCATGAATATCTTATTTCACATTGTAGAGTCTGCCTCTTACTGATGGTTGAAGATTTGACTTCATATTATTTGCCTTCACAGTATTCATATTTTGTTATTATATTATTGTTTTTGTTGAGAAATGTTTGTATTGACAAACTAACATCTTCAGCTCGTTTTGTTAACAAGTTTCTACTAAGAAATCACCACACTTACAGGAAAAAAATGAGAAGTTGATTAGAGCCACCGATATTCCTTATCGATTCAATTAATCGGATTTATGTAAGAATTTTTGATCGGACAATGAGAATTTTGTAAAACCAGCCTTAATATTTGGAAATATTAAAACTCACATGTAATAATTGATGGTTTACAGTTATCTGCTGCCATACCTCTGTGAATAAAGTAAAGAAATAAACAGTAACATGTAACTATGTATGATTGTTTTTGAAAATAGTAGCGGCTGCTTCATTTCAAACATAACTTGTTAATAATAATGTCAATGGTCTTCTAATTTATCTGCACTGATAAACTCATAGTTTCTTGAGAAAGGACACTTGAAAATGGTTTTGGTTGTGTGACTATAAACTCCTGGACTTCAATGGATCTTACTCGCCTGTCGGTAGCAAGGGTTTTTGAGTGCGCAGTCTGCGAGTGCAACATCGGAGAAGTGAAGGTAATTATTTTAACTATCTACAGACCAAACACTCCGCCTTATGCAGACTTCGATGTTTTTCTTTCAAAATTTGATATAATCTTGTCAACCCTTTGTAGAGAAAATGCTAATTTCATCATAAGTGGTGATTTCAATGTGGACTTTCTGGATATAGCGAACAACAAAACCCAGCAATTCAAAACTCTACTCGAGAACTTCAAAGTTAGAACCTTAGTTAATGAGCCTACCCGTGTTACTGCGAATTCACAAACTTGTCTGGACAATATATTGACAAATATTGAAGAAGGTTCCATATTCGTTCTGAAATCCCATATCTCTGATCACTTTGCTCAGAAGTTCACATTTCCATGTCATATTCAACATAATTTTAAACCACAAACAATCAGGGTGAGGTCTATGGATGGCAATGCATTTGAAAATTTCTGTAATGGATTATCCAATGTCAGTTGGGATGAAGTAATTGGAAATGCTTCAACAGATGTAAACTCTAGATGGAATGCTTTTGCTTCAAAGTATGGGGAGATTTTTGAGGAAAACTTTCCATATCGTAATATTAAAATTAGGTATGCATCAATACATAAATTTGACCCTGAGATAAAACATCTGAAAGTTCAGCTTGACAAACTCTTCACGATTTCACATGTCAATCCAAGATATCTGAAGAGGAAATATGATCACACTATTACTGAATATAAACAAAAATATTATGCTGATCAAATAAAAAATTCAGAAAACAAAACAAAAAAAGTTTGGCAAATTGTGAATTCACTGACTGGTAGGATTAAAAATAAACAGCTTTCCTTGCCTTCAGGAGATCCAAAGGAAGTAGTCGAAAATTTCAGTCATTTTTTCTCAAACCCCTAGTAAATTATGGAAACACTAAAACAGACATCCAACTGCCTCGTATAAATCGCGCACAGAAATCATTCTACTTGTTCACTGTTACAGAGAAAGAACTCATAAATACATTGAATTCCATGAAAACAAAGTATTCTTATGGTTATGACGGTCTGCCTATAAAAGTACTCAAACGGTCTATCCATTTAATAGCTAAGCCATTATGTCTCTTGATGAATCAAGCTTATGTGATGGGAATATTTCCTGACTCCCTGAAAATCGCCATAGTTAAACCATTATTTAAGAAGGGTGATAAGGAGGACTTATCAAATTACCGACCGATAAGTATATTAACTGGTTTCTCCAAAATATTTGAGAAAATACTGTCTAGAAGAATGTTCAATTTCTTCTGCAAATTCGGGATTTTCTCTCCTCATCAACATGGATTTCTGACGAATAAAAGTACAGAGACTGCCATTTTTAGCTTGGTAAAAAAACGTTATGGGGTAGATGAATTCAAAATAGTAATCATCGAAATGAATACCATTTTCAATTCCCATGATAAAAGATCTCTGAGCCTGGGAATTGAAAATGGTATTCATTTCGATGATTACTATTTTGAATTCATCTATGTTTCAAAAATTGATGGATGTTGATACGTTCAGATGGTATATTTTATATTTACTGAGGTGGTGGAGGTTAGACTGATTATGCCTTTTTTTTGAGGAACTATGGCATGTTTACTGGAAGGTGACTTATTTTTCTACTTAAGTTGGCTCAAAAATGAAAAGGTAGCTTCATAATTTAATTGACGAGGGAGACATAACCACTGTCATTTTAGAATGGAAGTGTTTTATGGAGAAAATTTGTGGTTTATTTTTTTATAATAACAGTCACGTTATAACCCAGGTGAATGCTTCAGGACTTGCATATGAATGTTAAACTAGTTACTTTGAAATATGATCATGACATTGAATATTATTTTATCTTACAGTTGCTTCACATTTGTATTCTTTATTTAACTCTTCTTCGGATATATGAAATTATACGGAATTAAGTAGATACTTTAGGAATGGAATATTTATTATATTCAAGCAGATTATTCATAATTCATATGAAAGTTTATTGAACCTTTTTTTCTAGGTGAATTTCACAATAAAAATAAACTAGTATCCAATAAAAATAATTAAAATTGAAAATGATGTATTATTTTCCAACTCCCTGAATCCTATTTTGAAATTAATATCCTCATTATGAAATTATTATATGGCATCTTGACAATGTCCTCTTTAATCAGAGCTGGGTCAAAGCTCAGTCACTAATATTAGCACATCATCAGCAAATTTGAAACCTAATAATCCCCAGAAATGCTTTCATTGAAAAAAAAAATAAGGATTTTCCTAATATTAAGAATAAACAACTCGTATATGTACTTAGTTATCCACTTCTGTAATATGGAAACACTTCGGAATAAATGATATATTATGTGAAACTCGACTTAAAAATCCGGGACATTTTCATTATTATGTTTAATATATTTTATAATGAAATAAAAATTAAACTGTGTTAACAGAATATTCGCGAATGTTCTATGTTGGTCTGTCATGCGCATAGAATGATAAAAAACAACTGAAATTCGAAATTCATGGTATCGTGATTTTGAAATAAGTCGTTTATTCGGTTATTGCAGAGTATCAGTGTAAATCTTCAAAATGTTTTCTAACCAAGAAATGGTAGATATTTTATAATGCTATTTTATTGATGGAAAAATAACCAGAAGAGAGAGAGAAGCTTATGGACTGCAGTTTCCAAATAGATTACTTCCAAATGAAAGAACTTTCGTGAAGATTGTTCAAAGGTTACTCGACCATGGAACTTCTTCTTCCAACATGGTGGATAACGGCCAGGTCAGAAATAGGAGAATGGATGAGACAGTTGAGGGAATTTTGAAGGTTGACAGCACATGATTATCTCAATTTTCTGCAGAATAATGTGACTACAGCAAGATGGAGCTCCATCTCATAGTTCCAGAGCCGTTACAAAATGGCTCAAGATCACCAGACTTGAATTCGTGTGTTTTTTTTCTGTGTGGTTTCGAGAAACAACTTGTTTTTGGCAGTGTCGTGAATAATGTGTACGAATTGCGATCGCGTGTGGCAAGTGCGGCGAATCATATTCGAGATCAACCTAATCTCCTTGAAAATGTGAGACACTCTCTCCTCAGAAGAGCTCGCGCAAGTTTGAATGCGAATGGTGGTATGGAAATTTGCTCGAATCAAAAAGGATTTAAATTGAAGAACTAAAGGTGAACTTATTCCTCGTATTACTCCATTCTCAAACAAAGTCCGCAAGTTCCCTTATCATTCATAACCTTATGATTCCAGAACACAAATTCTCGGATTTATTCGTGAAAATTTTCAACGTGACAACGTAGCAAAAATCAACTCTGTGAAAATTTTTAACAAAGTTGCATTCAGCCAAGATACCCAATATTTTGGATTTCTCAGAATTTTTTCTTCTTCCAATATCGAATTACTCGTAAACGGCACATTTTACAAGAAAATATAAAGAATACTTTTATATTCCAAAATGGTTAAATATTCATACAATCACATTAAGTTTAATGTTTACAATTAGACTCTTTAAATTTCTGGTGTATTCTTGGCATGTGATGGTCATAATAGTGAAACTGGCAGAGGTTAGTGGAATTTTGTATACGGGTCAGATTCATAACACTTCTGAAAAACTATATTCCAAAAATCATTTCATTCAATGAAATCATTCGCGAGATATATTCGAAAATAACATTTTTTTATGTATTTTCAACCGCCTGTATCTTTTGAACCAAGACGAATTGGAAAAAATGGTAGAGGAAAAATGTGTTTCTTTTGACCTCAGGAATCTAAGGTTAAAATATATGTACAAGTCAAAGACTCACTCTGTATAACAGATCCAGAGGTGGAGGTGTAATAATATTGATTCTCCCTTATTATTTCAGTTCAATAAGCACATTTATCATATACAGCAGAACCTCGATTATCCAAGCTATTGTGGAACAAGCTTATATAATTGAAAACTCGGATATTGCGGACTTTATTAAATTACTCTCAAATAAAATGATATCTTTAATCAAATAGAGTTATATTTACATAAACAGTATTTTAATATGTAAGTATAAACATATATGTAAATAATACGCGAGCATGTAGACATGTTCTTCAACGAATGACAAGCACAGAGAAATCGCCGCGCGAGCAGGGTTTGGACGTGTGAAATCAAACTCTATTGTACTACCCAAGCAACTCGGATAATCGCGACCTCAGATAAAGCAATTGCGGATAATCGGGGTTCTGCTGAGTTCTAGTGAGTCTGATTAAGTGTATTTTTTTACACAACAAATTATATTTTCAAGATATCACTTACATCTTGTATTGAAATGGTGAGTCAAATTAATGAACAACTTCAAAGTCACTAGCAGAGCCTCTCTGATTATAGTACCAGTGGATTCTTTGTCACTTATATCTGTCACAGGATACAAAGGAATTTCTCTATCACAAAGTTTATACAAATTTACTAAAGTGTCCAGCATCACCCCATCATTGTATTTCAACAAGTACATTTGATTTTCTTCATTATTATGTGTTACCTGAAAATGAAAAATGATTTAATAGAAGTTCACAAAATCACTGATTGGAATGTTATGGATAAAATCATTGAAAAACTATCTTGAAACATTAGCAGCATGGAATAAGGCAGGTGGCGTTATACACGGTGTTTCATTGGAAAACGGAAATACTTAACGGATGAGTTCAGGGCACCAGGATGGTTTTACGGCCGTTTTCTTCTAATAACCGATCCATCCATAGAAACGATAGTTGTATGCTAGGGTTAGAGAAATCAATTCATTTGTACCTGTTTCCGTTTCAAAATAGCATCTGCAGATGGCGACTGCTACCGATTGGTACAATGTATCGCTGGTTTTTGAAAGAGGTCAGCCTACCAGATATACGAACACTCAAAGAAAATGAGCCTACCCGCATTTCAAAGAACCTCAAACTTAACCAAAGTTAGCTGAAAGAATCTTTGATAGAGTTGTATATCGGTGAAGTTCCGGCCAAAATAATTATGGATAAGTGCTGGGAATTTTGATTAAAGTAAATTTTAGTGCAGTTTTCTAGGCTACTAAAGCAAAATTTAATTGCACTAATGAATTGCTTCAATATGGACGATAGCGATATGGAATTATTGCAACAAATTGATGAGATGAAGATGGAGAATTCGAAGAGACGATTGCGCGCGAAAAGTCTACAGATTACTCAAGTGATTAGGATTTCACATGTAAATTCTAATTGAGCAAGAGTGCGTTGAATGAAGTATTCATTTATATTTGAAAGTTAAATCTCAAAGTTAAGACTATTTGACCCTATTCAGTTTAGAAATACCAAGTTCTTATTCTCCAGGAATCACGGAAAAAAAAGCTGTTGCGGAATTGTGCCCACTGTACATTTCAATAGAGTACTCCTAACAAGATTTTCATTAAAATACAGATTTTTATGGGCTCAGAGGATATATAATGGTGTATATTATTTTCAGAGTAAATACTCGTTAACTGTATAAATATATGATTGATACAGTCAACGAGTATTTACTCTGAAAATAATATAAACAATGATATGCATTCACGGCTTTACCGACCTCTTATTTTCAGAAATAGTGAAAACATGACTTTAGACATTGGCAATTCCAGAAATAGAAAAGACATATTATCTTTGAATGTTCAGGTTGTGTGCGATGTAACACTTAAATTTTCGAATGTTTCTACTTGATTACCAGGATCAAGTCATGATACAACAATATTTAATCATTCAGATTTTGAAGGTAATTCTATAAACTGTTCTTAACAGTAGCATCAAGTAACCATTGCATATTAATTACAGGATATTGTGAACAAGACACGCTTGAAAATAGCTGGTTATTGTGTGATAATGGATATCCATGCACTAGACCACTAGAGCATATAAAGATTAGAAAAATATAATTGAAAGGTAAGATTATGATTTTTGAAAAAAATACTCATATAATGATCAAATTAATACATAATTATAAGTAAAATTCAACGAGTCTAAATGTTCACTCCAAAATTATTATTATGTATTCATTATTTTCATGTATCAACATAGGTACTGAAAAATAATAATTTAGTTCCGAAAATATTTTGAATTTCAAGTCAAATACTTTTTCAGGTTAAGGTGTTCGGATTTTCTGTCATAACATTGAAGATAAGGTTGAAGCTTGAAAATATGCAAGCTGGAATTGAAGCTACAGCCGTACCTTCTTCAAGATATTTCCAAAAGTTACAATTTGGAAGGAGTACTAGCAGAAATATGTGTCACTTATAGATAGTTGGTTTTCTGTACATAAATTTAGACATAACCTCGGCTTAGTTTATTATTCCATGGAGTGAATATATAAAATGAATTTGAATATACTAAATAAAGGCTATTTTCAGGTCCTGGAGCCTATTGCACAAGACTACTTCGCAACTTTCCATTTCGCTTTTTTCACTTTTCAAATGAATTATGTTGCATGAAAAGCTTTAGGCATTAAAATGTGCAAAGTGAAAAGTTGCAAATAAGGTGGTGCAATAAGCCCATGGTGCTAATTTATTATAACTGTTTCTGGCACAGCAATAAATGAAGATATCTCAGTTGTAATAGTGTTGGGTACCTCTTAGAAGAGGCGGCTCATGTGTCCCGTACACGACGCAGCAATATATGAGCGGCTCACTTTCAGAAACTGTACCACCTCAATTGGAATGTCCCACCAAGCGACTACGCATCGGTGAGGCGATCGAGAAGAACGGTACGAATTTTGATTACGGTTGAGCCGAAACAGGCGAGACCTACACAGGTAGTAGCAATGTTATGGGGGTTCGCCAAACACATCGGATCGATCAGGCTGCACTTCAGCCGGCAGAAGAATGTTGCAATTCAATTTAGATTTAGGGTCGAGAACGACGGCACTTATAAGGCTCTCTCTATAGGCTGGAGCGCAATTCGAGCGATCTGATATAAATACAGTGACCCTATATTTAATTGCTTTCATATTGATAGTAGCTACTTCCCTCTCTTATTTTCATAAGTGTGTCTTGTTTCAACAGAGATGTCATAAATAATCGGATTTGTGGTTATTCCTCATAACAGAATTAGGGTTGATTTTTTTGAGGAGGCTACTTTCACCGCTCTTACGGACCGAATATACAGGGAGTTTGTACAAATCAATTTATATATATACACGATGAGCGAGAGTGAAAGTGAATCGTCAGAACGCTCCGACAAAAAGTCGAAAAATAACAATAGAAATAGCAAAGATTGCTCACTGCAATAAAAAAGTGGTCGATAGTGTGAAATGCGTTAAGTGCGAACTGGTTTTTCACACTGACTGCATGGCGTTAGCAGCAAGTAAAAGAACAGTTTCTTGCGTTCATACTACCCAACCAGAAGTACAGTCTCATGATCGGGGATCCTTGGATAATAATCAAACGGAGATTAAATACCTGAAAATTAAGGTAAAATATCTAGAAAAACTTCTGCAGGAATCCAGAATGAGCAATAAAATACTAATCCAAAATAATGAACTACTATTGGAAAAAATCAGATGTACTGATGATGGTAAACAAAGAAGAAAAAACTTTGATACGTCTGTCACCTGCAAGAATACAATGACATCTAACAAAGAGAATATCGAATCACAGACAACTCAAGATTCACCGACTGAAGTTTCCTGGAGCAATATCACTGAGATCCGTTTGCACCATCGTTCCTTGAACTAGGTTAAGGAAATGACAACTATCATCTGTATCCGGCCAGCCCATGAAAAGGCTTTATTGAACTAGGGTGAAGTTAAACAACATGAAAAACTGATATATCACTAGATAAAACTATTTAAGGGTCCCCATATAGATAATAAAATATTGTTCTATATTCTAAGGTCCCTTACGTAAGAATTCCATTTGAGTGACAGTCGCGCAACTGTCAATATTTAAGGGATCCTTAACTTTAAGGAATGATGGTGCAAACGGATCTTAGTCGAATATACATGGTAATAATGTGTTATCGAAATCTGTGTCACATGTTAATCAAGAACAGAATTTAAATACCAGATCACTGCTTATACACAGCAAATATCAAGACTCATTAACAGATGGCACTCATATCCAAGAAAACAAACTAATTCAGCCAAAGAATATACCTATAGAAACTGAACCTACGACAATGAATAATAACGAATGGAAAACCGTGAATCGAAAGATGAGAACTAACGCTAAGCTAATATGTACGGGTACAAAGAAGGCCCAATACAACACCATAACCAGAACTCTTAAGAAAAAATGGTTCTATGTAGGGAGAATAGCTGGGGCTGATGTACAGGAACACTGCATTATGGATTACTTGAGAGGAATCACTGGAGCTGAGGAAGCAGATGTGAATAAGCTCAAAACCCAAGGAAACAACTCAGCTTTTAGTATAGGTGTCTATTCAGAAGAATGCCTTGAGAAAAATTGTGAAAATGAAGTCTGGCCCGAAGGAGTCATAATAAGAGAATTTAAATTAAATAACTTTTTTCGTTCACGTAACTCACAGAAAGAAGACAATCACTGGAAAACCGCCAACCAAAGTAAGCTATCACCGAGGCTATCACTCAAGAAAAACCTCCTGCACAGACAAAACATATAAAAACGAAATTTCACTTTTCAATCAGAATATTCAGTCTTTACAATCCTCTAGATTTCGATTAGAAGCACTAACACAGGAGCGCGACATAGATATTATTGCACTAACAGAGCATTGGATGAATAACGACCAAATCCAAGGATTTCACTTAAGAGACTACAAACTCATATCGAAATACTGCAGAGACAAGAACAGACACGGGGGCAATGCAATACTATGTAAAGCGAATATAGCCTGCGGAGAGAGGCCTGACTTTGTGGACATGAGTGAGGTGGGTATTTTTGAATGCTCTGCGATACAACTCAAAATGAATTCATCTAAAATCATAATCTTATGCGTTTATTGGCCAGACACAAGCACGTTATCAAACTTAGAAATCTGTTTAGAGAAACTCGAAAATATTTTTCAGAAGATTTTGAAATAAGGGGCAAATTTCTTCATAGTAGGCGACTTCAACGTCGATATCCTATCTCGAACTCGCAAATCAGAAACATTTCTAAACTTCATTGAAAGTTTCGGAGTACAAGCACTCATTTGGCAACCTACCCGCATCACTCAGACTATATCAACTTGCCTCGACAATATATTAACAAATACCCATCATACAAGTACAGCCGTTTTCCAGGACAAATCTAACCATTATTTCCAGTAAGTAAGATTCCATATTTCACAACGAGACAAAGATATCAAGGAAATCAAATACAGGAAATACACTGAAGAAGCCATCCTGGAATTTTGCCAGGAGTTAGCACTTCAGACATGGGATACTGCATTCAGTGAAGACCTATCAGAAGTAGATACCATGTGGATGAAATTCTCTGATCTTTCCAAAAGGATATTCTCCGAAAAATTTCCTGAGGTAACTAAGACAGTCAAAAATCATCAAATAAATTTTAAATTCTCTAAATAAATAGAATAAATCAAACGCGACCTAGACAAAGTCTACACCATATACAAGAATCGGCCTGAATATGAAGAACTATATGGGAAAATCAAGAAAAAATATGATGATGAAATATTGAAATCTAAACAATCCTATTACAACGAAAAACTCACAAATGCCCTCAATAATACCGCAACGGTCTGGAATGAGGTAAGAGAGATAACAGGAAGTTCTCCCAAACATAAGAATTACACAGAATGCGACGGAAACCCTGAGAGCATAGCCAATAATTTTAACAACTATTTCAGCGATCTAGCCGCAAATTTAACAATGGAACTCAAAACGACTAAGGTAAATATAGACTCGCTCAAACTGGCCATCATCAAGCCCATACTCAAGAAAGGTAACCCAGAGGAAATGAGTAACTACCGTCCTATTAGTCTCTTAAGCTCATTCTCTAAGATCTTCGAGAAAATATTAGCCCAACGATTCATGAATTTTTTTCGAAAATACAAAATCTTATCTGACGGTAAACATGGATTTATTAAGGATAAAAACACAGAGACAGCCATATTTCAACTGACCCAATCAATCCTCGATGCCTTGGAGAAGGGTTTTATTCCATTGGGATTATTTCTGGATATATCTAAAGCCTTTGACCGTATATATCATGACATATTGCTCCAGAAACTGGAATTATACGGGATTAGAGACAGACAGGTTCTTCTCATCAAAAGCTAACTATCAAACAAAAGACAACTTGTTCACCTTACGACAACCAAGGGAAACTTCTATTCCTCGGAACGCCTCGTTGACATGGGGGTGATACAGGATGGAACATTAGGGCCGATACTTTTCATCATGTATATAAACGACCTTCCCAAAATAGCTGCTATTTATAGCTGTTATTTACGTTGATGACACAGACTTCCTCATTCTTGCAGCAAACATAGCAGATCTTCAAGACAACCTGATTTCAGCATTCGATAGAATCCAAAACTGGTGTGTTAATAACCGCGTAATTTTCTGTACAGATAGAAGTCGTCTAACGCTCCCAGAACTCGGAAAGACAGGTATTGTTGAAATCACACCAAAACCCTCGACCAAATTTTTTGGCGTAATACTGGACGCAAACCTCAAGTGGATCAGTCACATAGATCATCTCTGCAGTAGGCTCAACACTGTGATATACAGCATTTTCGTACTGAGCAAACAAGTTCGAATCGATCTACTGAGGACAGTATATTTTTCTAACTTCCAGTCCCTAATAGGTTACGGCATTATATTCTGGGAAATAAGCTCCAATACTGAAAAAAATCTTCATCGCACAAAAGAGGGTATTAAGACTGATGCTGATGAAGGGATACAGAGAATCTTGTAGAGGAGCATTTAAGGACAACAAAATCTTGATAGTATATGGTCTCTATGTGTATAAGTTTCTATTGTTTCTGCGCAAACACTCAAACATATTCGCCGGGTACCGACGTCGAGAAGATGCAAGCAAGACAGGCGGTTCCCTACATCTACCCGAAACACTCCCTAACGTCGTTCGAAAGAGGTGTCTTCTATATGGCCATGAAATATTACAACGCCTTACCGAAGGAATATCAACATATCACAACTCTGAAGACATTCAAGAAGAGAGTATACAACTATCTGATCGATATCGAACCATACTCACTATCTGAGGTGAACATGAGCTAAAATGAACTTATTTTTTGTTGACGTAATCTCTCTTTATTTTACTTTGTAGAATCATTATGAGATTGAATAAATGCTATTACTATTACTATTCCAAATTTATAGATAAATACAACTTTGTTCATGAGTATAATCTGCACTATTAACCCTTCATGTGAGGACACACCTTGTGTTGTGCTATCCATCCTCCATTCTGGGTAAACAAAGGTACATAATTAGTATTTATTCTGACAGAACACTGATTAACACAGCTATATTATATCTATCGCTAAACCTAGAATTAAATAATCTGCTGGACAAAACACACAAACCAAAATAAAGATAAACAGAGAGTGAGTTAACGAGAGAGAGAGAGAGAGAGAGAGAGAGAGAGAGGGAGAGAGAACTCGAAAAACACAACAATGATCCCCGCCGACAGCCATCCATTCAACCAAATAATTTTAGTAGTTCTATATTTTCTCTGATAAGAGCCGTCATTGATTTCTTGAATTTATTCAAACATGAAATGTTTCTCATGCTTACAGGAAGGAGTTGAAAAGTTGGTAGACTTAAGCTTGATCCTGTCACGAATCTTGTAGACTTTTACTTTTCTCCTTGAAGAATGGATTTGTTTCTAAATACCCATACTAAACATTGACTTATATAAAGATCTCTTATCTTCAGTAACTGAGTTTCCCTATACAGATCATTCGTGTGATACAATCTCGGCTTAGTGAACAATACTTTCAACACAGTGTTCTGAGTCACTTGGAGGATGTTCAGGGAATGATTAAAGGCGCCATCCCAGGCAGTAATGCGGTATCTCAGTACAGACTACGCAAGAAAGTGGTATATAATGGTCAGATTTTTGCACTCGAGGATGTTTCTCACTTCGTAGAATTTCCTGAACAACAATGAGAATATTGTTTATTCATTGAAGAAGAAATTATAGTCATATAAACCTCATAAATGTTGAAATTGCGAAATGAGACGAGTTATATCTGAATTATCTCAATTTAGACAAGAATACCTGGTCGGCATAACGCAGTCTCAGAAGAAAGACCAAAAACTCCAAATGTTTATAGCCTGTAATTTCTAAACGTGCTCCGGAAACCACCCCAGTTTAATATTCCAATGATGGTGGATTCTCAAAACTTAAAACAATTCGTTCTTAAACTGACAGAAAAACTTTTAATAATGTACTTCAAATCTTTTGGTTGAATGAGAATACATATATTATCACGGTAAGTTTCAATTATTTCGTATAACTATATAGTATATACCCTCATATTCTGTGCTATATACCCTAATATTCGGTGCAATTTGAATCGGAGAAATATTCCGTGACCTTCCACCTCAATCGCTTACAATCCTTGTATTTTTAATTCCAATAATTAATACGCATTGTGAATTTGTGCCTTCCCATCGCTTCAACTTCAACTCTAACGTCTAAGGACGTTATCCTCCTTTTGCATCGGCTCATATGCAAGCGACACAGTATGTGGTAGAACACATTTTGACCGGACCCCCTATCGCGTCATTAACGCCCGTAACCCGGAACCCCTTGACCCATTTGAAGTGGTACATTGCACCGTTTCAGTGCAAAAGTAAGACGCATCTCACAAACTCAATTTTAAAACGTGTATTACCCAACACTAACTTGGAAAATATACATTAGAAAACTATACTGTAAAAAGCATTTTTCATCAGGATTAAATTCCGCAGATAAACTTCATATTCATTTTTATATGAATTCATCCCATGCCCTCTTCAAATTGAACGTTATTTAGAATGGAACTGAAAATGTTAAAAATGGTTTTCGTGAGTTGTCCTCAGCAGTTAAACATATGCCGTAGCGGACTTTTTATAGAACTTTTCAAGCACTACAAAATTGTCTCTGACTATGTCTCTCTATCTCTTAGCCAGCGTCGGCCGTTAAAGCCTGAAAAAACCGGGGTAATTACCGACTTTTTCATGAAGAGTCGATATTTTTTCTCATTTTCAATGAACTCTACATGAAAACCTCCCAAAAGAAATTCCCTACATTATAGTGAAAGTTTAATCAAAATCGGTCATCTGGTGCCATAGAAGACAAACAAACATACAAACACACGGACTTTCATATTGATATTTTTAGTATAGATTATAATTTTTTTATTCTCAATTTATTTACCCGTTATTAGAGTTCCACTTGGAAATGCAGTCAAAAAAGATCAAATTGGGTATCCGTTAGAAAAAGTATTGTGATTTCAGCCTACACAAGTTCAAACATGAGGCAACAGAAAGACGATCACTATCATTAGATAAATGATTTTCTGCATTAAAATTTCCTTTTTTGTACTGTTAACGAGTAGTAGAAATTTCAAATTTGATATTTCTTGTATCAGTTTTCATGCAGCATAATTTCCTTTAATTAATTTCATATCTCATCACAATGTTCATGATTCTCAAAATTACTTTCCTTGAATACCTTTTATTTGGGTTTCACTTGTGAATAAATGAATAATTAAAAACAAGTATTGTATTTCAACCAAATTAGATTGAGTTATAAGTTTAATCCAAAACTTTATTTTATTTTTCCTGCCAGATTCGAAAAATAAAAGGAATTGATCATTTTCTATAGTCCGAGGTCAGAACTGAAGAGTTCCCATCTATCCTTGCTTCAACCAAGATAAACCATGATTGTGAAATGCAAATCATAAATAGATAGCAGCACAGATAGAAAGCCGGCAAAACCGAAGATAGAGATCTATCGGCTATCTCCGGTTGTTGAAAACGGCCGTTAACCGTTAAACCAACCTGTATATTTTCTTCATATTCAGCTTAAATGTTTCCTATTAAATGCCTAATGACCACAAGGAAAATCCAAGTTCGGATTAAAAAAAAATTTATAAACGATTGTATCTTTGAAACATCCCCATGTATATCGATATTCCAAAAAACCATTTAGATATTTGAAAAGAGCTCTATTCAAATATGTGCTTAACATTATTGTGTAGACAATTTTACTGCACCAATTTTTAACTCAAAAGTAAAGTTCTCATAAACTTGGATACCAAAAAGTGACTTTTAAAAATCAACCCATTGTTTATTTTTCAGGTAATTATCTACTTTTAATAAACTATAAAATTAACATTGATATTGCTGAAATTTATACTATTATTATTTTCCAAAAATATGAATCTATGAATCGATTTTGTAACAACTATCAACAAAGCACAAAGGCAATCACTTCAAGTTTAAGGGCAAGATTTGGAGATTCCATGCTTCTAAAAAGGACAACCATAAAACCTTTATATCTATTTGTATGTGCATTACAAATAAAAACAAAAAGTGTTGTATCAATAAGCAACCAAATTAATAGATCACAAATAACATGATTGTTTTCCATATAAAATGTTTAGTTTCAATGAAAAAAACATTAATCGTGAAAGAATGAAACTTCAACTTACATTTTCCAAGACTCTCAAACATCTATCAATTTTTCTTAATTTGTCTAATAGAACATCTGTCCATGATACCACATAATCAGATACTTGACGACAACATTCACATATTGTCTTCATTATATGTTCTAATCCTCCTAGTTCCCTGAGTTCTTCTTTGAACCATTCACCAGCACGCTTAGAAGTTAAACTTAGTAGCGTTTCCATGGCCAGCTGACCAACCTAAATCAAAACTTTTTTTTAAACTTTCCTGATATCAACATGAATACAGGGTGGCAAAATTTTGTATTCATAGGAAATGAGAATAAAAGTATTTTTGGGAAAACGACATTGCAGAGCATAATCCTCTGATCAAACTTAAATTTACTGCCTTCACGTATAGAAATGCTCTAGAGTACATGCAAAACCTC
The DNA here is from genome assembly GCA_038502775.1 of Hippodamia convergens. Classification (NCBI taxonomy): domain Eukaryota; kingdom Metazoa; phylum Arthropoda; class Insecta; order Coleoptera; family Coccinellidae; genus Hippodamia; species Hippodamia convergens. The sequence goes on from CM076609.1 coordinate 48,337,580, forward strand.
TCACCCTATTCTGAATAGACAATTATGTATTCTTACAGTTATCATGTCCAAATTCAAGTGCATAGCATGTCCCTGGCTTTGGATTTCGGCACATAGTTCCCTCACTCGTTGCTTGTTCTTTTCTAATTGACTGGAGCTTAATCCACTCACATCAAGAGCTTGCTGATAGCTTACATCTGAATCAAGAAGATTAAGCATAAGTTCAAGGCAGTCTCGATCAAGGTCCATATTCAGTCGATCTTGACTCAAGACAAACATTACTGTAGCAGTACAAAGCCCCAAGCTCTGAAAAATGACAAAAAAATATGTATTACTGGTACGAATCTATTATTTAAAATATACCATTATTTACCAAAATATTTTGATCTCAGGATTGAAATTAGCAACGAGAAAACTAAAAAGAACTAGCGTTTGTACGCTAAACAATCTCAAGACAAAAAATGTACTTGCTTCAACATTTGCTGGAATGAAAACAAGACACATCTATTTATTTCACTTCAACTTTGAATACTTGTGAAATACCTAGAATGAAAACTTGGTTACCTGCTTCCCAATGTTAAATAGAAATAATAAAAGGGGTCATATATATATAAATATATATATATATATAAATAGAAATAATAAAAGGGGACAACACATACTATTGTTGTCAGAAGTATCAGCAAGTTATATTCGAAAAGATTGCATTAAAAACATAATATTGATTACATCATCGTTATTAGAGAGAAATTAGATCAGAGAGGAACAGAGGAGATAAGTAGCAAGAAAAACATGTGTGGGCACAGAAAAAGTAACAATTATTTAAATTATTACGAAATCTTCTGACTTTCACAGACAGATTCAAAGGCTTTAAGAGAGAAATATTCTATAGTTCAACCGGTATTGCGGAGTCCCTCGGAAGAAGGTGTATGTCATTGGTAACGCATCTTATCGCCAACTGAATTTAAAAGCTTGGAAAAAAACATACAATCAATAAAATTAGCACATATCAGACAAGGAACACACATGGTGAACACAAGAAATAAACAAGCAGCTGACGGTAATTCCAGTGATAAAGAAGGTTTTCGCGGATTTTCCTCTCATACTCTGCCCAACACAAGTCTATCCATCGAAAACAACAAATCAAAAACTACGACCACCAAGAAAAATGTTTCAACCAAAATAAGAGAGTTCAACAAAATACAATATAAAAACTTATTCTACATCAAAGCTCAAGAAAACATTTTACGAAAAGATCTCTCAAACATATGGGAAAAAATACAACCAAACACGAAAGATGTAATCATTACTACAAAACAAGGGTTCTTACTGAAAAGTAATGTAGATAAAGCAACCATTAATGATACACTCTACAAATTAGTGCAAGAAAATAAAATAACAAGCTACAAAGAAACACAGCCATCACAAACAACCTTCTCCAATAACATCGAAAACAAAGCATCTTATAGCGTCGTTATTGGTTCAGTTGAACTGGATATTTCAGATAAAGAAGTTAGCGAATACCTGAAGCAATAGAAAATTGAACACCGATACTGTAAGAGAATCATTGCAAAAGCTACCAATAGACCAACACTGATGATTCGAGTGATAACATCCTGCTTGAGTTCATCTGAGAGCCTTCTTAACGAAGGCATGTTCTACAAACACAGGTATTATCCGGTTTACCCCAGCAATCCCCCAGCACCGCTCCCACAACCTTGCTCTAGATGTCAGTCGTTTGACCATACTCGAGAAAATTGCGTAAGCGTCATTAAATGCACTAAATGTGAGGGTTTACACCATTACAGCAAATGCATCAGCCAATTATCACCGAAATGTGCATCGTATGGTTCCGAGGATCATGCAGCCTGGTCAATGAGATGTCCCCGCAGACCAACCAAACCCATCGAAGGCATACCCAACAGCCAAATCAAATTACTTAACAAAAAATCCAGAGATATTGTCCCAGCCTTAACCGAATCATCAAAAATACATTCTCCTGTGACAGTTCATGACATGATCATTGACACTTATATAATTATATACATAATAATAATAATAATAATAATAAACATTCATTAATCCATCGAGACAAAAAAAAATTGTATTGGACAGGTCATAGGATTAATTGAAAAATAAACATACACTTCCAAACATTTCAAAACCTCAAACATTACTGAAATAATTTTTAAATTCTGTAATGTCATAAAAAACATTTTCCCTAAGCACACTAATCAATTGTCTCTTGAACAACGTAAAAGAGCCGGTATTTCTCAACTCAAGGGGCAACATATTGAAGAAACAACACCCTGCATACACTGGTGTTTTCTTGTAAGCATGATAATTAAATTTGCCCAGTTTCAATTGTTTACCATGTCTGGTGTCATAGAAATGGCTATCACCAACTCTCTCAAATTGTCGACAATTCTTATACACATAGCAGAGTACCTTCAATAAATATATACAAGTAAACGTGAGAATATTTTGCTCTTTGAATATTGGTCGGCAAGAGTCCAAAGGGTGCAAGTCAAACATTAGGCGAATAATCCTTTTTTGCGAGATAAATACTCTTTTGCTTTCAGTTGCGGCTCCGTAGGCAATAACATTATAATTCATTCTAGAGTATACTAATGAATAATACGCGCTCATTAGCCCCTCTTTATTCAATGTATGTCTGAGATTCAGCAGAGCATAGTATCCACTGTTCATTTTTTTGCAGACTTCTTCGATATGATCTCCCTATTTGAGGTTCTCATCTAGTAAAACTCCTAGGAATTTAATAGTTTTTTCAGGACTTATAAGGTGTTCATTATCTATTTTCACTTGGAGATTTTCAGCTTTTGTATTAGAGTTCTTATGAAAATTGAGACAGACGGTTTTGAACGGTTTAACATCAATTTATTCCTGAAACACCACTGGCTGAACTCGTGTACTACACTGCTTACTTTGATGTTAAGTTCTTCTTTTGTTGCTGCCGATATTACTATAGAAGTATCATCCGCATACAAAAACACGCGTCCTAAAGTAATATGTCTAGGAAGATCGTTAACAAACAGTAAAAATAGTAAAGGTCCGGTGTTGCTACCCTGAATGACACCAGAGTCGATATTATAATTCCTAGATAACTTATCCTTAATTTTAACTACTATACTACGTCCTTGAAGATATGACGCTATCCACTCTTCCATTTTACCTCTAAGTCCAAGTGTCCGAATCTTATCTAATATAAACTTGAAGTCTAGGCAGTCAAAAGCACAAGACAGGTCGAAAAACAAAGCGAGGACATATTCTTTTCGATCTAATAAATTGTGTACGTGCTGTACAAACTCGGTGACGGCCGTTTCAGTGGAATGTTCTGATCTAAAACCATTTTGTTCGCTCACAATAATGTCATGTTTGCCAATGAATTTGCTCAATCTACGAACCACAACTTTTTCCATAATTTTCGAAATGACACTCAGCAGGGAAATCGGTCTATAATTTTCAACTGATGAAGTATCGCCTTTCTTGTGTATAGGAATTACCAATGACTGCTTCAGAAAAGATGGAAATTCGGATCTTTCAACCGACATGTTCAGTATCTTTGCTATGATAGGAGCTATTTCGGCCTTACATTTTTTTTACCAAATATACTGGGACATCATCAATGCCAGTTGATTTTTTGTTCGATAGTCCCGAAATAATTTTTAGTATTTCTTCCTCAGAAGCAGGAAAGAAATAAAAGGTCCTCATTACAATTGGTCCCGTAGTGCAATTCTCCGGTAACTGAGATCCGAAATGGGAAGTCATGCTATCACGAACAATTGTTGAAAAGTAATTTCCGAAAATATTAGAAATTTGCAAGTTGTCTGTCACCATTTCACCATCATAGAGTAACTGAATAGACTGCGTTTGAGTTCTGGATTTATTCAGTCTATCTTTTATAATATGCCATAAAGTTTTTATTTTGTTACTTGACTCGTAAATCTGATTGCAATAAAAAATTTTTTGGCTTCTATTATATTATTATTGTGTTCCTTCTTCATAATTTTATAATTTACTTTCAAGTCTATGTCTTTAGGATTATTTTTACGTGCAATGTTCAAACTTTTCAAGTACCTTGATTCGTTCTTAAGTACTTCGCTGCACCAGGCTGTTGATTTTTTAGCCTTCTTTCGAAATTTTCTTTCTATTTTTGGAAAGGAATCCTCAAACGCCCAGCAAAATGATTCCCAGAAGTCGGTAAAACTCCCTCTGGAATCTAAGGAATCTAAATCCCGATTAATGCGATCCAACAAGAATTTAAATTGAGCTATATTGAATGCGGTATAATTTCTAATGGTATGGAATTCGAAGTTATCGTTACTTTCTATTATTTCATAAGTCTTGAAATTCATCGAGATAAGTTTACGCAATGAACAGAAACTCCCGCGTCAAAGTTTGATATCTCCAGCCTCTGTTCGATATTCGACACAACGTAATCCAAGCCTGTTTGACTTGCACCCTGAATTCTTGTCGCTACGTTATTGAATGACATCAAACCATAAATGTCGAAAATATCAAAAAGAATTTTTTTGTTCTGAGAATCCGATAGCGAATCAATATTGAGATCACCGCATAACAATATATTCTTATACCTTACCGTTGTCTCATCTAACAACAAGGCCAAACAAGGCCAAAAACACAAACAGAGAAGATCTGATAGCAAAATTGAGAAAACGTTTTATGACTCAATATTCCATCGATACATTTGCTCATTTTTCTGGTAATAGATTATACGTATTAATGTTTGACTTGGAACATCCTGCCACCCCTCCTCCGACTCAGCCCATTCAAGGAAATAATAATGCACAGTTTCATGTCGACTCTTAAAATTATGTATGCCAACCTAAACAGTTACACACCTAGAAAACTACTTATAAACAACATCATCGAAAGACACAACATAAACTGCGCATTATTTGTTGAAACCAAAACGAACGAAAATAGTAGTACTGGATACAGAAACTGGAACATCATACAACGAAATGGAAACATAAACAATATAAATACAAGAGGTGGCAGCCTGATTTAAGTACACCCAGATCTAAAAATGACTAAGGAAAACCCACCCAAAATTAACAACCCACTGAATGAAGCTCTTCATTTTTCCATTCCGTTTCTCGAAGACAAACTTCATATCTTTCTTGTCTACATTCACCCTAAGTCGCTTATCGAACAGACAATCTTCAATAAGGCCAGTCTGTGTAAATATGCTATAATAATTGGAGATCTTAATGTCAACCGAAGAAAAGGAAAACAGATTGAAGATTTTTTGAATAACGCACCCTTTGAAATGGCATGTACACCACCAACATTTAGAATGGCGAACAACTCCGACTCTACTCCAGATCGTGTAATATATTCAAATAGTATCAAGAATAACGTTTGCTCAATTGTAACACATCCTGATCTTGCAACCGAACATGACGCAATAGAAATAAGCCTTGATTTACTCAGACCTGTTATTGAGAGTCATCCACCAAAAAAACACCTGAAAAATGCAATATAAACATCCTCAACGAAAGATTAGAAACATATATGAATGAAGTAGAAGGGAACCCAATCATCAAAGAAGAAGTCGCTAGGTTCACGTCCATCCTTTCATCATTAGTGTTAGAAAACAGTCCTGTTATTAATAAAAAATATTATGTTCATGAGTTACCGCCGTAGATCATTGCAATGATAAAAAAGAAAAGAAGAATGTACAGAGACTACCTGACAAATCCCAGTAGAGTAATCAAAACAGAGCTGAATTCATATAGCAAATATATACAAACTCTTATACTTCAATACAAAGAATATAAATGGACTTCCATTTGTAATGAAATAAACGAAAGCAGAGGCAAAAAATACTGGCAACTAATAAAGAAACTGAGCAAATACAAAAAATCACCATCCGAACAATCAATCAAAATGAAAAATAAAATATATTCGACAGATCAGGAAAAGGCCGAAATTTTTGACACTCACTTTTCTGTAACTTTCAAAGAAAAAAATGTACCACATTATTGTCAAAGAAAACACGACAAAGTGAATAAATGGTTCGAGGAATATTTTCAAGATGACCGAATAATATCCAACATCAGCATAGAAGAAGATTTGTATTATAGTATGTTACACAAAGGAACGAGCACCACTCCAGGACATGACAGTATCTCAAAAGATTTGTTGCGTAAGCTGAACGACAAGATTCACATATATCTAATCAAAATATACGAGTACTGCATTCACCATCACTATTTTCCTCCCGAATGGAAACATGGTATAATCATCACCATTCCAAAACCAAACACAGATCAACGTCAAGTTAACAACTACAGACCAATTACGTTATTATCAGTACTGGGTAAGCTGTTAGAACAAATTATAAAAAGCTTACTTCATATAAAAATTGAACAGAAAATTCCTTACTATCAATTTGGGTTCAAGGAAAAAAATTCTACTATCCACCCTATCACAATCCTGACATCTAATGTCCAAGCGAACAAACTTATGGTAAAACACAGTACTGCATTCTTTCTGGATATTAGTAAGGCTATTGACAGTGTCTGGCATAAGGGTTTGCTGTATAAATTGTACAAACTGGGATGTTCCGACTTCATAATTCTGATTCTGAGAAGCTACCTAATGGGCCGGGCACAAATCCGGGTGAGAGACAGTGTCTCATCACTGTTCAGCAATGAACAAGGTGTTCCCCAGGGATCTCCTCTATCACCTCTTCTCTACAATGCCTATTGCCACGATATGTATAGCAAAGAAAACAGACATTTCAACAGAGGCCTATATATGCTACAATTTGCTGACGATACAGCCTTGATTTCCCACAATACTAACATTGAGAAGTCAGTGGATTGCCTACAGCTGTTGTTGAACGTGACAATGAAGGGTTTCAATAAATGGAGGCTACAAATTAATCCAAACAAATCACAATTCATACTGTTCAATCACAAAATAAGAACAAATTCTTCAAAATTAAGATTTGTGAACACTTTTATCAGTGCGCAAAGCAGTGTGAAATATCTAGGTGTTATCATCGACAGCAAACTTTCCTTCAAAACGAATGCCACCTCATGTAAAAAGAAATGCATCGCCAGAAGCAAACACTTTCGAAGCCTAACTTATAAGAATACAAGAATTAACTTGAAAACAGCTGCCCACATCTACAAAACTATATGTCGCCCACTACTGGAGTACTGCCATCCTTGGAGTACATCCTCCAACTCAACAACAAAGAAACTCCTCTGTACAGGAGAAACCTCCTCTCTTAGAATCATTACCAAAATGAGACACCCAATGAATGCGCTTCACAATCCACCCAACAAACTCTTGTATGAATTAACAAAAATTACTCCAATTGAACAAAGACTGAATGATTTGTCAAAAAGATTTTCAACAAGGGAAACCAATGTGCAAACATTAAGTCAAATCTGCATTGATAGAGAACCAACCAGAAGAGCAAAGAGGAAACACCCACACAAAACGATATGGGAACTGATCCAGGACATGAACATCTGATCCAATAAGATACACAAATAATCGTATATATCTGTATATAAGTTTTTTTTCTTTCTTTTTTTGTACAATTTGTCATTTACACCTCTGTATCAATATTTATAATTTAAGAAACATGTAACTTTGTACAAACAGGCTGAAGGACCTCGGTCGATGGCCATTTGGATATGTCTAATAAAGAACATTTTGATTGATTGATACTCTTCAAGGAGACTCGTGCCTCTGCGAGCAGGAAGGAATACGGTTTCATGTGGACTCAGAATGGTATTATCTTGGTGAGAAAGAATGAGACATCCAAGATTATTCAGATCACTGACATTTCGGATCTTCAGAGGTTGTAGAGCGCTTTGAACAATTTGCTTCGAAACTCATTATAATATTTCATGCTCTTATGGCTTTGCACATTTTTTATCAGAATGTTCGAGGTCTGAGAACTAAGCTTCCAATTTTCAAAGGTAACTCTGCTGCTGCTCACTATGATATATTATTCATCACTGAAACATGGCTTAATAATGCTGTGTTCGACTCGGAAGTTATGGATCTTTGTGAGTACAAAATCTTTCGAAGGGATCGTGATACTACGTCTAGTGCTAAATGATGGTGGGTCCTTATTGGAGTCCGGAAGGATTTTGAACCGTGCGTGGTACCAGAGTTTCAGAGCGGTGCACTTCTAAGTGAACATGTGAATGATGACTTGACTGTTTTTTATACTTTTTTGAATGGATTTATCGATGAATAAGTACCAAAGGTCACTAAAACCAGAGGTTTTCCATACTTTTCTATAGAAACGATAAAATTGATTAGAAAGAAAAATAAATTTCATAAAAAATGGAAGATCTATCAAGGTTTCGGTGACTATAAAACTCATCAGGTATTACGATCCAAAACAAAGCCTTTATGAAAACTGACTACAACAGATATTTACTTTCTGTCCAATCTAGCATCAGTGCAGACCTCAGAAAGATGTTCATTCAGTTGTGTACCTGTCAAGTCTAAAAATCACGATATTCCAAACGAAATGTCTTAAAGACTGTACAGGGTGGGCATACTTCGATGTTTTAGCACTACAACTTTTGAACCAGAGGAGGTAGACAAAATCTGATACCCCATTCTCGATCTCTTTTTCGGAGAAACTGACAAGAGTTGTATTCATTTTTGGCTACCTTCTTTTGTTTTCGAGTTATAAGCGAAAATTGGAAATGGTGATATCGGAAAAAATTTATATCTCCGCCAATACTGATGATAGAGCTCTGAAATCAAAACATTATACAGGCACTTTTCTACGTTGAATCCAGTGGCATGCTCGCCTTTTTTGCAGCATTTTTAATTACGAAGCTATGACACAAAGTTATGTTTTTTTGAAGAGGAACACTCGATTTCTTTGCCATTTTTTGAAAGCTTAATTTTTTCTGATTTCAATAATATATAACATCGTATGGTTCGTATCAATAAATCAATATGCGTATAGAAATTTTTCAAGAACCTATATTCATCTGAGTCTCAATACTTTCTATGGTTTCAATTGTCGATAAGTACGAAAAACTTAGTATCGTATAATTACCACAATTTCTTTCTGGTAGTCTTTTCATTTCTATGCTCTTGTTATAGAAAGCAACATTTTTCTGTGCTCATCAACAGTTGAAACCATAGAAAGTATTGAGACTCACATGAAAATAGGTTTTTGACCAATTTCTATACTCATACTGATACAAACTTTACGATGTTATATATTTTTGAAATCAGAAAAAATCAAGCTTTCAGAAAATGTCACAGAAATATAGTGTTTCCATTTAAAAAAACATAACTTTGGATCATAGCTTCGTTATTGAAACTGGTGCAGAAAAGACGAGCATGCCACTGGCATTTCTACGTAATAAAGTGCCTGTAGAATGTTTAAATTTCAGAGCTCTATCATCAGTATTAGCGGAGATATAAATTTTTTTCGATATCGCTATTTTTCCAATTTTCGCTTATAACTCGAAAACAAAAGAAGGTAGCCAAAAATGAATAAAACTCTTGTTAGTTTCTCCGAAAAAGAGATCGAGAATGGGGTATCAGATTTTGTCTATCTCCTCTGGTTCAAAAGTTGTAGTGCTAAAACATCGAAATATGCCCACCCTGTACAAGCAGGTCGGGAAGGGAAATTTCTAATTTTTTCGCCGAATATTTTAAAAGTGTTTTCATAGATCTTAATAACCACAATACCAACTGTGGCGAACGCTCAAACTTGGAGCATGGTAATTTGATTATCCCGAATATCACTTCTGATCATGTTGAGAGGGCATTGATGAATCTGGATACGAATAAGGGATTAGGTCCCGATTTAGTTCTTTCACTTTTTGCGAAAAATTGCAGCTCTTCGATGAGACTGCCCTTCTCGATCATTTTCAACAAATCTCTCCGCAGCGGCATATTCCCTGACACCTGGAAAAGTGCCTGTATAGTCCCAATTTTTAAAACTGGAAATAGAAACCTTGTCGAGAACTACCGTCCAATTAGCAAGCTCTGTATTTTCGAGAAGATTTTCGAATCGCTGATCTATCCTTACTTATTTCATCATGTAAAATCGCTTATAATATCTGAACAACACGGATTTTTCAAGGGTAGGTCTGTTGAGACGAATCTTATTGGCTTCATTGAGTATGTCCAAGAGAATCTTGACGACAGAGTACAAGTTGATGCCATTTACACCGATTTCAGCAAGGCATTCGACAAGATCAATATTGATCTTCTCCTTTATGAACTTGATAGTGTAGGTGTGGGTGGTCTCGTGTTGCGGTGGTTCGATTCCTTTTTAAGGGGAAGAAGTTATTATGTCAAGATAGGAAACTTCAATTCGGAAATATTTATTTCAACATCTGGGGTACCACAAAGATCCCACTTAGGCCCTCTTCTTTCCATAATCTATATAGATAAAATTATTAGATGTTTCCGAACGTGCAGTTTTCTGTTGTTCGCGGATGATCTGAAGATATTTGCTCGCATTAGGGATGTTCATGGTTGCTTGGCGCTCCAGGGGGATCTCGATAGATTGGTGGGTTTTTTGTGAGAGGGACAGTTTGTTCCTGAATATACCGAAGAATGCTGGGATGCATCATTAGGCACTGTCGTCAATTTTTTAGCAGTGAAGCTCTTTTTTTCCTATATTATTCTTTTGTGTTCAGTAGATTGAACTTTGCATCCCCGGTATGGTGCTCCCATTATGGAATTTACGTTGACAGGTTGGAGAGCGTGCAGGCTAGATCTCTCAGATTTGTCGGCTTCAGGACTGGACTTCGGTTGGTTCCTGGAGATCCGAATAACTATTCAGTCCGCATGAGGCACTTTAATGTGACCAGTTTGAGGAATAGAAGGCAAATCAGCGATGTCTTATTTATTTTTAAAATATTGTCTCACCAATTGAATTGTCCTGATATTCTTCAATCGATTGGGTTTCACGTTCCATCGAGACATCTTAGATAGCACCTCCCTTTCTACTTACCCGTTAGGAGAATCAACTCCACTAAATATTCACTGTTGTCGAGGATGTTGGACCTATGCAATGTTTAGAAGACAAGACTGGATTTATTCTCAGATGTGACCTTGTATCGCTTCAAAAAGACCTTAAAAGCTGTTTTTTCTTAAAATTGTACTCATGTTTATCGTTCACTGTATGTGAATATGTAATTATAGATTGTATATTTGAATTCAATTTATTTTTTCTAATGGCAGTTATTTATATCATTTGGTACACTATCTGTTCAAGTCTTAGTGAATGCTGTTTTGGGTGTTTGCTCACCTGTGTGCATTCATATTGTAAATAAATAAAATAAATAAATAAATATCACATGTCATTTTCATGTTAATATTAAATCATATTTCAATATTTGTCTTCTATTATTTCGTCAGCAAAACAGGAACGATTCGCCATATAGAAGAGAAAAAATTCGTTCGAAAACTCCGGAGTCCCAGGGACTCCGCCAAGCAAGGATTGTTAAAATTTCTGGCCACGCCGGTTAAGGGTTAAATTGAATCGCAATTGAGAAGATATAGGTTATCAACATGTGTTTACTCTGAGCTTCGCTGATGATGAAGTGATCACTGAACAAGATTTTTTATTTGTAACTTTGAATATATGCCGAAACAGTTGTATCCTAAATACAGGAAAAGTGCAATAAAAATGAGATAAAGAAAACGGAATATTCGTGATGAATAATATGAAGAGCTTCAGCAAATAACACATCCCTCGTCTGCTCAGCCTGATATATGTGTTGAAAAATGTCTAATAACGGACGTTGTAAAAATAGAGGTAAAAGCTTAACATTTCAATGCAATATTCCCCAATTTTCAACTTCAATCATTAATATAAAAATTTTTATGTGAAGTAATTGAATAAAAATTGGAGCATTATACTTAATACTAATTTTCATCAATAAAAACGTTAGGTTATTATTACTTTATCATTATTTTAATTTTTTACTCATATACAATATTAATATAAGACCTTGATCATCCGCATTCATATGCGCGGATGTGAAAAAATCGGCATCCGCAACATCCCTGTTGTATATAGGAGGAATAGTATGTTACGCTTCAATTGCTGCCAAACCAGACGTTTTAGAAATTTCGTTGGAAAGCATGTACTTTCAATTTTGCATCTAAGGAAATTACTTCCTAATATAAAGGGTGTTCCCAAATAAAATTATTCTACAAATGAGTTATTTTCAAATTAACCCCTCATATTTTCGCATAGTTTCAATGATTTTCAATACCCCTATCACGACGCAAAATAATAGAGATATTTTGAGAAACGGTACAGACCGTATTCAGAGAAGACTGCAACAGCATGTTTTACTTGAAAGCTACACAGCGTATAAATTTCCTTTGTACCCCTTCTAGGTTTTTGATGCGTATTTCAAAAAAGGCGACCATACCACTGTAGCTTAGTTGTCCTTGATCGCGTATCTCTGAAATCTTTCATGACAATAAAACTCTAGGTCCTTTATTAAGGTGGCGCATTCTCGTTAGGATATCGGTTAATAGTTTGTAGTCGAAAACAATTGCAGCCTGTAGTCTGTGCAATCACATTATTTGGCATTTTGCTATATTTACCGACATTTCAGTCTAATAAACTGTCTAGGTCTTGTAGTAATCTTCAAGCTTCCCAATAATTCGGACTATCTTCAAATCGACCGCAAACAACAGAATCTCAGATGAACAGAAGGACCGATTTGTAGAGACAGGAGTACAAGAAAAAAGAAAGGATCAAATCGTCCACTAAGGAAGACAAGGAACTTGCGGTTTTACTGAATGTAATTGAAAATCCACTCACGAGCCAAATGGAGCTTGGTGTAGCCTGTCGTATAAGTGAGCGTTCAATACAAAGAAGCCTCAAAAAGTATTACACCTACCACGTTCAGATGCACCAGGTGCTTACCAATAGATTATGAAAATCGTCTGAATTTCTTTAACTAGGCAAATTGTTTTATTACAAATGTATGAAATGTAGATAAGCAAAATTTCCTACATGGTGAGAAAATATTGATTGAAATATGAAACTATTTAAATTTCTGTCTGTTATATCGTGCGCAACTGCTCCATGAATTGAATAAAATAAGAATCTCTCAGTCTCAGGAAAAATTTCAGTTAGCAGGTATTGTCAGATCACCGTCGAAATAACGAAAAACTTCCTTAAAAAGTGCTACCAATTCAGTTATCGATTTTAAACAGCAGTTTAATACCACCTGCATCATTTTACTTTGACTTTTTTAACGTCTGTTAGTTTTTATATCCACTATTTGAATAAAATTTTTCGTTGTGATTGTGATGTCATTTTTCGTGTGTGGACGCCCTTTGGTTACTTCTTAGAAAATGTAATTTTTTAAACATCATCGTGAAAAAGAACACAGTGTGTTACATTGGAAAAGAAACGGCAATTTGAAGTTCTTCCTATTTGTACCTAAATAAGGGATACCCTGTATATGATAGGTTGATAATTTAGGAACGATGACTAGGCAAATCCTTCGGTTAAAAAAAGTATGATCAAATTGATCTCACTATCACTTCGGGAAATAGGTGTTGGACTTTTACTGAACCTCTTGTTAGAGACATTTCTTAGAATAGATTATAGATAGCCTTGACATTTTGATTAATTGAATTAATATAATTTTTTGTAAGTGTCAAGTAAAAAACTGATAGAAAACTCATTCATATTTTTGCTTTAAAAAACCGTTAAAACTGGTACAGTTTTTTTTACATTGGTCCTTCGAGCCGTTGCAGTTATTTCGTGAATTTTCATTTGTTTGCCCTATGGAACCGAGAAGAAGTTCAAGATCGACAAAGGGGATTCCACCGTTGAGATTTGGTGTAGAAAAGCAAAGTGGTCTCTAGGAACAGGAGTGATACCATGTTATCTAGGAATGGCCGAAGTTTTGATGTTGAGAAATCTACGAATTTGAAGGAGGTGGTAGATCCGTTATTTCAAAATTCTTCTATGGTTCAAGAGAAAAATCAAGAAAAACATAGTAATGAAAAGAATTCGAGTGAAGAGCGCTCAAACCATATTCCGCATGGTGATGAAAAGAATATGAGAGAAGAGCCTCAAAATCATGTTTCCGGAAGTATTCTTTCAAATTCAAGCAACAAATCGGGAATCAATTTGGAAATGGAAACTCTGAAACTAGATGAAAGGTTCGTACATGAGGAAAGCATGGAAAGGTTGCGACTGCATCACAGTAAAAAAGACCTGGCTCTTAAAGAACTAAAATTGAAGATGAGAATGCTCGAAGAGGAAGGTGATGATGGTTCCAATGGTTCCCAATAAGACATGCCTTCACAAAATATCTACGGAAATCCTGAGGAGGTGAAAGATTGGATGCATATGGATGTGTTCTTTCTTCTAAATTGAAAAGTTATCCAGATTCGCCTTTTAGGGAAGGACAAATTGAAGACAGGTCTGACACTTTATTGAAATAGTTGAACAATGCTTCAAAAATACAGAAAATTTCTCTGAAATTTTGAGACGTCAAAAATTGAGAGTCACCTTTCTTTTCGGGAGATCTTATAGAGTGGCCGCTTTTTATAAGTGAATTCAAAAGATCTTCTGAATTGTATAAACTAAATGACTATGGCGACCTATTGAGATTAGATAAGAGTTTGAAAGGTAAGGCACGTGAAACTGTCAAACCTTTTTTGAGTTCACCGAATAATATATCTAAGATAATGAAAATGTTAAAAATGAACTTTGGAAGACATGATTGGATCATTTTGAGTTTAATGGAAAAGGTAAAAAGGGTAATTCCAAAAAAGAAAAAAATTTCTCTTTGAATGATAATTCTGAAAGAATTTCTACAAGAAAGCCATGTCCTCTCTGTGAAAAAGATGGCCACTATATAGCTAAATGTAGAGTATTTCTTGAAAAAACAATACCAGAACGACGAAAAATAACTTCTGATTTGAAATTATGCTTTTCTTATTTGAATTTAGGGCATAGTTTGAAACGATGTTATAGGAAGAGGAATTGTGGCGTGGATGGATGTGCTGGACAACATCATCCTTTGGTTCACCTGGGTGTCGATACCAGTCAAGAAACATCCATCCAGCAAAATTTAGACTTCTGTGGCCAACTCTCAACAGAGCGACAGTGTGTTTTACTGAGAATAGCAGCAGTTATTCTTCGAGGACCGAGTTATCACTTTCGCCCTTTTTGATGAAAGCTCCACATGTTCATTGATAGAAGAAAAACTGGCCAACGAGTTGAAGTTGGCAGGTCCTGCCGTACCTTTATGCTTTCAATGGACAAATCAGGTAACTCATCATGAGGATAATTCGAGGAATGTTTCTGCTGAAATAGCTGGAGGAATTGAGGTGAAAAGAAATGTTCATAAAATTAAAAATTAAAGAACTGTAAGAAACCTTCAATTGCCTCAGCATAATATCGACATAAGTGAATTGCTCAAAAAGTATCCGTTCTTAGATCATGAGATTTTGAATACCTTGAACAATGCCAAACCTCAAATCTCATTAGGACAAGACAATTGCGGGTTGATTATTCCTCGACAAATAATACAACCCTCTTTAAATATGCCAATATTATCGAAATCGAAGTTGGGATGGACAATTCATGGAATAATTAGTGATGAAGAAGGTGGCGATAAAGAGGAAAGGGGTTCGGCTTTAAGAAGAAGCCCTAGACCAAGAAGAAGGAGCACATCTCCACCATGGCAAGAAGGAGTGACAGTCCATCTAGGTGGCAAGACAGATGCTGTAGTTCCAGGGAAAGTAACGATTCCCCAAAACTAGCATATCCTCGACCCAGAAAGCGAAGAGCATCCAGGCAAAGTAGAATTCCTCCTGGCAGAGATAGCTGTAAGATCAAGTTCACCGGAAAGGCAATATTTCTGGTTGGTGGGTGGAGAAAATGTTAGAGACATTTCTTAGAATAGATTATAGATAGCCTTGACATTTTGATTAATTGAAATAATATAATTTTTTGTAAGTGTCAAGTAAAAAACTGATAGAAAACTCATTCATATTTTTGCTTTAAAAAACTGTTAAACTGGTACAATTTTTTTACACCTCTGTTCCCTCACCTTTCAACAGTTTTCTTGGAAAAACATCTATACAGTTGGAAAATGTCTTGTATTTTGCCCTATGATAGAGGTACTGAATGCCAATTGAAATATAGGGGTGATCTATTCAAAAAATAAATCACTGATTTAAACGGTAAACGGCATTCTATGTGCCACCTACAAATATCAAATACACCAGACGATTGATTAGAAGTGGGTTAAATTTAACAGAAGGCTAAACGGTGATACAGGGCTAGAGAGCAGAGAAATCAAATTGGCTTGAATTTTGTCCTATGGTCTTGCTATGTCGGACAGTGCACTCTGTGTACTTTCATTCCTTGATTCGGATCTCCTTGCTCTTTGCTCTTCCTACACTCTACTCTGCACATTCACACATTCACATAGGCAACGAAAATGATTCAATGAGGAGTTATGGTATGACATCCAATTTTTACTTGCCAACATGCAGTCGTATTTTTTGTGACAACTAGATACCATTAATCACGCTGATTTATATCAATCGCTGTTTACTCATTTCTGTTACCAATGAAACACCTTTCATACATATACACGAGGACCCATGGTAAAACTATATAGGGCCGGTTTTACAATCAATGGTTACCAATTATGGTTAGGTTACCGACACTCGATAGTTAACCCGTACCTGACGTTTTACAATAATTTTATTGATAGAGGTTTCGTAACTATGGGTTCTGTTTAAACTTTCTTAGGTTGGTATTGAATTTATAAGACGCCAAAGGAATATTAAAATAAATGATTGAAATGTAAAAGTTTAATATAATTAATTTAGCAGATTTACAATATGCTGATGATTGCGGTTTGTTAGCTGGATCGTCGGAGGAGCTGCAGATTATCCTCGAAACCTACACGTGGGCCTATGAGGCATTGGGTCTCAAGATAAATATTAACAAAACCAAGATAATGACCACGCCCCCAGTGCAAGAGGATGTAAATATGTTTATTTAAGGCAACACGCTAGAAACAGTAGATCACTTCAACTACCTTGGCAGCATAGTGAACAATAAGGGAAACATTGATGAGGAAATCCAACATCAATTCCGCAACTGCATGTTTCTGGAGACTTAGAAGCAGAGTCTTTGATAATCATGACCTTTCTTTATCCACCAAGGTCGCTGTGTATAGAGCAATAGTTATTTCAGCATTAACATATAGCTGTGAGACATAGGTGCCATACAGGAGACACATCAAAGCTCTAGAGATACTTCAACAAAGACAGCTTCGACAGATTATGCACATAAAATGGTTTCATAAAATATCAAACATAGAAGTACTCTATAGAGCTATGTGTAAAAGCATATCAGACATGATTGGACAGAACCGCCACAGATGGGCGGGTCATGTGACACGCATGACCGAAAATCGTCTACCCAAATGTGTTCTATATGGCGAGCTTGCGGAAGGTCGACGAAAGCAGGGTGGTCAATTGAAGCGCTCTAAAGATGTTTTACACAACAGTTTGAAATCTGTCAACATTCAAGAAAATTGGGAAGAGCTTGCGCAGAACCGTAGCGAGTCGAGGAGAATTGTGGCTGCATTCACAGAAAACAGACCGGATAGGCGTCGTCGGAATAGTTCAGCAGAAATTTATGAGTGTCCAGATTGCGGGCGAAGAATATCTTCAAGAATTGGCTTGTTCAGCCATAGACGTGTGCACAGAACATGACGATGACTTATAATATTACTTTGTCTTTTATGTTGTATATTCGGCAACGAATAAAGCTAATGAATGAATGAATATTTTATTTGAATAAATATTTCCTCAGTTTTTTTATTGTCTATACAGGGTCTTTCACGAGGAACCTCACCCATATTTATACGGGAAACTACTGAACGTATTTTCATGAAATTCAGCACTTATAAGTATTTCACGATGCTGATAAAATCTAAAATATTTTCAAGGCATGAGCACCTCCGGTTTTTCCGGAAATGACGTCAACTTCCGTTTTTCAAATTAGAACACCATTTTTTTATTGCAGAAATAGATTCCTTAGAAAATTTCAAGTTATTTTGATGTAACATTTTTCAGTTTTGGTTGGAAAATTCTCTCTGAGCGGGAAAATTCGAGAAAAAAATCGAAAATAGAGCTCCGCTGAAACAAGAATAACTTCGAGGTTTTTGAATGGAAAATTTTCATTTTTGGGATTTTTCAAGATGTAAGATTGATGTATCCACTTTAAAAATCGAAATCGCGATTCATGATACAGGGGGTGAAAAAATCGCTTTCAAAGTTAGGGATGACAAAATCGTGAAAAATCAATTTTTTCAAATTAGAACCCCATTTTTTTATGGCAGATATTGAATCTACGTTAAAAAATAATGTGAGTGTATGCATCGCACCCTTGCCCTAAAATAGATATTTTCTGAGTTATTCACAAAAAACTGTTTTTCGTCTTGAATTTTCAGCTATTTCTTTTCCCTTCACGCCAAAAAGATGAAATTTTCAGGAACTGTTATTTGAACCATGCTGTAGATTTTTCACCCCTTCTTGAAACCGACTTCGAGTTACTATTAGGAGAACCATGGCAAACTCTCGCAGTTATAACTAGAGAAGATGCTCAAAGTTTTGACCGTTAATTTCTAGACATTTATTTATACGTCTCAGGAATGATTCGTGCGTTGCTCTTCTTATTTCATCGGGAGAAAGAGATCTGCAAAAGTGTTTAAAAACCAAATTGAGTTTCAAAACTATGAATCTAAAAATCTAAACAAACCTGAACGCATTTCTGACTCGTTCTATGCAGTCCTCTTTATCAGTCACAGGAGTTAAGTAGACAATATTTTTTATCCTACCCCAAACATAATAGTCTAAAGGAGTTAAATCGGGAGAACGTGGTGGCCAAAGATGTGGACCGTTGTTCGCCAACCATTGATTTTCAAATAGCCTGTAGAGGATATTTGACACATTGAGTGAATTGTGTGGAGGCGCGCCATCTTGTTGATACCATAAGTCATTATGGTTCTGTACTAGCGGCTCAATTATTTGAGTCAATATGTCAGAATATATATCTCCTAATTGAGAACATTCTTTAAATAATGCAAACATGTGTAGTGTTCTATCTTACCAGTTAAAGTCCCATCATAAATGTGAACATCGAGAATTGCATTATTTTTGATGGCGCAAAAAACATTGAAACTCCAGGTCTCTTGAAAGTTCCATTGTCTGAAGTGGTGGTTGTTCTCTTCATCCCAATAATGACTGTTATGCCTATTGAAAGAACCATTCTTTGTGAATTTAGATTCATCTGTCCAAATTATAGAGTCCAAAAAGTTTTCATTCTCTTGAAATCGAATCATCATAGCTTCGCAAAACTCTGTTCTCCTGACGAAATCAGTTTCCTTCAAATGCTGTGCCCTATTGAATTTATATGGGTGCATTTTATGTTTTTTTTAATATTCTCCAAACACTCGATTGAGATAATCCCAGATCAATCTCGGCATCTTTGAGAGAATTTTGAGGATTCACACGAAAATATGCAAGAACTGTAATTTCGTTGTTCTCATCTTCTACTACACTTTTTTCTCTGTGTATAGTTTTCTTAACGAAAGATCCGACATTTCTCAAGTTTATCATGGTTCTGTTAATGGTATCTCATCTTTTTGGCGTGAAGGGAAAAGAAATAGCTGAAAATTCAAGACGAAAAACAGTTTTTTGTGAATAACTCAGAAAATATCCACTTTAGGGCAAGGGTGTGATGCATACACTCACATTATTTTTCAACGTAGATTCAATATCTGCCATAAAAAAATGGGGTTCTAATTTGAAAAAATTGATTTTTCACGATTTTGTCACCCCTAACTTTGAAAGCGATTTGTTCACCCCCTGTATCATGAATCGCGATTTCGATTTTTAGTGTATATACATCAATCTTACATCTTGAAAAATCCCAAAAATGAAAATTTTCCATCCAAAAACCTCGAAGTTATTCTTGTTTCAGCGGAGCTCTATTTTCGATTTTTTTTTCGAATTTTCCCGCTCAGAGAGAATTTTCCAACCAAAACTGAAAAATGTTACATCAAAATAACTTGGAATTTTCTAAGGAATCTATTTCTGCAATAAAAAATCGGTGTTCTAATTTGAAAAACGGAAGTTGACGTCATTTCCGGAAAAACCGGAAGTGCTCATGCCTTGAAAATATTTTAGATTTCATCAGCATCGTGAAATACTTATAAGTGCTGAATTTCATGAAAATACGTTCAGTAGTTTCCCGTATAAATATGGGTGAGGTTCCTCGTGAAAGACCGTGTATATACATGAAATCAATTATTTCTCTAATTTACAATCTATTTAAATACATGTTAGAGGAGGTATCATGAGTAGAGGTACTTGCATTATGCCTGATCAGGAAATTCTAAAAGATCCACATAACTAGTGAATTCTGCAATACGCTATATTTTGAAGAATGGCTCTACCCACAAACATAGCCCAAGCTGTATCTAATTTTACACGCGTTCCCATGGAAACGACTTTTGTATACACTCTACTGTCTCTCAACGACATTTCGTGTACAAATGTGTGATACGTTGAATGAGACTTCAGAAGATGTCCTCGTATTAGCTGAAGGTGTGATCGAATATGGCTTAATTCCATAGCCACTATCTCCTACTAACACACTGTGAGGAAAATACCTTTCAAATAATCTGCACAGCGTAGAATTCCGGAAATACAGGGTCTTTCACGAGGAACCTCACCCATATTTATACGGGAAACTACTGAACGTATTTTCATGAAATTCAGCACTTATAAGTATTTCACGATGCTGATGAAATCTAAAATATTTTCAAGGCATGAGCACCTCCGGTTTTTCCGGAAATGACGTCAACTTCCGTTTTTCAAATTAGAACACCATTTTTTTATTGCAGAAATAGATTCCTTAGAAAATTTCAAGTTATTTTGATGTAACATTTTTCAGTTTTGGTTGGAAAATTCTCTCTGAGCGGGAAAATTCGAAAAAAAAAATCGAAAATAGAGCTCCGCTGAAACAAGAATAACTTCGAGGTTTTTGGATGGAAAATTTTCATTTTTGGGATTTTTCAAGATGTAAGATTGATGTATCCACTTTAAAAATCGAAATCGCGATTCATGATACAGGGGGTGAAAAAATCGCTTTCAAAGTTAGGGATGACAAAATCGTGAAAAATCAATTTTTTCAAATTAGAACCCCATTTTTTTATGGCAGATATTGAATCTACGTTAAAAAATAATGTGAGTGTATGCATCACACCCTTGCCCTAAAGTGGATATTTTCTGAGTTATTCACAAAAAACTGTTTTTCGTCTTGAATTTTCAGCTATTTCTTTTCCCTTCACGCCAAAAAGATGAAATTTTCAGGAACTGTTACTTAAACCATGTTTTAGATTTTACTACCCTAATATGCAAGAGAAAAAAGTTACAGGTTGTTCCTAAATAGATGGCGAATTTTGATTCGAATTTGTATCCGAAACCTCTTTATTTCAACTAATCGGCCATCGGTTTTCTCTCCAGTGATAAATAAATAATTCCTTATGAACCATATGCAAAAACTTACCATGTTTTACATTCTTTTTTTTAATGATAGATATCATTAAATACATCTGCCAAATTCCTCTTTATTCAGTAGCATTTTGTGTTTACTATTAATTTGGTGATAATTCGTATTAAGTTATAAAATCGATCACTATGCCTAATTTTACCAATGAAGATTATTTAAATCTCATTCTACTCCATGGAGAATGTAATAAAGTTGTAGATAGAACGATTCGACTGTTCATTGAGAGGTTTCCTGACCGACCCAGACCAACGAGAGGTACCATTAACAGAACCATGACAAACTTGAGAAATGTCGGATCTTTCGTTAAGAAAACTATACACAGAGAAAAAAGTGTAGTAGAAGATGAGAACAACGAAATTACAGTTCTTGCATATTTTCGTGTGAATCCTCAAAATTCTCTCAAAGATGCCGAGATTGATCTGGGATTATCTCAATCGAGTGTTTGGAGAATATTAAAAAAACATAAAATGCACCCATATAAATTCAATAGGGTACAGCATTTGAAGGAAACTGATTTCGTCAAGAGAACAGAGTTTTGCGAAGCTATGATGATTCGATTTCAAGAGAATGAAAACTTTTTGGACTGTATAATTTGGACAGATGAATCTAAATTCACAAAGAATGGTTCTTTCAATAGGCATAACAGTCATTATTGGGATGAAGAGAACAACCACCACTTCAGACAATGGAACTTTCAAGAGACCTGGAGTTTCAATGTTTTTTGCGCCATCAAAAATAATGCAATTCTCGATGTTCACATTTATGATGGGACTTTAACTGGTAAGATAGAACACTACACATGTTTGCATTATTTAAAGAATGTTCTCCCTTAGGAGATAGATATTCTGACATATTGACTCAAATAATTGAGCCGCTAGTACAGAACCATAATGACTTATGGTATCAACAAGATGGCGCGCCTCCACACAATTCACTCAATGTGTCAAATATCCTCTACAGGCTATTTGAAGATCGATGGTTGGCGAACAATGGTCCACATCTTTGGCCACCACGTTCTCCCGATTTAACTCCTTTAGATTATTATGTTTGGGGTAGGATAAAAAATATTGTCTACTCAACTCCCCTGACTGATAAAGAGGACTGCATAGAACGAGTCAGAAATGCGTTCAGGTTTGTTTAGATTTTTAGATTCATAGTTTTGAAACTCAATTTGGTTTTTAAACACTTTTGCAGATCTCTTCCTCCCGATGAAATAAGAAGAGCAACGCACGAAGCATTCCTGAGACGTATAAATAAATGTCTAGAAATTAACGGTCAAAACTTTGAGCATCTTCTCTAGTTATAACTGCGAGAGTTTGCCATGGTTCTCCTAATAGTAACTTGAAGTCGGTTTCAAGAAGGGGTGAAAAATCTACAGCATGGTTCAAATAACAGTTCCTGAAAATTTCATCTTTTTGGAGTGAAGGGAAAAGAAATAGCTGAAAATTCAAGACGAAAAACAGTTTTTTGTGAATAACTCAGAAAATATCCATTTTAGGGCAAGGGTGTGATGCATACACTCACATTATTTTTTAACGTAGATTCAATATCTGCCATAAAAAAATGGGGTTCTAATTTGAAAAAATTGATTTTTCACGATTTTGTCATCCCTAACTTTGAAAGCGATTTTTTCACCCCCTGTATCATGAATCGCGATTTCGATTTTTAAAGTGGATACATCAATCTTACATCTTGAAAAATCCCAAAAATGAAAATTTTCCATCCAAAAACCTCGAAGTTATTCTTGTTTCAGCGGAGCTCTATTTTCGATTTTTTTTTTCGAATTTTCCCGCTCAGAGAGAATTTTCCAACCAAAACTGAAAAATGTTACATCAAAATAACTTGAAATTTTCTAAGGAATCTATTTCTGCAATAAAAAAATGGTGTTCTAATTTGAAAAACGGAAGTTGACGTCATTTCCGGAAAAACCGGAGGTGCTCATGCCTTGAAAATATTTTAGATTTCATCAGCATCGTGAAATACTTATAAGTGCTGAATTTCATGAAAATACGTTCAGTAGTTTCCCGTATAAATATGGGTGAGGTTCCTCGTGAAAGACCCTGTATAGCTATCATGTGCTGAACCTGGCCATTTTGCAACAATGTTTGTAATTTTCAGAAACGAATCAGCTACAATTTGCACATTCAGAGAAAAAAACTATTAATGGTTTCTAAATATTTCGGCATGATCACCTCCTGACCACTGAATTTTTGAATATGTGTGCAGTCGATAGCACTCATGCACCTTGGAAACTTGTAATTTTAATTACCTTCTGGTTGGACGAGCTATCCAATTTTCTATTTGGTTTAGAACATTCCGCATACGCTGAATAAATAATAATAAGAGGCATTTTTTCGATAATCTGAATCTTTAAAAAAAAATCATAATCGTCGTAAATTTCGAAAAAAATTTGATCTAAGACGTATCACTTCAGGTTTAAGACATTCATCTTCATCACTGCTAAAAACGTTGATGTCAAATTCCATGAAATGCATATTAACAAATCTTCAGTGAGAAATAAATTTCGTAATTATCAATCAAAACAATAATTTTCGAATCAAAGACAAACATTTTTGGTTATGATTGAATAATTCAATGGTTCTTGAAATAACTTGGGGTTTACCCACACTTTCGGTGTTGGTTAAGTTAACTACGTTTCGCGGGATTGTAATACGCCTAACCCATAAAATTTCCTTAACAAGAGTTAACCAGGCCTTAATGTGCACATTTTATTTCCCATGCAATGAAGCATTGTATTTCTGTTATCATTATAAACCTTACTTGCTTTGCTTTTGGGATATAGGATACAGGACGCCAATGTTTTGAGAAATGTTTTTTTATTAATTCCTCAAAAAAAAAAATTGATGACATAAGGAGCTACATACTCTGAAACCTTAGAATAAGAGAAATAAGAACATGTGATTCCAATTGCGTGATTAATGAATTGAACAGATGTGTTTCGTGATTTCTTTTTGACCAAAAATTGTTTAAGAGACTGAAACACATTTTCCCAGGGATAAATGTATTTCATATTCAATGAAGTTTCAAAAGATTGACTTGAGATAAACATACTTCCTAGAATATTATTTATTTTGTTTACTCAAAGTAATAACATTGAAATAAACGCAAAAATCACCTTTTTGTATATTACTATTCATCATTTCAATGAATCGAGTGTCCCACTGTTGGTTAGAATAATTCTGGGAAGCAATGGAAATCCACGTATGCAATTTACGAGTCAAGCTTTGACTAGAGAGATTAGTGATTTAGGGCCGTTCGTACCGCCTTGGCTTAGAGTTAAAGTGTCACTTAAGCGTGCTAAACTACCTGCAAAACCGGACGCTTAGCAACTAAGCCAAAGCGGTGCAAACGGCCCTTAGCGACGTTCATAAGAGTTGAAAGAGAATGACTATAAACATGGGCTAGTGAAAATCTAGATCATGATGTTAACTGCAAGAACTTTCTGTCATCGAACCAGCTTAGCAGGTAGACCGGTTTCTGAGTTATTACTCGTCATCAATCGCCTTCGTCGATGAACCGAAATGAGCCGTCAACCTTTATTCAATGCTGTTAGACATTTTTAAATTATTCTCTTCTACAAATAACGTTCAATCAATGCATGTGTTTTTTCCGTATATCTCAGAAAATATGAATTGGGGATGTGTTGGTGTTATTTCCACACTCACTTTATTTTTCAACGTAGATTCCATCATGTCTATAAAAATGGATGATTTTTTATTCGGACTATTGTGGCAATAGCATTATTCGTACTTTTCTTGGAAGCTTAAAAAAAAACATTTTTCCAATGAAAAACCCTGAAGATATCTGTTTCTGCAGAGCTCCATTTTTAATTTTTTTCTTCTCCTAATTTCATAATGAAATTTTATTTTTCAGGTTGGAGTTTGTGTTTGGAAATCCTCCCTCCGAAGAGCCGGTCCGATAATCGTGATGTCCTTCTATATAGAATATTCAGATACAACAAGTTTATTTTATTTTTTTTACAGGGAGACAGGTTTTTTCGGATGAGGTTTTTTCCCCTGGCTCTATAGTATCATACGAAGAATGTTATGGTACCCCATTGAACCAACTCAAAAAGAATCTATTTTTATCATAAAATATGAGACTTCCCAGTAGGAAAACGAAAGTTGGTGTCATTTCCTGTGAAAACCGTCCCATGAATCTCAAAAAAAGAGGGTCCACTCCTCTAGTCAAATCTCAACTCCGAAATTACAAACGTGAATCTCAATTCCTTCTTAAAAATATTTGAATGAACAGTAGCTTTTTGTGAGACACCCGGTAAATAAATGAAGTATATTCACAGCCGCACTTACCTGATCTTTGGTTGCATCATGAAGAGCTTTGAAAAATTTAGTCACTGTGCCATGAGCTCTCACATGCATTCTGAATGCAGGCGCCATACATTTAGATGCCAATGATATTGCAGAAAGGCATCTAGTACTGATAGGGTTGTTATCTTGTAAGGTATCTAATATATATTCAACATCATCATTGAACTCTTGAAATTCTCCTATTTCCTGTATTTGATGGGCTTTCTTCACATTCTTCACTCTAGTATACTGAAATAGATATGGCAAATAAAAGCAGAAGAAAATTTAAAATCGACAAGGTATTTTTGGAGAGAGGATAGAGGAGAGAGGTGTTCTTGGTTGGAAATTTATATTATACTTAATTAAATTCATGTGTATAGGTGGGGGATAATGTATTCTTCCTTGAATATTTAAATATACTAATTGTTTATAACTAACTATAACTAAGAGCCGATTTATTCACCTGCCCTGTTAAGTATGCAAAAACTAATGGCTTGTCTAATTTACAAATAACCTGTAAATGATTTTGGGTATATGCTCATTTATTCTTTTGGTAGCTACTGAAGAGATACAAGAGAGTGAATGTTTTTAACCGTTTAGTAATATTCGATGACAACGATAAGCTTATACAAAATGATTGTGTAGGAGGGAGAAGGTGACTATACATGACAATTTGTGTCGGCCACCTGGTAAGCTATTAGAAAACGCCGCAAATCGCAAACATTTGTATTTCATCCTCATGGTTATGTGTTCCCTCCATAGAATATAAGTTCTATATTCTAAGGTTCTCCCTTATCTCTTCTCTGTCTGACCTAACTTACAACTTGAGCTACTGCCGACTGTCTTACGAAACTTCTGAAGTCAAAGTTTACAAACGAAACCCTCTGGATCCCTCTGGAAGACGTTTACTGACAGGTCGGAGTGGTCTGTAACGGCCGTTTTCAATAACCTATCTATCCACCGAAACGGTTGATAGATAGCTATTGCGCATGATACTTAAGAGATGTTTTAATGCACATTGCTTGCATTCACCGAACGTAACAGTTGTGGAACTGTTGCGGAATCGTCCAGTGGCACATACGCTACAAACTCAACACGTTCCGGAGAAGCGGGCATTTTGGGAGCGCTTTCTGTTTATGCTAGGTAGCGGTGGCAACATTCTTCGTTCGGTGAATGCAGGCAATATCTATCTACCGACCGTCGATCGATCTACCGAAGTCGTATCGATTTTGTAATGTTCTGTAGCAGCATCCTAATTTTTATAAAGCAAATCAGATTTCAATAAAAGGGTCACAAAAACCTGAACATCATCCCAGAAAGTTTGAAGACGAGGAAGATACGACGTTCAAAAGTTGATAATACCTTTTAAATTCAAATATGATAACAAACAGCTGTAATTATTTCAATTCCATGTAAACTTTACGAAAGGAAGTATATGATTCCTTCAGTCATCCAGTATCAACTCTGTTACAATGAAGATGACCTAAGTGGATGTCAAAATAAATTTTAACGTATATGTTACTTCAAATTGCAACAAAAATTATTACAGCTCTCCTCTATTTTCAATTTGCTATCAGTTTCTGACAGCAGCAGCCTTGCTAACCCTTGACTCCCCATTAGTAAGGTAAGAGTTAGTCTGGGAATGTAAGACGTGAATCAACGTACTCAGAGAAAAGAATCAGGTTTACCTTATCTGGGTGCCTGTTCACTCTAGGATATATGGTAATGGAGTGGCAGATTAACTGGCCAGGGAAGGAGGGGAAACCCCTTTCACTGGATAGGAGCCTTTTCGTGGCTTTCCAGTCAGCCATCAGACGGAGGCAGTTAAGGACTAGGAACAAAAGAAGAAACTTGCGTTCTGGCGAATGATCAATGGTCAAAGACAACGCAATGTCCAACGGCTCGCTCACACCAAATCTGTAATGATACCCGACGACAGTAACTTGGATGAATCCAATTCATTTTCATTTTCAAATGGGTTGTACCGTTGGATGTAGTGAGCAATGCTCATGTTCCTTAAATAAATAAATCTGAACCGATTTCAAGCGAATAACCTGGTCATCATTGCGAGAAAAAATTACAACTCCAAAAGTGCACATTTTTTGTTTCCGCCCTGTATTTCCGGAACAGAAGAAGTTGAAATATTTGTTTGTGTGTTTGAAAGTTTCAAAAAAAATTGATACAAGGTCGCGAATAGCGCATGCCTCTATATTTCAGTTTCACCACCCCTTCTTCTTCGCTTCAACTCTGCCCGAAGATGGTTCAGTTCGGAAATTTATTGCGGTGTTTTATCATCCACTATGCTGTCTTCAAATGACTGTATTCAAGTGCAAAGTGGTTATTCACGGTTATTCTTAAGGTGCGTACAGACATGCCCCGAATGGCGTACCGCACCACGTCGCGATCAACAAAAGTTCGCCAATATCTACACCGTGATCGCGGCGAGGTGCGATACGCTGTTGCACCTCGCCGTCCACACTTGGGTACACGACGTGGTGTGGTACGGCATTCGGAGCATGTTTGTACGTACCTTTAAAGGGCTATAACCAAGGGCAAGACCAATAATAACTGCGGTCATCACTGGTTATTCGCTTGAAATCGGTTCTGATTTGGTGTGAGCGAGCCGTAAGTCATTCCCCTACTTCTCAACTAAATGGACCAAAAAAGTAGCGATGGGCATTCTCGGATATAAATACTAGTATCGAAATACTAGCAACGCTTGATTCGTTATTCCTATTCGCTTCATTCAGAAGCAGAGGAATCCTCGCACAGTCGCATTCGAGGATTACTCGATGATTCGGTTAATTTATTGGACATTTATTATTGTATATATTCAATCCAGGTTCTAATGAACTGGCGGCAGCCTGGAAGGAGTTGCGAATTCTTTGTTTCCTGTATCAGGTGCGATTCTTCGTGAATCTACAAACTCATTAGCAGAATTTAAGCATTTTTCATCTGCTTTCATATGGATAGGATGAATTTTCAAGAGATCTCGTCTTAAATTACTTGTTCCACCAAAATATTTAAATTTTTTTTCGCATAATGTACGAAGAGCCTGTTGATTATCTAATTTCGTAAAGAACAATTTCTTTTCACGAAAAATCAGAGACAGAGAAAGAGGGACCTATGTAGATCCCATGAAAAGAAAAGAGAAGGACCATGTTGAGGCACTGTCAAAATCAAATGGAACAAAACAATAGCGCCGGTGAAGGTGCCATCAATTACCAAATATGGTGAATTTTTATTTTCAGAAAGGATTAATCGTAAGAAATTAGTCAGCCAATAGACTGAAAGTCAATTGAACTGAAATTTAGGAAAGCTCAACTCCCTTTTTATAGGAATAGGACCTTAGGAAGGGTACCTAATTGCACTCTGAAATAATTCATTACAGCTTCGTACTTTCCTGTATACACCCTACACCATTTTTATGGTAATTGGGTTTTTGATAATATATATATATATATATATATATATATATACACTCAGGTGCAAAAACTTCGATCCATTTCTTTTTTCTCATTTATTTTAAGTCTTGCGACTCTCAAGTTATTGTATGGCATATGTATTTTTACGTATACCCTCGTATATCCGAAATAAACTCAAATGTTTATATTAGTTCTGCATTTTTTATCACAAAGGCATTTATGTTTTTATTTGAAAAAAATATTCCGATAAGCGAAAAGATAAATCATTGTTTATTGCATTTATTTCAACCCATGTTACCTGCTTAGTGATCCTGTAGTGTCAAACCGCGTTGCATTCTTAATTCTAATTGCAATAAAATGTTCTTAACTCCGACGGATGCAGCTAGAGCGGTGGCTTTAGTTCAAGATGGCCGTAGCCAGTATTATGCAGCTGATGTGTTAGGTGTTAGACGTTCGGTGGTTCAAAGAGCAGTTCAGCGATTCAATTAAACCGGCAACTTCACAAGGAGGCCTGGTTCCGGTCGTAGAAGGGCAACATCCGAACGAGATGACCGATTTTTGGTAACTTTATGTTTGAGAAATCGGCATAACACATCAGTTCAACTGGCCAACCGTCTGAATGAAGTGATAAATGTGGATGTAAGCAGGTGGACAGTTCGACGTCGACTTGCTGAAGCTCATTTAGTATCCAGAAGGCCAGCCCTATGTCCACTATTAACCGTAGAGCATCGCAGAGCTAGACTTGCCTTTGCAAGAGAACACGAAAACTGGAATGACGCAGACTGGCGAAGTGTATTGTTCTCAGACGAGTCCAGGTTTAGCTTGAGGTCACCAGACGGCCGCGAAAGAGTTTGGCGGAGGCAAGGAGAGCGATTTGCTCAGTGCAATATTGCAGAAAGAATAAGCTATCGAGGAGGCTCAGTGATGATTTGGGGTGGTATAAGTTACGAAGCTTGTACTGACCTAGCTATCGTGGATGGCGGTTCTATGACGGGTGCAAGATACATAACGACCATTCTTGATGAGCATGTGATACCTTTTGCCCCGTTCATCGGACCCAATTTTCTTTTCATGGACGATTATGCGCGTCCGCACCGTGCTAGGATCGTCAATGCCTATTTAGAAGAGGTGGGAATTGTCCGTATGAATTGGCCAGCTGCCAGTCCTGATCTCAATCCAATTGAGCATCTGTGGGACATAATGGGAAGGCAATATCGAGTACGAATACCTCGTCCAAACAACCTGGCTGAGCTCGGTGCGGCTCTTCAGGAAATATGGAGAGAATTGGACCAAACTGACATCCATAGGTTGATTAGCTCGATGCCACGTCGTATGCAAGCTGTTATAAGGGCCCGAGGAGGAAACACTAGGTATTAATTATCACTGCATACACCACATTTTTGTATTGCCATTTTTTATTTAAGAAGTTTTCATTCATTTTTCAATTTTCTGTATTATGGTGAATGGCTCTATAAAATAAAGACTTATTTTCTGTAAACTATAGATTTTATTGATATTCAATGCGTATTTTTCAATCTATAACTTATTTTAAAGTTTAATATCCAAAGATCTTAATTTTTTATTGAAAAAATCGTATGGATCGAATTTTTTGCACCTGAGTATATATATATATATATATATATATATATATATACAGGGTGGCCATTTGAAAACGAAACAGACGAGATTACAGACGAAATGAATTTTTTCGATAGAAATGCTCGGACAGGTCGATTTCTGTTTCGAGGGGGACAACTTAAGATGTAGGTTACGGACGCATAGCGCTTCAACCCTTGCTACTACAACCCTCACCCCCAATGTTTGAATAGGGAAGATGGGGTGAGTGATACCTCATTTGAAAGGTATTTTTATACTGATTTCAGCACAGTAATTGTTTTTTCATTTTATGCATTAGTTCTCGAAATACAGGGTGGCCATTTGAAAACGAAACAAACGAGATTACAGACGAAATACATTATTTCGATAGAAATGCTCCGACAGGTCGATTTCTGTTTCGAGGGGGACAACTTAAGATGTAGCGCTTCAACCCTTGCTACAACAACCCTCACCCCCAATTTTTGAATAGGGAAGATGGGGTGAGTGATTGAGATGATCTGGGGTCAGTACTGACAACCACAAAACAAAAAATATATCTGAAAACAATGCTGTAATGAGTTTCATTTCAGCACTACTTTTAGTACTGTAATGAACTCATTACGATACTGAAATAGAGAAAATTTATTATTCCTAGCAGATTAGCTATACTTCTCAGGGGAACACAGATGTGTCCGACATGATACAATTTAAGAAACTCAAGCTTTCAGATATATTTTGAATCTATTCGTGAATTTTTCGATATATTATATGCAATGGAAATCTCTAGAAATTGCATAAATTAGACCCATTCAAGCAATTTCCTGAAAAAGCAATAAAAGAATATTCTGGACTGCGAAATAAATTCACATTATTCTTTGAGAGTAGTTAATAAATGTCCACGTGTCATAAAATGTGTCATTTCTGAACCGAGAATTTTCATTAATTAGAACTGACAGGCGCACTAACTGGACATTATCATTTGAGATACCACCGGAAAAAGGGGCTCAATGGCACTTGTTGCTTCTGCCAAAGAGCCACTGTAAACTCAGTAAACTCTGCATACTCTACTAGTTGGGAGAGTAAACACATACTCTGACAGTTGTGAAGTACGATTTTCATTCTGTCTTGCGCCTGCAGACTCGAATAAGTATTAATTTATTTCTGGTTAGGTTTTATTTCAATAACGAAATACAAAACAATAAATTTTGCACACGTGAAACAACTATTTTGTGAAATAAATGAATACAGGAAAAATTAATATCAATTCTGAATTGATAAAATTTCTAGCAGTGAATTAACGAAACTCAAAGTAAACTTCACTAGGAGAAAATGGAGTTTCGAAAAGAATTTCTCCGTGTATTGCAGAACCTAGAGTGTTCCATTCAAGTTCAAATAAATCGAGACATAAAAAGTTCCAGAATGACCACAATAACGGTTTTTTTCTACTTGATTAGAAATCTACGTTGATATTTTGTTAAATTCAAGATTTCAGATTTGACAAGGTTCATTCATATGTTGCTTAATCTTTCATACAATAATACAGATTACAGGCAATAATATCCTTTTTCATTGTATCTGCCTCATTAGAAGTATTTCTACGTCCTGAACATTTATCAGATCCCTTGCAATTCTCAAAAAAACACGGTTTTTAAAATAAAAGAAAAATAGACTATACTTCAAAGACGCAAAAAAAGGTACGACTAGAGAGAATTTAATTTTAATTTTTTTTTTTTTTTAACTTCTATTCAGCATGAATTGGTTGAGGCTTTCGCGGCCATCGTTCAATGTAACCTGTTCTTTCGAGCATTTAGGCAGAACTAATCGACGATGACGTCCTAAATGCTCGAAAGAACAGGTTACATTCTATTCAGCAATTGTCAAGTTGACAACGCAGTTCGATTAGATTTTCATATCTCGTGTTCTGAATCGAAATTAAGTGAGCAAACAATCGATGGTTATTTTGTGCATTAAGACAACATCTTGGTTTTTACCAAAAAATTTTCCCGTTTCACGAAGATAAATATTGAATTATCACTAAGTGCAAACAACACCTGGCCTGGCAAGAAGATAAGACTCGAAGATGATTTAAAGCTGTCCATACACCGTGAACATTTATGAACTCTAACCAAAATTCTGGGTTTTTATCCAACATCAGGACCAGAATTGTTTCCCAGTTTCAGGCTTTCAAGACCGGATATAATGACATTAAGAGAATCTTCCGGGCTTATTGGCCGTGGTCTATTAGGAATTATTTCACCTAACGTTTCGCCCACAACTGCGGTAGGCATCTTCAGAGGATTCTTGGTCTGAGGTTGTACCTCGACCGCTGAATTTCCGAAAGTGATGTCTGCCTTTTTCTTCCTCAACAAGTCCAATCGTCGAATGGAACTTTCGGAAATTCAGAGGTCGAGTTACAACCTCAGACCAAGAATCCTCTGAAGATGCCTACCGCAGTTGTGGGCGGAACGTTAGGTGAAATAATTCCTAATAGACCACGGCCAATAAGCCCGGAAGACTCTCTTAATGTCATTGTTTCCCAGGTTTTCGATCAGGTGAGCAGATTGATTCTTCTCAAAGTTTGAGCAATATTATGTATTGCATATTCAGAGCATCTGACAAATCTTCCACCATGAGTCAGGATAAAGAACAGGAAACAATTAGCCAACACAAATGGCAGATAGCAAAAAAACACAAGAGATCACTCACACAAACACCCAGTTCAGATCCAACACCAACAGCTAATAGATTCTCACCGCTACAGTCACAATCAACAACTTCCAGTGAGACGAATGGTAATAAGATCAAAAATGAAAACAAGCTACCAACTCCACCGCCAATATTGTCAGGAAATATGTTACTACATATCCAAAAAACTGACTGGTCACCTCCATGAGTGGACGGTATATATTCAAATGTCCAATCCTTATGTTCTAAACACCGTGAACTCCTCACATTCACACATCTTCATAACCCCTCTTTCATTTTAGTTCCCGAAACTTGGCTGCATTCCGACATACTGGACTCGGCGGTACACATACCGGGCTACAAACTATTCAGAAGTGACAGCTCAACTACTGTTGGCCACAGCGGGGTGTGCATCTTCTTCTGTTAAAATCTCTCGAATTGATACCCCAGGCATTGATAATATTTTCATTCAGATAACATTCAAGGACTTTTGCTTAACTGTTGGTTGTATTTATCGCCCTCGACAGTGCGCCTATGATTCTGCTCTGGTTGATCATTTGACTCAACTTTCGGACAGGAACCACTGTTTGATAGCTGGAGATTTCAATCTTCCTGACGTTGTTTGGCCTCTGGTCATCCTGCCATCGTCCTCGTCGCCCTCCCTTCCTTTTGCTGAACTAGTGCAAAATTCTAATTTTGAACAACTGATCTCGAAGCCAACAAGATATCGACAAAATCAGGTGCCATCTTTGCTGGATCTTGTCTTGGTGAACGTCGACAATTTAATTTCAGGCATTGATTATCATCCTCCTTTCGGAAAATCGGACCATCTCACTCTTAAAGCAAAAATTCAGTTCAGCGTTTCTTCAACCAAGAGAATGGTTCGGAGAACTGTAGAGATCATCAATTTCCACAATCTCAGGAGGGATCTGGCCTGTATCAACTGGCGAGAGTGCCTTCCACATTCCGGTGTGGAGGATATGTGGGTAGCGTTTTCCACCGGTGTGAACTTGGCAGACCGTTTCCAGCGGCCTCCAGCGGCCAGTTTGGCGAAAGCACCCGAACGGCGGGATCAGTGGCGTGCAGGTCGATCGAAAATTATTAACTGAAATCTGTTGAAATTCGATATCTCGGAGAATATATGTTGGAGCATATTGGTATTTCGTGTGCTGGATTATATTTCCAATATCGATATTACCAGAAGGCGATCGACTTCCCGTGGGAGCACGGGCTAGTTTATACAACCTTTAACTTTGAAAAATTCATATCTCGGAAACTATTCTTCGGAACACATACAGATTTCGCATGTGGGTTGATCATATCGATACTAATCACCACTGAAAAAATGATCGACTTCCCGTGGGACGGAGGGGTTGTTTTTTCAACCCTTAACTTAAAAAAATTCATATCTCGGAAACTATTCTTCGGAACACATACAGATTTTGCATGTGGGTTAATCATATCGATACTAATCACCACTGAAAAAATGATCGACTTCCCGTGGGACGGAGGGGTTGTTTTTTCAACCCTTAACATTAAAAAATTCATATCTCGAAAAAAATTCTTCGGAACACATACAGATTTTGCATGTGGGTTAATCATATCGATACTAATCACCACTGAAAAAATGATTGACTTCCCGTGGGGCGGAGGGGTTGTTTTTTCAACCCTTAACATTAAAAAATTCATATCTCGGAAACTATTCTTCGGAACACATACAGATTTTGCATGTGGGTTAATCATATCGATACTAATCACCACTGAAAAAATGATCGACTTCCCGTGGGACGGAGGGGTTGTTTTTTCAACCCTTAACATTAAAAAATTCATATCTCGGGAACTATTCTTCGGAACACATACAGATTTTGCATGTGAGTTAATCATATCGATACTAACCACCACTGAAAAAATGATCGACTTCCCGTGGGACGGAGGGGTTGTTTTTTCAACCCTTAACTTTGAAAAAGTCATATCTCGGAAACTATTCTTCGGAACACATACAGATTTTGCATGTGGGTTAATCATATCGATACCAAACACCACTGAAAAACTGATCGACTTCCCGTGGGACGGAGGGGTTGTTTTTTCAACCCTTAATATTAAAAAATTCATATCTCGGAAACTATTCTTCGGAACACATACCGATTTTGCATGTCGGTTGATCATATCGATACTAATCACCACTGAAAAAATGATCGACTTCCCGTGGGACGGAGGGGTTGTTTTTTCAACCCTTAACATTAAAAAATTCATATCTCGGAAACTATTCTTCAGAACACATACAGATTTTGCATGTCGGTTGATCATATCGATACTAATCACCACTGAAAAAATGATCGACTTCCCGTGGGACGGAGGGGTTGTTTTTTCAACCCTTAACTTTGAAAAATTCATATCTCACAAACTATTCTTCGGAACACATACAGATTTTGCATGTGGGTTAATCATATCGATACCAATCACCACTGAAAGAATGATCGACTTCCCGTGGGACGGAGGGGTTGTTTTTTCAACCCTTAACATTAAAAAATTCATATCTCGAAAACAATTCTTCGGAACACATACAGATTTTGCATGTGGGTTAATCATATCGATACTAAACACCACTGAAAAAATGATGGACTTCCCGTGGGACGGAGGGGTTGTTTTTTCAACCCTCAACTTTGAAAAATTCATATCTCACAAACTATTCTTCGGAACACATACAGATTTTGCATGTGGGTTAATCATATCGATACTAATCACCACTGAAAGAATAATCGACTTCCCGTGGGACGGAGGGGTTGTTTTTTCAACCCTTATCATTAAAAAATTCATATCTCGAAAAAAATTCTTCGGAACACATACAGATTTTGCATGTGGGTTAATCATATCGATACTAATCACCACTGAAAAAATGATGGACTTCCCGTGGGACGAAGGGGTTGTTTTTTCAACCCTTAACATTAAAAAATTCATATCTCGAAAACAATTCTTCGGAACATATACAGATTTTGCATGTGGGTTAATCATATCGATACCAAACACCACTGAAAAAATAAACGACTTCCCGTGGGACGGAGGGGTTGTTTTTTCAACCCTTAACATTAAAAAATTCATATCTCGAAAACAATTCTTTGGAACACATACAGATTTTGCATGTGGGTTAATCATATCGATACTAATCACCACTGAAAAAATGATCGACTTCCCGTGGGACGGAGGGGTTGTTTTTTCAACCCTTAACTTTGAAAAATTCATATCTCGGAAACTATTCTTCGGAACACATACAGATTTTGCATGTGGGTTAATCATATCGATACCAAACACCACTGAAAAAATAATCGACTTCCCGTGGGACGGAGGGGTTGTTTTTTCAACCCTTAACATTAAAAAATTCATATCTCGAAAACAATTCTTTGGAACACATACAGATTTTGCATGTGGGTTTATCATATCGATACTAATCACCACTGAAAAAATGATCGACTTCCCGTGGGACGGAGGGAGACACTTCGATATCAACAAGTAATCACATACATTTTATCGCAAAAAATTTAAAGGTACTATCCCATTTACGGTCCAAGTCTTACCTGAAATATACAATGCCTAAAGATATTCATAAAAGGTGATAATGCCAGATTATTTGCGAAACACCTCTTGGTTCAGTCTGAAAGAGAAATATTTCGAAACTATAAAAATATACAATGGGCTTAAGGCACGTTTTGGAGATACTGGTTGCTCCTTACCTGTTCCACTAGACATTTTTCTTATTCACAAATTCAATATGTCAATAAGCATTAATCGTTTAGGGAAAGTTTTGCTCTTTTGGATTTCATACTTGGAATATAATTTTGTGGAAAATATAGCTCTGAAGTATCTGTTTTTATATTTTTATATAAACTACAAAGAAGTCTTCAAACTTCACACATCCGAATGCCATAAAGGGCATCCACAGTCCCACGGGAAGTCGATCATTTTTTCAGTGGTGTTTGGTATCGATATGATTAACCCACATGCAATATCTGTATGTGTTCCGAAGAATAGTTTTCGAGATATGATATTTTCAAAGTTAAGGGTTGAAAAAACAACCCCTCCGTCCCACGGGAAGTCGATTATTATTTCAGTGGTGTTTGGTATCGATATATATATATATTCTTATGAAAATAGAGAGCTAAAATAATACAATAAATGTTGAAACAAAAAGTACCTAAGCTGAGGTAAAAAAAAAAAAACGATATGATTAACCCACATGCAAAATCTGTATGTGTTCCGAAGAATAGTTTCCGAGATATGAATTTTTCAAAGTTAAGGGTTGAAAAAACAACCCCTCCGTCCCACGGGAAGTCAATCATTTTTTCAGTGGTGATTAGTATCGATATGATTAACCCACATGCAAAATCTGTATGTGTTCCGAAGAATTTTTTTCGAGATATGAATTTTTTAATGATAAGGGTTGAAAAAACAACCCCTCCGTCCCACGGGAAGTCGATTATTCTTTCAGTGGTGATTGGTATCGATATGATTAACCCACATGCAAAATCTGTATGTGTTCCGAAGAATAGTTTGTGAGATATGAATTTTTCAAAGTTAAGGGTTGAAAAAACAACCCCTCCGTCCCACGGGAAGTCCATCATTTTTTCAGTGGTGATTAGTATCGATATGATTAACCCACATGCAAAATCTGTATGTGTTCCGAAGAATAGTTTCCGAGATATGAATTTTTTAATGTTAAGGGTTGAAAAAACAACCCCTCCGTCCCACGGGAAGTCGATCATTTTTTCAGTGGTGATTAGTATCGATATGATCAACCGACATGCAAAATCTGTATGTGTTCCGAAGAATAGTTTCCGAGATATGAATTTTTCATAGTTAAGGGTTGAAAAAACAACCCCTCCGTCCCACGGGAAGTCGATCATTTTTTCAGTGGTGATTAGTATCGATATGATCAACTCACATGGAAAATCTGTATGTGTTCCGAAGAATAGTTCCCGAGATATGAATTTTTTAATGTTAAGGGTTGAAAAAACAACCCCTCCGTCCCACGGGAAGTCGATCATTTTTTCAGTGGTGATTAGTATCGATATGATTAACCCACATGCAAAATCTGTATGTGTTCCGAAGAATAGTTTCCGAGATATGAATTTTTTAATGTTAAGGGTTGAAAAAACAACCCCTCCGCCCCACGGGAAGTCGATCATTTTTTCAGTGGTGATTAGTATCGATATGATTAACCCACATGCAAAATCTGTATGTGTTCCGAAGAATTTTTTTCGAGATATGAATTTTTTGATGTTAAGGGTTGAAAAAACAACCCCTCCGTCCCACGGGAAGTCGATCATTTTTTCAGTGGTGATTAGTATCGATATGATTAACCCACATGCAAAATCTGTATGTGTTCCGAAGAATAGTTTCCGAGATATGAATTTTTTAATGTTAAGGGTTGAAAAAACAACCCCTCCGTCCCACGGGAATTCGATCATTTTTTCAGTGGTGATTAGTATCGATATGATCAACCCACATGCAAAATCTGTATGTGTTCCGAAGAATAGTTTCCGAGATATGAATTTTTCAAAGTTAAAGGTTGTATAAACTAGCCCGTGCTCCCACGGGAAGTCGATCGCCTTCTGGTAATATCGATATTGGAAATATAATCTAGCACACGAAATACCAATATGCTCCAACATATATTCTCCGAGATATCGAATTTTAACAGATTTCAGTTAATAATTTTCGATCGACCTGCACGCCACTGATCCCGCCGTTCGGGTGCTTTCGCCAAACTGGCCGCTGGAGGCCGCTGGAAACGGTCTGCCAAGTTCACACCGGTGCGTTTTCCGATATCCTGCGGTCCACTTTGCAGGCCAACACATCTACAAAGCAGATCTCCGCCAGTCCAACTAAACCATGGATCGACGAAAACTTATGTGGTATGATTCGGCATAAGAGGAGACTTTGGCGTAGGTTCACCAGACATGGAAATCAACAGGACTATGCAGTGCATCGATCGTATTCTAATGTTTTATCTAGCGCCATCAACCGGGAAAAAAAGAATTACGAGTCTGAACTTGCGTCGTCGGGAAGTGCGAAGAGATTTTATAAATACGTTCGGTCATTTCTGAACACAAAAGTATCCGTTCCCTTGATCCGAGATCCCTCCGGAACCGTATGCTTTGAAGAACTTTTACAAGCTGGACAGTACCAGTGAGAAGTACCAACCGTTTACCAAATAACAGTCCAAATATACCATCCATCAATACTCCAACTCCACTAATAGCAACGTCAAGACCTCTGCAACCAAATAACCAATAGCCACGGACGTATGCTCAGGTGACAAGTCATGTGAACCAAGAACAACCATTATCCAAACTCAGTCAACAACTAACAAGTTTCCTTGAAGAATTTAAAAATATGTTTTCACAATTACTAAACCAGAACAGCATGATCTTGAATGATCATGATGAATCTGTTATGAACAAACTTCCATAATGCCAAATAGGACCAATGAGATACTCAGGATTGCGACATGGAATGCTAATGGATTAGCAAACCACAAACAAGAAATAATTACCTTTTTAGATCTTAATAAGGTTGATGTACTGCTAATCTCCGAAACTCACTTCACCAGCCGAACAGTATTTGCAATCCCATACTATTCAGTCTACCACACTACACATCCAGAAGGAACAGCCCACGGAGGATCTGCGGTAATAGTCAACAATTCTATATGTCATTACGAACAAGAAAAATTTCAAACAGATCACATCCAAGCAACAAATATATCAATAAGAACCAATTCTGGCAACACCAACATTACTTCTGTATACTGCCCACCACGACACATTATATCGACATATGCATATAACGAATTTTTTACTTCTCTTGGACACAGATTTATTGTAGGTGGCGACTGGAATGCCAAACATACTGATTGGGTATCCCGACTTACCAATACCAAAGGTCGTAACTTACTTCGAGCCGTAACTGACAAATGCTACAAACACCTTTCTAATGGAGAGCCTACATACTGGCCAACAGACCCAAGAAAGATACCAGACCTCCTAGACTTCTTTATAGTAAATGGTATTTCTGGACGAAACTACACTCTGGAAAGTAGCTATGACTTGGATTCTGGCCATTCACCTGTTGTCCTAAGCGTAAACAGTCTGCCCATCAAAACAAATTCTCCACCCAGATTGGCTACGGAGCTCACTAGATGGGATCACTTCGCACATAATATCTCAGAAAAACTTGATAATAACCTCTCCATGAAAGAACCAATTGAGATTGATGCAGCCGTTCAACACTTTATAGAAACGGTACAACAAGCAGCGTGGTTAGATACCCCTTGGATTTGAAAAGAAATCTTCAATGATAGCAGTACTCCCCTACACATACGCCAATTAATAACAGAAAAAAGGAGAACAAGAAGTGTATGGCAGCGGTCGCGCAATATTTCTGATTTCCATCGATACAAAAGATTGTCAGGTAACTTAACGAAAGCCCTAAGAGATGCACAAAACTCCTCTTTTGAACACTACACAGAAGAATTGACTTCCACAGATCATAGTTTATGGAGGTCCACGAAAAAGTTCAGTAGACCAACACCATCCGACGCACCAATACAAACAGAGATGCATTTGCAGAGCACCTATCAAGCGTATTTGAAGAACCGAAGCCTATTGCAGGATCTGAAATTAATGTTGAAGAATTCCTAGATGCACCTTGCCAGTTGTCACTTCCCATAAAAGCAATAGGCCCTAAAGAAGTCAAATGCGAAATACGAAAACTCAAGAACAAGAAGGCTCCTGATCATGACCTAATAACCGCACAAATTTTGAAAAACCTACCGAAAAAGGCAATAGTCTTCCTAACCACAATCCTGAAATCTTATATTTCTGAGAGATTCTACTCTGTTAAGTTCAATAACGAACTATCTGGATACTTTCCAATCAAATCTGGGGTACCCCAGGGAAACGTACTAGGACCATTTTTGTACCTACTCTATACAGCCGATCTATCTGAAACACCTGTCACAACTATCGCCGCATTTGCTGATGACATTGCAATACTTTCATCCAATAACGATCCCATTCAGTCCTCCACAAATATCCAAGAACACCTGGACTAACTCAGCAACTGGTACAAAATATCTTATATCTATATCAATGTATGCTGTCTCGTGAGATTGTTTCTTTTAAAATATTTATTTAAATTTGTATGGGTTTATAGGTTTTCTCAACCCTTGTTATTAATTAAATAAATTCATTAATTAAATAAGATCAACGTTTCAAGATGGTGACTGATGATGACGCATCATCAGTTGGCTCTGCTAAAAATCAATTTAAATGCTGTAAAAGTAAAACTTCAAGCACTATAGTTTGTGTAAAGTGTGGAGCTGCTTTCCACTATTCATGTTACGAAAGAAATTTTCCTAATCAAATCATCAATGGATCCAGAACAATTTGCTGTGATAATTCCATAGGAGAAATGGACGATGTCTTTATTACGTCGATCTCAAACTTAAAGGAAAAAGCCCACGAACATAATCGGGTTAGTCTGGAGAATAAATACCTAAAGGAATTACTAGAGGAAGTTCAAGAAAAAATCAAATTCTCATGGAGAATGAAAAATTATTAACTCTTAGGATCCAAGATCTAGAAAAAAAAAGATGAAAAAAAGAATTACGCAGAAATCGTAAAAAACACTAACAACAAACAAGTGACAAACAAACCTAACCTGAATGGTAACTCGATCTCGAATCATAAACAACCAAATGTGACCATAGAAAAATCTCCGACAGCGACAGTCGACGTTTCAGCTGTCGAAAATCCCAGCCGGCAAAAACAAAACCTAACCAAACAAGAGAAAGAGAGTAACTCTGATAAAAGTAAACAAAACCGAACTCGTAGAACTGCTGTTTTGGATTATAACACTCATGAACAGCATCGAGACCTAACTAGCTCTCAAATAAGAAATCAATCGAAGACAAATACATCTACACCATTTCGAACCAATAATAATAAACGTAAAACTATAAAACTTGGAACTACAATTATAAATAATGATGATCCAGATAACGCATTTACTGGAGTAGAAAAAAGGTCTGGCTGTACATTTGTGGAGTTCAGAAGCACGTTACATCTACCATAATTCACGATTTCATATCAAAAAAACCGGAATTCGCAAACTCTAATATTGATGTTAAGGAAATACCAGGAAATCCAGATGGCCTTAAACGCTTCATGGTTAGTGCACCATTTAAATTCAAAGATACCATGTATAAGAATGACTTCAGGCCAAATGGGGTGGGAATAAAACGTTATAATTTCA
Organism: Hippodamia convergens; assembly: GCA_038502775.1. NCBI lineage: Eukaryota > Metazoa > Arthropoda > Insecta > Coleoptera > Coccinellidae > Hippodamia > Hippodamia convergens. The sequence continues at coordinate 48,380,557 of CM076609.1, forward strand.
ACAGACAAAATGACAAAGAAAAAGGAAATTTTTTATACAGCAAACTTCTTGTCAACCAGAACCCATCATAGTGACAGGCAGGAAAAGTTCCGAAACAATTAGCATTAACATCATTCACCAGAACATACAGTCAATCACCTCGTCAATGAACACTCTAGAAATGTTTCTTAGTGATGAAAATGCTGATTTTGCTGCACTGACAGAGCATTGGAAAAGTGAGGATGAAATAACTGATATACACCTGAATGACTACAAACTTATCTCATATTTCTGTCGAACTACGTCCAAACATGGAGGCAGTGCAATTTTCTGTCGTAAATCTCTCGAATGTAAAGAGAAGCTAGATATACAGAAACTGATCTGAACTAACATCTTCGAATGCTCAGCATGCGAATTACAATCCAAAAGTAGTAAACTAGTAGTAATCTGTATCTACAGGCCACCTTCCAATATTGAAAGTGTTATTGATACATTCATAGAGAGGTATATCAACTTACTGGAAACACTGAGTGATCTATCTTTGGATTTCGTCTTAACAGGGGATTTTAATATAAATATGATAGTAGAAGATCCGAACCTACGTCGACCTTCACCGAGCTGATAATAGAATAGAATATATATATATATTTATTTCATAATAAACTTCAGATGTTAGATAATATATAAAAAATAGGTTGCCTAAAAAAATCCTGGACAGAGTATTTTTAATTATTTTTTCAAAGGTATGTAAAAATGAGATAATTTCACCGGTGTGATAATAGAAAAAAAATTATATCAGCATAAGTGCTGTTTTATTGTGAACACGTTGATATAGGGTTGCCTGCAAAAAACTTGGACCTAATAGGGGTTGCCGAGGTTTGAAGGTTGGATTGTTGTCGCGCTAGGTAATAATAAAGGACCGAACATCGCAGTCGTATCTGAATGTAAACCAGTGCGAATGCTCGGTACGTATGTATACCTACTATGGAGAGAAGAGGTATCCCTACTACCCTCCATAGACCATATTGAAAACAGTACGGCATTATCAATGTTACCACCTTTCATTTGGGAAATCTACCTAAGATCAATTCGAAATCTACCAAAAGTCTACCGGATTTTGAATGAAATCTACCAAAAATTTATCGTTTTTTTTATGTATTTTCCTTATCCGATACTGTATAATGCTATTGAGAGATGATTAAAGTGATCTCAACATGATATGAACTGCTCCACATGAGTAAGGAATATTGACTCAAATTGCAGAAAAATATATTTTAAATGAGATTTTGTGATGAAAATTCATATTGATATGATTTCAAGCTGGAAATTAAATTTAATTTTAGCCTGTAGGTCTGCAGCAGGGTGGTTAAGAAAAATCGAGTAAAAAACGAAATTATATTCCCAGAGAATTCAAGCATTTTAAGGCTATAAATAAAATGTATGGCCTCCACAGGCATCAATAAGAGCTAAACATCTTCTTCGCATACTGTACACGGGGTTGTTGAACATTTCTTGAGGAATTTGGTTCCATAAACGGGGCAGAAGCTCTCTCAGATCATTTAAGGTAGTTGGATGATTATCTTATCTTCTTTGGCTCATATCACATGTATGTTCTATGCAATTCAAATGTGATGGGCGCAAAGGTATTGGTAAATTTGGAATACCAATCTCCTCGCGCGCATTCCCAACTATGACTGCACGGTGCGGTCAACGACTAAGAAGCAATCGAACCAATTTGATTGCATAAATTGCATCAATTCAGCTTCAAAGTTGGGACCCAAAATATGTAGAAGTCTACCTGATTATCATGCATTCACAGGTTGTGATTACACTGCAGCATTTTATAATAAAGGAAAGGTCAAACCATTTAAAATATTCTCGAAAAATGAGACGTATCAAAGTATTTTTGCGTCATTAAATGATGAAGATGATATTTTGAACCATGAAAAAATTAATACTGTTGAAGAGTACACAGCACAAATGTATGGCATGAAGCACTGTCGACAGTAAACGATGCGAGAATTCGTATTTTCATGAAAAAGTACGGCGCAAAAAAAGATAACGAACAATTTTCAAACAAAATTAAAAGCTTTGACTGCAACTCTATACCGCCATGGTGTATTTTCCTACAACAAAAAGTTTTACGAACAATATATGTAAATTCCATGTGGCTTAATGCAACAGAATCTGTATGTGCAGAGTTGAACCCTATAAATTACGGTTGGTATTTGAATAGTTATTTGAAATAAACTGGTTTTATAAGAGATCAAACTCCTTCGAAAATACGAGATATAATCAAAATGGAAAATAATAAGGATGAACTTGATGAGACCGATAAATTTGAGAGTGTCCATTCAAGTTCAGATGATTCAGATATGAAATAGAAGATATTGATCGTTTTTTTTCATTGATATTATTTTTTGTTTTTTTGCTACTCCATAACAAAATTTATTAATGTAATACAAGATCTTCTGATATTTTTCTTGTTATCGCCTTACCCGAATTTTCGGCAGTCCACATTATACCCATAAGTTAATATTATATTATGGTATTGGACTTTTGTTTGAAATTCAAATGTCAGTTCCTTCAGAATATCGCCGTATTGTTCTCAATATAGCCTATAGAAGGTACCTATGTAGTAGGGGTAACTCTTGAGTAAGAGTACCGAGCATTTGCACTGTCTTACATTCAGATAAGACTGCGATGTTCGGTCCTTTATTATTACCTGGCGCGTCAACAATGCAACCTTCAAACCTCGGCAACCCCTATTAGGTCCAATTTTTTTGCAGGCAACCCTATATCAACGTGTTCACAATAAAACAGCGCTTATGCTGATATACCTATTATCACACCGGTGAAATTATCTCATTTCGACATACCTTTGAAAAAATAATTAAAAATACTCTGTCCAGGATTTTTTTAGGCAACCTATTTTTTTTACATTATCTTACATCTGAAGTTTATTATGAAATAGGTTCTATTCTATTATCAGCTCGGTGAAGGTCGAGGTAGGTTCGGATCTTAGACTATGATCTCTAGAGACGACAAAACAGCCACGTTATTCAAATTCATAACAGAAAGCTTTGGGGCTAGATTGACTATTGATGAACCAACTCGTATAACAGCCTATTCTGCAACTTGCATAGATAATATCATCACGAATATTCAAGACGCCACGCCACATCTAGAGTAGTTAACAGCTCAGAAAATTCATATTCCTGGTTGCAACATTGCTATGTCGACCCCATCCATAAAGAGAACTCGTAAGTACACTGAAGACTCGATCAATAACTTCTTGGATTCTCTGGCTGAAGTTGACTGGGAGAGTACTCTGAAGGATAACAAAAAGCCTGAGGTTATATGGAACAATTTTCACCACCAATATCATCAATTATTTGATAAAGCTTTTCCTATTGTGACAGTCAAGAAACCGAAAAATAAGGCCAAATTCTCTAATGATCCAAAAAAAATATCTCTCAAGGAAAAATTGGATTTACTTTTTGTCTTGAATAATGGCAGCTCTCATTATCTTGCCCAGTAGAAACGAACAAAAAAGGAATACGATGAGGCTCTCGGAAAACTGAAACAATCCCTTATCGAGGTCAAAATAAAGAATTCTACAAATAAAACCAAAACTACATGGAATATAATGAATAACATAAGAAAAAATCCAAAAGTGAGAGGCGACAAGTTTCCCCAAGGTATTTCGCTGAGATGGCACAAAATGTGGATTCCGATGACTCCGGACAAGCAAATAACAACAAATCCCTACCCAACATTAACCCTAGATCTTTTTTTATGTTTGAGGTGACGGTTGATGAAGTAAGGACGGCTGTGAAGAAGCTGAAGAGTAAAGCCTCGGCTGGGTACGATGTTCCATACACCTGATTGCTGAATCATTATAAATCATTAATAAACTTTATTCCCAAGGCATATTCCCTGATGCACTTAAAGTAGCTTTGGTAAAACCAATACACAAAAAAGGCGATGTTGATTATTTTGCGAACTATAGACCCATCAGTTTGCTTCCATCGTTTTCGAACATCTTTGAAAAAATATTGGAAGATCGGTTTTTGAACTTCCTAAGAAAGCTCAATATAATTAATAGTGCACAACATGGCTTTATGCGAAACAAAAGCACGGATACTGCGATCTATGAACTGGTCAGGATGATCTTGCAGGGCTTTGAGGAGGGAAGGATGCCTTTTGGTATCTTTTTGGATGTCAAGGGCCTTTGATTGTGTGGACCACAAATTGCTGCTCTGAAAACTTAAGCAATATGCCATAAGAGATAGACAACTGCACCTTATTGAAAGCTACTTGTCGAATCGGAAGCAGAGGGTTGAGAGTTGAAATAACAGTGGATGGCACTACATATGCCTCTGAAGAGGAACCAGTCACTCGAGGAGTTCCACAGGGAAGCATCTTGGGACCGCTCTTGTTTGTGATCTTTGTAAATGACCTTTCCTGAAATTTTCGACTCTGAAAGTGAAACACCAATAATGTATGCTGATGACACAAATCTACTCATAGACGAACCGAATATCTTGCAACTACAGACTACATCATCTAACTCAATATCCAAAATAACTTCCTGGTGCAGAGAGAATGGTCTGATGCTTAATATCAACAAAACTGAGTATGTCTGTTTTTAGCACAGATCGAACTAGACAGACTATCCCTAAAATTATATCCTTGGGCACCACTGATGCACACATATCGTCAACAACCAAATTCTTGGGAATCTATCTGAACAAGAATCTGAAGTGGAATGAACACATTGAGCAGCTCAGCAGAAGAGTGGCATCGGCCTCTTTCTCCTTGTTTGCTTTGCGAATGCATGTGAGCCTGGAAATTTTGAGAGTGGTTTACTATGCCAGCTTTCAGTCCATTTTGTCATATGGGATTGTCTTTTGAGGGTCCAGCTCCAGCTTAGAGAAAAGTTTCATAATCCAGAAACTAACTCTTCGAAGGATTTTAAAAATGAAATACAGGGAGACTTGTCGGGGAAAATTTAAGGAAAATGGACTGCTGACAGTGCCTGCTCTGTACATATATAGATGTCTTCTTTTTTTTTTTAAAGAACAGCGACTACTTCAACCAATACCTCACAAGAAGCTGCACCAGACACACCCAGCCTTATTTGTATCCACTGTTCAAACTTACTCTCACCAAGAATAATGTCGAGTTTATGTGCATGAAAATTTTCAATTTTCTTCCAATATCTATCCAGTCAATTAACAATTTGAAAAATTTCAAGAAAATTGCTTTAGAGTTTTTCTTAAATCTAGAGCCATATAATTTGAATGAATTTTTTAATCCTAGATGAGGTGTTGTAACTGTGACTTGTTCTCTTTTCATGTTATGCTCTATATATTTATTATGAGAATAAAAAACTATTATTAATATTATTATTATTAAATAAATAAAAAATAAAAAATCTGGAGGATAACTTTGCACCAGAGTAAATCGGTAAATGTAGTAGTTTTCACTCTACGAACCAACACAGCATGCTAACCAACACCTGTCCCAGAGTAACTTCGAATGAAGTTACTGTACCAACAAAGAATGAGATCAAGTACCTGGGTATACATCTGGATCCAAGGCTCACATGGGAGAAACATGTGGAAGCAAAAAGGAAGCAGTTAGACATGAAGCTCCGACAGATGTAATGGCTTCTGGGAAGAAAATCTAAGATGAGCTTGCAGAATAAATTAACAGTGTACAAAGCGTTCCTAAAGCCAATATGGTCGTACGGCATACAATTATGGGGCTGCGCGAAACCGTCAAGAAGAAAAATCATTCAAAGATTCCAGTCAAAAACTCTCCGCTTAATAGCAGATGCACCATGGTATGTCACCAATCAACGACTGCATGAAGACTTTGAGATCCCTTACATCAACGACGTTATAGAATCCACCTCAGCCAAATATCAGATGAGAATACAAGGTCACCCAAACGACCTCATACAAAACCTATTTATGAGAGCAGTGGCGGCTTTAGGGGGTGGCGAACGGGGCAATCACCCGGGGCCTCGCTCTTGGTGGGGCCTCGCGCGCAACAACCCGAGCAAATTTTGATATTGATTTAGATCCCTAATTATTTATAAAGGTTTGAACATGAGGATAAATTCGAAAAACGTTAGTTAACCAATACATTCATTCAGAACAAAATTGAAGAAACCATTTTGTAGTTTTTGAATATTGCGCTTTGTTGGAACGTCCGAATGGGTAATTGAGGCACCAGATATCTGATCCACCAGATCAGTAGGTAGAAAAGAATGCACCACAACACAATTAGGGTGAAAATTATCTAAGTATTTAGGACCAATGTTTATTTATCCCAGATGTTGGAACCTCATTAAATATTTATAGCCCTGTTGACCGTTCTTTGGCGAATTATTCGTTGAATTATCGTCTTATGAATGAATTCACACCATTGTAGAGAATTGCGGAAGGAGGAGAGAGAATTCTGTTTTTTTTTTTCAAACCTAGTGATTAGGGATAAGAATATTGGGTTTAGTTTTGTTATATTCTATTTTTTCTGATGAAAAACTCCCATTGTTTTCGGTTCTTCATTTACATTTAGAGGTCATATTCTCATTTTTCGAATAAATTCAAATTTTTCTTGTCATTGAATTGAGAAATTAATTCAATTCGTTAGTTTCTCAAGCCGTTCTTGTAAGTATAAATTTGGATACCAACTATGCAATGAATTTATCCAATACATAATACTTCATTCAGTATATCGGATAATCAAAAGTATCCAAGTTGCACAACACTACCACAAACTGCTCAGAGCTTTAGGACTTGATACAACTGGGACTTCACGCCCTCAATCAAACTCATAATTAGTGGCTCCTCTATCGCTCGGACAATCCCATGAAAAGTCATATATGGATTTTTTAGAGAAATTTTCGATGAAAATATCGTAAAAAACCACTGTTTCCAATAGAAATATGCATAGAAGATGGCGCCATTTCTGAAGAAACTTTCTATTCTGTTCATCTGGATCATAAAAATAAACAGTTTTATTTTAATCGTCTTCCCTTCAAAACCGAAAATTTCTTTTCAAAATACCTAATAGTACTTTCATCATTTATTATCACCATCTGTGGGAATTCCGCTACCCGTCTCTTTTTCAACCCCCGCTGTAGATCCAAAGTCTATGACTTGTGCTTCAATTGGTTTGGTTCATCAGAACGGAATGAACAAACGGGTCATTTTCATAGTGAAGAACCCAAAAAGTGTGAAAAAACTGTGTGCTACTTAAAAATTATTTCTGACACTCTGTGCGAAATTCAACAAGATTTTCGAAATGAGTTCGCGTGATCGAGATGCCGGTAGAAAATTCGAGTCTGGTAGTTCAAAAAGGAAACGAGCAATCAAAAGAAAGCAGGAACAAGAAAATCTAAGTGGATCTTTATATAAATTGCCACAATGCCACCGTCAACGCAATCCAGTCAACAAGAATCTGAGCTCGAGTCAATGTCTTTATCCATGACTGCAGAAATGAAAAATCTGAATCTTCAAAACGACCCAGGTTCGTGGCCCATAACAATTTCTGATAAGACCGAACCGAGATTGTACTAAAAGGTCCAGTTCGGGTTAAAGTTGATTCATTTCCCGTAAATGAAAATGGACGACGATTCAGCGAATATCATTATAAGAAAATATTAATTAGCGGTGAAAAGCTTGACAGGCGCTGGATAATTTATTCACAAACAAAGAATGCTGAAAAAAGTTTTTCTAGACTTAAAATCATAAAAACATATTTAAGGAAATCGATGACACAAGATCGGCTTTCAGCCCTTGCTATTCCATCAATAGAAAGTGACGTAGAAAGATTGTGATACTTTAATTAAAGATTTCAGTGCTAGGAAAAGCCGCAAACATGAATTTTAAATTTATCATTTCTGTATTTGTTAATTTTGTGAATCTTCGAAAGTTATATTATATTTATATGTTATATTATATTATAATATTTTAATTAAAACTCAAATTTTACATCTTTATAAAATATGACAATAACCGATACAGAACAACCGGACTTACTTTCGCATCACATACTTTTCACGAAGGAAAAAGGGCCTCGCAAAGACTTCCCGCCCGGGGCCTCGCAATGGCTAAGGCCGCCCCTGTATGAGAGGACCCCACACCAGAAGACTGAAAAAGACATGGCCTGAAGATCTTCCACAACACTAAAGATGCCAAGCCCTATAGTGTCAGTGAATTTTAAGAAACGTGTGGAGCCTCTTGAAGTGGGGCATTGAGCGCCTATATTTTTCTTGTGACTCGTTGACTGTTTGTTTTATAACAATTGAGTCAATAAATGATGTTATTATCAACACTTAACTACGGACACCTATTATCTCACACTAACACAGACGTGGAGTCTGTCAGACTCCGTCTCGAAAATATTTGATTAAAAATATTTTGAAGGGGTTTTTGTTGAAATTTACTGAATCGAAATAATCCTAAGTTCATATTCTTTCGATTGATCACGTGTGGAAAGTCTTGGTCTTATTGCCCCCTGAATTTCCTTAGCATTATATCCGTTAGCGATGAATGCATGCTGTAGATGTTCAAGTTCATCTTCCAGAAATTCCGGCTCGCACAATCGTCGGGCTCTATCTACGAGTGTTTTTATAACTCCTCGTTTCTGTTGAGGATGATGATTGGACTGCTTGTGTAGATATCTGTCAGTGTGGGTTGGTTTTCTATAAACCCTGTGTCCTAGCTTTCCATCAGGCTTTCTAGTAACCAAGACGTCTAGAAAGGGTAGAGCACCATCCTTTTCAATTTCCATAGTGAATTGAATATTTGGGTGCCTACTGTTAAGATGGGATAGGAAGGCATCCAATTCTTCAAGTCCATGACTCCAGACGACAAAAGAATCATCCACATAACGTAGCCATGTGGACGGTCTCTTAGTTGCCGCTTCAATTGCACTTTGTTCGAATTTCTCCATGAAGAAATTTGCAATTGCAGGACTTAGAGGGTTTCCCATGGCGCAGCCATCTATTTGCTCATAGAATTCGCCTTTCCACTGAAAATAGCTGGATGACAGGCAAAGTTCGAAGAGCTTTGTTATGTCATTCGGGAATAACTCAGACACGTAGTTAAGCGATTCCCTGATGGGAACTAGTGTGAACAAAGACACAACATCAAAACTAACGAGTCGGTCATTCGGTCCCAACTGAATGTTCTGCAGTTTTTGTACAAACTGGGTAGAGTCCTTGACGAAAGTGTCCGTGTTTCCCACATGAGGTCTCAACATAGTTGTTAAAACTTTGGCTTAGTCGTATGTTGGTGAATCGATGGTACTAACGATAGGTCTCAATGGGACATTATCCTTGTGAATTTTCGGAAGTACGTATACACGCGGAGCCCTTGCTTCACTCTTACAAATCCTCTTTTTAAGTTCCTCATCGAGAGAAGAAACTTTTATAAGAGCCTTGGCTTGTCTGAGCCTGGACGAGGTAGGATCTCTTTTAAGTTTCCTGTAGTTTGAGGGGTCTAACAACGCCCTCATTTTGGAATCATAGTCAGAGGTGTCCATCACTACCGTCGCGTTTCCTTTGTCAGCTTCCAGCTGGAAGGATCACAATGGATGTATCTTCATTGAGACTCTTTATGGCTTGATGTTCCCTGAAATTTATATTATTTTTTGGAGGTTTAGCCTTCCTGATGATTCTTGAGGCTTCAGTCCTCACTTCTTCAGCCGTAGCCTCAGGTAAGGATCGAATTGCTGCCTCAACATGCCTAAGTCCTGCAATTGCAAATTTCTTCATGGAGAAATTCGAACAAAGTGCAATTGAAGCGGCAACTAAGAGACCGTCCACATGGCTACGTTATGTGGATGATACTTTTGTCGTCTGGAGTCATGGACTTGAAGAATTGGATGCTTTCCTATCCCATCTTAACAGTAGGCACCCAAATATTCAATTCACTATGGAAATTGAAAAGGATGGTGCTCTACCCTTTCTAGACGTCTTGGTTACTAGAAAGCCTAATGGAAAGCTAGGACACAGGGTTTATAGAAAACCAACCCACACTGACAGATATCTACACAAGCAGTCCAATCATCATCCTCAACAGAAACGAGGAGTTATAAAAACACTCGTAGATAGAGCCCGACGATTGTGCGAGCCGGAATTTCTGGAGGATGAACTTGAACATCCACAGCATGCATTCATCGCTAACGGATATGATGCTAAGGAAATTCAGAGGGCAATAAGACCAAGACTTTCCACACGTGATGATAAAACATCCCAACTCACCCCCAATGGAAGAGCTATCTTACCATATATCCCCAAGGTCACCGATAGAATTGGTAGAATACTAAAGGGCCACAATATAGAGACTGTCTATAAGCCAACTCAAAAACTTGGCCAAATGATCAGAACTACCAAAGACAAAGTCGACCCACTCTCTCAACCCGGTATTTACAGGATACCTTGTGACTGCGGTAAAGTCTACATTGGTACAACGAAGCGAAGTATCAATACGAGAATTATGGAGCATGAACGATGCTGTCGACTCAATCAGACAGAAAAATCCGCACTTGCGGAACATGCCCTGACAGATGGACACAATATTGTTTTCTCAAAGGCAGAAGCTATTTCAAACATCAAAAGTTTCTATCCTAGGATGAACATGGAAACCATTGAGATATATAAACATAAGAACAATATGAACAGAAGGAAAGAAACTCCTTTGGTACATAGCGCATGGTTGCCGGTGTTGGAAAAGACCAAAATCAAGCCAATACGAAGTGGAAGCGATGGACCAATCAACATCGCGCGCGTAAACCCACTACCTTCTCCCGCCAATGATCAGGGTATAAGTGGGGCCAACGGATCGAATCCAGCGTCACTTTCGGAAATTCAGCGGTCGAGTTACAATCTAAGACCAAGAATCCTCTGAAGATGCCTATCGCAGTTGTGGGCGAAACGTTAGTTGAAATAATTCCTAATAGACCACGGCCAATAAGCCCGGAAGACTCTCTTAATGTCAATATATCCGGTCGTGAAAGCCTGAAACTATTTATTAAAATCCCAATCTTTCAATTTGGTTGCAGGAACAAATGCTCAACTATTCACCCCCTGATAATTCTTACTCAAAACGTACAATGCAAGAGGAAAGAAGGACAACATTCTGCAGCACTATTTATGGATATACATAAAGCCTTTGACAGCATTTGGCACTCAGGACTCATATTCAAACTCCATAAACTCGGCTGTCCAACATATTTCACTGAAAATAATTAATGACTTTATAGTCAATAGGTCCATACAAATAAAAATCAAGAACACACTGTCCAACCAAATCATCCCAAAGCAAGGACTTCCCCAGGGCTCTCCTCTATCACCATACTTATACAACATTTACTGCTCAGATATCGACAAGACAAAAGACAACCTAGAATCCAAAACAACTATGTGTACATATATATTACAATTTGCCGACGATACTACCTTAATTGCACATGGCAAAACTATATTGGACACAGTGGAAAAATTGAAAAAGATCAAGATTAAAATGACACAGTGGATGAATAAATGGAGAATAAAAATAAACCCCAAAAAATCGAAATTTATAATATTCTATCACAAGATCAATCATAACTCGCCCACAATTTCCCTGGATAATGCAATACTAAAACCTATAACAAACTGTAGATACCTCGGCATGATAATTGATAGCAAGCTCAACATTAAGATGCACGTCAACTCTACAAAAAAGAATACCACTACTAGAGTTAGCCACTTTAGATCACTAACATATAAAGATCAAGGCATAGAAACAAGCACTGCATCCAACATCTACAAAATAATCTGCAGACCCATTTTAGAATATGGACACCAAATCTTGGGGCAATGCAACAAAACTGCTCAGAAAATCATGGAGGTAGCAGAGCGGAGCAGTCTATGAAAAATAACAAAAATGAGACATCCCAATAACCCACTTCACAACCCCTCGAACCAATGCCTATACGAAAGAACCAACATAGAACCAATAGTGGATAGAATTCATAGATTGAACAAAAGATTTATCCAACAACAGCACAACATAAACATAATTGAGCCACTTATACACAAGATGTCACCTCTTCAAGTGCCCAAAAGGAAATTACCAGAGCGGCCAATATTTGAATACTTGCTGAGTCAACTCTAGGATCTTAACACCCTTTTTAGTTCATAGTTTTACTTATTGTATTCATGCACATGCTAAATTAATTAATACTATCCAATACGAATGTATAGATGGCCAGGAAGACCTAGGTCGTTAGCCCTTTGAAAGATTGTTTCAATAAAGTTTTTTACTACTACTATATCAGAAATTGAATTTTGAAGGTACTATAGTGTTAATAAATCTAAACTACAAATATCATCATAGAGCTATGCGAAAGGTTGAGCGGAGTCTGTCAGACTCCCTGTCCGTGGTTAAAGGTTCATTCAAAACGTTTATCAAACTTTAGGCTGTGGCAGAAGAAAAGTCTACTCACTGCTTTATCACATTTCACATCTTCAAAATCCATGGATTCTTTCTTATCAGTGTCCTCCTTAATTGTTAAATCATCAAATGAAAATTCATCAGGTATGACATTATTTGCAATGTTTTCCTGAGCTTTTGGTGTTCCGTCTTTATCATCACTCCATTTGTGTTTGTACAAGGCCCTTCTTTTCTTTGTACCATCAGAAACAAGAGCTCTACTTTTGAAAATACTACCTTTTTTCTTAGAAATAACTAATTTAACAGGCGGCTCAGAGGCCTCATCACTGTTATTGGAATTTTCAGGAGGCACAGGCATAGACTTATATTCAGGTTTTTCAAGTAACACATGTTTGTCCTGGGGTTTTTCTAAATCTGGTGCAGTACTGTTGCTATTACTATCAGAATCACTAAGCCAGTCCTTAGATATAGATGAAGCATGATTGGGCTTCTGTTCTGCTTCAGTTGGAACCTCAACATGTACTTTTGTCTCTTCTGATTTGGTGTAGTTATTATTTTCAGTTTCCTGAATGTCCACTTTAGGACATTCTTTTTCTTCTAATTTCTCCATATTTTGAGGTTCATTCATTACTGAAATAATAAAGTCAATAAAATACAAAGTTGATTTCAGAAGTTTACTTATGCCCACTTGCACCGTTTTCTGGCTAAGACAGACTTACCTAAGACAATCTAAAATTTTGAAAAAATAAAATCACTTCTTCATGTCAACTGTAATTTAATTAAAAGCACAAAATACTACATTTGTTTCGACCCTTCGTAATTGGGGTCATCTTCAGGTATATGTTAAAATAAAATAAATGGTCTGTCCAGAGTATTTATGATAAGATCTGAACGTTGATTAAAGTATTTTTGGGAAGATACCCAACCAATGTGTTTTCAGTCCTCCTTCCCCTCGCATCTCTCGTCCATTATTTCACTGCCGTAATGTGGCGCCCTCGCAATATAACGAATCCGAAAAACAGATTTCTGGATTTCTCAACTCTCGGTAAATTTCAAACAGAAGCCCGATTTGGATGAGTCATGATACCAGATGTGGAATTTTTTATGATGAACAGATGTTTCTCATTGTTGTACCTAGTATTTGAGTAACCTCAGTTTGTCTATTTTCTTGAGACTCGAGATTCTGTTGAAATATGAAATTCGTTTCCAGGAGAAATTTTTGCTTGAATATTTGTTGATATTTAGGGATAGCCCCCAATTTCATCAACATAATACTTAAATTCTATGGTGATTGGGAAAAGTAGTATGACTCAAAATTAGTGCATTCTTTTAATTCAAGTTAATTTACTTATTTTTTTGTAGGACTACTATAATTTGAAAGGTTATACAATTTTTCAAATTAATAATATTGCAAATGACATATTCTCTTTTCAACAGAAGGCGGAGCTCATTATTACGATGAAGTATATCGTGGGGTTACAAGCTAAAAGCACTAAGTCAACAATTTGGAAAAACGTCTTTTCATCAATTTTTGGGGATTGCAATCTTTTTTAAATAATGTTAAACTATGGCATGGCATTCCCATAACCTCCTTCAATTAACAAGCCGCGAACAGCTGAGATGTGGCAACGCAGCGGAAGGCCGAGAAGTTTCTGACGCCATTTGTGTACGCCTTGTTGTTTGTTGTGTTTGTGAATTAATGGTGACCGTTCATACTGATTTTACCAATACAGTATTGAATTTCGGGCATGAGTCCTGGTTAGTCATCAAACAAAACCAGTTCACGAAATGTGGAAATACATTTTAGGTTAGGTATATTTTGGGATTTAGGACTATTGAAAAGCTGGATATTATCAAAAGAACATTTATATTTAGCGACGTTTCGCAGCACTCTTTCAGCTGCTTCCTCAGGCCTACAAATATCATACATTATTCAACACACAAGGCTAGACAAATACACATTTTCTTTACCTCTATAATATTCCTTTTATAATCCATAAGTCAAGAAGGTATTCTATCATTCAAACATAGGACTATCATTTAAAAACAACGAAACTAGATGAAAACTAACTTCATATAAAACCACCTCTAACAATTCTTTCTCCAAAATGTGACATGACTCTATGGGCAGTAACCTAAAAAACTTAAACTTCTACACACTTATTCTTCTTCTTATCACTAGCTGATCTTCACGTTAACCACAACGACATTCATACTCAATTTCTTAATTTCTTTAGATGTTTATATTTAAGTAAAATACTATTGTACAATTTACTAAGTTGTACTGTGTCTGACCTAAAATTGACACTATCATTTAAATTTATATGAATCATTTCTAATATATTTCTTTTTTTACAATTTTTTTCCTTATCATAAATCCTGACATTTTCAAAATCTATCTGATGATTCATGTTAAAAAAATGGGAACACAGGGCAGTTAGATTTATCTAAGAATGTCACATTACCCCCAGGATATATCCTGGTGTCACTTGACGTGATTTCACTTTTCACAAATGTAACAAAAGCAAGGGTAAAGATGGTAATGAGAAAAAGATGGCATGTGATATCAGCATACACACAAATGGATAGGACAACTTTTTTGCAGTTAATAGATTTCCTTTTTGAAACTAGCTATTTTGTGTTTGAGGGAAAGACCTACATACAAACTGATGGCACAACCATGGGAGGAATTGCCAGTCCTGTGTTGGCCTTTCTCAGGAGATAAGAAGAATATTAAAAATTGAGAACACAGAGCTGGTCTTCTATAATTTGAAAACAGTAAATAACCTTTATAGTAACTTGAAAGACAAACTAGACAAAAAATATAATTCAAATTTGATATATGGCATCCCTTGTAGTGATTGCCCTAAAGTTTATGTTGGACAGACAAAACAATATTTAGAAACTAGAACTAAACAACATAAAAATGATCTGAAAGATGTGAGGAATAGAGAGAAAACTGCCCTGTGTTCCCATTTTTTTAACATGAATCATCAGATAGATTTTGAAAATGTCAGTATTTATGATAAGGAAAAAAATTGTAAAAAAAGAAATATATTAGAAATGATTCATATAAATTTAAATGATAGTGTCAATTTTAGGTCAGACACAGTACAACTTAGTAAATTGTACAATAGTATTTTACTTAAATATAAACATCTAAAGAAATTAAGAAATTGAGTATGAATGTCGTTGTGGTTAACGTGAAGATCAGCTAGTGATAAGAAGAAGAGTGTGTAGAAGTTTAAGTTTTTTAGGTTACTGCCCATAGAGTCATGTCACATTTTGGAGAAAGAATTGTTAGAGGTGGTTTTATATGAAGTTAGTTTTCATCTAGTTTTGTTGTTTTTAAATGATAGTCCTATGTTTGAATGATAGAATACCTTCTTGACTTATGGATTATAAAAGGAATATTATAGAGGTAAAGAAAATGTGTATTTGTCTAGCCTTGTGTGTTGAATAATGTATGATATTTGTAGGCCTGAGGAAGCAGCTGAAAGAGTGCTGCGAAACGTCGCTAAATATAAATCCCAAAATATACCTAACCTAAAGTGATTACCGAGGACATTATTGATTAATCTCAAAATGTGGAAATACATTTTCTATTGCAAAAGTGGAAAAAGCGACATTGAAACCCACATAAAAACAGTTGAACACAAACGAGCAGTGTCAGCAGCAAGTTCGAATATTTCAAGAAATAAGAATTTGGAGAATTGATGGCATTTGTCCTGGTTCCAGGTTGGAAAGAAATGGTCACATTATTTGTGAAGTGAATTGTGCCCAAAAGAAAAATTCTGTGTGTGTGAATGAGGTGAAATTTCATCTTTCATCTGGTGTCCTGTGAAAGAAACTTCTCCTATTTCGAATCATGCCAAATAAATGTTGTGTACCCGGCTGCGAAAGCAATTACAAGACTTCAGGAAACAATTATGTTAGTGTCGTTTCGTTTCCAAAAATGAAGAACTGTATCAATATGTGGATTAGGCAATTCCAAGAGAAAATTACGTTTCCGATAAATTCAGTTTGGTTTCCGAAATTCATTTCCATGAAAACGATATCTTCAAATTTTTATAAAGTTTTATTAGCTGATGGAACCAATGAGACGTCAACAACTCAAGGAAAAAGCAGTTCCTTTATTTTTTCCAATTTAACATTTTATTTATCTAAAAAAATTCTCAAACAGAGAACTAATCCCCAGTTTAGAAAAGATGGAACGATTGACTGAAACAATAATAATATAAATGTTTTTTTCAATTCGGATTTGATTAAAAATTATGATGACCTAAAAAATAACTCGACAACAAAATCTACTTTTTTATTACATTTTGGAGAGTCTATAACAGTAAATGTTTTAATAACAAGTGAGACCCTTCAGGTAAAAATTTTCATTAAAGATTCTGAATTATCATCTAAAGATTTGAAATGGATCCTACCTTATATCTCAAGATTTCAAGGTGGTCCCAACTTACAAATGAACTTTCTCGGTATAAATAAATATTATGTAGATGAACGAGGTTTGGGAGGTCCGGATGCTTAATTGTATAAATTGAACAAATCTTTATATTTATTAAAAACATTTTTGTAAGGGGAAGCGAATGAAAATTTTGAAAAACTCTGACATTTCAGATGGTGGCGGATCAAATGTGACAAATTATAAGTAAAAAACCGAAATATTCATCATGTACCATAGTTCTGACATTTATTCTATATTCTCAATCTCCCCTAATTATTTATGTTTATTTCTTCAGCTATAGTTATTAAGTTCAGAGATTTTATTTAAGTTCTGTTATTAAATTTTGTACATGAAGTTATTAAAATGATTTGGATCTCAAGTTTTTCTCAGATTTACCTATTATGTTGATTACATTGATTCAAATTCAAAATTTTGTGGCATGAGATGACCTTCTCTTTGGTTCTTGCTGAACAACAAATTGAATATGAAATGTGCTGTATTGTCAAAATACATTGATAATCATTAAGTTCTTGTGCTTCTATACAGATCAAATAATTTCGTTCAATTGATATCCACCAGTTATAATAAAAAGGATGAATCAAACCAATTCATTGGTCAAGTAGGATTTAGTATTGTTGCTTCTAGATATTTGATTGAATTTAAAATATTCCATATCGACTATTCGACAATTAATTGAAATATATTTGAAAATCGCGCTCCTATTATAAGAAATTTACTGCGGCCGTCCGAAGTCCCAGTCGGCCTTCCGGATCCTTCATTTGCGGCGTTGCCACATTTTGTTCATGGCTATGTGTTTAAGATGGCTGTGGTATTCCTAAGGTGTATCTCTTCTATTTGAAACAGTTTTTAACGCCTACAATATTTATACAAATTTTTGAAATACATTCAAACTTTAAATTGCTCGTAACTCCTAAACTTGTTTTTAGACTTAGTGCTTTTTGCTTGTAACCCCACGATAAAGACTTATCTAATTTTGGCCATTTAATGACTTAAACTCCTTTTCCCGAGCACCTAAGAATTCCAAACTACAATAGTTCAGTTTGAAATTTAATTTTTACAAGACGGCGGTAACATAAAATTTTGATTGCAGCGTAGAGATTCACTGAAATTTACGTAAATATTCCAAATTGAAAAGTACACTTCGCGCAACAAGTAAAGGAACAGAAAAATTTTTGGTGATTTGCAAGAAGCTGTATCTCAGTGAAAAATGGTTGTATGGGGAATAAAAAAAATTACTATTGAAGCTTGAAGACTCTAGTTTCCCATCTTATGGGTTAACAATTTTTCAGAGTATCAGTCGCAAATATTCGACTACATTGTATGATCAAATGGAGGGAAAGATGGCAAGCCATAGAACATAATAAACTGAAGATTATCAACCCCAACTTGAATCCAGTTAGATATGAAGGGATGCCACGAAAACATCAGGTCATTTTAAGTCGCCTCAGAATCGGCCACATTAGATATATCCACCAACACCTCTCCAAAAATGAAAACCCCAAACAATGTATATCATGTCATTAGATGATGACTGTAAGTCACCTGATTATAGAATGTCCCAACTTCAGAGAAAAGCTTCAAACCACAGGACTACCAGAAAATCTCAAAAATGCCTTAAACCCAGAGAACTGAGAGACATTGGTGAAATTTCTGAAACCTGCTAATATATATCATGAAATCTAGAAACTGTTGAATTATTGAAATGTAGTTATCTGTTGGAATATTGAATATTGTATACAGTGTAACCTCTTTAACTCGGACACATTTAAATCCGGACATCCAGTACTCCGGACGCCTGATTTCAAAACCCATAGTCTGGACGTATCTCTATAATCCGGACGCACACAAGCGACCACTTATGAAATTTACGAGTTAACCCAGATAGACCTACCGTTCCGTATAAGGAACACCTATCTTAAAGTTTTCTATCCATGCTCAAAATGAAAAAACAAAGGAGGCGCCAATATCAACACATAAATTAATGCTGTCTTCAACACTGAATATATCCTACGAAGTGCTTCAGTATTCAAATTCACTTTAAAGCCATGTTAACTTTATAAATATATCAATTGTTGCAATACCTTTTTTTTTCCGGTGGTGTATTTTTTCATATGTATTTATTTCATCGCTTTTGCGAATAAAATAATTATATCTATGGTCGGATGAATAATATTAGAGGCGAATTCATCTTCTCCATGATTTCAAATCCTGATTTTTGCTACGTAAATGAAGTCGTTCTTTTAACGGAACGGTAGGATTACCTGAGTATATTGTTATAACTATTGAAAAATAAACTGACTCTACATGAGATACTGCATCATGCAGATTATCTGGATATGATTTCAGAACCACCTGATAGCAAAATTTTCTTCTGCACATAATTCAATAGTTTTCTGTAAGTGAAATAACAATAATGTTGCTTATGCGCCTACTAATTTCTTATTCGTATTTCCATGCACCAAACAAACTAATAATTGAGAAAAAAAATATCATTGACCAACCAAAACTCATGCAACATTAGAATATATGGGGGGCGTTGACTGATCCCGTAAAAACATGAGTTAGAATCGTGTTTCGACAAGGACAAAAATTGTATTTCGCACTTCTTGCACACTGCTTTGACATGGTTGTTCAAAACGCAGCTGATTCGCAGAAATGGTAACAAACTAGACTAGCTATCATCGCAACAAGATTGCTGGAAACTAATAGAAAAACAACAAAAAGAGGACCATTTGAGCAATCAAAGAGTTTACAACAATTTTCAAGATAGGATAGATTAGACCACTTGATTGTTTACCAGAATACAATGAAAAAATTGTTAAGTGTGCCACAAAAACTAATATTATATATATATATATATATATATATATATATATATATATATATATATATATGCAATGTAGTATAGCATTAAATCAAAAAATTGCTTTTATAATTACCACACATTATGATTCAATGTTAATTTTTCATAGAATGAATTTTAGTTCCTCTAAAACCTAACGTTCCTTGAAAAGAACACCACAAATTTTATATTTTCGTTAAAAATAGGTACACATCAAGATCAAAAATATGAAAAGGAATCATTCAAACCATAATCTGACACAATTCTCATTGAAATGAAAAAAAAAAAAATTTCAGGTCTATTTGGGTTAAGACACGAATCAGACCTAAAATTATAGAAAACTCTATAATCTTTGATTCAGACGAAAGTTAGAGTACTGCTAGTGTACCAATGTACAGGAAATGAATATGAAACCAATGATTCCGCTACTGACGGTGACGATGATATAGCAACGGTCGAAAAGGGAATTTTGAAGAAAACAAAATTTCAAACGAGCAGCTGAAGATGCTCTTCGAAATGAAGCAGTGAAAAATGAAGCTCACTGTAAAGTTTAAACCAAAATTTCAGATTCCCTCAAAGTTGAGTAAAATTTTAATGTGATCTCTTGATTTTACAGATTCAAATTCAAATTATTTCTGTTCCTTTTCTGAATAATGCTATTCCTTCAATAAAGAAATTACAAGAAAAATAAACATATCATTTCTATTGTGATACGAGTTTAGATATCTTGTGTTTGAAAATTCGAACCAATCAAATATTTTCTTTTACTTTTATGGATATTATATTTCATTCAATAAACAACTTTCAAGAATAATTCTGTTTTTCTATAATCCGGACAAATCGAAAATCCGGCCAACTGCCTTACCATCAATTGTCCGGATAAAAGAGGTTGGACTATATTATACTGTACCGCCGCTAATAACCCACATGGTTGATACCGATACTCCAAATAAAAGAAAAACATTTTTTACGTTTGATAATAAAAATAAATGGTGTCCATAGCTCAATGTATTATGATTTTCCTTGTATAAAATAATCAGATCGAAACGCGCGATCGGCAGATCGCGCGACTTGAAATACTCAGTAGCCGTATACGAATGTTCACATGGTCGCGCGTAAAATTGTCGAGCGACCATGTAAACATTTCTATATGACTACTCAGTACCTATCTCTAATCGCGCGATCTATCGATCGCGCTTAAACGTGCGGTCATCTGAACTTAGCCTAAGTGTGCTTTAACCTCAACAATTCTGTATTTGTAGCTTGTATGAAATAATTCTAGAGAATCATTTTTCGATATTGAAATCTTGAAGAAGTAGTAAATATGTTTTCATGGTAATTCAATAGCAGTCAAATTAATTTCCGCTTTATCTGCCTGAATATTTCAAATTTGCAAAATAATAATTAATGAAGTCTTGTCTAAAATCAATTCTCTCATTTTCACCAGATGGAATTACGGGTATTTGACCTGCATTTATCATTTCTTGTAGGTGATCTTCATTAATATGCTTTGCCCTTATTCATCTTCAAAACAATGTTGTGCAAAACAGCAAAAGCTACTACACTGCAACCTTAATATAACGAAACTCTATATAACGATTTCTTCGATTTAACCCCCTTAAATTGTCCATAAGAGTCAATGTAAGATATACCTTTACATTTCGAAAAACTTTTTGGGGCAACCTGTTTATAACGAATTTTCAACTATCAAAGAAAAGTGTAAATACATCTAATTAACGAATTTTGTCAACTCAAAACCTCTATATAAAACAATATGACCTTTGATTCTATAGTACATGATTCAGTCGCAGCAGGCTTCAACATGTTTTCGTGAAACAGTTAAAGTTATTTGATGGCGAGTAAGGTAAACAGTACTGTGGTCGTCTAGTTGCAATTGAGGAAGAGCGTAAAAGGTGTTCTGTATCAGTCATAGAAAAGAAAAACATCATCGATTCTATTGACAATAGTCCCAAGATGAAAGAGATTTTATAAAAATGTGTTCTCATTTCTCATTTATAAGTAGAAGTTGTTCGCTAAAACAAGATGGGTAAGTAATGTTGAGATTAATTAAACTACAGTGGAACCTCGATATAACAAATTTTAGACCAATCTCAGCTCAATATACAAACCTCAGTTCAACAAATTACTTGATATAACGAATTTTCACTTGTTCCCTTCCGATTTGTTATATCGAGGTTCCACTGTTAATCTCGTTTCTAATTTAACTCTCATAACATCTGCTCTATTCCAAATGTCTAGGAGAGTTAAAATCATGATAATTGATGGCTTAGAGTAAACACAACTTATCAGGCACTTTAACTGTGGTGCAAGTGAAACGGAGTCTCAAACCTAACTTTATACGCTCTTTAGATCGGATAGACAAAACCGTGGTGGAGGTGGAGTTTGTGTTTACTTGGCTAAGAATATTGTCTCTGCATTCACAGTATCACAAACATCCATAGCGATAACTGGTGTAGATGTCATACAGCTTTTAATAAAAAATACCTCCTTCACACTCAACTTAGTATGCATCTATAGGCCGGGAAATATCTTGTACGAGAGCAACTCCGACCTCATTGATTATATGAACCGGGTATCTACTTCTGAGAATCTCGTCATATGTGGGGATTTCAATTTTCCAGACATTGATTGGCCTATCGTTGATTTTCCTGAGGGTGGTTCAAGTTCATGCCATTTCACTCGATTTTTCCTGGAATCCAACTTACACCAACTTGTATCTGAACCTACAAGGTTCCGTGTAAATGACTCGTCGTCCATTCTGGATCTTCTGTTCACCAACGATGAATACCTCATTTGCAATGTCTCCTATCTACCTCCCATTGGTGTTTCTGACCACTTTGTGATCACAGCTCAACTTCAGATAAATTTCCCCCAACAGCCGTTTACATACTTTCAAGAGCGTCACCATCACAAATTTTCAGGCACTGTTTGCTGAGCTGTCAAGTGGTATCCTCTTATAAACTCGACTGATGATCCATGTGAAATGTGGAAGATATTCCATAACTTCTTACTCGAATTGATAGCCAAACACTCGCTTTCTAGAGTGTATTCAAGGAGAGCTCTGAAGCCCTGGATCAGCTCTGAGGTCTTATCCCTTGTGCAACACAAAAGACGCCTTTGGAAAAAGTTCAAGAGGTCCAACAGCATTACTGATTATCGAGCGCACAGAGCATTTTCTGAACATCTAAAAACAACTTGGAAAGCCTTGCGTGGGGAATATGAGGATTCCATTGCAAATTCTGAAGACAGCAGAGGGCTGTTCAAATATATTCGCTGAAATCTGAAATCAAAGGTCGGGATCCCACTAATGAGAGGACAGGATGGCGAACTTTATCTAACGGATTTTGATTCAGCAGAAATTTTGGCAGATACATTCGCTTCCATATATAAAAGGGAGCCCGATAATGACAGCTTGCCGCGGATCCTGACTCCACGCGTGTGCGACAGCCTGACTTCTGTCAGTTTCTCACCGGAGAGGGTCAGGAGTCAACTCTCTGGTCTTAAGAAATTTTCTTCGCCGGGTTTGGACGGCATCACCTCCTTTGTTCTCGGGGGCTCCTCCGATGCTTTGTGCTACCCCCTTTCTACGATCATGTCTGCATCCTTCGACAGTTCGCGCTTGCCGGGCATTTGGAGGAGGGCCTCAGTCAGACCCATAAGCTTGCTTCCGATAGCCTAGGATTTCAACGGATGTGCTCTACTTAAATTTTGCAAGAGCGTTTGACAGGGTTCCGAAGAGACGCCTTCTGCTGAAGCTTGAAATGCTTGGAATTAGGGGCCGCTTGCTGGCATGGATTGGGGAGTACTTGACGGGTCGGAGTTTCGTTGTGCGAGTCGGGTCTTCCTTTTCTTCGGAGAGAGACGTGACCAGCGGTGTCCCTCAGGGTTCAGTCTTGGGGCCTTTACTTTTCTTAATTTATATTAGTAATCTTCCTTTCCACATAAAAAATAAAAAATCATTTTACGCTGACGATACAAAGGTATATGGAAACCCTCTTCAAAACCATAAATCCCTCCAGGAAGATTGGCTGATTCCTGTGAATGTGGATAAGTGCGTCGTGCTGCACATAGGAAAATCAACCCGTATTTTCCGTACACTATCTGTGGAATTCCGCTCCGTAGAGTGACGTCGCATGTGGACTTGGAAATCACTATAAACCAAGACCTAACCTGGTCGAAACATATAGTGTCCCCCTGGAAAGGACCACATACCATGGAAAATAATTAAACAACTCAGCAGAAAAGTAAACAAACACCTCATAAAAATATACCAATACTGCTTGGATCAGAAAATCTTCCCCTCCATTTGGAAGGGGGGTGTTATAATTACAATACCCAAAACTAACCTAAACCATTCAAGAACCGCAAATTACAGGCCAATAACTCTTCTCCCTGTTTTGGGTAAAATAAATGAAAAAATCATTAGAGAAATACTAAACAAATATATTGAAAACGTAATCCCCATCACCCAATTTGGATTTCGACCATACATCCACTCAGCATCTTAGTATCAAACACCCAGAATGCCATGATGCAAAAATTTAAAACTGCAGTAATTAGCCTTGACATAAACAAAGCTTTTGATAGTGTATGGCATAAAGGCCTCTTATATAAACTCCATCGGCTCAAGATACCTTGATTCCTTCTGCTCATCATTAAGAACTTCCTAGAAAACCGAAGACTATGTGTCAAAATAAACAACAAAACATCAAACACATTCACTCCAAAACAGGGCACACCACATGGATCACCTCTTTCACCTATCCTATACAATATTTATTGTGGAGATATATTTGAGCCGAGAGCTCTTAGTAGTAAGCAGTACATTCTTCAATATGCAGATGACACCTTGATCATATCACACGGTGAAAATATGGAAAAATGCATAATTAATCTACAAGAGCTAATGGATAAGACTGAAATTTGGTTCCGCATCTGGCGCCTTAAGCCCAACCCAGAAAAGTCACAGTTCATGATATTTGGCCATAAACCTTCACCAAGTTCCCCAATTGTTAAAGTATGTAACCAACACAAGACAATACAATAATCAATCAAATACTTAGGAGTACACATAGATCAAAAACTAAATTTCAATCAACACACCTACCTGATGAAAGAGAAAGCAATATCACGAGCAAAATGTTTCTCTAAACTGGTAATAGGAAATCAAGGTCTAACAATGAAAAATGCAAAGAAGATTTATACATCCATATGCAGGCCAATACTGGAATACGCACATCCAATTCTAATGAACTGCAGAAACCCAGCCATCAAAAACTTGGAAGTAGCAGAGAGGACAGCACTCAGAAGTATTAGTCGACTAAGACACCCTATTAACAGACTTTATAACCCACCCAACCAATTGCTGTACACATCAACAAACATCGAACCTATCTCAACCCGACTCCAAAAACTGAACAAGAAATTTTACAGCAGACTTCGAAATATGGAAGATATACTACATCTCTATCATGATGACGGGAACTCAAGAACGAAGAGGAAATTTCCGAAGGCGTCTCTAATACAAGAAATGAGAAGTGCTTACAATAATACAAACATCTAAGACTTTTTTTTTTTTAGTAAAGTTTAAAGTATATTAATTGTACTGAGCTGAAGGACCTAAGGTCGATGGCTCTTGGCTTTTTTTGGTCAATAAAGACATTTTTTTCTCTCTCTCTCTCTCTCTCTCTCTCTCTCTCTCTCTCTCTCATATAGTGTCCATCTGTCAACGAGCCAACTCGATGCTGTACCTCATCAGGAAGTCTTTCGTTCTTGCCTCGTTTGCAACTTCCATACGTTTATACACGACCTATGTTCGTCCAATCTTGGAATACGCCGGAATGGTGTGGTGGTGCGTGACCGTGATCTGTTAGAGGGGGTGCAGCGTCGGGCTACGCAATTGTTCCTCGGACCCCAGAGACCCTCATATTTCGACAGACTTTTGCGTGCCGGTCTTTTGCCATTCGAGCAACGACGTCTAAGGGGTAACCTAATACTAACGTTTCGCATAGTGAAATTCAATTATGCTGATCTAAGAGATATATTCGTGTTCAACAACGACTCGCGCACCCGAGGTCACCATTTCAAGCTGAGGAAGGAAAATTTTTCGACGAGACAACGCCAGTACTTTTTAACCAACCGCATATTCGATCATTGGAACAATAGTCGATTTCGAATGACTGTTTTGGTTGGTTAACGGTTGACCGCTCGGTTCATAAATGACAACGTCAAACGCACCGCGCTTTCGATACGGTTCAAGTTTCGGCGAAACAGCTGATTCGAGACGTCACCAATTTGTCATTCAAATGCGGTTGGTCCAAAACTGACGGACCAATCTATGAACCAACCAAGAACCAAAGTCAATCGAAATCGCCTAATCTGTCCGCGGAGACCGTAGGAACGCGCTCGCTCAGTGTGTTTAAGGGAAATATAGATCAAATTTTATTTCGGGTTTGAATGTCGTTTTTCTTTTTCTGTTTGGATTGACAATGTGCTGTTCAGTCTTCGTTATAATAATACTGTGCTGAAATAGGATTATATAGGACATTTCCTCATCCTTTATCAATTTAAATAAATAAATAAATAAATCTATGAACAAAGGATTTGCGCTTTATGAAAGCATACCACAAATAATACATATGTTTTAAATCTAAGTTAGACTTAAGATAGTCATTTGACGTTGCAAGTGGGCATTAGAATTTTATTGAAATAGGGAATATGCTAAATTGATATGGAACGGGAAGCATCAAGATGTAAACAATCAAAGTGTCATATCCACATCATAAGCTTTTTGTTGAACTCAACATTCTGAATAAAATATTCAATTATAAAAATTACCTGAATCTTCAGTTTTCAAAAAAGTGTTTTCTATTATATCTTCATTCTCACTGGGTGATTGTTCTTTTTTCAAGACTCCTTCATTTTCTTTCACAACTGGTACATTGCAATTCAATAAATTATCATATAAAGCTCTCCTTTCAGCTTCATATTTTTCAGCGGGGATATACTTGGGAGATAATTCCAAATCATCCTTTGGTGACATGAACAATGAAAATTCAACGGCTGTATCTGCAGTGGTGGGGCTATCTTGTTGCATACTCCTTCTTGCAGACCTAGTTATACGACAGTTGGGAGATCTTTGAACCTAAAAATAGAAATAGCTTTTTGATATCTTGGAATGATTGATTCAGTCAGGAATAATCGTTCAGTTGTCTCAACACATTGGCAATAATGTCACCATGACCTAAGATTGAGTTATATAATCACACTCATCATTTGACAGCAAGCGAAAACTGAATTCTACTATTATGAATGCAAAATTTTCAAGAGTTCCAAAACCATTAAAACATAATTTTTTAGGAGAAATGGTTACCTCTATCACAACCTTAGTGCTTTGTGTATGTGACTGCATTGTCTACATTCATACTGTAGAATGATACTTACATTACAATTGTTAATCTAGAAGATTTATCATAATTAATACTAACCTGTGGCTGGGATAAGTCCCTTAGGGCTCTTGGTGAGGTAGCATTAGTAGTACCAGGCGTAGGTGTACTTTCTGACTCCTCAGTATCACTGAGAAGTTGAGATTTACCTCTAAATATTCTCAAAACAATTGGTGGCTTACTATCATTATTAGCTTTAGAACTATTCACATTAGAATTCAATACAGTCTTTTCAGAATTATGTTTTGAGGAGAAAAATTTCCTCACTGAGGTTTTAATAGGTTTTTCAGTATTGTCATTGGCTGATTTCAACTTTTTGATGGGGGGATGATCATACTCTGGTTCGGAATGCCTGTTATCATTTATAGCAGATTGTTTTGCATCTGGCACATCTGCATTTCTACTTTTGAAGAACTTCTTAGGTTTTGGGGCACTTTCAACGGTAGGTGATTTATCAGGTTCTTTTTGTCCAAATCCTGGGAAGTATTAGTTATGTTTAATATTTTATCACAGAGAGAGATACACATATATGTATTTTAAATATTGATTCTAGGTTTCTTCATAACCATGCACTGTGCCTTTTAGAATCAAAACAATAAATAGATCACTTCAACGAAAAAATATGACTGGGGCAAACAGTAAACAATCAACAAAGATGAAGATGGGCTAGTGAAAACCTAAATTATGAAACAAAACTAGAGAGTTTAGATATTATTCATCAGTATTACATATTGTATGATATAGAGGCTATACCAGAAAGTGGCGATAACCTGCAATCACAAACTGAGAAATCAAAGGTAGAAGAATTCATATAGCTATACATATAGCCAAAA
Organism: Hippodamia convergens; assembly: GCA_038502775.1. NCBI lineage: Eukaryota > Metazoa > Arthropoda > Insecta > Coleoptera > Coccinellidae > Hippodamia > Hippodamia convergens. The sequence continues at coordinate 48,408,609 of CM076609.1, forward strand.
ACTAGGCATTATAAATAACATGAATCCATTTTCTCTAAAAGGGCATTCACAATCAAAGCTGAGCAGATGGCAGGCCCTAGTACTATTTGAAATAAAATTTTAGGCTTGCATGGAATTCGACGTCGGCAAAAAATTCTTGCAAGCTTTCTCTTCAGCTTTAGTTCATGCGCAGTGCTTTCAATCACGTGTTTCACAGTTTAACTGTCAATTGAGTTTTAATTCGAACTAACTATAGTGGTTATCTGTTTTTTCAATCATAGATAAATAATAAAAATAATTAATTTATATGTTCGTTTTCAGTTTCATTAAAAGTAAGGCTAACCTATAAGACTATATTACAGCTTAAAGCATGCATTCCTGCCGAAATGTACTTCGGCACGCAAGTCGATAGTGAATGCTCCTCAAGTATGAGCATCCACCAAAGTAGCATAGCACTGGCATAGCTCATAATGTGGCACGCAACATGCATGATTCTTTGATTAGAACCAAAGACAAACAATGATTCAGTGTACAATGAAAAAGGGGTGTCAGATGTGCTATCTGAAAATTATACGACGAGTTTGCAATGTATGTGCCACTCTTCTTTAGTGGGCGCTCAGAGTTAATGATTCAAATTTATCTGCCAAAAATTAAGATAATATATGAGAATATATACAAAATTTTTTTTGTTTATTGTTTGTCCCCAATAACTCAGCTGATGATGATAGACTGTTGGAGTGGTCTATGGAGATTGGGAAACACAAATGTCTGAAGAAAAAAAACTATTTTCTTTTGTGAACTCACCATTAACAGTACGAATGGAAGTGAACGATGTAATTCCCCATTTTCCCACAGTAGCAGCTGACCTTGCAGCAGAAGGCTTATTGCTGTTTTCTTTGAAAATATTATCAAAGTGGAAACTAGCATGGGAGTGTGCTCCCCGACGATATTTTCCATAACCTCTGGACATTATATGTTAGATATTCAATTAATATTTGGTCACATTCCAACACATTTTCGATTATTACTGTATATCCAATATTTGTTAATCAAGTTTCACACTAAACTTCTCTCGATTTCGTGAAGAATTTATATGTAGCTCCTTCAAATTTCAAAACGTCTCATGATGAACCACTTCGCCATTTTTCAGGAATAGTACAATTTATTACCAAACTATTAACCCTAAATTGTAGGTATAAATTACTCAACACATTTAGTCGAAGTTCAAAGTATTTCTTTCGAAGAAAATTAAATGCAATTTATTAATTTTCTGTCAAATGCGTTTTTCAATCTTTCATGAAAACAACGTACCTAACTAATGGTAGATTTGCTTTCTGTCCTTTCCTTTCTTTCTGTTTTCCACTAGTTTCTGTAACTCCACAGAATATGTTTGTCTATGGATGACAAGAACCATAGATAGCCAATATTCTGATATTCTGTGGAAGCGACACTAGCGCTTTAACGGAAGAATCTGTTTATCTGAGCCCATCAGCGTTGCCAACCGTACTATAATTGACCATATTCGTTAGTTATCGGTTGCAGCTTTTTTAAGTGTTTTTGGGTTGGCGACATTGTGAGATTAATTCATCGTAGTTGTCAATTGTCATTATTTATTTACTTTTTTCAAAATTTGAATTTTCAAATGTTTCCAATCATCTTTAGTAAACGGACATTTTTCAAAATATTTCATCAATCTAATTAGGTTTCTCCCTGAATATACTACAATCATTTAAAACAGATATCAATAATTTTTATTGATAAAACAAATACATACAATTTTTAATAAAATAGATACTAAAAGGCTGTAAGTATATCTTGTGTATATTCAACAGGTCCAAGAGTACAATATAAGTTTCATGTTTTTTTGATTTTAGCAACCACAATGTTGGAGGAGGCTGGAGCACTGTCAAGTCGTAGCTCTACCGAAGATTCCAAATTAAAATTTCATTGGTTTGTTTGAGTTTCATAGGTTTCCAAAAAATAAAATACTTGCTATGAAATGGTAACCTTCTCTAGGAATGGAGCAAGATGCTCATTCATTAATTTCCAGAGGAAGGGAATATGCGGTTTAAATTTCACATTCCAAAATGAAATGAAGAGAACTAATTTTTCTACATGATTCCTGAGGAAACCAATGATTTCTAGTAAGCACTGAATTTTCATTTACATCTGTCCACTCATTAACATTATGTTCATCAGCAGGTCAAAGCGAAAACATTTTGAAGATGATAATATAAATGTGGTTGCGATGGAATATGAAACGCAGGATGTGGATTTTTCAAAATGAAAACATTACCGGCAGATTTTTTTTTATCGAAGAATTTAAGCAGTTTCTTTGTATACTGTTATTTATTATAGTTCAATTGTTATTTTGTTTTTCATCTTTATTAAAAAATTCCTTGGATTTCCAACAAATTAAATAGTATTGTGAACAAATTAGGTTATATTATACCACATGAAAAAGATCTTTTGGATATAAACCTCTTATTGATCCCTATATCAGTACTATAAATATCTATGAAATCATTTCCATACGACCAAACTTGAATTAATAAAAATATTTGCATGTTCGTAGGGGACATTTCGAATTTTGGAATGAAAACAATTATTTGAATGGAACACTTATATAATTACTTATAAACAATTATTGAAATGGAAAACTTCTATATTGCTTGAAACATAGATGAATTCAAAATAGTAATCATCGAAATGAATACCATTTTCAATTCCCAGGCTCAGAGATATGTTCTCGATGTGGCCTCCATAAGCAAAGAATTTTCTTTTTCTTAAAGAAATTCTATATTGCTCATATACTTCTAGCTAGAAAGGGTGCTTTGAAGAAATTGGGCATCAAACTTTCCATGGTACTGATGGGAATCTTAGATTTCAGTATAATGAAAATTTTCACTTTTCCAATCTCGACATGAATTTTCAGACCTACAAAAATAAAAATTGTTCCTAGTCTGCATAAGCAAGAATTATTTGCTCCAAGGGTTTGTATGATTATAATAAAAGTTGAATTCCAGGAGCAAAAATTAAATTGTATACAGTGTTTTACAAGTTGGGCGTAAACTCACTAGTAATATCTTCAGTTGATTATTCTTAATACCAATGATCAATGGATCCTATAAAATGAAAATTATGATATTCATGGGTATATTATCGTTCAGATGAATTTTTTTTCAGATTCACATCGACCATCACAAACATTTATATTATCATCTTCAAAATGTCTTTCTGTTTGACCTGCTGATGAACATAATGTTAATGAGTGGACAGACGTAAATGAAAATTCAGTGCTTACTAGAAATCATTGGTTTCCTCAGGAATCATGTAGAAACATTAGTTCTCTTCATTTCATTTTGGAATGTGAAAGGACCCCGCACACTTACTTAGGCAAAGCGGGTCCAGTGAATTTTCCCCATTTTTACATATTATATTTATATCAACCTTAAGAACAATATATCAGATTTTCACGAAGGTCTTACATCCGGTTTGTTCTAAAGGCCGTTCCAAAATTGCAGCGACGAAAAATTGAATCTTTAAATTTTGATGATAATTCTTCTATTTTTCAGAATTTCCTCATGATGCCTTGGGGTCTGAATAATAAGATATCACAGATATCCAAACATCGCCCACCACGTTAAGTTTCGTTATACAGGCTGTTCCATAAAGCTGTATAAGTAACTGAATGTAACTTTGTGAGTGACTTTGGGACCACCCTGAGTTTTTCAAAATATGATACCATAATGTATGTCCACTTCTGTAGGAAGTTTCATTAATGTACAAAGAACAGTTGCAAAATTATTCAGGTTTAAATTCGGATATCATACAATTTTTCTTCAAACCTTATCTGTAGTTGAGATTGCTGTCAAGGAATATAGGTTTTCATTCAGTATAATTATCATGATGGGTATTGACGGTCGGTCCAAAGGTTTTTATCTGTTTATAATATAGAAAAACAGTATTATCATTCCAGGTTGTTTTTTTAAATATTATACCATAAAAGTATATCGACCTTTGTGAAAATTTTCACTCGTGTATAAATAATCAGAAGATTGTTGCCAAATAATTCAAGTTCTAGTTCAATATACCATTACTTGAAATAATAATTATCAACAATTCACATAAAAATGTATTAGCACAAAATATAATATCTATTAACTCTAATCTTATAAAAGGGTTATTAACACGACTGATTAACAATTGAAATATTTAACAGCTGAAAGACTGAAGATTATAGCTTTATATTTGTTAGACCACTATATAATCTAGGACAGTTACTAAAAAAAGTCATGGAATAATCACTCCTGCATTGAAGATAGAATTCAAGAGTTGAGTAGAGTGTTACTTAATATTTCCCATATGCCGTGCGTATCCAAGAAACCAGAGTACGCTGGTTTTATGAGAACATGTCCCCAGGGTTCTGGCTCCAGCTTTACACGTACAATAATAACCTGTTATTGGTTCATCAGGGTCTTCCGCGTACCGGAGCCATAACTGATACTTTGTAGCATTTCTGAATTTAGAGTAAATCCGGAATTTTAATAAATATTGTCATGGTCAGTTTCATCAATTTCTAAATTGATTTCATGTTCTTCATTTCTCACATCTTGTATGTAAGAGGGGGATAATTTCAGCTGATATACTCCAATGGTTAAATCTCTCAAGTAGTCCATCGAAAGATGAGGAAAAGTCGGCGCGTGTTCATGGTTCATGGCCTTCCCCTACGTTGTAGAAAGTGCCCTTCTTCTTAAAATTGATGCAGCAAATTGACTCTTCTAGATCTTTCTAAATAAAGTTCAGCAATTTGAGCATTGGAGTCAATTCTTATGGATTTATAATACCTGTTGATCATCGCAGCCGCAATTTTATAGAAATCACTCAAGTGGTTGGCATGTATAAGCGAAACAACATTAGCGAAAAACTTAGAGATGGTCTTTATATGTCCATTACGCGATTCAACTATCCATCGTGTTTTTGTAATTAATCTCGACTCATTTGCTTCTTCGATGGACAGCTGATGGGCACCCCTTTGTATCAATGGTGGCATTTTGTGTGCAATTCCCAATTCCTCTAATAAAGGCAAAGCGTCTCGATAACCCCGGTCAACAATCAGAATATTATTATCTTCAAACCATCCTCTAATACCTTCTATATCCTGCATAAATTCGTTCCGTAACATAGCAGCATCGTTGTTTTTTCCATCTGCAAAATAGGGATTCTGCACAGCTCAAATGTAAGCATCTGGAGCCACAATTAAGGCAGGTTTTATTAAATGCCGCCCTTTTTGGGTACTATAAGGGTACTTGAAAGTTGCTACTTTTTTTTAATATAACTGTATGTACCGTCAATATAAGAAATTACTTTTGGTTCAGCGGAATTAAGATTGTAAAGACTATTTGCAAACTCGGTTACATGCTCGTTAATAAAAGTTTCCCTGCTGATGGCCCCAAATCCAAGATTATTAGGAACAAATGTGGCTACTAAGGATTTTTTCAGATCTGCTGCTGCTAGGCTAACAGACTGTCGACTCTCATAATTAAAAATAGCCCTTAAGAAATCATCTGAAAATCCTTGTTTTATTTTGCATAGAAAAGTGAGAAGATCTTTCTTAGAAATGTGCCTTGATTTAGTTTCATCTTCGGGAACTGGCAAACACTGTCTGAACAGAATCTGTCTAACACTGTCTAACAGAATCAAGAAATTCGTCTTTTGTAATTGGACAAAAGGCTTTGAATTCTTCATCAGTAAAATCCTTCTCGTCATGATACCTCCATTTAAGGGCTTCTCCATGGCATTCGCGCATTTTTTGTAGAAATGTAGAGATTTGAATTCCGTTCATTCTAATGTATTTCTTGGTGTATCGTAAACCAACAAAGTGAGGGCGATGTATAAAAAGATCCTCATTCATGTGGTGTCTGCAAATTCTAACATTCTTACTAATATATGTCATGTGCTATGAAAATTTTCACTCTGCACTTCAGTGTTAACCTGCATAGATCACCACCGTCTTCATTGCAAATGAAGCAAGCATGACTTGGAGTTTGACGCAAAGTATTTAATTTAACTGGTACTGTAGAATCATCATTTATGTCGTTGATTTCTTCAGTTATCTCTTTCAAACAATTAATGCACAATCTCGTTAATTGGGTTACTTCAACTACAGGTAATTCTGATACTTCACGCTTCAAAACAGCCAGATTTTTTTTATCGACATCATCATCTCTATCTATTCGTCTGAGGTTATTCAATAGAAACTCATGATTACATAGGAAACATGCATATCTATTTCGCGCATTCATTGCTGTCTTTTCACATTAACTTTCTATAACTAATGGTCGCACCGATTAAAAAAAAACTAACTAAAAACTACTCAACAGAAGGAAAGCTAACCAACCGATCAAACCATACCACAAAACTTCACTTTGAAAAGTCACAGAGTAGCCTATAGAATTCATAAAAAATCAAATAATTGACTGTAATCTCAACTACAGATAAGGTTTGAACAAAAATTGTATGATATCCGAATTTAAACCTGAATAATTCTGCAACTGTTTTTTATACATTAATGAAACTTCCTACAGAAGTGGACATACATCATGGTATCATATTTTGAAAAACTCAGGGTGGTCCCAAAGTCACTCACAAAGTTACATTCAGTTACTTATACAGCCTCATGGAACAGCCTGTATAACGAAACTTAACGTGGTGGGCGATGTTTGGATATCTGTGATATCTTATTATTCAGACCCCAAGACATCATGAGGAAATTCTGAAAAATAGAAGAATTATCATCAAAATTCAAAGATTCAATTTTCCGTCGCTGCAATTTTGGAACGGCCTTTAGAACAAACCGGATGTAAGACCTTCGTGAAAATCTGATATATTATTCTTAAGGTTGATATAAATATAATATGTAAAAATGGGGAAAATTCACTGGACCCGCTTTTCCTAAGTAAGTGTGCGGGGTCCTTTAAACTGCATATTCCCTTCCTCTGGAAATTAATGAATGAGCATCTTGCTCCATTCCTAGAGAAGGTTACCATTTCATAGCAACTATTTTATTTTTTGGAAACCTATGAAACTCAAACAAACCAATGAAATTTTAATTTGGAATCTTCGGTAGAGCTACGACTTGACAGTGCTCCAGCCTCCTCCAACATTGTGGTTGCTAAAATCAAAAAAACATGAAACTAATATTGTACTCTTGGACCTGTTGAATATACACCATTGACCTATTATATATATTATAGTATAATAGGTCAATGACTTTGACAAGTGAATATAACTATTTGGAAATATTTGAGGTTGGGTTTTCGCACATGCGCAGTGCACAGCTGGGGACAATTGTACCACGTGATCGCTGCTTCAAATGAATGCAGGTAAACCGGCCAATGCTAGCGGTATAGGCGATTCAACTTCATCTCGAAACCACCTAGCGGCAAAAATTTCAAACTAATTGTGAGTATCCCTTACTTTGAGATTGTACTGATTTCACAGTGATTGTTCGTGTATTTACTTTTTCTACAGTTGTTGGTGAGAGTTGAAAGCTTCAAAGTTCATTTTCTACTTCTCGTTGATTTAGTTGTGTTTGAAAATGAATGATATAAGAAGCAATATTCCGAAAATCGGAGTTTAATGTTGTATTTATGGATGTAAACGTCGTGCTAACAAGGACCATGTTAAATGCTGAAAAGAAATGCAGTTCCTACAAAAAAACTTCCTAAGGGATCTCATGAAACCACTACCATACAGAAAAGACGGACTATAATCAAATATGAGCCTGCACAGCCAATTGTAATAATTTTTATTTGCATAATGTTCTTTTCAATTAAAAGTAATTCATTTTCTGTTGAAAACCAATTATGGATCAATGGGAGATCCAGAAATTGACAAAGAACTCCCTAGACAGGTAAAAAACTGAAATATTCTCATAGTCATTATATTTAAGTTATAATTTCAGGAAATATCCAGAACAACCGACGAACGGTTGGCTGCGGAAGCTTATTGTGGTTTGGCAAAAGTTGAGTATGGAGATGTTGCAGTTGATAGTTTGAAAATTCGGAAAATATGTGACAATACAATAACTGAGAAAAACTTAAACAGCATAACAGGGATGACTTCTTTTCATATGCTAGACACAAGCAAGAAATTCTGCAGAAGTGAATATGTCAACTTCGATTTTTTCAGATGATACGTTTTGAAAGTAGTTCCTTATCAGTATGTACTGTCCAAATATCTTTTGATTACTTTGTTCATATTTTTTACTTTATAGTGTAAAATTATATATACCAAGTGAGCCCAAGGTGTGTACCAAGCTTTCTGGGGTTAATAGTACATTGAAAAATAAGTCAAGTTTGTTGAACTCATGGACCAAAATGCATATTGAGGGAGATATATCCTTCCAAAGTTGATGAAATTAAAAAATTCTCTGCATAACTTCTGAACGGTGAATGCCACCAGATTAAAATTTCGTGTATAAATGTCCCTGAATACATTTTTTTATTACACTTCTACATTTCTGATACTTTCACCCTCAGAAAGCTTGGAATACATTTTTGACTCACCTTGTATACAAATGTCTTCTAGTTCTTTAAAAAAATTGAAAGTATAAAGGTATGTCAGAATAGAAACCTGGATGGTTGTAATTGTTTAACATATGTTATTTCATTGGCAATTGTTCAATTATAGGAATAAATCTATTGTTTATTTGTTATGAAAATTTGTTTCATCTTCATGTTAACAAGGATTTATTAGTATCTTCAGTTACTTGACGAAAGTTTTCATGAAATTCGATACAGATATAAAATCCCAATTACATGTTTCTTATTTTGCATTATGACCATTACATCCCATAATAACACCAGCAATTTACGGGTCCCAAGCCTTTGTGATTGCTTCTCCTATAATGTTAAGTAAATGAAAACTATTTTCATAATTTATTTGTACCCATCTTCTAAGACACTCCTACTTTTTGGAACGGCTCCCAAATATGTGAATTATTCACTTAAAGTAAGGAATACTCTAGTTTCGTATGAATCCTTCATTCAACTTAAGAATATATTATATTATAATATATTAACTCGCTCAAAGGTCTTCATAAACAAGAAAGTACAACACAAAGTGTTTCAGCAAACTCAATGTTTACAGAGGGCGCAACCTACCCTTGAATCGCGTATAGGAGTTCATACGTATATGGCACAGAACATAAAATATAAAGAGTCCAGTACACATTGGGCCATGCTGGCCCACTGCTGGCCATCACCAATGTGTACAGGGGTACTTGGCGTAGGATGGCCCATGCTGGCTTATGATGGCCCGCGATTTGTGAGTAGTGGCGCGCAATGGTCATGCTGTCTACCAGCCATCGCCAGTGTGTACAGGGGTACATGGCGTATGTTGGCCAGTGGAACATGGCTAGTGGCTCGTAATGGCTAGGTTGTCGGTTTTTGCGATACACATCAAAGGAATCGTGGCGTAGCCTGGCCTGTGGTGTTCGCACACCATGATACAAGGAATACAAGATATGATCTTGCGCATCTTGCTGTGACGTCACCTGGAGAGTAAACAATCCCGACAAATTCAAACATCTGTCATCTGCAAGATTTGTTATGGCTTTTCTCAGGAATAATGTTATAAAATAAGTTATCGTCGCTAACTTTTGAAAGATTTGGAAGTATTTTTACAGTTCTTTCTTATTTTTTGTTCTGAAACGGCCATGACAACAATTTGTTTCAGCAAATTTCAAATATGAGATGTGAAGTAGCTTTGTGTACCAGCGATAATCAGCCCAAAATGTTCGATCAAAATACCATATTCTTTCGATTTCCAAGACACCCAGAAATCATCAAAATCTGGGATAATGGCTGTAAACAAAATGAGGTAGTTATTTCTTCAATCAGCAGAAGATGTTCGAAACATTTTTCAGGAAACAGTTATGTTACAGATTTGCAGTTTAAGCCCACAAGATCGTAATCTAAAGAGTGTCATTTTTTGAAAGAAGATGCAGTACTTACAGTAAATCTTTCTTTTCCAAAATAATCATTGAGTTACAAAAAGTAAAATCATGTTGACAGAAGCCTCGATAGAAGCATACGTTATAAATTGGTTCATATCAAATTCTTTGGTTACTAAGTGAGTAATTAGAAAATTAGGAGATTGAATTATTAAGAAATTATAACAATATTTATTTGTAGTGATTACTTAAATGCTGATGATTGAATAAGTCCAGAATTCATCACCACGAATACCTATCTATGAAATTGATTATAATCCCCACTATCAAGAAAGTTGGGTACGAATGCTCATAAAAGGAAAAGGTTAATGCAAATTCCAGATTTATAGAATATGCTGTTTTCAGAAGGATACATAAAAAAATCTTTTATGATGTCACATCAGATTCATTTGTTAACTAGGTGAACAATGAAACTGTACCGATCGAATCTTTAAGAAACTACTTGCTGTTGCTGAAGATCAGAGCAGGTTGTGTTTGCTGAAAATGCAGGCTTTTCTATCAGCAATGGTGTCAGAGCTGGGTGAAGAAAATTGAGCACTTCATAGGGAATTGACTATTAACTTGTCGAATACATATTTCGTTCATATGACGATATCATTAGCGGGTGGAAATAAATTGAATGTAGTTCACAAAATATCTTCTGAATCATTGAATGGGAGTGGGTCAGAAAGGCAAGCTTGCTACAAAACGAAACTTTTTTCACATTCAAACTCTAGGGTAATTTTTGAGATGTGGAGTCCTAGGAAAATTTGATGATAATAACTTATTGGATGAAAATGTGTAGAATTGAAAAATAAGAACTAGAATCCAAGAAGACAACATGTGTTTATCTCTGAAGAGAACAGAAGGACAAACTTATTTTCTAAATGAAACATTATTTTATTTTCATTCATTCAACATTGTATATGTAAATATTGATATTGTTGCTTACAAATTGTGGAATTTTTCAATTTTGTGCATTTTGAAGGAAAGAATTAATAAAATATTTGTAGAATTGTGATTCTGAACTTGGAAACAATAGTTTTAGGAAATTCTTGACTGTCGGTATTATTCGTTTGATAATTTTTAATTTATTTTCCATTTTTTAATTGGAATGATTACTACATTTATTTGTACAATGCAGTTCAAGTGTTGGGCGTTGGGAGCCTGTAGTCCGAAACATTTTTTAATTGTGTCAATCTTCTTACAGCAATATAGGAAAATATCAAAATATATTTGTTCTTTCTTCTGTTCCTTTGTCTTTAACTACAATAATCCTGAATTACTTATTGAAAATTCTTGAAAGCCTTTTACAATACGTCTTATGTACTACTTCTAACAGATCTTTATTGACAAAGTCAACAGGCAATCGACCAAGGTCCTTCAGCCGGTCTCATATATTTTCATGCTATTTTCAACAATTAATTATCTTAAAGACTGATTTGGTCAGTGCAATATAATGTCTCAGAAAACAAAGTTTCTCAAAAATAAGCCAGATTTAAACAAATTCAATTGTATTAAAGACTGATATTTTGATGACAATATCAAATTCAATTACAGTAATGGCTGAGAATTTATTACATTCATTTATCAGTGGCTAAATGAATATAACATTGAGTGGAGACTAATATGTACATCATAAATTAAGAGTATTCTTCAAATTAAAAAATTTGTCGTTCGAAATCAGACAAATGAGTCACAAAATATAAATAAATACTTGCTTCATTCCTGGCTAAATCAATTCTATTACAAAATTTGCCTCATGACAAACAAAATAATAACAGTTCTTTATTGGCCATCGAACTTAGGTCCATCAGCCTCATGAAAAATATAATTCAAATGAAACCAGAATTTTTGTGTTTAAAATCTGGAATGATTCTCAAAATATTAATCAATTATTGCTATGTTCTTAGCTTAATCAATTCAATTAGAAAAGTTGCCTCAAAAGAACGTATATCTGATAAAAAATCTCTATGAAGATACAATTCGCATTATGTTAAAACCCGAAGTTGTTTGAAATTCAATTTACGCGCCCGAGAATACTCTCCAGATGACGCGGTGCGCAAACTGGTCTCATTTTCGTTCGCCGGAAGATCATATCTTGTATTCTTTGTATCATGTTCGCACACTGGGATGCTGGCCCAAGTCTCAGTTCGTAAACCACCGCTAGCGGGGTAGGTGTACCTTGCTTGCGGAATTCACGTTTGTTTATTATTATTTTAATCGTTGAGTGAATTGATTGGAAAATCTCTAGAAATAATGAAGAAACTCTCAAATTTCAATTTATACTAATCCAAGGGTATTTAGGACCGAAAAATGAAAGACAAAAAAGCATAATTAATTTCCAAAGACCTAGTTGCCATTCATAATTCTATAGTACTAATGTGGACAGTAGAGAGCGGGAAAAAGTCGTTGGCTACCGAAGGGATCTCGAGTAGCTAGAAGAAAATGGATGACACACTTTTTTCGACAAATTCAAATTTAAAAACAGAACCGTCTTATTATATCTAGATTTTGAGTTATCAACAAATTATATTTCATAAAGACAAAATTTGTACATTTGTTCTGGGTGGGCAAAATTCATCCTTCTGAGGGTATCTCGAAAATTATAATTGCAAGAAAAAAACTGATCAATCTCTAGTTCTTGTTTTCCCGAATAATGGAAATCTGTCAACAGAAACAGCCCCTCATTTCTAAATTTTGAGTTGTGAACTAAAATTCAGTGAATTTCATTTTCAATAATGCTTAATAATTAAGCAGTAATTATTACTAGCTTGACTTGACTCGTAATTGGAAATTATATTACATTCTACAAGCACTTTTCAGGAGTAATTTGAATATAATATATTTGAATTTTTGTATCTATCCAATATCAAGATATAAAACATAGATTCCTGATTTTTTGAATGTGGATCATAATTGAAAGTTCTCTCATCTATACATTCGATGCTTCGATAAATCTATCATATGAAACTGTTGTTCTGAATATTTCATGAGAAAAAAAACTTAACTTTTTTCTGTATCCAATTTACCTTCTGATTAATAAGTGGGTAGGCGTTACCATAGGGACCGTTAAATATGGTTCAATTATTTATTTATTTGCTGTTCTGTCTTTTTCTATTTTCAGGTTGGAGTTTTTGTTTGGAAATCCTTCGTCCGAAGAGCCGTTTCGATAATCGTGATGTAATTCAATATAAAATATTCAGATACAACAATTTTATTTTATTTTTTTTTTACGGGGAGTCAGGTTTTTTCGGCTGAGGTATTTTGCCCCTGGCTCTATAGTATCGTATGATAATAATGATGATAGTATCGTATGATACTATAATATCATACGAAGAATGTTACCCCGAAGAACGGTTTTACCTCAGCTTAGGTACTTTTTAGGATATTGAGTTCACGAATAATTTGAATGCATATTGAAGGTGGCACCTACTCACTTATTATTTAAAAGTGAAATGAAAAGGAGGTATATCATATTCGAATTACTCCTGATAAAGTGCTTGTGAAATGTAACAATCGTTTTCAACTAAGAGGGGAAACAAACGATTGAAAATGACGATTACTGTATTTTTGTTCATAACTCAAAACCATAAATGAGAGTTTTTTCATTATCTATATGGTTGGTTTTTTACCGACGTTTCGGCAGGCGAATGCGTGCCGTCATCAGGGTGTTGGTTCTGAGAAGGACAGGTTTTTGCGAAACTTGTTCTGTCTGGACTTGCTCCATACTTCTTAAATTTCGCTATTATAGTGTGGGGATTCGAACACGAGATATCAGAGGTGCAATTTCCGAAATTCCACTCACTCTAACCACTAGTCTACCGAAGCAGGAATAAGTCCAGACAGAACAAGTTTGGCAAAAACCGGTCCTTCTCAGGACCAACACCCTGAAGACGGTAGTCGAATGCGTGCCGAAACGTCGGTAAAAAACCAACCACATAGAATAGGAGAGAATAGAATAGAATAGAATAGAATAACTTTATTCGCTCTGAAATCTACATAGTACATAATTACCCGTATAGTGGGCTTAGAGCCCGTCAAAAAATAACCTTAATAATAACACATTAGAAACCTAATCATATAACAATTATGTAAAACTCAATTTGAACATGAACATGAGATTAACAGAACAATTAGAAAACTATTTCATCATCCATGAATTCATGAAAAGTATAATAGGCTTTGGAAATTTGAAATTTTTTCATTTTTTGTTTGAGCTTCTTAGCACTATCATTCAATCGATTTTGTAGCGGTATTTTATTAAAAATGGAGATAATTTGGTACTCAACGTTTTTTGTAAATAGGAGAAATTAATTTTTGGTGGTTCCAAATCAAGTTTACGCCTCACAACACATTGTGTTCATGATCCCTTTGAAAATTAAAAAACAAATTTCTGTTATCGAGTACAAAAGAGATCGCTTCCAATATGTATATTGAAGGAAAGTTGAGTATATTGTATCTTATGAAAAATGGTTTACATGACGTAGTATCTCTTTTGTAGAATAAAAATGCGGTAGGCCTCTACTAAATTTCCCCAGAAAATAACACCGTATTTCATCCTGGAATACCCATACCCATTGTACACAGAGAGAGTAGTTGCCTCATCAACTACTTGTGACAGAACTCTGGCAACATAACAACAACCTCCGAGTGATTTTGCGACTGAATCGACATCATTTCTCTAATCTAATCTGGAATCAGATAATGGAAACAGCCCAAATAATATTTCAACAAATACACCATTATCAAGAATATCTCGTTCACAACATAAATGAGAGGGTGGTTCTGTTCAGAGATTTCGTTTATTCTGGAAAAAAACTCGAGAATGAGTAATCAGTTTTCTTCTGTCTGCTAAGGTTCTCAGCCTCACTAGACAACGAATTTTTCCCACCCATTACAAATTTTTTTTTCTGAAATATAATATATGCTGTTTATGGATTTAAATTCACTATTCGGAATCAGTACTAAGTTCTTATGAACTCGGACTTCCTAAACTGAATTTGAATTAGGTTTTTTTTTCCTGAATGTAAAGTAACTATTCACGAATCCCATTTCTCTTCTCTAAATACAGTTTTGCAGAAGTATCAGGTCATTCTGATACGCTTGTGTAATAATTCAAGGGAATATTTCCCGAAATCTCTATGGATACTATCGCAGCGATCTTTCCCTTTCTACAATGCAAAAAATTGTAAATAATTGCACAAGTGCATCAATATTACCGATAATTTTTCATGACAGCGTGCTGTCTGAAAGCTGCAGGAGTTCATATGCTTCAAAAATGAAAACTACTGAATGCAGTTTTTCAAAAACAACTCACTGAAATGCAGAATTATCAGGTCATTTTGATGGATAAGTATAATTCGGGGGAATATTTCCCGAAATCGCTATGGATACCAACAGTGCAGGGGATCGCAGGGATCTTCCGCTTTCGACAATGCAATTACCGCTGTAATGTTTCGAAAACTGCATTCTATTATACACTTGAACTTTTTGACAGGAGGGAAATATTCGAACATAGACACTTGGTCTGTGTTCTCAACCAATATGCGTCATTCTGTCGATCGGTCAAGCTAGCCGATGGTGGCTCAGGACCAAGCATGGACCAATGTGTACTGGCACCTGTACAAATTGGCGATGGCCGGCAGTGGGCCAGCATGGCCCAATGTGTACTGGAGCCATAAGAAGTGCTAGCTCCTTAGTAACGAGGGTACAACATTTGTGACATTTCGAAAACAAGTGGGACCTGTCCCATTTGGTGCTTAAGGGGAGTCCACTTGTTAAATTTTTGACATACGTCATACTAGAATCGAATGACAATACTGGTCTTTGGTTATGTTAATTTTGAATGTTCGAAATTAAAACCTGAAAGGATTTGAGCATTTCAAAATAAAACCATATTTTAAACAATAATTTCTTTAATTTTGTTCCTTTTATACAGCAATTCTGTGAAACACGTAAATTCAATTTACTCCTCGATAAAACAAAACAGTAATAAAATTATTCCGAATATATGATACAGATTGTTCTTATTTGGCAAATTGGTTCAGGTTGTTTATAATGATAAATTGAACAGCCTCTACCAGATTCCTGCAATAACGTAATAATATTTCAACTACCTCAATGTTTTTAACAAAGATATTGAGTAATTGAGGGAACGGTAGTTTTTGATTATTTATGATTGAAGCACTTCACAAGAGCACAACAAGACGAAGTCACCCAGGATGGGAAGCTCTTGCGGTTCTTTAATTTTAAAGGTGAGAAGATCCATTTGTACCTACAAAAGAAATAAGTATCATTCACTTAATAGGTGATTACTTCTGAAATTAACGGTTGGTAAAGCTTTGAGTTGACCTCATCATAACATTTTCTCTAGAACAGATTTACTTATTTGATGAATTGAATGAGTCAAAACTAACCAGTTATTTATTTTATTACCTTTCACCTGCCTTGCATTAATTCTGAAAAAAAATCTTCACAAAGCCTGTTTACACTGAAAAGTAAAACACCTGAAAAAAATCTCCACAAAAACTACATCATATACAGATAACATTTCACCGCAATAATAAAATATTAATACATAAAATCACCAGCACTAACTAGAATCAAAACGATGAAAACTAGATTGACACATTCAGATGACATAATTTTTCTAATTTCTACTTTTGCCTCCTTTTTGTATTTCTGTCATTCATCCCATTTCATGTATCTCCGACATACGATTTTGACATAGCTTTCAAAGTTATGACAGATGAGAGGTTAGGAAATGAAGTTGCAACGCAGGTCGTAGATTACTCTGTGTTTCCTGTTTTTGTGCTCTCGCTGCAGTATATGGTTAGGAATAACGGCATGGCTGTACCCAGTGAACTAATAGGGAGTTATTGGGGATTCAATAACGCCAGGCACTAATAAATCCTGGCCGTATTTGACATCTGAGCATGCGCAGAGGAAAAAAAATACGGCCTGGAATTATTAAAGTTACTGCCTGCCACTATTTGTGGCTCCATTATTCCTGGTACAGCCATGCCGTTATTCCCAACCTTGTGTGTATATTTTCCTTAGATCATAGAATATTCTATTGGCGAATCCAACTACCGTTGAGGGCGCTGTAAATACTTGTTTTCTAGGTTCGAAATTTAGCCACCAGCCTGAGTGGCGCTAGGGGTTTGTTGTAAATTTTTGAAAGACAACGGGATATTTATATCATTTTGTGAAACAAATGAAGAGATATTCATTTTAAGAGTGATTTAAAGGCTTTTTAAGAAGGTAGTGTGTGTTAATGCATTTCTGATTGTACATTAAGTGTGGCGAATTCAGAAGAACAACTCGTTTTCACCACAAATGATGAAAAAATTGTATGCAAAGATATTTAGATTACTTGTAAGAACAATTATTTGGGTCAAATGAATATGTATTACACTTGTTGGGATTACTCAAATGACGTAGAATAATATATTCGGAAGTATTTCCTAGATCCATGAGATTCTGCAGAATTCGTGAATGAATGGTACTACCTCGAAGTGATATCCAATTGAAGCAGAATCATTCGTGCTGCACACAGGTTCAGATGAATCTGTTGAATTTCGAAACATACGACTTCATTGTTTATTAAAGTTTTCCCAAATCATTTTTGAAAGTGGGTGCTCCCTTTCATTAAGATTACGAACAAAATTTGATTGAGAACATTTCATTTAATCAATTCTTCAATCATATGTTGCAAAATGAATAAACGATTCTGAAATTTTTTCCAGTCTTTATTTGTGTTTTGTTTGTAATTTTAAAATGGAAATTGTATATATCTTTCATCACATAATATTAAGATAACAATCAAATATAGATAAAATATTTGTTTACAATGGAAAATTTGCCAGAGATGATACCAAAAAGTCAGAAGAGATGTATGTAATTGCCAAGTCAAAGTGAAATGACTAAAACAATATGCTGACATGAATATAGAACAAACCTTTGAAAATTTATAATTGTTTGAAATTTCTTAGGGGTCGGCTTCACAAAACTTTAATTGTGCAATTAAAAAACCTGACGTAAATTCGAACCAATCGAATCACTTTTGAAAATTCAACGAATCGAGGTGGCTCTAATTAATTTAACGGTACGAACAAAGTTTCGTGAAACCAACCCATAATCTTTCAAACCCAGTGTTTGCAAATTCAGTCAAGAAGTTCAATTGTTTCTTATTTTTAATAGCGTTAGCAAAATTTCCCATCAAATCACCAGTGTTCACTTGTCTCATTGTCTTCAGATACTTCCTCTGCATTTTCAAATCTCACAGATTGCATTTTGAATAGGACATACACAGTAGATTGTTCCTCTTAACTCAAAGCAGACAATATTGCAGCATTTTTTTCTTTGATTTACACACCACTTTCAAAATCATGGAAATGAGTACACTGAGTTGTTGATTGAGAAATAATATGTTTATCCCGAAGAGTATCATTCCTGGATTCTCTCCTCAATTTATGTTGGGCCATACAAGCCCTATTCATTTCTTCTGGATATTAACTACGTTGCAAGTTTCGAGAAGTCACAGCAGTAGCTTTAAACTCAGGAGCTTTCATTTGCTGAAATTTTGAACCTGAAAAGATATATAAACTATTATGAAATATTCACAAAATTCCTTACAACAAACCTGAGCCAAGATTATCAATCTGAAAATGAAGAGAGAAAACAAACATTTTTCCCATCTTCAATCTTCTCACTCAAGCTTCTCTTTTTTCAATATATCAAGGGTTATAATTCATTCACTCATAATGAAAATATTATTCCACTACCCAATATTATTCAAATCAAGATTCAAATTAATCTTTTTATATCTGCTCAGCTTCAATATAGTTTCTAACCTGAAATTTAACACATGAATTTGAGAATAATCTTATGTTAACTTATAATTCTCGTATAAATACCTTTCGATAGTTTCTCAGCATCAATTCTACTATTCAAAAAACCTAATAATTTCACCAATCTTCGCATATTAAACGAAAATATCACTGATTTATATTACAAACCATGTATTTTGAACGGGATTACTCCAAAGTATACTTGTTTTCTTAGGGCGATATTTCGCCGCTAGAGGGAGTTTAGATTTTTGGATTCGCCAATAATTAGAGATATTATCTCTGTTCCTAACCTAGTATTATTTCATGATACAAGAACCGATTTCAAGCGAATAACCAGTAATGACCGCGGTCATCTACGGTCCTGCCTGCGGTTATCTACGGTTATAGTCTTCAGGGATATTCCTTGTAAAATGATTATAACCTACAATGACCGAAGTCGCTTGAATGCAGTTGGTCCTAGTTGGTAATTACCAATGAGGACCAGGTTATTCGCTTGAAATCGGTTAAGGTATGTATTGCTTGTATCATGGTATTATTTCTTGGAGAGCATTGTCCCTATTTATTAAAACATTGTCCAGGATCAGAAATTCCATGTAATCATCATCTGCTCCTGCCAATATTGACGCTTCCAAATGCCGATCCATTTGTGAATGTAAAAAAAGCTAGTAAATGTTTCAAGATGTTTGTTTACGGGCACAACGCACAACGTGGCGAATTTAAGGTTAGGAATATATCCTCTCTGAATAACGCAGGCCCAATTGACCATAACCGATTTCAAGCGAATAACCTGGTCCTAATTGGTAATTACCAACTAGGACCAACTGCATTCAAGCGACTTCGGTCATTGTAGGTTATAATCATTTTACAAGGAATATCCCTGAAGACTATAACCGTAGATAACCGCAGGCAGGACCGTAGATAACCGCGGTCATTACTGGTTATTCGCTTGAAATCGGTTCATATTCGTTAGCTATCGGTTGCAGCTTTTTTAAGTGTTTCTGGGTTGGCGACATTGTAAGATTAATCATAATGACATTCATCATAGTTGTCAATTGTCATTATTTATTTACTTTTTTCAAAATTTGAATTTTGAAATGTTTCTAATCATCTATATTAAACGGACATTTTTCAAAATATTTCATCAATCTAGTTAGGTTTCTCCCTGAATATACTACAATCATTTAAAACAGATATCAATAATTTTTATTGATAAAACAAATACATACAATTTTTAATACAATGGATACTAGAAGGCTGTAAGTATATCTTGTGTATATTCAACATGTCCAAGAGTACAATATTAGGTTCATATTTTTTCGATTTTAGCAACCACAATGTTGGAGGAGGCTGGAGCACTGTCAAGTCGTAGCTCAACCGAAGATTCCAAATTAAAATTTCATAGGTTTGTTTGAGTTTCATAGGTTCCCTAAAAATAAAATACTTGCTAAGAAATGGTAACATTCTCTAGGAATGGAGCAAGATGCTCATTCATTAATTTCAAGAGGAAGGGAATATGCGGTTTACATTTCACATTCCAAAATGAAATGAAGAGAACTAACATTCCTACATGATTCCTGAGAAAACCTATGATTTCTAGTAAGCTCTGAATTTTCATTTACATCTATCCACTCATTAACATTATGTTTTTTAGCAGGTCAAAGCGAAAGCATTTCGAAGATGATAATATAAATGTGGTTACGAAGGAATATGAAACACAGGATGTGGATTTTTCAAAATAGAAACATTACAGGCAGAATTATTTTTTTTCATCGAAGAATTTTAGCAGTTTCTTTGTATACTGTTGTTTATTATAGTTCAATTGTTATTTTGTTTTTCATCTTTATTAAAAAATTCCTTGGATTTCCAATAAATTAAATAGTGTTGTGAACAAATTAGGTTATATTAGTTAGTACTACATGAAAAAGATCTATTGGATATAAACGTCCTATTGATCCCTATATTAGTACTACAAATATCTCTGAAATCATTTCCATCCGACCAAACTTGAATTAATAAAATTATTTGCATGTTCGTGGGGGACATTTTGAATTTTGGAATGAAAACAATTATTGAAATGGAACACTTATATAATTACTTATAAACAATTATCGAAATTGAAAACTTATATATTGCTTATATACTTCTATCTAGAAGGGGTGCTTTGAAGAAATTGGGCATCAAACTTTCCATGGTACTGATGGGAATCGTAGATTTCAGTATAATGGATATTTTCACTTCTCCAATCTCAACATGAATTCTCAAACCTACAAAAATAAAAATTGTTCCTATAGTCTGCATAAGCAAGGATTATTTGCTCCAAGGATTTGTATGAATATAATAAAAGTTGAATTCCAGGAGCAAAAATTAAATTGTAAGCAGTGTTTTACAAGTTGGGCATAAACTCACTAATATCCTTGGTGACTTGTTTCTTCAACTCATCTAGTTCATAATTCTTAATAACAAATGATCAATGGATCCTATAAAATGAAAATTATGATACTCATGGGTATATTATCGTTCAGATGATTTTTTTCAAAGATTCACATCGGCCATTACAAACATTTATATTATCATCTTCGAAATGTCTTTCTGTTTGACCTGCTAATAAAAATAATGTTAATGAGTGGACAGATGTAAATGAAAATTTAGTGCTTACTAGAAATCATAGGTTTCCTCAGGGATCATGTAGGAACGTTAGTTCTCTTCATTTCATTTTGAAATGTGAAATGTAAACCACATATTCCCTTCCTCTTGAAATTAATGAATGAGCATCTTGCTCCATTCCTAAAGAAGGTTACCATTTCTTAGCAAGTATTTTATTTTTAGGGAACCTATGAAACTCAAACAAACCTATGAAATTTTAATTTGGAATCTTCGGTTGAGCTACGACTTGACAGTGCTCCAGCCTCCTCCAACATTGTGGTTGCTAAAATCGAAAAAACATGAACCTAATATTGTACTCATGGACATGTTGAATATACACAAGATTTACTCACAGCCTCCTAGTATCCATTTTATTAAAAAATGTATGTATTTGTTTTATCAATAAAAATTATTGATATCTGTTTTAAATGATTGTAGTATATACAGGGAGAAACCTAACTAGATTGATGAAATATTTTGAAAAATGTCCGTTTAATATAGATGATTGGAAACATTTCAAAATTCAAATTTTGAAAAAAGTAAATAAATAATGACAATTGACAACTATGATGAATGTCATTATGATTAATCTTACAATGTCGCCAACCCAGAAACACTTAAAAAAGCTGCAACCGATAGCTAACGAATATGGTCAATAACTCTTATTTCTGGCACATTTTTAAGTCAGGCAGTACTTGTCACTATTAATAGTGACTGGCGTTAATAGTGGATGGCAGTATTCCAATAACTCCCTAATAACACATGGAAGGAGTCTAACCGTCAGATGCGGCGTAATGCTGGGTACGAAGATAAAAATCAGCTGATTCGGGGCAAGAAACGCCGCTTTTGAACTGAACTCGAGGAGATTTTGGGTTTTTTCTTGAATTTGAAATATTTATACAATAATTTTGACGTACCCACTCATCTGATTTTTATATTGAGACTCTAACTTATAATTCCTTGTAATATTCTGTTGGTTAGCAAAGATTTTGATAACAGAAACGTATTAATTTAAAATGAATGAATTTTCTTCCGAATGGAAGAGAAATTTTAAACATTTTATTTGGTCTTTAGGAATTAAATTAATGAGATATTTAAAGAAATTATCAACAAATTGAACGTTTCTATAATAATTGTCGTTTTGAAAGAATAAATTCTGTATAAATATATTCGTTCACAACAATGCGTTTACTCCGTATCAATGGTTTATTAATTTTTTAGGTTTGTACATCATGAAGACTTCAAAATATTGTACAGTACTTTAAACTGATTAGTCGAAGGCCGCTGATCGAAAATTTACTCATTCAAATTAAATATCATTAACAGAACGCATTTATTTCGTGCGCTTTTTCGAAGCTCCTTATCTTCTTGACCAAAGGTATATGTTTTTTTTTTCGAATTTTGAGCCAAAGATGGTATCAAATTTTTCAATACAACTATTACCACATGGACAAACAGGAGGTTGATAAGAAAAAATTATAAAATTATTAAAATAAATTTATTTTAATAGTTGAACAGAGAATTTGAATATCTATGATGGTTCTGAAGGAATAATTCAAATTGAATTACAAATCCGAATAAGTAATAAATAAATTACAAAGCTTAAAATTATTGTCCTTAAAAATTTATCAATTTGGTAAACATTCGTCAAATAGTATGTTTTGTTTCGATGGTGATTTTATTTTCGTGATGTATTCTTATATTGAAATGTACTTCTAAAATAATGTACACTACTTGAAGAAGGTGGTTATTCAGAGGATCCTGATCAAAAATATGAAATAAAAGTTGAGAGCAAGAGCAAATGTTCTCAACTGCTCAGAATGTTCATTATTTGATGAAAATTTGAGTTGTATAAACAATTAAGACAATTCAACCCAGAAATCTGAAAACATGAAATTTATTTGGATTACAAGATTGAAGATTTAAAGAATACTTAACTAATTACTTCTTACCCTCGATGTAGAAAAGAAAGTGAATATTATTATCTATACCTTCGAATTGGTTTCTGGAAAGAGGAGGCACCTATGTGAGCTGAGCCAAAATAAAATAAACTTCTGAAAAGGGTACTACCAGACAAAATAATTAACACATGCATTAATTTGCATTTGTCAATAATTCTTCATAGGCCACGAATATATGTTTGATTTTTTACTTGCATTATGAGTTCTTTCAAGTTCGTAACCTAGTTGTTCTCTATTCCATTTTTTTTGCACATTTTGGCTACTGCAGTTTTCAAAGCAGAATATTGCCTCCTCCTGGAAAATGATTAATTCAAGAGGCTCAATACATATAGGATAGAGAAAAATGCCTTTTTTTTCGTATCGGAGGTTTTTAAGAACAATTTGGGGTATCAGTATTTCCATTCTCCAAGTAATCATCAGAACTGAAAATATTTCAAACCTGAATATATAAAAATACTGCATAATTGAAAACAACCCATAGTTGATGGAAGATCTGTCTCAAACTTCTTATCAGAAGTAAATTCTGCTTTAACCTCCTTCTTAGCAGATCTTATTCTTTTCATTGCCAAGACCCATAGGAACTATGTTTTGAATCACTGGAAAACCTGCAGAATTTTGAATATTACTATAATAATTCAAGAACTATAATTTATAAGTAGAGACTCAAGTGAAAAATGAAATTCCACTGCCTGTTGTTAATCCTTGTTTTTGTACAATTATATGCAGAATAGGCCTTTACAATAGTGAAAAATCAAAGATATAAAATAATTTCAGCACCATAACGATAATTACACACACAAATATATAGAAAAACCCAAATGAAACTGAAAAATTCATCGATTCACGTATAGACTCAATAGAACTTTTCCAATGTTTTGCCCCCAATCACCTGTTTTTCTTCTATCTCACAAACGTACCCGTGGGTCTCTCTCTCTACGCTCCTTCCATGTGTTATTAGTTCACTGGCTGTACCAGGAATAAAGGATGGGCAAAGAGCATAAATATATTGATATATATTGTATCGATATTTTCCGACAGTATCGAATATCGATTCGATATATCGAGTGAAAAATATCGATATATCGATATATTTGCCAAATCTCAACAAAAAGTTACTCGTTTTCTGTGATTAATTTTCGGAATCAAAATGAAATACACATTTGACAGTTTTATGATTATATTCATTTATAAAAGTTTTAACTACCTACTATTGTTTAGAAAGTGCTTCTTATATCCCCTTTTCTGTTCTATCGAACTTTGAAAAACCGTTTGCCGATATTTTTTGCGATTCGAAGAAAAAAATGTTGAAATTTTTCTTTAATTTCTTCGATAGCTTGAAAATTTTTTTCATTTCATAGTCGAAAGGACTCGATCCTATATTTTTTGGCGGTTACCCCAAGTGACAAAAATTTTTTTCAACATACCAAATAACTTTTTCAAAAAAAACATATCCCTCCAAAAAATCAGCTTCGTCCAAAATATGGGGGGAAAGGGGAAATCGAATTTTTTCTTCCCTAAACTTGCCCATCGACAATTTGAACAAAACACTTGTCACCATCGCTCCACATACCCCCAATTTCCAATTTGATGTATGTGTGATATAAGAAAATATCGAATTTGATATTGTGAAATGAATATCGATAATCGAGAATGAAAATATCGACGATATTTATCGATATTTATCAGAAAAAATATCGATATTTTTTGTCCATCCCTACCAGGAATAATGGAGCCACAAATAGTGGCAGGCAGTAACTTTAATAATTCCAGGCCGTATTTTTTTTCCTCTGCGCATGCTCAGATGTCAAATACGGCCAGGATTTATTAGTGCCTGGCGTTAGTGAATCCCCAATAATTCCCTATTGAACTTAAAGGAGCTTTAAAATTAAAGGGACTTTAAAACTGATTATGAAACTGGCCCTAAAGGCGAATTTTGGCGCTGTAACTACAACTAACTATTGGCGAATCCAAAAATCTAAACTCCCTCTAGCGGCGAAATATCGCCCTAAGAAAACAAGTATACTTTGGAGTAATCCCGTTCAAAATACGTGGTTTGTAATATGAATCAGTGATATTTTCGTTTAATATACGAAGATTGGTGAAATTATTAGGTTTTCTGAATAGTAAAATTGATGCGGAGAAACTATCGAAAGGTATTTATACGAGAATTATAAGTTAACATAAGATTATTCTCAAATTCATGTGTTAAATTTCAGTACGAAGCTATATTGAAGCTGAGCAGATATAAAAAGATTCATTTGAATAATATTGGGTAGTGGAATAATATTTTCATTATGAGTGAATGAATTATAACCCTTGATATATTGAAAAAAGAGAAGCTTGGGTGAGAAGATTGAAGATGGGAAAAATATTCGTTTTCTCTCTTCATTTTCAGATTGATAATCTTGCGTAAGGTCTGTTGTAAAGAATTTTGTGAATATTTCATAATACTTTATATATCTTTTCAGGTTCAAAATTTCAGCAAATGAAAGCTCCTGAGCTTAAAGCTACTGCCACAGTTTAGAAATATATTATGCTACTGCTGTGACTTCTCGAAACTTGCAACGTAGTTAATCTCCAGAAGAAATGAATAGGGCTTGTATGGCCCAATATAAATTGAGGAGAGAATCCAGGAAGGATACTATAAGGGATAAACATATAATTTCTCAATCAACAACTCAGTGTACTCATTTCTATGATTTTGAAAGTGGTGCGTAAATCAAAGAAAAAAATGCTGCAATATTGTCTGCTTTGAGTAAAGAGGAACAATCTGCTGTGCATGTGCTATTCAAAATTCAATCTGTGAGATTTGAAAATGCAGAGGAAGTATCTGAAGACAATGGGACAAGTGAACACTGGTGATTTGATGTGAAATTTTGCTAACGCCATTAAAAATAAGAAACAATTGAACTCCTTGACTGAATTTGCAAACACTTGGTTTGGAAGATTATAGGTTTTCAAACAATTTAAAATTTTAAGTATTCTAAAATTATTCAAAGGTTTGTTCTATATTCATGTCAGCATTTTGTTTTAGTTGTTTCACTTTGACTTGGCAATTTCATTCATCTCTTCTGACTTTTTGGTATCATCTCTGGCAAATTTTCCATTGTAAACAAATATTTTATCTAAAATTGATCGTTATCTTAAGATTGTGTGATGAAAGATATATACAATTTCCATTTTAAAATAACAAACAAAACACAAATACAGATTGGAAAAAAATTCAGAATCGTTTATTCATTTTGCAACATATGATTGAAGAAAGATAAAATGAAATGTTCTCGATCAAATTTTGTTTGTAATCTTCATGAAAGGGAGCACCCACTTTCAAAAATGATTTCGGAAAACTTTAATGAATAATGAAGTCGTATGTTTCCAAATTCAACAGATTCTTCTGAACCTGTGTGCAGCACGAATGATTCTGCTTCAATTCAATATCACTTCGAGGTAGTACCATTCATTTACGAATTCTGCAGAATCTCATGGATCTAGGAAATACTTCCAAATATATTATTCTACGTCATTTGAGTAATCCCAACAAGTGTAATACATATTCATTTGACCAAAATAATTGTTCTTACAGTAATTTAAATATCTTTGCATACAATTTTTTCATCATTCGTAGTGAAAACGAATTGTTCTTCTGAATTCGCCACACTTAATGTACAATCAGAAATGCATTAACACACACTACTATCTTAAAAAGCCATTAAATCACTCTTAATATGAAAATCTATTCATTTATTTTACAAAATGATATAAATATCCCGTTGTCATTCAAAAATTTACAAAAAACCCCCTAGCGCCACTCAGGCTGGTGGCCAAATTTCGAACCTAGAAAACAAGTATTTACAGCGCCCTCAACGGTAGTTGGATTCGCCAATAGTTACTAGTAACCTATGACGTCATAGTTACTTCTGTCATTTGTTGGGATGTGTCAATCGACGATCTCCTTTGTTTAATATTTTTTTACTTCTGTTATCAGTTGTTTCGTACTGGAATCTCATTTTTCACCCATCTTTTTCATATATAACTTGCATTCGATTAGTATTTAATTAGGTATAGATCCAACAATGTCGAAAAAAATGAAAATGTCCCTTTTTTTCTGCTGGTAGGGAATTTTTTCTTGGAATCTATCAACAGATAGACAAAAATCGAAATTTTTTTTGTTTAACATCTTTTATTTTGAAAAATCTAACAGGCCGTTATTCCAATATTGCATTCGTGAATCTATGGTCCCAAATCAATCCCATTACAATTTCACTCATAAGAAAGAGATGGAAATACATACTACACGAGTTACCCTGCTCGAGAGGAGAGTTACGTGCTGTGGTATGAGTGACGTCATAGGTACATAGTTAGCTTCGCGAAAACGTGGTAACCCTGTAACTACATGTAACTAGGGTTACGTGGTAACCTGTAGTTACAGCGCCAAAATTCGCCTCAAATATCGCTTGAATACGGTTCAGGCATAGATATAGATTAACTAGATAGGCCCTGTCAGATGTAAACAGAGGCAAAAATGAAGAAAAGATCTCAGTGTTTACATTCCCCCCCCTGCTGTTTATAAACATTAACCTAACCTGGGGTACTTCTGTTATTTTCAAGTCAAGATATTTGCGCTAGTATTCGTGATCCTAAGTTTTAATATGCCTTATATTGATATTGAAGTTCATTTACTTCAGAAAAATGTCGAAATATTGTATTATTTGCAAGACATGTGAAAAACATTATTATTTATAAACAGCAACAAGCAACAAAGGTGAGTACAGTGGCGTCAGTTGATTATGGGTAGTGGGTAGAAATTTCGTATTGTATTGATATTTGTTGTATGTCAGATCATACGATAAAAAAATAGGTATCAATAAGAATTTTTCCACATAGATCAAAGCAGTTTTCTTCATTATGACCAGAAACAAAGTTTCTTGATATTAGCTCTTTGTCGAGTTGGCATAGAGGAGTAAAGAATTTTTTGAAGTCAATTTTCTATTTCAGATCGCCAACATCTTTAATTTCAACTGATCCTGATATACAAAATGAACATTCAGAAATCCAAATATTGAACTCGAGAAAGTACTTCTCATACTTTCACAGCATCAGACACCGAGAAGGCTATAATGAATGTCAGTGCTGAGTTTCCTTCACAGAGGTAACTGTTCTATTTCTATTAAGATGTTAGAAACACACTCATTTATTCATATTTTATTCACAACTCTTTCATTATGAATTAGCACGAGATTGATTCCACCTCTATTTGTATACAGTTCATGGTGTTCTTGGGATCATGAAATGACACTTAATTATTAAATGCAACATTCACTTCTAAGATGAATGAGAAAGATTGAATCAGAAAAGGAACATAAAAAAATAATGTGATTCTTTTGCAGATCACCAGCTTCTTCTATTACTTTCACAGCATCAGAGGCAGAAAAGGGTATGATGAATATCTGAGCTGACCCTCCACAGAGGTAATTTGATGAAGCTCAAGTCATCTGTAATGAGCTTGAAATGCTAACAATTATTGGAAGTTGACGAGATACACTCAAAACTCAAAATTAGAGAGATGTATGGAAATTGGAAGAAGGCCTCAATGTTCGAGATCAATTATGCGAGCAAGGTGAAAAATCATTCAGGCTTATGAATTCAAGTGTGAATTTGTTTTCAAACAATTACAGTGTTGTGAAACTAATGATAATAAGGACGATAATTGATTTGCCTGGAGACATTTTTCAAAATTATGGAGATCACTTCTATGACGAGAAATCACTCTCAAATCATGGCTATGCTCTTGCCAAATGGACATCTTACTCACAGGTTCACCCGGATATCTTAGAAAACATTTCATCATAAGAAGCCAAATGTCGAGTAACCACCACCTAAGAAATTACTGCAGTCTTCATCTCCCAAAATATAACACAACGTTATTTCGGAAGTCGTTTGTTTACAACGCTATAAAGCTTTATAATGCATTGCCCCTTGATTACAAGAATCTTCCTGTAGCCGGTTTTCGAACTAAAGTCAAAGAATTGTTGATATGTAGTGATTTGAATCGATAATGGTTAGTAAGTAAGTGAGTAGTAGTAAGTGAGTAATCTTTTGTAACACTTATATCAATTTGTTAATTTGTCCACATTGTACGATCATATCTTCATTCCTTACTCTCACCTATATTGTATATTCTGAAAGTTGATTTGGATTATTCTGAAGATTTTGAGAAATTGTTGTGTATTCCCTACCACTTCAGGGATTAAGTTGAATAGCTTGCTAGACTTCGCCCTGTTGTGGTAATGATCTGCAAATAAAGACCTACTAATCTAATCTAATCTAATCTAAAATATTGCTGGGGGCCGTTCCACTTGGCGATCACAACGATCAAAATGCTCCTTTAGCCGTTCCACTTAACGACCGCGGTCTTTGTGAGCGCGGCAAAATCATCGCTCACTCCTAGCTCAAGTCGACCCACATATTTCGATGTTCTGTGACGACCTATCTCAATAGATGCGTGAAAGTGAAAATGGACGTTCAGAATACAGTTTAGATATTTATTTATTTTAATATTTCTAACTGTTGTACACTTTAATTAAATTTATTGTTTAGAATGACTTCTACTTTTTTCAATCTTGTCATTTCTTTCATGACAGCCCAAAACGCCCAATAATCCGTTCCACTTGAGTTAACATAGGGGCCGTTCCACTTGGCGATCACAACGATCAAAATGCTCCTTTAGCCGTTCCACTTAACGACCGCGGTCTTTGTGAGCGCGGCAAAATCATCGCTCACTCCAAGCTCAAATCGACCCACATATTTCGATGTTCTGTGACGACCTATCTCAATAGATGCGTGAAAGTGAAAATGGACGTTCAGAATACAGTTTAGATATATATTTATTATACTATTTCTAACTGTTGTACACTTTAATTGAATTTATTGTTTAGAATGACTTCTACTTTTTTCAATCTTGTCATTTCTTTCATGACAGCCCAAAACGCCGAATAATCCGTTCCACTTGAGTTAACAATATAGCGCTAGCAAGCAAGTGGAATGGGGAAAAGAGCGGTCGTGAGCGTGAGCGTTGTGATCGCCAAGTGGAACGCCCCCATAATAGCGCTAGCAAGCAAGTGGAATGGGGAAAAGGGCGGTCGTGAGCGTGAGCGTTGTGATCGCCAAAAGGAACGCCCCCCTGGTATATTATAATGGATTGAATATGTACAATGCATTGCCAATATGTATTGTATATGAGGTGTACTGATGATTTGAATCAGTTCATGAGTCTGATAATAAGTGAGATTAGAAGTAGATAAGGAGCATTTGATGATGAAACTTTATTTTGATGTTTATATTCTAAACTTTGTAGCTCAAAGTTAATAAAATGTTTACTACCACTACTACCCATTCTAGAAGAAGAACATATAATTTATGTTCATGTATCTCTTTCTTTGATTTTGTGAATTGAATTTTTGATTAATTTAATATTTTTTCAATTTTTTTTTTTCGAAACTGTGCTTTCCCAAGTAACACAATATGAACAGCATTGCTCTTACAGCAAAAACTAATCTTTTTTGTTTAAAATAATGCTACATCTTAGCTGTAGACTAGCATTTTTATTTTGTCTGTACCTTTGCTCATAATAATTG
Source organism: Hippodamia convergens (assembly GCA_038502775.1). NCBI lineage: Eukaryota > Metazoa > Arthropoda > Insecta > Coleoptera > Coccinellidae > Hippodamia > Hippodamia convergens. The sequence continues at coordinate 48,439,678 of CM076609.1, forward strand.
CATTTTTATTTTAATAAATGTAACGAACAAAGCTTATTTGCTGCGATAGCATTATTGATATATATTCGTCTGCCGTTCAAGTTTTAATGCAATTCAAATAGCAATATAGCTTCAAAAGCTTTATCGCTTTCTAGTACGCTGTGATGTTTAAATTATGACCATGCGTTTGCATCGACAGCTTAAATACGGCTATCTTGTGTGTGTATATGTCAAAACCTTTTAAGTACTTAGGTTATGTTTCATTTTGATATTACCTATACGTTTTGATGAAAATGAAACGATCATATATATATATATATATATATATATATATATATATATATATATATATATATATATATATATATATATATATGTATTCACAATCATTCTTATAGTTTACCTAACTTTACCTTACCCAGATGTCCTCATAAGAATGTTACCTCTGAAGAAAGAAACAAAATAAAAAGTTTCATGAGATGATAAAATTTTTTTATGTTAGTTTTCATCAATGAAGGAACTGACACATAAAAACAAAACTCCCATCTGTGATAATATCCATTTTGTTAATCATACAGTTACCTCGATTGCCATCTGTCAACATGGACAGTGTCGACGCGTGCGCACAACTAGCATTTTGGTGTGTTGGCTCCTACATGAAATATCAATGCTGCGTTAGCAGCAACAGAGCTGTCGCAGAAATACTGTACTGCAATGCTTACAAAAATGCTAGGTAACTGCTATATCGCTTCCGAATTACTGTTTATCGAGGTTTCTTTGAATATGGTCGCTACCCTCACGAATATCTAATGGAAACAAAACAATTACAGAAAAAATTCAATTACAGATAAAAAATATCAAATTCCCTTTTAGCTGTTCTTTCATCAACGTATCAACATTGAAAATATATCAATTGGAAAAATATTTTAAAAGTTCAGGTCTGGGTACCAACACGAATCACATGGAAATCTATTTAACCTAGTTAATGATACTGATTATTCGAATGTTGCCTGAAAAATCCAAATTTTTTAAGTTTCGGAGTTTTGTTTTTTTCCGCAAATGATAACTTTTTTTTCAATCTTACGAATTTCGCAGGCCCCTTATTTTGTTCGAGGCAGATGGGTAGATTTCTCGATTAATCTCTTTTGGCACAAGAAAATTTGGTATAGTTGCGAAGTATTCAATAAATCTTCAATCATAATTTCTGCTTACTTCAATGTAACAATGAAAGACATAGATCACATATGATAGGAAATTTGACTTTGACATTGAGTGCACGAAATTTTGTCAGCTGAAAGTTTATCTAACCTTAAATATAATAAATGTTTGACAGTTTCAATGTAAAACGTAAAACACAACCACTACCTTGGTTGGCAGAACTGGAAAGCTATGATGCTTCGAAATAGCATTTTTGTTCAATTAAAAGAAGGATAACAGCGCTGTGAAATGCATTTTTTATACACATTAGTGCTATAAGCAACAATTTTTCATTGATTACAGCAATGAATTATAGCTGCTATAATGTTGTCACAGACAAAAATAAGTGCTCCAAATCTTCTGTCGCAACATTGCGGCAGCTATTTGGCAGACACTATTTAGACTTCTGCGAATGCTAAATAGCATTTATTATTTCTGCCACAACGTTGCCGAAGAAGTTTCAAAGCACTTTGTGTTACTTGGGTTGTTTGAGCTCGTGAAGGGGCACTTGCATACAAGATATAGTCTTAGGTAATGGCCTCTTTTTATGCTATTCATGATTTCCTGAATATACTTGTAATTATTATGTAACAGCTCAATGAATAAATTTGATTGATCATCAGTATGGATGAAAAATTGGTGGAACTGACATCCTGTCTAACATCCACTATTCTTTACAAATATAAATTAAATTGCTGGTTTTTGAATTTAATAAATTCCTTTCGAAAACTGTTTTTTTTTTAGTTTCTGCATTATATCCATGGGCCTCGTCTTAACAATAAACATTCAGGTGAGATTCATGGTGTATTTGTCGATAGAAAAACAGACTTCACCAATCTACCTGAAATCTTCAATCTGAAATGAGAAAAGACAAGAGCAGAAAAAAAACAAATTATAATGAATCGAATTGTTTTCAAATTAACCAACCATTGCAGAAATGGAAAAAATAAAGAATTTGAACAAAAATTAAATTCAATGTCTTATGTACAAATCAGGTTTTCTTCTGATTTTAGAATATTTTTCAATGAACATAAATATACGTCAAACATTTTTCCTTAATCGATCAAAGCTCTTAGTGAAAAATAATTATTCATCTCACAGAAGAGAATATTTTCAATACTACAGTTCAAATAAAAAAAAATATTACCTATTCGAAGACTTTCGACTTGGTCACACTAAGATGATACACGAATACCATTTGTTGCAATGAACTGAAACCACCTAATGTGATTCTAGCAGTGTTAAATTTTCTCATAGACTTTAAAATATATCTACACCATTTCGAAATATAGGTATGCCACTTCCACAGGACCTTACATCCTCATTAGAAATTATGCAATTTTTTAATTCTTAAAAAGTGTCTGAACTACATTAATTTACTTCAAGAGATATGAAATCGTATAATATTCCAATCATTTTCTCTCATTTTGTAAACCTATAATTATTTAGATAATGTACCGTCACTAATAACCATAGGGTGGAACCGATTCATTAAAAAAAAAAAAATCCTTTTGATCTCTGTTCATGAAGTTATATTTATTTCGTTTAAGTACCCCTAAAAAATGCACGACACTGCCGTTTGTTTATATCATGTTTACATCGACCTATTAAAATTCAAAACAAAAACAAACTTCGCTTTAGGGATTTTTCCTCGAGCTTACCACAACAAACCAAAGCATACCATAGTTAACTACACGAATTTCTTCGCGGCGTAGTTAGAACCATGACGTCACAGTTAACTACGCCAGTAAACCAATAGATCAATCTGGTTTGTTGTGTAGTTACTTGAAAACGGAGAGAGAGAGGGACTGACACTTTCCTTTGCACTCATCCGCCATAACTTACCACACAGGGCACGAAGATAACCATGACGTCATGAAGTTGACTAACTACACTGTTGTAGTTAGCTCGAGGAACAATCCCTTTTGCAAAGATTATAGAGTATAAAGATGGGAAACGAAGCGACTACAGTGATGTCAGCGACATCTGTTTTTCAAAAGTAATCGATCTATGGTTAAAATATTTAATTAGGGTCCATTTGGCATAGATTATATAGAGATTATTAGTAGGCTTTTGTCAATTTTGAAAGAAATACTTGAATAAATATTTTTGCTAAATGATGATTGTATTTTCTCGCGTATTTTCTACTGAAATAATTCGAAATCTACAAGAGTACCAACTAGCTCACTCCATAATCTTGGTTCGTGTGTTTTTCTGTTATAAATTTTGTGTTAAAAACTGGCCGACATTCGAAATGCATGGTGATTAATTGCAGAAATAATAATCTTAAATGTGCATTCTTTTCATTACCAAAGAGAATAGAAATGTAAGTTTTGAAACTCTTATCATGTAATTGTCTTGTTCATTGCTTTTTATTTTCAGTGTTGTCAAATGGATAGAGGTTTCGGGGTAAAAATATATTGTTCTGGATAATTTGTTTGCGAACCGACTTTTCTTCGGTCTCATTCATTAGATCAAAAAGTTCCACTCATAGAGGCAATGGTGGTCAGAAGAACGACTTATAGAGGTGGTGGTTCTCTTGACGACCCTTCCAGCAGTTCGACTCATCTACTAGACCCTCTAGACTCATTGAGGTTAAAATACACTGGGTAAGATATGTATGAATCGGGTCCAGAACAACTGTTTGATTTATCGATGTTCGATTTATCGAGAGTTCACTCACAATAAATTCTTGAAATTGTTATGATAATTCTCTAATATGTGAACAAATTTTTGAAATGTACTCAATTTCATAATAATTGTGTTGCAGTTGATTTTACACAATCATTTCAAATAAAAATATAAAGAATCCAGAAGCGTATTTCATTTGTTTCACAGCAATATGCAGAAGTAAAGATCATCCTGATCAAAAAGCGGAGCCTTTCTTTTTTTTGTCGATCAGGATATTTTTTTAAAAGCTCGACAAAGTATTCAATTAAATGAAAATTTATGAGAAATGTGTTTCGAATTTCGCGCCTATTGAAATAGTTTTCTGTACTGAATAATGTTTTCAGCGTCATCTATGTGTCACAAGTAAGAAACTAGCCAAAAATCGTAGTCGGATTTTAGTACCACAGATACAAGGGCGTTTCCTATCTTGCGTTTCCTATCTTTCTAACTCTATAATCTTTGCCCTTTTGTATATCTGATCTTCAATTTCATTCTATTGGTATCGCGCTCAGGACCTATCTATGTAAATATATATATATCTATGGTTCAGGTCCAAAGTTTGTTAAACTAGGACTCGATTGAGGACTACTATGAGATAAAAGAACTCAACAAACTATATTTTCATTCAACAAGTCAAACTGACTTTTCATACAACTGAAATTTGGCTCAGTCAACAGCATTATATCGAGCGGATTCTCAAACGGTTCAATATGGATGAGGCAAATCCAGTTTCTACTCCGATGTCGAATGGTGACAATTTTTCAAAAAGTCAGGAGCCGCGAACGGAAGGAGAAAAAGAAAAGATGAGGAAAATCCCTTATCAAGAAGCTATTGGCAGCCTCTTATTTGCGGCACAGATTACAAGACCAGACATAGCGTTTGCTGTCAGTAGTCTCAGCCGATTCAACAACAATCCAGGCATGCCACACTGGGCAGGTGTGAAAAGAGTTCTAAGATATCTCCGAGGAACCTCTTCATATAAACTGAAATTCGATGGATCAAAGATTGGACCCATTTATGGATACTGCGATGCCGATTGGGCTAGTGATCCAGATGAAAGAAGATCGGTGACAGGTTACATTTTCATAAAGTGCGATGCTCCTTTACTGACAATTTGGCTCACTGATAGCAGGTTAATTTCTAAGTCTGGAACATAGTATACGTTATTGACGTTTACTTCTGATGGATTATTGCCTGAAGTTGTCACTGATAATGAAATATCTCCGACGGTATCTGACGTCATTCTCTCTTTGTTAGCAGCAGTAATGGATATTTTTTCAGTTTTTCTCACATTTGTTAACATTTCAAGATTCCTACAGAGGTGACATGAAGCTCCACTATCCAGGAAAAATTCGTTCTTATCAGACAATTGCGCAGAAAATGCTGCAAACAGCGACGTACCTGCAGCCTCATTCGATTTGTTCACGCTCATCTTAGTTGCAGGTGAAGAACAGTTCTTAGCGATGTGTCCGTAACCATTACATTTGAAACATCGGGGACCTCTGGAGGGATATTTATCTGGCTTGCCTTGTTCATAGTTTCTGTATTTCTGAATACCCTTAGATTGCACAGAAATTCCTTCAGAACTGCGACCATAGAAAGCGGAATTCGAATCGTCATAAATATTTTCTGATCTTGATTTTACAATGGAAAGGTCCTGCAACAGTTTCGTTTTAACGGCATCGGCGGTTACTGCTGTACCCGAACTCTCAATGCCCATGATCATCGGTTCGAAACGGTTTGGTAATCCGGCAAGAAGGATTGTTCCTACCCATTCATCACTGACCATGAGACCAACTGATGTTAACTTGTGTGCAGTTGTAATTATCCGGTTCACATATTCTTCTACTGAACTACAGTCTTCTAACTTTGTTGTTATGAGAGTACGGAGAAGACCAACACGCCTTGTCAATCCATCGTCCTGAAAAGCTCTCGACAGGTTTTCCCATGCTTGTTTGGCAGTGGTTGTATTTTGAATGTGAACATAATTCACCGGTTCAATCAACAGAATTAATTGACCATATTCGTTAGCTATCGGTTGCAGCTTTTTTAAGTGTTTCTGGGTTGGCGACATTGTAAGATTAATCATAATGACATTCATCGTAGTTGTCAATTATCATTATTTATTTACTTTTTTCAAAATTTGAATTTTGAAATGTTTCTAATCATCTATATTAAACGGACATTTTTCAAAATATTTCATCAATCTAGTTAGGTTTCTCCCTGTATATACTACAATCATTTAAAACAGATATCAATAATTTTTATTGATAAAACAAATACATACATTTTTTAATAAAATGGATACTAGAAGGCTGTAAGTAAATCTTGTGTTTATTCAACATGTCCAAGAGTACAATATTAGGTTCATGTTTTTTCGATTTTAGCAACCACAATGTTGGAGGAGGCTGGAGCACTGTCAAGTCGTAGCTCTACCGAAGATTCCAAATTAAAATTTCATAGGTTTGTTTGAGTTTCATAGGTTCCCTAAAAATAAAATACTTGCTAAGAAATGGTAACCTTCTTTAGGAATGGAGCAAGATGCTCATTCATTAATTTCTAGAGGAAGGGAATATGCGGTTTACATTTCACATTCCAAAATGAAATGAAGAGAACTAACGTTCCTACATGATCCCTGAGGAAACCTATGATTTCTAGTAAGCACTAAATTTTCATTTACATCTGTCCACTCATTAACATTATTTTTATTAGCAGGTCAAACAGAAAGACATTTCGAAGATGATAATATAAATGTTTGTAATGGCCGATGTGAATCTTTGAAAAAAATCATCTGAACGATAATATACCCATGAGTATCATAATTTTCATTTTATAGGATCCATTGATCATTTGTTATTAAGAATTATGAACTAGATGAGTTGAAGAAACAAGTCACCAAGGACATTATTAGTGAGTTTACGCCCAACTTGTAAAACACTGCTTACAATTTAATTTTTGCTCCTGGAATTCAACTTTTATTATATTCATACAAATCCTTGGAGCAAATAATCCTTGCTTATGCAGACTATAGGAACAATTTTTATTTTTGTAGGTTTGAGAATTCATGTTGAGATTGGAGAAGTGAAAATATCCATTATACTGAAATCTACGATTCCCATCAGTACCATGGAAAGTTTGATGCCCAATTTTTTCAAAGCACCCCTTCTAGATAGAAGTATATAAGCAATATAGAAGTTTTCAATTTCAATAATTGTTTATAAGTAATTATATAAGTGTTCCATTTCAATAATTGTTTTCATTCCAAAATTCAAAATGTCCCCCACGAACATGCAAATAATTTCATTAATTCAAGTTTGGTCGTATGGAAATGATTTCAGAGATATTTGTAGTACTAATATAGGGATCAATAGGACGCTTATATCCAATAGATCTTTTTCATGTAGTACTAACTAATATAACCTAATTTGTTCACAACACTATTTAATTTATTGGAAATCCAAGGAATTTTTTAATAAAGATGAAAAACAAAATAACAATTGAACTATAATGAACAACAGTATACAAAGAAACTGCTAAAATTCTTCGATGAAAAAAAATTAATTCTGCCTGTAATGTTTCTATTTTGAAAAATCCACATCCTGTGTTTCATATTCCATCGTAACCACATTTATATTATCATCTTCGGAATGCTTTCGCTTTGACCTGCTAAAAAACATAATGTTAATGAGTGGATAGATGTAAATGAAAATTTAGAGCTTACTAGAAATCATAGGTTTTCTCAGGTATCATGTAGGAACGTTAGTTCTCTTCATTTCATTTTGGAATGTGAAAAGTAAACCGCATATTCTCTTCCTTTGGAAATTAATGAATGAGCATCTTGCTCCATTCCTAGAGAATGTTACAATTTCTTAGCAAGTAATTTATTTTTAGGGAACCTATGAAACTCAAACAAACCTATGAAATTTTAATTTGGAATATTCGGTAGAACTACGACTTGACAGTGCTCCAGCCTCCTCCAACATTGTGGTTGCTAAAATCGAAAAAACATGAACCAAATATTGTACTCTTGGACATTTTGAATATACGCAAGATATACTTACAGCCTTCTAGTATCCATTTTATTAAAAATTGTATGTATTTGTTTTATCAATAAAAATTATTGATATCTGTTTTAAATGATTGTAGTATATACAGGGAGAAACCTAACTAGATTGATGAAATATTTTGAAAAATGTCCGTTTAATATAGATGATTAGAAACATTTCAAAATTCAAATTTTGAAAAAAGTAAATAAATATTGACAATTGACAACTACGATGAATGTCATTATGATTAATCTCACAATGTCGCCAACCCAAAAACACTTAAAAAAGCTGCAACCGATAGCTAACGAATATGGTCAATTTAGAACGACATTTCGTGTCTTTCTCCTTATCGGGGTCCGTTTCAGTAATACATTCCCATAGCTCCAAATCTTCAAGATAGGCCTGTACTGCGAATTTCCAAGTGTCAAAATTTTCTCGTCCTTTTAGACGTTCAATCGGCAGCGACTGATGCTGAGACATGACAGATGCAGGAAATAAAAAAACACTGATTCGTAGAAAATTCAGTTACTCGCGATATGAGGGCCCATAACCTGTTAAACTAGGACTCGATTGAGGACTACCATGAGATAAAAGAACTCAACAAACTATATTTTCATTCAACAAGTCAAACTGACTTTTCATACAACTGATCATAAAACTGATGATTAGAAACCATAACAACGTATGAAATTATTCAATATTTCGGTTTCATAACACATTTAACTTTCTTAAAGCCACTTTATATTTAAAGGCCCAAATTCGGGACTTTAGCAGCTAAAGTATCCTTTAGCCCTGAATTCCTAACCTCTCGTGTTCAAACTGTCAACTCATTTGAGGTTAGTTATGTTGTGTTTTATTTCGAAATTCAAAATCGACTTTCACAAGTGGAATGAGAATACGAAAATGAGAGTATGGAAACGTATAGATTTCGAAATGAGACTACAATTAGACACCATACGGCTCATCGTAAACATGCAGTTCACACAAGTGATTTCAATGACATGTTTCCTATCAATAATTTTGAAAAGGAATTAGGTGATAATTAAAATTTTTTTGATGATTCAGTCAATAGGAAACATGTTTAAATTCAATCATAACAGGTTATTTTGCTATTTACTTTCCTACGTTCCAGAAATTAGAATTCCAAGACTGAAATCCCATAAACCTATTTGGTCGAATAACTTTCTGAATTCGAACTTCAGCTACAAGGAAATCTGGAAATCCGATCTAATATCTGATCCATCGAATAAAGTTCCTGGTTTTAACCTTCCCAGGAGAATATGGTCCCTTCTTAATCGAATAAGAACAGGTCATGGTCGTACCAACAGTATGCTTTTCAAGTGGAATTCAGTTGATAGTCCTAATTGTGAATGTGGTGAATCAGAGGAAACAGTTGAACACCTAATTAATAATTGTTCGATTTATAAATTCCAAGATGGTATTAGAGCCCTACACAATATTTCGAACTCATTTTTGCAATGGGTTGAAAATTTTAGATCAATTTGATTTAGTATAAACCGATTTCAAGCGAATAACCTGGTCCTCATTGGTAATTACCAACTAGGACCAACTGCATTCAAGCGACTTCGGTCATTGTAGGTTATAATCATTTTACAAGGAATATCCCTGAAGACTATAACCGTAGATAACCGCAGGCAGGACCGTAGATAACCGCGGTCATTACTGGTTATTCGCTTGAAATCGGTTTTAATTTGAATTCTCTCGCTGTTCGGTCTTTTTTTCTTTTCAGGTTGGAGTTTATGTTTGAAAATCCTTCCTCCGAAGAGCCCTTCCGATAGTCGTGATGTCCTTCTATACAGAATATTCAGATACAACAATTTTATTTTATTTTTTTCATGGGGAGACAGCTTTTTTCAGCTGAGGTTTTTTCCTCTGGCTCTATAGTATCGTATGATACTAGTGATGATAGTATCGTATGATACTATAGTATCATACGAAGAATGTTATGGTATATATTTTGCTATATTAAGCTGATGCAATTGGTGAAAATAAATGCTTATTCAAAGATAATGTTTATTCAATTTTTTTTTCCTATTTCGATTTCTAAATCTAATGATGTTAATCTGAGGCAATGCTCCCTTTGGTCAGCCACAATCATCAATTTCATTTTTTTTTTGTAATATTCAGTTTGGGATTGGTATTTTCCCCCAAATTTCTAGTTGTATATTTCAAATTTGAACCTGAACGTCATATCCACATGACATGAAAATAACATAACCTCTTCAATTTTAAGATGGCTGTGGTTAAATACAACTGCAACTGTCCATTTTAGGTCAAATGAAACGATTTCAGTTATGCCAACATACAACATTTTACGTAAAGTCCCATTTAATTTCATTATGACATCGGGTGGACTTTTAAAGTCGGCTTTAACTAAAGCCGACTTTTACTAAAGTGACTTTAAGCGGTTTATTATGAAACTGGCCCTAAAACAAGTTGCAGAATGAGCTCCTATTCCAACACGAATGCGAAGTTCGAAAACGAGCGACGAAGGAGCGAGTTTTCGATAGCATGAGTGTTGGAATTGCCTTCTGCAACGAGTATTAGACGGTATTTTCTCTATTTCAGTCAATTTTTGTGAAATACTCTCGAAATTCAAATGAAAATTCAGATTAGTGACTTTTGTTTTGTATCTTGGCAGTTGGTGTGACATACGAAATTTGACAGATCACGGAATTTGAATTGATTTGATTCGAAACTTGATTCGATCGGAGGTCAGTACTGACAACCATAAAACGAAAAATATAACTGAAAACAATGCTGTAATGAGTTTCATTACAGCACTACTTTTAGTACTGTAATGAACTCATTACGATACTGAAATAGAGAAACATACATACATAACCAAATTTTATATTTGAATCTTATTTCGCAATGTGGTTCCAAGAGCTCTAACACGGAACAAAGGATTATACATACATAAGAATTTAAAACGATATCTAACCTTACTTCTTCATGACAACGGTTACGTACGGTTATCAGCATATTGGCGAATCCAAAAATCTAAACTCCCTCTAGCGGCGAAATATCGCCCTAAGAAAACAAGTATACTGTGGAGTAATTCCGTTCAAAAGACATGGTTTATGGTTTGTAATATAAATTAGTGATATTTTCGTTTAATATACGAAGTTTGGTGAAATTATCAGGTTTTCTGAATAGTACAATTGATGCTGAGAAACTATCGAAAGGTATTCATACGGGAATTATATGTATAGTTAACATACAATTATTCTCAAATTCATCTGTTAAATTTCAGGTTAGAAGCTATCTTGAAGCTAAGCAGAAATAAAAAGATTTATTTGAATAATATTGGCTAGTGGAATAATATTTTCATTATGATGAATGAATTATTAATGCCCTTGATATATTAGAAAAAATTGAAAAAAGAGAAGCTTGGGTGAGAAAATTCAAGATGGGAAAAATGTTTGCTTTCTCCTCTCATTTTCATGAGAGTGATAATCTTGCCATAGGTCTGTTGTAAAGAATTTTGTGAATGTTTCATAATAGTTTATATGTCCTTTTAGCCTACCTCAAAATTTCAGCAAATGAAAGCCCATAGGTTTCGTCAAGTGAGCTGTGGGCGGTCTAGTGTTGGGTAACTCTTGTAAGATGCGGTTCATGTGTCCCGGACACGACCCAGAAATGTAAGAGCGGCTCATTTTGAAAAACTGTATCACCTCGATTCGAATGTCCCACTAAGCGACAACGCGTCGCGCATCTGTGGGGCGATCGAGCGAGGAAGATGGTACGAAGTACGAAAGGTTACGTTACGATTCGGAATAGCCGAAAGACGCAGGGAGCGAGACCGACGCAGGCACGCAGGTACTCGGAGATCGGAGATGCAATTGAATGATGTTGGTTTGGCAGGGGTGATACGGATTGTTCGGGAGACAAGAGTCTCGGACTCGACATCTCGAAAAACACATCGGATCGATCGGCCGCAGAATTTCGCCGAGAGCGCAATCCGAGCGATCTGATTCTGATAATCAGATGTGTTTTGCCGAACTGAAGTAATAAAAATACAGTGACCCTACACTAATTGCTTTCATGTTGATAGAAGGTACTACCATCTGGACTGGGGGTTATTCCTCATAACAAAATTAGGGTTGTTCTTTCAGGTTGCTTCTTTCTTTGGGCACTCTAACCTCTTACAGGGAGTTTGTACTACAAAGAGAATATTGTTTATTCATAGAAGGAGAAAGTATAGTCCCATGAGCCTCATAGTCATAAATGTTGAAATTGCGAATTGTATCTGAATTATTTCAAATTAGACAAGAATTTGATTCTCAAGTTTAAATTTATAATAATTTATTTTCATTTTCAATAACTTTTATTTTTTGTTTTTTTTTACATGTTTCGTTTTTTATGAAAGTTTCATTTTATTTATATTTTATTGAAATAAATACTTTCAAAATATATTCTCTGCTCAAAATTTTTGTGTGGGAATATGTCCGCTGAAAACAATGAAGAATAACGGGTTAACGCTGAAGAATATGGTATTCTATTGGTCCAATACCTCTCCAAACCTTGAAAGTATGATCAGGATGATATTATCATCTTTAGAGAAAACCATTAATATTAATAACATCCAGAGATCATATGATCTCCGTTCATGTTGAATTTATAAATTGTAATGAAAACAATTCGTTCCTAAACTAACAAACTGTTTATAATATACTTCAAATTTTTGTTGAATGAGATTATACGGTAAGTTTCAATTATTTCGTATAACTATATACCTTCATATTCGGTGTAATTTGTAATTTGAATCAAAGAAATATTACGCGACTTTCCACTCTCACCCGCTCACCGTCGCTCCATTTTCAATACAAACTTCGAACAGTTTTTAATACACATTCTGAATTAGTGTGCCTTCTGCCTTCCCCACCGCTTCAACTCTAACTCTAACGTCTAACAAACGTAACGACGTTCGACATTATCCCCCTTTCTTTTGCTTGCATCGGTCCAGTTCCCGTTGCGAGCGACACAGTATGTAGTAGAGCAAATTTTGTCTCGACTGCCTAACGCGTCATGAACGCCCGGAAGTCCCGGAACGCCTCGCCTCATTGGAAGTAGTACACTGTACTGCTTGAATACAAAAGTAAGGCACCTCTTACAAACTCAATTTTAAACCGTGTACTACCCAACACTAGGGCGGTCCGTTCAATCGGCAGCTATGTTGCCAGATCGGTTGATTATTCAGGTGTTTAAAGAATAGTTCAAGGAATCCATTATTTGACAACGTAATTTGCCCTTAAATTCAAACTAAACGGCCTATTTACTCGGTGAATTGGAAAGGATCGTTTTTAAAGATAACTTTAAACACTATAAACTATAGAGTTTATAATGGAGTGACAAGTTGAGGTTCTAAAAAAAGGGTCTGATTCATGGCATTTCATTCATTGTGTCCAGTGGCCACATCCACATAGGAATTAATAGCGAGGTTGAAATCCAACAGGACGGAATGATAACTAGAAAAATATTAAAATCAAAATAAATTATTTGTGAAATCATATAATTTCATTCCATTATCACAAGACTGTTATACCTATATTAAAACGGTAAAATACAATTCGATCACATAACTTAATTTCATTTCAGAATTTTGCCTTGGTAAATTCCAATATGAGATTATTTGTGAGCGAAACTACAAAATTCAGACTCAGACGGATTTATTAAATATGAAGTAAATCTTCAACTCAGCGTAAATCGTCTGAATAATAAATAGGGACAAAAGTTGTTTACTCTATTTCCATTCTTAATTTTTAAAAAGAATTCGTTAATCAATACTCATTCATTGAAACGGAAATACCTCAAAATGTTTCTATGTATAATAACATATTACGTCTCATCTGACTCCAAAGAAATGGCTTTTGCACAAATTGGCAACAAAATGCACGAATGACGTTATTCGCGCATGAGCAATTCGGACTTGCAAACGCCACTTGACGAAACCTATGGATTACCATTGAATGAATTTTTGAAGGGTTTTTGTATATTTATGTCAGCATTCCTGACTTTTTGGTATCACCTTTGGCAAATTTTCCAATGTAAGCAAACATTCTATCCTTATTCGATTGTTATCTTAATATGGTGTGATGAAAGATATGTACAATTTTCATTTTAAAACCACTTGAACACAAATAAAGACTAGAAAAAATTTCAGAATCGTTTATTCATTTTGTAACATATGATTAAAGAAATGATTAAATGAAATGTTCTCAATCAAATGTTGTTCGTAATCTTCATAAAATGAAACACTCGCTTTCAAAAATGATTTCGATAAACTTTAATAACAATGAAGTCGTAGGTTTCCAAATTCAACAGATTCATTTGAACCTGTATGCAGCACGAATGATTCTGCTTCAATTGGATATCACTTGGAGGTAGTACCATGTATTTACGAATCTCATGGATCTAGGAAATATTTCCAATCATGTTATTTTACGTCATTTGAGTACCTAATCCTGACAAGTGTAATACATATTCATTTGACCAAAATAATTGTTCTTCCAAGTAATTTAAATATCTGTGCATACAATTTTTTCATCATTCGTTGTGTAAACGAATTGTACTCCTGAATTCGCTAAACTTAGGCCCGGTTTTACAGTGTTGCCATCTTAGGGGAAGCGAAATATGCTAGTTTTGCGTTCAGAAAATGCCAAAAATATGCTTTTTCATTTGGGAAAGTGGCAAAAAAATGCTAGTTTTTCATTGATATTTTTTTCTATAGTATCTGAAATATAAATTTTCTTCGACTCACAACACTTGAACGTGAATTAATATTGGGGTTCTGAGTTATCAGATTTCAAAATATTCCTAGGTCCTGGTTTAAATTTTCATTTTTTAATGGTCAGAACTGTTTTTCTCAAACTGGAATGAATTGAAATATGGTTGTTGTGGTATAGATATTAATGAAATATGTTATAACTTAATATTCTCAAATGGATATGCAAATTACTGGAAACTTCTGAATGCGGAAGAACTGTTCGTTTAAATTCTAACTTGAATTTGAATCTCGGTGATTTAAGCTTTGATACTCCACAAAAACCAATGTTTGACATTCTTCATTTTATGGTTTCTCAGTTCCCAAAAAAATATACGATGAAAAAGTTACGGTACCGGGTTTTTCCAAAGCATTTGAAATTTTGAATCTCGAAGACCAAGGGTGCTTGAACATATTATGATACACGAAACGGGTGGGACATTGGATTTGAAAATATTTCTAATATTATCGACAGCCTCGCGTTTATTCAGAAATAGGAATTCCCAAGAAAAAAAGCCAGATGTTTGGCCGGATCGATTAGAATTGTCCAAGTTTGTTTACATATTTCCTGTAAATATATCGGTTGTTGCAAGCTCATAAAAATATATTGGGGCTATAAAATTCTGCGCGCTTCCTTTGTTCGTTTCATTGAAGAGGGTAACAGTGAAAGAAGTACCAACTCAGTGGGTTCTTGTGCATCTATTGATTTCGAAATATTAGAAAAGTCCATCAATAATTTGTTTCTCTTTTCCCTTCCGAAAATATTCTCAATAATATGCTATATGCTAAACGCTAAAAATATATGCTAAACATGAATCAAATATGCCAAATGTAGCATTAAAAATGCTGAATTGGCAACCCTGCGGTTTTACAATCGAAGGTTAACTTCTGGTTAAGGAAATTTTGTAGGTTAGGCGTTTTACAATCCCGCGAAACGTGGTTAACCACAGAACACATAATGGGCGCATTCAGTAGAGACAACTGTTACGGAACTGTTACCAAATATCCATGATCTTCAGCTGAACGTTGAGCTACCTATGTAGCATGTTGGGTAGCGGTCGCCATTTTTAGTAGCGCACCTGACTTGCGCTCCTTATCGGTAACGTGTTGTGTGGCTGACAGTTATGACAGTTTGTTACCGCTGTTTCTGCTGAATGCGCCCGTTGTCAACAGATTTCCGCTACCAGTACCTATCAGTAGCGCAAACAGTTTTGTAACCGCTCTTTCTGCTGAATGCGCCCATTCTGTGTTGTTAACTATCAGTTAACTTTACCAACACCGAATGTGTGAGTAAACCTGAAGTTAATGATGATTCGTTAATATGTCGTTCCCGAGTGTAGACGTACTAGAGAATCGCTCCGCGGTTCCTCATAGAAATGAAGATCAAATCGAGAAGATATGTAATTTTTGCAATCGGAAAGTGATTGATTTCGTTCGATGTTCAAAATGTATCGAAATTTTTCATCCATCCTGCCTAGTTAGAGATGCAAACAGAGGATCAACTGAGTGCCAACACGAAGCCATCAGATCCGAAGAAATGCTAATGCCTGCAGATTTAAATATGGAAAATAAACTACTAAAACAGCAAGTAGAACATTTGAATGAAAAATTGAAAGAAGTGAATGAAAAGAATAAAATTCTCCATGAAAACAATAAATTGTTGCAGACTGTCATCGAAAATTTCATTAACATCAATGTAAAAAATAATGATAAACAACAAAAAAAGACGAACAACGTAAATAACAGGGAAATGGTATCGTACGCTGACAGAGTAGCAGGTAAAGGAGAGACAGAGAGAGCTGAATCTAAAGCCCTGTTCTCAGAGCTTCGTCGTGTCGCTGGCGACAGTTGTTCAGCCAATCAGAGCATGTAAACAAAACTTCCCCTGGCCCCTACCTTTTCATTTCTGGTTGTCAAAATCTGTCGCGACACGCCCCGTTTGTAGTTGAAATATTTCAACTACACATTGGATTTCTGCTACGATCTCATGAAACAAGGAAGGAGTGGGGATCGTCGCCAGCGACACGACGAAGCTCTGAGAACGAGGCTTAAGAAATACGCAGAAGTCACAGAAAATCGTAAAGTGACACTTCCCAATTTGAGGTTAAGCGGTGAAAAACAAATTGTCAACGACGTGAACGTGAATGTAAACAGAATATTGGAACAAGATGAAAATTCTGCTGATGTGGATAGTGAGAAATGGAAACGAGTAACATATCAGAAGAGAAAAATCAGACCGTCTAACCCTACGAAATCGAAAAATGAAATAGTCTGCAGCGGATCAAAAACAAACGATCAACCCAATACAATTTCAGGGGCTACAAAAAGAAAATGGCTATATGTGGGAAGAATTGCAGGAAAAGATGTAAAGGAAGAAGATGTGGAGCAGTTTTTAAGGAATACTGATGGACTAGGGGATATAATAGTGAAAAAGCTGGATACAAAAGGTTCAAATTCTGCGTTTAGTGTAGGTTTACCAACAGAGGAAGCCTATAACATTGTTTACAATGAGAATTTCTGGCCGTCAGGAGTAGTCTTGAGAGAATTCTCATTCAAGAATTTTTTTTTCAAAAAGAAAGAAACAAATTTCAGACAGGTAATACATTCTCCAAAAATTTCTGTATAAGCCAACAAAATGTTCAAGCCTTAAGTACAGCTTTCAATAAATTTGACTTAGTTATAAAAGAGCAAAAACCAGATCTATTCGGAATCACAGAACATTGGCAGGATATCACTGAACTCAAAGCATACCATTTTGAGCAATATAAATTAGCATCAAGTTTTTGTAGAGAAAAAGGTAAACATGGAGGTAGTGCCCTGTATGTACACAACTCCTATACTTTTAATGAGAGACTAGATATAACATCAACTAGTGTTTCTAATATATTTGAGTGTTCAGCAGTTCATTTAGACTTGGGATCGAACAGAATCATTGTATTGTGTGTTTACAGGTCTCCCCAGGCGGATGTTAACATATTCTTCGAAAAAATAACAAATATTCTTCAGAAATGTTTACAGGAAAAAGCGGAAATTGTAATAATGGGAGATTTCAATATCGACATACTCTCTGATAACAGAGAAACACAAGAGTTCATTTCTATTGCAGAATATTTCAGTCTAAAGTTCACCACACGAGAACCTACACGTCCAGTATCAAGAACATGCTTGGATAACTTCATCACAAGTATAGATGGAGAAACAATCATTACTGAAAATCATATATCGGATCACTCTTCCTGTGTTTTCAGGTTTGTTGAAGAAGTAACTGCAGGGAATAGAAAGACAGAATATATCCAACGAAAAATAAATGAAGAAACAACAAAAAAATTTTTGGATTTACTCTCAGAGCAGGACTGGCATGATATTTTTGAATATGGCACACAAGAGGTGAATGAGATGTGGATTAGTTTTGAAAATAAATTCAAAACGTTATTCAATGAATGTTTTCCTCTGGTAAAAAGAAATAATAAATTTAAATCTAACAAATTCATAGAAACTCCTGAGTTGAAAAAAATTAAAAATGTTTTAGACTATTTACTGATTGCATCGACAACGAAACAAGAACTGAAGGGCAGTTACAATGAGATGAAGAAAAAATATGATAGGGCTTTTTTAGCAGCTAGACGAACGCACACAAGCAAAATACTGGAAACATCAGACAATAAAAGCAGGGCAACATGGAGGTTAGTAAACTCTATAACAGGAAAACAACATAAGAACAACGAATGTGCCATAAAAACAGACGATCCGAAACAACTTGCAGAGAAATTTAATGAATTCTTTGTTAATGCTGCTTCGTCATTAATTAAAAACCTACCATTGCAACCACCTCACAAAAAAACTAGGCAGGAAAACGTCAAAAATTCCTTTTTTGTCTTCGATATTACAGAGGCAGAGGTGATATCAGCCCTAAAGAAATTAAAAAATACTAATGCATGTGGTTATGATGATATTCCTATCAGCTTGTTGAAAACATGCAGCTCTCAGATAATAACTCCACTTACACATATATTAAACTGTGTTCTGAAGGAAGGAATTTTTCCAGATGCTCTAAAGGTAGCTATTGTTAGACCTATATTTAAGAAAGGTAAGGAAGAGGAATTTGGGAATTACAGACCCATAAGCTTACTCAGTTCATTTTCCAAGATCATTGAAAAGGTTATTGCAATACGATTAATGAAGTTCTTCACTAAATTCAATATCATTTCAAACTGCCAACATGGTTATATGAGAAACCGAAACACAGAAACTGCCATTTATGAACTAACTCTAGCTATTTTGGATGCCTTGGAAGAAGGAGATGTGGCCCTAGGCTTGTTTCTGGATCTTTCTAAGGCATTTGACTGCGTTGACCATCAACTGCTTTTGGACAAGCTTGAAACGTCTGGTAATAGGGATAAACAACTTAACCTAATGAAAAGTTACCTGCGAAACAGGAAACAGCGAGTGGTAATATCTATAAATAGTAAGAAGTATACATCAGAAGACATTGAAGTAAACATAGGCATCCCACAAGGCAGCATACTGGGACCTCTACTATTTCTAGTATATGTTAATGACCTAGGACTAGCACTACCTGAAAATTGTGACCTCGTAAATTTTGCTGATGATACAAACATTTTGTTAAGGAGTAACAACCTCCAAACATCAGTTGATCTGTTCAGTTCAGTGTTGAATGAGATAGGCGGCTGGTGTTGTGAAAATAAACTTATCTTGAATATGCAGAAGACTGTTTGCACTTTTTTCTGTACAGATCGATCTACTCAAGTGTTTCCTAATGCTCTGAGATGCAAAGATGGTGATGTCAACGTCAAGGAGGTGGTGTCTTTCTTGGGGGTGGCAGTAGATAGAAACCTGAAATGGAATGATCATGTGGACCAGCTAGGAAAAAAGTTGAACTCGGTTGTGTATACGTTAAATGTTTTGAAAAGACAGGTCAATGAGGATGTGTTGAGAACAATATACTTTGCAAATTTTCAGTCTTTAACAACTTACAGTATCTTATTCTGGGGTAGTAGTTCCACACTCATGAATAGAGTCTTTTTGAAACAAAAATGGGCGATTAGAGTAATATCTGGTAAAAAATATCGAGAGAGTTGTAGATCTCTTTTCAAGAAGAACAAAATCTTAACAATTCCAGGTCTATATATATACCGATTAATACTGTTCTTTCTTAAACATAATAACTATTATTCAAAATTTAAAAATCTAAATAATACAAGACGCATGTGTCCTTATTTTTTTCCTGAACACAAATTAACTTGTTTTGAGAAGCACCCATTATATATGGCAATAAAGGTTTTCAATGTGCTACCAAGAAAATTGCAAGAAATTCAGGACTATAAAGCATTCAGAAAAGAAATATTTGATATTTTAGTAAATTGTGAACCCTATGATATAGGAGAATTTTTTGATTATTGTAGTAATTAAATTTGACTGGTTTCAACTATGTAACATGTAAATGTTATCATTTTTTGAAATAAACTATATATCTATCTATCTAATTCAAGAACCATAGAATCATGTATATGTATATAACCTGAAATATTTGTACTGATTCGAAAATTATTGTTTTGAAGTAATTGATTTCTCACTAGAGATTTGTTAATATGGACTTAATGGAGATGGAGAGGAATGTCGTAGACCTGAAGTGATGCGTCTTAGCCTTGTTTATAAATCTATAGTTATATAAACAAGGGTCTTAGATCAAATTTTTTTCGAAATTAACGACGATTATGATTTTTTTTTAAAGATTCAGATTATCGAAAAGCTGCGTTTTATTATTATTTATTCTGATAGAATAAAAATAGAACATTGAATAGCTGACGAGCTTCTGGTTGGACGCAACCAGAAGGTAATTAAAATGCCAGGTGTCCGAGGTGCATAGGTGCTATCGACTGCACACATAAACTGTAGCTGATCCATCTCTGAAAATTACAAACATTGATGCAAAATGATCAGGTTCAGCACATGATCTTTTTCAGAATTATATGCTGTGCGGATCATTTGAAAATAGAGGTTTTCCTCACAGTGTGTTAGCAGGAGATAGTGGCTATGGAATTGAGCCTTATATAATCACACCTTCAGCTAATACAAGAAAACCTTCTGAAGTCTCATTCAACAAATCACACATTTCTACACGAAATCTCTTTGAGAGAAAGAGTGTGTAGAAACGTCGCTTTCTAGCCCTTGTCATGGAAATGCATAGCTCAGACTATGTTAGTAGCTACAGTCATTCTTAATAATATAGCATATTGTAGAATTCACTAGTAATGTTAATCTTTCAGAATTTCCTGATCAAAGGCATAATATAATGCAAGTATCTCTACTCCAGATACCTCCATTAACATGTATTTTCATAGATTATAAATTAGAGAAATAATGTATCTTATTGACATTAAGAGAGTCTTCCGGGCTTTCCTTTTGGAAAAGACCAAAATCAAGCCAATACGAAGTGGAAGCGATGGACCAATCAACATCGCGCGCGTAAACCCACTACCTTCTCCCGCCAATGATCAGGGTATAAGTGGGGCCAACGGATCGAATCCAGCATCACTTTCGGAAATTCAGCGGTCGAGTTACAATCTAAGACCAAGAATCCTCTGAAGTTGTGGGCGAAACGTTAGGTGAAATAATTCCTAATAGACCACGGCCAATAAGCCCGGAAGACTCTCTTAATATCAATATATCCGGTCGTGAAAGCCTGAAACTAATGTATCTTATGTATACATGTACAATAAACAAACTGAGGAAATATTTATTTGAATAAAATATAAAAATTAATTAAATTAAACTTGTACATTTCAATAATTGAAATTTTAATATTCCTTTGACGTCTTATAAATTCAATGCGTCTGACCTACTATTTAGATCAAACGAACAATTATTTTCTACCAACTTGAGAAAATTTAAACAGAACCCATAGTTACGAAACCATTGACTTATTAATAATTAATAATTTAATAAGTCAATGTACGAAACCTCTATCAATGAAAAACGTAAAACGCCAGGTACGGGTTAACCATCGAGTGTCGGTAACCTAACCATAAAGGCTAACCTTCGATTATAAAACCGGCCCTTAATGTACAATCAGAAATCCATTAACACATGCCACCACCTTAAATCATTCTTAAAATGAAAATCTATTCATTTATTTCACAAAATAATATGAATATCCTGTTGTCATTCAAAAATTCACAAACAAATCTCCTAGCGCCACTCAGGTTGGGGGCTAAATTTCGAACCTTCTGTATGTAGTTACAGCGCCCTCAATGGTAGTTGGATTCGAGTTTATACCTCAGAACACTAATATTGAAACTTTGGGCTCGTTCCACTTGCTTGCTAGCGCTATTATGTTAACTCAAGTGGAACGGATTATAGGGCGTTTTGGGCTGTCATGAAAGAAATGACAAGATTGAAAAAAGTAGAAGTTAGGGGATAGGTCATTCTAAACAATAAATTTAATTAAAGTGTACAACAGTTAGGAATATTTTAATACTTAATATCTAAACTGTATTCTGAACGTCCACTTTAACGCATCTATTGAGAGAGAGGTCGTCACAGAACATACTTTTGGTCACAGAACATCGAAATATGTGGGTCGATTTGAGCTTGGAGTGAGCGATGCTTTTGCAGCATACGTTAAAAATACCCCGGATGCGAAAATCTCGACCAACCATGAAGCACCACGTTATTCCACTCCACGTCAACCGATCGGCCGTTGACGTGTTGAAAATGGAAATATTTTATGTTCTGTGATGGAAACATAACCTGTATTCGATGCAGTGAAGTGACAGCGGCGGTAATCAAAGCAAAACATTTTTGCTTTGATTTTTAAATTTGATTCGTTGGTAGCTTTTGATATTATATAGCCAATTAAGAGAACTGTGGGATGCTGAGAGGTTTATATGAATTGAGTGTTAAAATATAGATACGTTTATTATATCTTGTGTATTTTTTCCTAAAGAATGATTTATGTAGCGTCCAAAATTACTAGAAATAAGGATAATTCTATTGAAAAATGATAGTTGCTTGAATCAATGGAGGAATTGCAAACAGGATATACAAATTAACTGTGCAATTTCTACAGAAATTCCACCATACTTTGATTAATCATCGAGTTATACGAATAAGCAGAAATGGTGTACAAATAATTCAAAGCATTATTTTTTTTTATAAATAACTGAAGTTTTGTAGGATAGATACAGATTAATAGATTGAAATAAAATTTGCATGATATATTGTAAGTATAGCAGTAATTGAAAATAATATAGCATACTTTCCTTTTCTCCAAACTGATGAGTACCTACTTATTATCAATTCAATTTTTCTATTGAGCTTTCATTTTATTAGAGCTCCAGGGTTAGTAATTTCAGTAATTAATTAATTTGGCAGTTATGAAAAAAAAATAATGCAGATTTACATATATTTTTTTAATTGTGAGAACTACATTATACAATGCAAAAATCAACAAAAATGCTGAGGTTGGTGCAAGGGGGGTATGATATCTGAGATAAGGGAAAAACCTCAGCAGAAAAAACCCTGTCTCTCCCCTTCACAAAAAATTTCAGGAAAATGTATATCATTGAAGAGTGTCTTGATTCCTGTCGACAGAAGAACGTAAAATCTTCTCCAAGACCCCTGGAATTCAAATTTAAGAATTAAAAACAACACTATATTATTAATAGCAAATGAAATCAATTGAAATATTGATCAATCACTTTTGAAATGAAAAGCTATAAGGCGGAAAATACTAAGCAAAAAACTAAAATTAGTACATAACCTTTATTATTAATATTCTTTGTTACGTTCAATATCTTCTCTCTGCTGTTAAAACACATGCTCGAAACCTCGTGTTTACCTGTGAGTAGATTTCAAACATGCAGAGTTTTTAATAAAACTGAAGGTCCAAAATCAAACTCTTCCTCAGGATCGAGGATTAATATCTGGAACTATCAAAATAAGAAACATTTGAATATTACACCAAGCACTAATACAAAAACAAACATACATTCATTCCATAGACAACCTTTTTCTGCTGCTATCAGAAGTAATATTGCATTGTGAGTTATAAGCTTCGCTGATTATTTTTGCAATATTACGAATGTTACTCTCTTCCAATAATCCAAGTTGAAATCTTGCTTGTTCTAATATAATCTATAATCAACTATTAATATACTGTACACATAAATCATCAATAAGGCTTACACCAAGTTCTGTAGTAGATTCATCCGGATCATTTGAAATGTGACTGGATTCACTTATCATACTCTGAATATCCATTTCATAATTAGCCCTACTTGTTGATGGTAGACGTATATGAAGGTTATTGCTTTCATCATCATCATCTGAAGTTCTTACAGTGGTAGCAACCATGTCATCATCATGTCTTCTTTTCTTTATATTAAGTTTTCTTTTTATATAAGCAAGATCTTCTCTTTTAAGCACATTAATTCTCTCTAGCTTATTGTTTGTTATTGTTCTGGAATCTTCCAAAATCCTCTCTTTTGTGACTCCAGCAGCCAATTTACTAGCAATCATCTCTTGCTGGTCCTTCATCAATTGTTTAGATCGACGTAGATTTTCATGTCCAACATGAGTCTCCACAAATTTAACCTCCACAGCTGGAATATTTATATATAATATGTGTATTATATCACTCAATGGGGTTTATAACTGATTAATCACAATATATACCTGTACTAGAAATCTTTACTCGAATTCTTGAAGGGCAATAACCAGCTATTTTGATACTACCCCCAGCTTTCATACTGCGTTTGGTAGACTGACTAATAAATCCTAAAATTAAGACAGGTAGCTGATACATGATTTTTGATGAAATGATTGTATAATGGTGAATAACGAATAGGTACAAACCTGTATAATTACTACGATTGCATTCATAATAAACTACCAGTCCATCTGAGGTTTTTCTATACCTTCGTTTCACATAATCTACATTTCTGTTATCAATTGCTCGCCAAGTCTCAAATTCCTCCTCATTTTTGAAAGTAATAAGTGTTGTCTTTATACTCAGAGAATGAATTTGCTGTAAATGATTAGTCAGCATATCATGAGACTCAAGAGGAATTTTTTCCTCTTCAGGGCAAATGGGGCATTTTAGATGAACTGTGTGTTTAGATGCACCAGGTTCTTCTTTGTGAACATCTCTCAAATGACGATATTTCGCCGAAACAGACGAATATTTCTTTCCACAAATTTGACAAATCAGTTTATCCCTGGAAATGTATATTTTATATACAAATATATAAATATATTTCATCAATGAATACTCACTTTTCTCCTTCCATGTTCATCAATCTATTTCTTGAAAGTTCGCAAATACAAATGTGTAGTTATAATTGCTTTAGATTAGGCAGAGCAATGACAATTGCTGGGTTTGGAAGAATTTCAATATCAATCTCAAAACTCAAAATATTCAGTAGATTGAGTAGATACAACCACAGATAACTAAGTAGAAGATGCAACGAATAACCGTTACGAATTCTTAGGGAATACGACAGAGACAAAAGACAATATATCTCTCTCTACCGTTGACATTGGCATGCGCTCATCTTGGATTGGTCGAAATAATGTCGCATCCGGGGTATTTTTAAACCGATTTCAAGCGAATAACCTGGTCCTCATTGGTAATTACCATAGATATATATATTTAATCTATATCTATGGTAATTACCAACTAGGACCAACTGCATTCAAGCGACTTCGGTCATTGTCGGTCATTTTACAAGGAAAAGGAATATCGCTGAAGGCTATAACCGTAGATAACCGCAGGCAGGACCGTAGATAACCGCTAACCGCGGTCATTACTGGTTATTCGCTTGAAATCGGTTTTAACGTATGCTATTTGATTTTGCCGGCCCCTAAGGGGCCGTTCCACTTGGCGATCACAACCATGGAGGTAGAAGAAGGGGAGGTAACATATCCTATGTTTCCCTTGCTATGAAAGTGTCACCAAAAATCCGCCATGTTGCGGAGCCAAATTTGTGGCGGGAATTTTGTATATTTGAATTTTTACAATTCGAAGTTTGTTCGATTCTCTTTTAATGACCAAAAGATGAATAAATAATGATCGAAACAAATCAAGGAGTCAAAATATCATAAACAATTGCTTCTAATGAATTGGTGAGTTGAATTACATACGGAATGAATGATTTGTTCCTGTTACTAATCATACATTCAATTTTTTCTATTAAGGTACATACGAATTCAGATAATATGCAATGAAACAGATAGGTAAATTATCTCGTGTCCCCTATCAATTAAAATTGTATGCAACAATAATTAAACCATGTATTTACAAACGTCAAAAAACTTAGCTTTTCACCATTAATTGGCGAGTAAGATCAGCATATGCTGTACAAGAAACCATTTCTTATATGTTTTTCCACTACATTCAACTGCCAAAACCAACGAACGAATAATAAAGAAGGCCAAAATTGCAGAACCTACAGTTTAAAATACCTCGAAGTCGGCCATCTTGGGGTGCCAAATCCGGATTTGTTTTGGTGACACTTTTCAAACATTATGCCCCCTCCACTTTCTTTACCTCCATGATCACAACAATCAAAAACCGATTTCAAGCGAATAACCAGTAATGACCGCGGTTATCTACGGTCCTGCCTGCGGTTATCTACGGTTATAGCCTTCAGGGATATTCCTTGTAAAATGATTATAACCTACAATGACCGAAGTCGCTTGGATGCAGTTGGTCCTAGTTGGTAATTACCAATGAGGACCAGGTTATTCGCTTGAAATCGGTTATAATGCTCCTTTAGCCGTTCCACTTAACGACCGCGGTCTTTGTGAGCGCGGCAAAATCATCGCTCACTCCAAGCTCAAATCGACCCACATATTTCGATGTTCTGTGACGACCTATCTCAATAGATGCGTGAAAGTGAAAATGGACGTTCAGAATACAGTTTAGATATATATTTATTATAATATTTCTAACTGTTGTACACTTTAATTAAATTTATTGTTTAGTATGACTTCTACTTTTTTCAATATTGTCATTTCTGTCATGACAGCCCAAAACGCCCAATAATCCGTTCCACTTGAGTTAACATAATAGCGCTAGCAAGCAAGTGGAATGGGGAAAAGAGCGGTCGTGAGCGTGAGCGTTGTGATCGCCAAGTGGAACGCCCCCTTAGCCGTCCTATTCTAACGATTTTGAGCGTTGTGGTCGCCAAGTGGAACGGGCCCTTTGAAACGCAAGTCGTAGATTACTCTGATACTCTGTGTTTCTTCTTCCTTCTTTGTCTATGGATAAATAATAATAAACAATCTCTGTTCCTGGTTCCATCTTCCATCTCTGGACATAATTATTTGAACGATACCGACTAATTTTGAACAAATAAATTTTTTATTTTATAACTACATAACGGAATATAGGATACAATATATAGTATTTAATTGTGAATCCTGAAAACAAAACCTAGAAAGCATAAGAAATGAACGAAGATGACTATAATTTGGATTCTACTGACAAGTATACTGAATATTTTGTCTAATTCATATTATATTACGCACAAATTAGTTCTAGATTATCAATGCTCTTCAGTATGGACTATAAAGCTGGCAATTCTAATTTGACATATAAGGCACCAAGACAACCTCAAAATATTTCAACTTCTAAAACATTTCATAAATATATCAAATTGTACCATAAGTGAGTTCGGAACTACGTATCATGGGGACACTTGTATTACATTTATTAATTTTTTCAGCAACAATGCAACATTTCATGGAAAATATATCATAGCCATAGTAACCATAGGTTCAAATTTTGCTGAATTGCTGCTATATCAAACAAAAGCAAATATTCTTGTGCGTAAACCTGTCGTAGAACAACTATTATATACTTGTACTACCAATAACTCTCTCATTTTAAATGCAAATGATGAGCAATACAAATTAGAATTTGAAAATGAAAATGACCTCTTGGACTTCACTAAAACATATGTCCAAGCAGGAGGACTGCTGGAATCATTAAAAAAATTTGAGCTATATCATGATTTCACCAGAAAAACATCAGAAAAGGATAATTATGACACCAAAGTAAATCCAAGTAAATCTTTAATTTTTGGGGAAACTGAGAGGAGCACTTTGACTTGTGCGGAAAGATTAGATTTACCTAATTGCATTTCCTTTGAGAAAAGTATGCAGAATATTAGTTGCGGTAATAAAATTGTTAATAATATGGCGTCACAAGGGGTAGATGAAAGTTCTAGTAATATAAAAGCTTATTCTTTAACTTCAGATGGTAATCATGCTTCTAGAGACAAAAACTATCTTTGTACATCAAAAAACCTTACCCAAGAGCAAAATAGTTTGTTAACAACATTATTATTGGACAGTCAAACCAATAATTCTAAATTAAGAGACGCGATATACCTATTGATTTCCAAATTAAATGAAATAATTCCGTTTAAAGAATCTAATGAAATATTAGAAATAAAAAATCTGAAATCCAAAATGAAATCTCTGGAATTGAAATCTGAAAACCTACAATCAGAATTAAAAAACTTCAGAAAAAACAAAAATTTGTGTGAAACATCATGTCAAACATATAATTCGTGTTATGCCGATAATGAAACAACACATCTTAGGTCAATAGTGATACAAGCTATGGATATTATTAAATATTTTTCATTTACTCCAGATAAAATTACTGAATTGAGAAATTGGGCAGAAAAAATTGAGGATGATCAGCTTGTTTTGAGTTTACATCCATATTTAAATTGCATTGAAGAAAGAAAAATAAAAGAAGCCAAAAGTGATCATACAGTTTTGAGAAATAAGTTTGTGGGCAAATTGAAGGAAACTATGAATACAATGTACCAAAATATTTGTAGTTCAGAACAAAATGTTGATGTGACTAATTTATTGGCTCAGCAAATCAAACTGGCTTCATTAGAAATTGTTGATAATTTTGATAATTGTTTACAAGAAAAGGCGGAATAAGCATTTATTCATTTTTATAATAATATGGAATTTAAAATGCATTGGATAAGCAAATTGAATAAAGAATAGATTGTTAGTAAAATATATTTTATGAACTCAATTTGTTTCTCATATACATGATAGAATTCAGAATACATTTATATATCAGCACCCCAGAGGTAAAGTGAGTTAAGTCACAATATCAAAATTAGACAAAAGAGAGATTATTCAGTTCGATCATTGTTTCAAAGAATGTGTACTGCCATTATTTGGCGACTTCATATACCTAGGGAGTCAAAAATGTGTTCCACAAGTTAGAATTTACTAATGAGAATCCAATCTTGTTGATAGTTCGTGTCTGAAAAAATGTGACTTAACACACTTTACCTCTTAGGTGCTGATATATTTTATATAATGTAAAACTTGTACGATCATTAATATATCTAATATATTACATATATATATATATATATATATATATATATATATATATATATACCGGGTGACACAGAATCATGGTACACCCCCAGAAACTCCCTTGTTTCTGAAGCTATATTTCTGAAATTTAGAACATTGAATATACTCACTATAGGGCACTTTTTGACATATTTAGAAAAAAATCCAATTTCCGGTTTTTCCGGAAATGATATCATCTTTGGATTGAACCAAGAAGATACTTAAACTTGTCTAAACTTCATTATCGTGTTCGTATTGGTTATACAGAAAAATAGTTGATATGAATGGATACCCCACCGATGGTACTTTCGAATGACGTCAGAGTACCATTATGCTACCATTTGACAAAACGGAGTTTCGAGTGAAAAAAGGTTTTGGTTTACTCTTTTGGTACGTATTTCGAACCACGATATTTTTTAAATCGAAATTACTATAGTGTGACATTATTTTGATTATTTGGAATAATTTTAGGGAGTTCAAGGCTCTCTAGATCGAAAAATAAAATGGGCGTTCTGACGAATGAAATATCAACTATGAGGAATCATTATATTGAGAAAATTATAGAGATTTCAAAAATGTAATAATATACCGGGTGTCCCATTTGAAAATCGAAAGTTGATGTCATTTCCGGAAAAACCAGAAGTTGGATTTTTTTTTTGAATATGTCAAAAAGTGCCCTATAGTGAGTATATTCAACGTTCCGAATTTCAAAAATGTAGCTTCATAAACAAGGGAGTTTCTGGGGGTGTACCATGATTCTGTGTCATCCTATATATATATTATACTCAAAGTATTTTGAATATTGTAATATTCAATCCTACCGTACCAGATGACACTAAAAATATAAGTGAAAACCCTATTCAAATAAGTCCAATAATATATTTTTCGTAAAGATATAAACTTATGGTTATCACTCTAGTTGTCAATTTCAAAAGCTTCGAAATGATTTAACATAAAATCTAAAAATTTCAGATCAACAATTATTATTTTCTCTCTGTTCATTATATTCAAGAACATTTTAAAGTTCACCTCCATGTCTTTCTAAAATTCGACTTTCTATGTCTAAATGTATTTTGTCAATTTTTCTTACATGTTTTTTAATTTGGTCCCTTAAAAATATTTCATCACCTGGTTTATTCCCTAAAGCTGCTTTATAAGACAACTGTTTTTGTTCATTAATGGCCTGTTCAACTTGTAGATGTCTCAATTTCATCAGTCTATTTTCATAATGTAATAATTCAATTCTTAAAGATTCTAGCTCATCTGGGGAAAACTTGGATTCTACAGCTATTTTCCATAAACCTTGAACTTTAGGCTCCATAAAATCTCTGCTACTTGGTCCTTTAGCAATTAGGAGAGAAAGATGATCATAGCCTTCTTTGATTACTTTATTATGATCTCGAATTGAATTAACTTTGTACAAATAATCACTATTTAATTCATCACCTTCCTCTGCTCTGTCAATTTCATTGAATCTATCCAGTTTTTCATCAATGGAGTCTGAAAATACAGAATACAAAATGCATGAAAATAGGAATTTCTCTTCTTTGGAAAGGAATTTTGGAGTCTTCTTATTTAATGTGTTATATATGCTATAGTAAATATTTCTTACAATTTGTTCATACAAATTGCAATTTCAACACTTACTTTCATGAGCCCTATCCTCAGTTTTGTTTTTAACATCATGCAATAGATTATAAAACTGATCAACTTTATTTTGATGATGTAAAAATTCGTCTTTCAAAGTTTCTAATTCTTCAGGGGTGAATCCTGAATGCTCAGCTTTCTCCCACAATTTATTCAACTTCTTATCCCTGAATAAGCTCTTATTTATATATTTTTCTGAAGCACTATTCATTGCCTCATGACCTTTATGTCCGGCTGGATCATCTACACTATCAAGTTCATTCAACAGGTTGAAATTTGACATGATTTCTTTAAGCTTATTTCTTAATTCATTTTCCTTCAACCCATCTTTATCTTTACCTTGAACTTGTTGATGCTTGTAAGTTATTTCCAATTTATCATGTAATTTAAGTTCGTTGAACAGGGATTTGAGTTTTGGTTCAGATAGTCTCTAAAAGAGAAAATATTATGCAGAGTAAGTCTTGAGGGTATATCGTTCCCTGTATTTCCATACTTACAACTACTGCTTTAGACCATAGTAAATTTAATTTAGACATTCTGAAAGGTTTATTTAAATGTTGTAAGTAGTGTGGTCTAAAATCTAAATCTTCACCGACAGCTTCTTTTGAATTTGCTTTTTCACTATATTTATTTAAAGAACATATTTCATCAATTGAGAGAAAAAATATTATTGCTACAGTAAAGTGCATTTTGGATATTAAAAACCAATAATTCACTTCATCAAATCATAAAGTCCTAAAGCACAGAATATCTATCCTTACCTTAGCTACGTTCGATTTGTACTTATGGAGTTGGAGTAGGGATGGGGCGTTATTCTCTAACCTGTTATTTAACAACTGTTATTTATAGATAACGATAACTAACTGTTATTTATCTTGAAAAATAACAGGTTGCGCAATAACGTATGCGCGAAACGGTTATTCATATAACCTGATGATATTAATGTTATCATGCTAAGCTAACGTTATCGTCGAATGCGGATGCGGTTCTTGGTACATTAAGGTTGTTAAGTTGACAGGGTTAATTATCATGAGTTTTCGAAAGAGAAATAAATAGCAGATAATTTTTAATAATTATTGATAGTTTTCTATTCCAACATGGATGAAGAATATACCATCAAGCAATAGTGATATTGTTTCCTCAATATTTTTCCCAATGACAAAATGTAGAAATTCATAGTTGCAAACCCTGTGAACCCTATTATTTATTAAATCCTTCCAGCTTCATGAGCGACCGCAGAATTTTTTCTCAGGGGGGCCAAATGATGATTTGATGAGGCGCAGGCGACATCAGAATTAGGTTTTGCTCAAAAACAAGAAGGAAATCAAAATCTCAGGGGGGGGGGGCACGCCCCCCCTGAGAATTTCTGAAAGGTTTATTTAAATGTTGTAAGTAGTGTGGTCTAAAATCTAAATCTTCACCGACAGCTTCTTTTGAATTTGCTTTTTCACTATATTTATTTAAAGAACATATTTCATCAATTGAGAGAAAAAATATTATTGCTACAGTAAAGTGCATTTTGGATATTAAAAACCAATAATTCACTTCATCAAATCATAAAGTCCTAAAGCACAGAATATCTATCCTTACCTTAGCTACGTTCGATTTGTACTTATGGAGTTGGAGTAGGGATGGGGCGTTATTCTCTAACCTGTTATTTAACAACTGTTATTTATAGATAACGATAACTAACTGTTATTTATCTTGAAAAATAACAGGTTGCGCAATAACGTATGCGCGAAACGGTTATTCATATAACCTGATGATATTAATGTTATCATGCTAAGCTAACGTTATCGTCGAATGCGGATGCGGTTCTTGGTACATTAAGGTTGTTAAGTTGACAGGGTTAATTATCATGAGTTTTCGAAAGAGAAATAAATAGCAGATAATTTTTAATAATTATTGATAGTTTTCTATTCCAACATGGATGAAGAATATACCATCAAGCAATAGTGATATTGTTTCCTCAATATTTTTCCCAATGACAAAATGTAGAAATTCATAGTTGCAAACCCTGTGAACCCTATTATTTATTAAATCCTTCCAGCTTCATGAGCGACCGCAGAATTTTTTCTCAGGGGGGCCAAATGATGATTTGATGAGGCGCAGGCGACATCAGAATTAGGTTTTGCTCAAAAACAAGAAGGAAATCAAAATCTCAGGGGGGGGGGGGGCACGCCCCCCCTGCCCCCCCCTGCGGGCGCCCATGTCCAGCTTGACATTCGTCGACTCCGTATCTGAATAACAATTTAATTCGACCGTCAACTGTTATCAATATAACAGTCGATGAATGCGGACTTAAGCCTCGTTCTCAGAGCTTCGTCGTGTCGCTGGCGACGATCCCCACTCCTTCCTTGTTTCATGAGATCGTAGCAGAAATCCAATGTGTAGTTGAAATATTTCAACTACAAACGGGGCGTGTCGCGACAGATTTTGACAACCAGAAATGAAAAGGTAGGGGTCAGGGGAAGTTTTGTTTACATGCTCTGATTGGCTGAACAACTGTCGCCAGCGACACGACGAAGCTCTGAGAACAGGGCTTCATATTCATATAATATCGGTTTAACCAAATAACGTATTAACGGTTATCCACAACCGTTATTTGAAAATAACCATAACAGTTGATAACGGTTATGGAAAAATAACGTTATTTCCCATCACTAAAGCCTCGTTCTCAGAGCTTCGTCGTGTCGCTGGCGACGATCCCCACTCCTTCCTTGTTTCATGAGATCGTAGCAGAAATCCAATGTGTAGTTGAAATATTTCAACTACAAACGGGGCGTGTCGCGACAGATTTTGACAACCAGAAATGAAAAGGTAGGGGCCAGGGGAAGTTTTGTTTACATGCTCTGATTGGCTGAACAACTGTCGCCAGCGACACGACGAAGCTCTGAGAACAGGGCTTAAGTTGGAGTGGAGTGAGAGTGGCGTTTTAGTCACGTGACTTCAGAGGTTGCGGTGTTAAGCCTCGTTCTCAGAGCTTCGTCGTGTCGCTGGCGACGATCCCCACTCCTTCCTTGTTTAGCCTCGTTCTCAGAGCTTCGTCGTGTCGCTGGCGACGATCCCCACTCCTTCCTTGTTTCATGAGATCGTAGCAGAAATCCAATGTGTAGTTGAAATATTTCAACTACAAACGGGGCGTGTCGCGACAGATTTTGACAACCAGAAATGAAAAGGTAGGGGCCAGGGGAAGTTTTGTTTACATGCTCTGATTGGCTGAACAATTGTCGCCAGCGACACGACGAAGCTCTGAGAACAGGGCTTTAGATTATCCGATGTCGAACGCTCCGGAGCTGGAAGAGCGTTTGAAACTAACCTCTAATCTCATGTTTTGATTTTTAGATTTCAAACGAACTCTTGTTTTCTGAGATTAGTGTCTTCAAAAAATATTCAGAATTATTCATACATAGAATTATTTATACATTCTTTTACTCCAAAAGAAATACTGCCTTCTCCCAAGTCGTTCCAATAATAAACTTTTGCTGAGATCTGTTTTTTGAAGATTCTTCTGATGATGAAAATGAAATTAGCTAGAAAATTTACGACTTTGCAGAAGAAGTAGTACCAGGAATGTCTAATAGACAGTTTAAACAATATTTTAGAATATCGCCTTCTACTTTTGAAGTTTTCATAAGAAAAATTCATTATATTGATAATTATAAAAGCCAATCCCGGTAACCCTAAAGTTTCTCTAGAAAAAGAAGTTTATTAACGTCGACATAATATTAGTAAAGAAGAATATATTTTCAATTAAAGACAAAAAACGAAATCGAATTGAAAATAAATAAACAAACTGATCAGCTGTTATTTTGAAATTAGGGATGGGACATCATCATCGATGTTTTTCAAACATCGATGGTCGCGTGATCGAGGTCTCTGTCACAGAATATCTATCCTACTAAGTTGAGGTGATGAGCGAAACAGTGAACGTGTCTTTTTTTATCGAATACTGTTTCAATTGCTTTAGTGATATTAGCAGCCCCATCACTAACAACTGCCGTTACATTTTCAATTGTTATATTCCATGTCTCACATATATACATGATTTTTTCTGCAATGTATTGGGCAGTATGTCTTTCGTCCAACTCATATACACCTAGTGTTGCGGAATTTATTTGATCATCGTCCAAGAAATGCAATGTGACGCCTAAAAAGCTCCTTGTCTGCATTGTGTCTGTTCAAATGTTTGTAGTTATTGTGTAATTTTGCAGTTTCCCAATTTTCGCTTTGAAGACAGTCGCAATTGCATCATATTTATGCCCTATTAAATTAGATATCGTTTTTCTGCATGGCAATTTATACTGCGGAGCAGCTACTCTCAAGACATGTTGGAATCCTTCATTTTCTACTATAGATATCGGTTGGTAATCATTACAAATCATGTAAATTATGGCATTCGTCAAGTTTGCGTATTTCAAACCACCTTGTCGCCATGAAGTTATCGCAGAAAATGAATCAGTTAACTGTTGTTGTTGCAAGGAAGATTCCGATTTGCCGATACTTTGTGCTTTAGTTTGGGAGGAAGAATTATTCTCTACATAACTAGTACTGGGACTACAATATTGAAAAACAGAGACTGAACTCGTACTCGATCTAGATTCCAAGTCGGAACAAAATCTTCCAGTTGTCTTGGGAATTTTGTGTGGAGGCTCATCATCTTTCTCGGATTCGGATATTTTCAATACCTTTGGATACCGGCTTAAAAGATGGCATTTTAAATTGGAAGTGTTGCCAGATGTTTTCAGTTCTTTTGAACAAAATTTACATGTAGCTATACCATTTGTCTGGTCTGATTTATCAAAGAATTTCCAAAACATACTTTTGGGTTTGGGCGGCATTCTGAACTGTAATTAAAAGTTTTCTAAATAAATGTATCTACGCATAATGATAACTAACTCACCCGTCTAGTTGATTTCACACTAAGAAACAATATTTCACGATAAAATAATTTTTTCTTATACTTCTTATTTCAAACTTCTAAGATGCTTCGCTCGCTATCACCACTATGGGGGATTGGGCCGATTGGGGGAATCACTTGTCATAAACAACATCTGCTGCTGAGTGTTGACGGTAATAGTGTTTTCTGTACAGTGTACATAATACCGTTGATTGAAATATTCTTGGGAAGATACCCAACCATACGGGACAAAACGAGTGCAAAATTAAAAAGACGGATAGATGGCGTATTGTGTTTTACCTAAAGACACAGAGATGGCGCCGCGCAACTTTTCTAGCAAAATAATCGTGACTAGAGGCACATAGATGGCGCTGATCCATAGCTATCCCAAAAGACAGAACCATAGAGTACGGAAGAAAATGGGATGCAACTCTTTGCTTTCTTTTCCCATATTTTTGGTTATAATTTTAAACTTTTAACATAATAACAAAATATTAGTGTTCTGTGATTAAGATCAACGGTTTCATAGGTATATAGTTTATTCATATCCGACCATTTGTCTTCGAGATATCCGATTTTGAATGCAAAAAGATCTTTTTTCACTCAATTACTGCTACCAACAGGCGTTTCTGATTTAGCAGAAAATTTTCTACTAAAATCTGATATGATTAATTAACGTGAATTAAGGGCAGAAAAATGCAATTAATTGATTGTATCTTCGTCAAAATTGGGGGGAAATCTTAGGTTATCAGGAAATTTTACAGCCCGATGTTCCCCCAAAAATCCCCTTGAATCGGTAGATCGGTGGACCGATTTATGGAAATTTTGAAAAAAATTAATAGAAAAAAAAATTTTTCCATTCAAAATGGATATCTTGAAGACAAATGATCAAATTCGAGGGACGTAAGAAGCAAATTAGTTCTGAATAAACAATCTATGGGGCCTTTGCATCGGTCTAGCTCGAAAAAAATTTTCGATGCGCATAGAGCAAAAATAAAAATTTCTGAAATGAATGCACATTGTAAATGGGAGTAATAATTGATATATAATTTGCGCAATGATTGAAGGAACAGAAAAATTTTTTGATGATTTTCAACGGCTTGTATCTCAGTGAAAAATGGTCCTATAGGAAATAACAAAAAACCTACTCTTGAAGCTTGAAGACTTTAGTTTCTTAATTCTTTGTTTTATAATTTGCAATCCTAGGATAAATCAGGAAGAAAAAATTTTAGAAATTTTTATTTTTGCTCTACGGCTCTACACGCATGGAAAAATTTTTTCGAGCTAGATCGATGCAAAGGTCGCATAGCCTGTTTATTTAGCTCTAATTTGCTTCTTGCGACCCTCGAATTTGATCATTCTCTTCAAGATATCCATTTTGAAAGAAAAATATCGTTTTTTTCTGTTAATTTTTTCAAATTTTCCATAAATCAGTCCAAGAAAACCGCTAAACCAATCGATCTACCGATTCAGGGGGAACTTTGGGGATCATCAGGCTGTAAAATTTCCTTAAAACCTAAGATTTCCCCCCAATATTGACGAAGATACAATCCATTAACCGAAAAAATTGCCTTTTTTTTGCACTTTTTTACGTTAATTAAGCATATCAGATTTTTGTAGGAAATATTCTGCTAAAACAGAAACCCCCTGTTGGTTCGCTAGGCGATCAGTAGCAGTGAATTGAGTGAAAAGGATCTTTTTGCATTCAAAATCGGATATCTCGAAGACAAATGGTCATATATCGGATATGAATAAACAGACTATGCGTTCTTTGCATTGGCCTAGTTCTGAAATATTTCTCTTTACGCGTAGAGCAAAAATGAAAATTTTTAAAACTTTCTTCCTGATTTATCCGGGTATTGCACGGCTGCCAAGACTCCGTAAAATTGTAAACCAATGAATTGAGAAACTAAAATTTTCAAGCTTCGAAAGTAAGTGTATTATCATTGATTGAAGTATAATTCAATCAACGGTATTATTCAAATTGAAGAGTTTATTGTTTTCTCAATTTTTTTTTAATGTTTCACTCAACTCAAGAATATTTACGTGAATTCGAATGAACCGAATCCTTTCATCTGAAAATTTCCACGAAACTTTACGGTGCAATCAAACTTTTATAATACCGCCGTCTTATAAAAATTAAAATTCCAAATTCTACGATTCCTGTTTGAAATTTAAGTATCACGTTGGAAAATTTGAGGGCTCTCCTTAAATTTCATCAACAAATATTCAAGCAAAATTAATCTCATATTTCAACAGAATATTGAGTATCAAGAAAATATATCAAAGACGAAGTGAAGGTACTCAAATCGTTTTTTGAAGTACGCCCAAAGGCCCAACTACTAAGGCAAAATGAAACATCTGGTATTATGACTCATCCAAATCGAGTTTCTGTTTGAAATTTACCGAGAGTTTAGAAATCCAGAAATCTGTGTTTAAAATACATTCGGATTCGATATTTTGCGAGGGCGCCACATTACGGCAGTGAATTGATATGCGAGGGGAAGAAGGACTGAAAACACATTGGTTGGGTATCTTCCCAAGAATACTTCAATCAACGATAATACATATCAACTCAACCACTTACAGCAATCTGCGATTCTGAAACGAACGTTTCAGTATTTGTCCAATAGATGGCCAAATAAATTGATTACATTATACACTCTTCATTATTCAATCAGATGAAATATTCTGTTAAGCTTGTAATTGTACTCGAGTTGTAATTTTTGAGTTTTGTATACTTGGTTTCGTGGTATCGAATATCGATGCCGTCTATTTTTTCAATGCCATCGATGTTCACATCGATGTCAATCGATATTGATATCGATGGTCGAAACAGAGACCTCGATCACGCGACCATCGATGTTTGAAAAACATCGATGATGATGTCCCATCCCTAATGACAGGCCCATGACGGTCCATTGTCACAAAAGTTCACGACGCATGCGCATAGCGCCAGCGGACGCTAGTTCGGAGGATTCATTAGAATTAGGGGCCGTTCCACTTGGCGATCACAACGATCAGAATGCTCCTTTAGCCGTTCCACTTAACGACCGCGGTCTTTGTGAACGCGGCAAAATCATCGCTCACTCCAAGCTCAAATCGACCCACATAGGGCCCGTTCCACTTGGCGATCACAACGATCAAAATGCTCCTTTAGCCGTTCCACTTAACGACCGCGGTCTTTGTGAACGCGGCAAAATCATCGCTCACTCCAAGCTCAAATCGACCCACATATTTCGATGTTCTGTGATGACCTATCTCAATAGATGCGTGAAAGTGAAAATGGACGTTCAGAATACAGTTTAGATATATATATATATATATATATTATATATATATTATATATATATATATATATATATATATATATATTTATTATAATAAACTGTTGTACACTTTAATTGAATTTATTGTTTAGAATGACTTCTACTTTTTTCAATCTTGTCATTTCTTTCATGACAGCCCAAAACGCCCAATAATCCGTTCCACTTGAGTTAACATAGGGGCCGTTCCACTTGGCGATCACAACGATCAAAATGCTCCTTTAGCCGTTCCACTTAACGACCGCGGTCTTTGTGAGCGCGGCAAAATCATCGCTCACTCCAAGCTCAAATCGACCCACATATTTCGATGTTCTGTGACGACCTATCTCAATAGATGCGTGAAAGTGAAAATGGACGTTCAGAATACAGTTTAGATATATATTTATTATACTATTTCTAACTGTTGTACACTTTAATTGAATTTATTGTTTAGAATGACTTCTACTTTTTTCAATCTTGTCATTTCTTTCATGACAGCCCAAAACGCCGAATAATCCGTTCCACTTGAGTTAACAATATAGCGCTAGCAAGCAAGTGGAATGGGGAAAAGAGCGGTCGTGAGCGTGAGCGTTGTGATCGCCAAGTGGAACGCCCCCATAATAGCGCTAGCAAGCAAGTGGAATGGGGAAAAGGGCGGTCGTGAGCGTGAGCGTTGTGATCGCCAAAAGGAACGCCCCCCTGGTATATTATAATGGATTGAATATGTACAATGCATTGCCAATATGTATTGTATATGAGGTGTACTGATGATTTGAATCAGTTCATGAGTCTGATAATAAGTGAGATTAGAAGTAGATAAGGAGCATTTGATGATGAAACTTTATTTTGATGTTTATATTCTAAACTTTGTAGCTCAAAGTTAATAAAATGTTTACTACCACTACTACCCATTCTAGAAGAAGAACATATAATTTATGTTCATGTATCTCTTTCTTTGATTTTGTGAATTGAATTTTTGATTAATTTAATATTTTTTCAATTTTTTTTTTTCGAAACTGTGCTTTCCCAAGTAACACAATATGAACAGCATTGCTCTTACAGCAAAAACTAATCTTTTTTGTTTAAAATAATGCTACATCTTAGCTGTAGACTAGCATTTTTATTTTGTCTGTACCTTTGCTCATAATAATTGCATTTTTATTTTAATAAATGTAACGAACAAAGCTTATTTGCTGCGATAGCATTATTGATATATATTCGTCTGCCGTTCAAGTTTTAATGCAATTCAAATAGCAATATAGCTTCAAAAGCTTTATCGCTTTCTAGTACGCTGTGATGTTTAAATTATGACCATGCGTTTGCATCGACAGCTTAAATACGGCTATCTTGTGTGTGTATATGTCAAAACCTTTTAAGTACTTAGGTTATGTTTCATTTTGATATTACCTATACGTTTTGATGAAAATGAAACGATCATATATATATATATATATATATATATATATATGTATTCACAATCATTCTTATAGTTTACCTAACTTTACCTTACCCAGATGTCCTCATAAGAATGTTACCTCTGAAGAGAGAAACAAAATAAAAAGTTTCATGAGATGATATAATTTTTTTATGTTAGTTTTCATCAATGAAGGAACTGACACATAAAAACAAAACTCCCATCTGTGATAATATCCATTTTGTTAATCATACAGTTACCTCGATTGCCATCTGTCAACATGGACAGTGTCGACGCGTGCGCACAACTAGCATTTTGGTGTGTTGGCTCCTACATGAAATATCAATGCTGCGTTAGCAGCAACAGAGCTGTCGCAGAAATACTGTACTGCAATGCTTACAAAAATGCTAGGTAACTGCTATATCGCTTCCGAATTACTGTTTATCGAGGTTTCTTTGAATATGGTCGCTACCCTCACGAATATCTAATGGAAACAAAACAATTACAGAAAAAATTCAATTACAGATAAAAAATATCAAATTCCCTTTTAGCTGTTCTTTCATCAACGTATCAACATTGAAAATATATCAATTGGAAAAATATTTTAAAAGTTCAGGTCTGGGTACCAACACGAATCACATGGAAATCTATTTAACCTAGTTAATGATACTGATTATTCGAATGTTGCCTGAAAAATCCAAATTTTTTAAGTTTCGGAGTTTTGTTTTTTTCCGCAAATGATAACTTTTTTTTCAATCTTACGAATTTCGCAGGCCCCTTATTTTGTTCGAGGCAGATGGGTAGATTTCTCGATTAATCTCTTTTGGCACAAGAAAATTTGGTATAGTTGCGAAGTATTCAATAAATCTTCAATCATAATTTCTGCTTACTTCAATGTAACAATGAAAGACATAGATCACATATGATAGGAAATTTGACTTTGACATTGAGTGCACGAAATTTTGTCAGCTGAAAGTTTATCTAACCTTAAATATAATAAATGTTTGACAGTTTCAATGTAAAACGTAAAACACAACCACTACCTTGGTTGGCAGAACTGGAAAGCTATGATGCTTCGAAATAGCATTTTTGTTCAATTAAAAGAAGGATAACAGCGCTGTGAAATGCATTTTTTATACACATTAGTGCTATAAGCAACAATTTTTCATTGATTACAGCAATGAATTATAGCTGCTATAATGTTGTCACAGACAAAAATAAGTGCTCCAAATCTTCTGTCGCAACATTGCGGCAGCTATTTGGCAGACACTATTTAGACTTCTGCGAATGCTAAATAGCATTTATTATTTCTGCCACAACGTTGCCGAAGAAGTTTCAAAGCACTTTGTGTTACTTGGGTTGTTTGAGCTCGTGAAGGGGCACTTGCATACAAGATATAGTCTTAGGTAATGGCCTCTTTTTATGCTATTCATGATTTCCTGAATATACTTGTAATTATTATGTAACAGCTCAATGAATAAATTTGATTGATCATCAGTATGGATGAAAAATTGGTGGAACTGACATCCTGTCTAACATCCACTATTCTTTACAAATATAAATTAAATTGCTGGTTTTTGAATTTAATAAATTCCTTTCGAAAACTGTTTTTTTTTAGTTTCTGCATTATATCCATGGGCCTCGTCTTAACAATAAACATTCAGGTGAGATTCATGGTGTATTTGTCGATAGAAAAACAGACTTCACCAATCTACCTGAAATCTTCAATCTGAAATGAGAAAAGACAAGAGCAGAAAAAAAACAAATTATAATGAATCGAATTGTTTTCAAATTAACCAACCATTGCAGAAATGGAAAAAATAAAGAATTTGAACAAAAATTAAATTCAATGTCTTATGTACAAATCAGGTTTTCTTCTGATTTTAGAATATTTTTCAATGAACATAAATATACGTCAAACATTTTTCCTTAATCGATCAAAGCTCTTAGTGAAAAATAATTATTCATCTCACAGAAGAGAATATTTTCAATACTACAGTTCAAATAAAAAAAAATATTACCTATTCGAAGACTTTCGACTTGGTCACACTAAGATGATACACGAATACCATTTGTTGCAATGAACTGAAACCACCTAATGTGATTCTAGCAGTGTTAAATTTTCTCATAGACTTTAAAATATATCTACACCATTTCGAAATATAGGTATGCCACTTCCACAGGACCTTACATCCTCATTAGAAATTATGCAATTTTTTAATTCTTAAAAAGTGTCTGAACTACATTAATTTACTTCAAGAGATATGAAATCGTATAATATTCCAATCATTTTCTCTCATTTTGTAAACCTATAATTATTTAGATAATGTACCGTCACTAATAACCATAGGGTGGAACCGATTCATTAAAAAAAAAAAAATCCTTTTGATCTCTGTTCATGAAGTTATATTTATTTCGTTTAAGTACCCCTAAAAAATGCACGACACTGCCGTTTGTTTATATCATGTTTACATCGACCTATTAAAATTCAAAACAAAAACAAACTTCGCTTTAGGGATTTTTCCTCGAGCTTACCACAACAAACCAAAGCATACCATAGTTAACTACACGAATTTCTTCGCGGCGTAGTTAGAACCATGACGTCACAGTTAACTACGCCAGTAAACCAATAGATCAATCTGGTTTGTTGTGTAGTTACTTGAAAACGGAGAGAGAGAGGGACTGACACTTTCCTTTGCACTCATCCGCCATAACTTACCACACAGGGCACGAAGATAACCATGACGTCATGAAGTTGACTAACTACACTGTTGTAGTTAGCTCGAGGAACAATCCCTTTTGCAAAGATTATAGAGTATAAAGATGGGAAACGAAGCGACTACAGTGATGTCAGCGACATCTGTTTTTCAAAAGTAATCGATCTATGGTTAAAATATTTAATTAGGGTCCATTTGGCATAGATTATATAGAGATTATTAGTAGGCTTTTGTCAATTTTGAAAGAAATACTTGAATAAATATTTTTGCTAAATGATGATTGTATTTTCTCGCGTATTTTCTACTGAAATAATTCGAAATCCACAAGAGTACCAACTAGCTCACTCCATAATCTTGGTTCGTGTGTTTTTCTGTTATAAATTTTGTGTTAAAAACTGGCCGACATTCGAAATGCATGGTGATTAATTGCAGAAATAATAATCTTAAATGTGCATTCTTTTCATTACCAAAGAGAATAGAAATGTAAGTTTTGAAACTCTTATCATGTAATTGTCTTGTTCATTGCTTTTTATTTTCAGTGTTGTCAAATGGATAGAGGTTTCGGGGTAAAAATATATTGTTCTGGATAATTTGTTTGCGAACCGACTTTTCTTCGGTCTCATTCATTAGATCAAAAAGTTCCACTCATAGAGGCAATGGTGGTCAGAAGAACGACTTATAGAGGTGGTGGTTCTCTTGACGACCCTTCCAGCAGTTCGACTCATCTACTAGACCCTCTAGACTCATTGAGGTTAAAATACACTGGGTAAGATATGTATGAATCGGGTCCAGAACAACTGTTTGATTTATCGATGTTCGATTTATCGAGAGTTCACTCACAATAAATTCTTGAAATTGTTATGATAATTCTCTAATATGTGAACAAATTTTTGAAATGTACTCAATTTCATAATAATTGTGTTGCAGTTGATTTTACACAATCATTTCAAATAAAAATATAAAGAATCCAGAAGCGTATTTCATTTGTTTCACAGCAATATGCAGAAGTAAAGATCATCCTGATCAAAAAGCGGAGCCTTTCTTTTTTTTGTCGATCAGGATATTTTTTTAAAAGCTCGACAAAGTATTCAATTAAATGAAAATTTATGAGAAATGTGTTTCGAATTTCGCGCCTATTGAAATAGTTTTCTGTACTGAATAATGTTTTCAGCGTCATCTATGTGTCACAAGTAAGAAACTAGCCAAAAATCGTAGTCGGATTTTAGTACCACAGATACAAGGGCGTTTCCTATCTTGCGTTTCCTATCTTTCTAACTCTATAATCTTTGCCCTTTTGTATATCTGATCTTCAATTTCATTCTATTGGTATCGCGCTCAGGACCTATCTATGTAAATATATATATATCTATGGTTCAGGTCCAAAGTTTGTTA
Organism: Hippodamia convergens; assembly: GCA_038502775.1. Classification (NCBI taxonomy): domain Eukaryota; kingdom Metazoa; phylum Arthropoda; class Insecta; order Coleoptera; family Coccinellidae; genus Hippodamia; species Hippodamia convergens. The sequence goes on from CM076609.1 coordinate 48,484,153, forward strand.
AACTAGGACTCGATTGAGGACTACTATGAGATAAAAGAACTCAACAAACTATATTTTCATTCAACAAGTCAAACTGACTTTTCATACAACTGAAATTTGGCTCAGTCAACAGCATTATATCGAGCGGATTCTCAAACGGTTCAATATGGATGAGGCAAATCCAGTTTCTACTCCGATGTCGAATGGTGACAATTTTTCAAAAAGTCAGGAGCCGCGAACGGAAGGAGAAAAAGAAAAGATGAGGAAAATCCCTTATCAAGAAGCTATTGGCAGCCTCTTATTTGCGGCACAGATTACAAGACCAGACATAGCGTTTGCTGTCAGTAGTCTCAGCCGATTCAACAACAATCCAGGCATGCCACACTGGGCAGGTGTGAAAAGAGTTCTAAGATATCTCCGAGGAACCTCTTCATATAAACTGAAATTCGATGGATCAAAGATTGGACCCATTTATGGATACTGCGATGCCGATTGGGCTAGTGATCCAGATGAAAGAAGATCGGTGACAGGTTACATTTTCATAAAGTGCGATGCTCCTTTACTGACAATTTGGCTCACTGATAGCAGGTTAATTTCTAAGTCTGGAACATAGTATACGTTATTGACGTTTACTTCTGATGGATTATTGCCTGAAGTTGTCACTGATAATGAAATATCTCCGACGGTATCTGACGTCATTCTCTCTTTGTTAGCAGCAGTAATGGATATTTTTTCAGTTTTTCTCACATTTGTTAACATTTCAAGATTCCTACAGAGGTGACATGAAGCTCCACTATCCAGGAAAAATTCGTTCTTATCAGACAATTGCGCAGAAAATGCTGCAAACAGCGACGTACCTGCAGCCTCATTCGATTTGTTCACGCTCATCTTAGTTGCAGGTGAAGAACAGTTCTTAGCGATGTGTCCGTAACCATTACATTTGAAACATCGGGGACCTCTGGAGGGATATTTATCTGGCTTGCCTTGTTCATAGTTTCTGTATTTCTGAATACCCTTAGATTGCACAGAAATTCCTTCAGAACTGCGACCATAGAAAGCGGAATTCGAATCGTCATAAATATTTTCTGATCTTGATTTTACAATGGAAAGGTCCTGCAACAGTTTCGTTTTAACGGCATCGGCGGTTACTGCTGTACCCGAACTCTCAATGCCCATGATCATCGGTTCGAAACGGTTTGGTAATCCGGCAAGAAGGATTGTTCCTACCCATTCATCACTGACCATGAGACCAACTGATGTTAACTTGTGTGCAGTTGTAATTATCCGGTTCACATATTCTTCTACTGAACTACAGTCTTCTAACTTTGTTGTTATGAGAGTACGGAGAAGACCAACACGCCTTGTCAATCCATCGTCCTGAAAAGCTCTCGACAGGTTTTCCCATGCTTGTTTGGCAGTGGTTGTATTTTGAATGTGAACATAATTCACCGGTTCAATCAACAGAATTAATTTAGAACGACATTTCGTGTCTTTCTCCTTATCGGGGTCCGTTTCAGTAATACATTCCCATAGCTCCAAATCTTCAAGATAGGCCTGTACTGCGAATTTCCAAGTGTCAAAATTTTCTCGTCCTTTTAGACGTTCAATCGGCAGCGACTGATGCTGAGACATGACAGATGCAGGAAATAAAAAAACACTGATTCGTAGAAAATTCAGTTACTCGCGATATGAGGGCCCATAACCTGTTAAACTAGGACTCGATTGAGGACTACCATGAGATAAAAGAACTCAACAAACTATATTTTCATTCAACAAGTCAAACTGACTTTTCATACAACTGATCATAAAACTGATGATTAGAAACCATAACAACGTATGAAATTATTCAATATTTCGGTTTCATAACACATTTAACTTTCTTAAAGCCACTTTATATTTAAAGGCCCAAATTCGGGACTTTAGCAGCTAAAGTATCCTTTAGCCCTGAATTCCTAACCTCTCGTGTTCAAACTGTCAACTCATTTGAGGTTAGTTATGTTGTGTTTTATTTCGAAATTCAAAATCGACTTTCACAAGTGGAATGAGAATACGAAAATGAGAGTATGGAAACGTATAGATTTCGAAATGAGACTACAATTAGACACCATACGGCTCATCGTAAACATGCAGTTCACACAAGTGATTTCAATGACATGTTTCCTATCAATAATTTTGAAAAGGAATTAGGTGATAATTAAAATTTTTTTGATGATTCAGTCAATAGGAAACATGTTTAAATTCAATCATAACAGGTTATTTTGCTATTTACTTTCCTACGTTCCAGAAATTAGAATTCCAAGACTGAAATCCCATAAACCTATTTGGTCGAATAACTTTCTGAATTCGAACTTCAGCTACAAGGAAATCTGGAAATCCGATCTAATATCTGATCCATCGAATAAAGTTCCTGGTTTTAACCTTCCCAGGAGAATATGGTCCCTTCTTAATCGAATAAGAACAGGTCATGGTCGTACCAACAGTATGCTTTTCAAGTGGAATTCAGTTGATAGTCCTAATTGTGAATGTGGTGAATCAGAGGAAACAGTTGAACACCTAATTAATAATTGTTCGATTTATAAATTCCAAGATGGTATTAGAGCCCTACACAATATTTCGAACTCATTTTTGCAATGGGTTGAAAATTTTAGATCAATTTGATTTAGTATAAACCGATTTCAAGCGAATAACCTGGTCCTCATTGGTAATTACCAACTAGGACCAACTGCATTCAAGCGACTTCGGTCATTGTAGGTTATAATCATTTTACAAGGAATATCCCTGAAGACTATAACCGTAGATAACCGCAGGCAGGACCGTAGATAACCGCGGTCATTACTGGTTATTCGCTTGAAATCGGTTTTAATTTGAATTCTCTCGCTGTTCGGTCTTTTTTTCTTTTCAGGTTGGAGTTTATGTTTGAAAATCCTTCCTCCGAAGAGCCCTTCCGATAGTCGTGATGTCCTTCTATACAGAATATTCAGATACAACAATTTTATTTTATTTTTTTCATGGGGAGACAGCTTTTTTCAGCTGAGGTTTTTTCCTCTGGCTCTATAGTATCGTATGATACTAGTGATGATAGTATCGTATGATACTATAGTATCATACGAAGAATGTTATGGTATATATTTTGCTATATTAAGCTGATGCAATTGGTGAAAATAAATGCTTATTCAAAGATAATGTTTATTCAATTTTTTTTCCTATTTCGATTTCTAAATCTAATGATGTTAATCTGAGGCAATGCTCCCTTTGGTCAGCCACAATCATCAATTTCATTTTTTTTTTGTAATATTCAGTTTGGGATTGGTATTTTCCCCCAAATTTCTAGTTGTATATTTCAAATTTGAACCTGAACGTCATATCCACATGACATGAAAATAACATAACCTCTTCAATTTTAAGATGGCTGTGGTTAAATCATTGACCTATTATACTATGGACTCCTTGTCACGTGACTTTTTAGAAGAAATCCGAGGCAATCTCCATAAGAGAAAGAAAGACTCATACAGTTCCCATGAAACGAACAGAGAGGATCCAACTTAGGGCACTGTCAAAAGCACGTGTTGGAAACAAAACAATGTTGTTATATAAACATCATGATATTGTCATAGTTTTGTGATTAATACTGAATGAAACTAGGGTATTTTTTTGCAAAAACTATTTCAGCAGATATCCTAGATTAAAAATATAAAGTTTGGGCGAATTCCGTTAAATATTTCTGAAGTTGAGTTTGATCTCGGAAATGTTTAAAAGTCAAAGGAGTCTTAATAAGGAATGTTGATTTTTTCACTGGTTTCCAATCCGTTAGAGTAAATATTGGTTTTAGGGTCAGAAAAGAGAATAATCATGCTAGGTTTTCTTATGAAATTTGTAAATGCAGGAATTTCCATGGTGTTGGAATACGGAGTAAGTATTCAAAAGGGGTATAGATACCATTGTCGAAATCGATGAAAGAAAACACTTTTTGTGTTGTAGTTTATCACTGCAATTATTCATTTCTCAGTCGGCTTTCACACTCACCACTAAGGAGAACCTTTTCTCATCCACTATGTATATGTAAATTGGATTGACCGACCGATCATTTGGATATTATTCGAAGGTTTTGAAATTCCAGAGCTGAGATCATTAATCATGGTCAATATTTGTGAAATTAGAAAATTGAATAAGTATCTGTGAAATTTTGAATCAACTACCTCCGTGGGAGTGAACTATTCCATAAAATTAATTTCATAGAATTTAGAAATATAAATATGAGGTTAATCCTTTCTTTATTCGATGAGATATATCTACATATAAAGAGTGGAAATTCAAAAGGGTCTAAGTGCCACTTTCACGAAATTTTAGATTTCATTTGTTATGGGGTCTATGTGCCAAGGCCAATAGCCTACGAAACGGTTCATGTGCCATCCACATCAGGCAGTCATCATTTCTGATGAAAAAAACAATCTTTTTTCACTTCTTCCATCAGTTTGAGGGCGGGTTTCACAAAGCTTTAACTGTACATTAAAAAAACCTTACCTAAATTCGAATCAATTGAATCACCCGTTTTGAAATTTCAACGAATCGGGATGGCTCCAATAAATTTGACGTTACAATCAAAGTTTTTTGAAACCGACCCTGAGACATGTTTTATGTAATATCTCAGTTCGATTTTTTTGGCACTTAGACCCTTTTAAATTTCCACTCTTCATATAGACATTATAATAAATAACACATTTTAGAAAATAAATCAATTGATAAAAAGAAAACACTTTAATATACATATATTCATTCTTTTGATATATATAATAATACAACACAATAATCCAAAGAATACAGCATGTAGCATGTGTTAGAAAAAGTGTTAGCTGAGGTTTGGGGTACTATAAATATTATATAAAAGATAGGGAAAAAACCTCAGCAAAAAAAAAAACCCTAGACCCCAGTAGAATGTTGTGTCCGTCCAGACTAATGAGCTGCTACATTCCAACAATGGAGGACATCTCTTCTTATCATAAACATCTGTTGAAAAAAAAACAGTAAGACTTCTCGAAGATTCTCGAAATTCAATGTCAACGTGTAAAAACCTTTTTTCTCAGTCTGCTTTCACACTCACCACTAAGAAGAACCTCCTCTCGTCCAGTATGTATATGAAAATTGGACTCTGGTCCTCTTCTCTAATGGTGCTCAATGTTATCCTTCAAGGGATGGTTCAGCTGTCCTATTCCTTGGAGATATTCATAATAGGCAATGAAATGTCATAAGAAAGTTGAGAGATAACTTCAACATACTTTTCAGATATGTGTCATATAGGTCAGCTTCTACAAAATCTCCTACATACACAGGAACTGATCTTTTTCTAAAGAAGGAATGAAAGAAGTTGGAGAAAAATTATATAAGGCAATGATTCTCTTATAAAATTTTTGTTATCTAGTATGAAGGCAAAATTTCTCATTCACCTTTTCCTGATATTGGTTTCGTCTACCTGGGGCTGCACATCCTGAATCTCGTGTGAATTAGGTTGTATGTCTACTGATGAGAGACAGAGCGATTCTTTGTCTCCTTTATCCATGAAAAAGTTAGGGCTTTCCAAAAACGGAACTACTGCAAAAAAAAATTAACAAGCAACTGAATGATACAACATTGTTCATTATAATTAATCTGTCAATTACTACTGAATTTATCACAAAGAAGTTCCACGAATTCTATAAATATGAACCTGTCTTACCATTTGCAGTTGTTGAAATTATTTCTTTCTTTCTTTCCTTTCTCTCAGATGTTGTAGGAAATATGAAGCAAAACAAAGAAGTAACAGCTTTTTTTTTGAGAATTACAGTCCCATTGGGGTTCACATAGTAATCTTCTTCTCGAAAAGGATTACTACAAATTTTCGATATTGAAAAAGGTTCGTAATCAGCCCTTCCTACAGCATCAATCCATTTTTTCCTCAAGCTCTGGAGTTTTGGGAACCTGTAATTTCAATAAATTCATGGAGGCTACTAATCGAAATATAAAAAGAGAATGCGTTTCTATACTTACGCAGGAAATTTCAAATTGGTTCCTTTTTTATATCTGGCAGTGCAGTTATATGCAACACAACTATCCGGCATTATTATTAATAGTTCTTAAAAGAACTTCAAAAGAATTATCTTCAACCTTCAGAATAAAAATTCTAATGAACACAAATCCAACCGTTCAAATAGATCGTTAACTTCGAAAGTTTAAAATAACTTGGTTATGTTTATGTGTTTGACAGTGCCCTAAATTACTCCATCTCATTCAGAAGTCCACTTTCTCTCTCTAAAAAGACGTCCATGTATAATAGGTCAATGGGTTAAATACAACTGCAACTGTCCATTTTAGGTCAAATGAAACGATTTCAGTTATGCCAACATACAACATTTTACGTAAAGTCCCATTTAATTTCATTATGACATCGGGTGGACTTTTAAAGTCGGCTTTAACTAAAGCCGACTTTTACTAAAGTGACTTTAAGCGGTTTATTATGAAACTGGCCCTAAAACAAGTTGCAGAATGAGCTCCTATTCCAACACGAATGCGAAGTTCGAAAACGAGCGACGAAGGAGCGAGTTTTCGATAGCATGAGTGTTGGAATTGCCTTCTGCAACGAGTATTAGACGGTATTTTCTCTATTTCAGTCAATTTTTGTGAAATACTCTCGAAATTCAAATGAAAATTCAGATTAGTGACTTTTGTTTTGTATCTTGGCAGTTGGTGTGACATACGAAATTTGACAGATCACGGAATTTGAATTGATTTGATTCGAAACTTGATTCGATCGGAGGTCAGTACTGACAACCATAAAACGAAAAATATAACTGAAAACAATGCTGTAATGAGTTTCATTACAGCACTACTTTTAGTACTGTAATGAACTCATTACGATACTGAAATAGAGAAACATACATACATAACCAAATTTTATATTTGAATCTTATTTCGCAATGTGGTTCCAAGAGCTCTAACACGGAACAAAGGATTATACATACATAAGAATTTAAAACGATATCTAACCTTACTTCTTCATGACAACGGTTACGTACGGTTATCAGCATATTGGCGAATCCAAAAATCTAAACTCCCTCTAGCGGCGAAATATCGCCCTAAGAAAACAAGTATACTGTGGAGTAATTCCGTTCAAAAGACATGGTTTATGGTTTGTAATATAAATTAGTGATATTTTCGTTTAATATACGAAGTTTGGTGAAATTATCAGGTTTTCTGAATAGTACAATTGATGCTGAGAAACTATCGAAAGGTATTCATACGGGAATTATATGTATAGTTAACATACAATTATTCTCAAATTCATCTGTTAAATTTCAGGTTAGAAGCTATCTTGAAGCTAAGCAGAAATAAAAAGATTTATTTGAATAATATTGGCTAGTGGAATAATATTTTCATTATGATGAATGAATTATTAATGCCCTTGATATATTAGAAAAAATTGAAAAAAGAGAAGCTTGGGTGAGAAAATTCAAGATGGGAAAAATGTTTGCTTTCTCCTCTCATTTTCATGAGAGTGATAATCTTGCCATAGGTCTGTTGTAAAGAATTTTGTGAATGTTTCATAATAGTTTATATGTCCTTTTAGCCTACCTCAAAATTTCAGCAAATGAAAGCCCATAGGTTTCGTCAAGTGAGCTGTGGGCGGTCCGTTCAATCGGCAGCTATGTTGCCAGATCGGTTGATTATTCAGGTGTTTAAAGAATAGTTCAAGGAATCCATTATTTGACAACGTAATTTGCCCTTAAATTCAAACTAAACGGCCTATTTACTCGGTGAATTGGAAAGGATCGTTTTTAAAGATAACTTTAAACACTATAAACTATAGAGTTTATAATGGAGTGACAAGTTGAGGTTCTAAAAAAAGGGTCTGATTCATGGCATTTCATTCATTGTGTCCAGTGGCCACATCCACATAGGAATTAATAGCGAGGTTGAAATCCAACAGGACGGAATGATAACTAGAAAAATATTAAAATCAAAATAAATTATTTGTGAAATCATATAATTTCATTCCATTATCACAAGACTGTTATACCTATATTAAAACGGTAAAATACAATTCGATCACATAACTTAATTTCATTTCAGAATTTTGCCTTGGTAAATTCCAATATGAGATTATTTGTGAGCGAAACTACAAAATTCAGACTCAGACGGATTTATTAAATATGAAGTAAATCTTCAACTCAGCGTAAATCGTCTGAATAATAAATAGGGACAAAAGTTGTTTACTCTATTTCCATTCTTAATTTTTAAAAAGAATTCGTTAATCAATACTCATTCATTGAAACGGAAATACCTCAAAATGTTTCTATGTATAATAACATATTACGTCTCATCTGACTCCAAAGAAATGGCTTTTGCACAAATTGGCAACAAAATGCACGAATGACGTTATTCGCGCATGAGCAATTCGGACTTGCAAACGCCACTTGACGAAACCTATGGATTACCATTGAATGAATTTTTGAAGGGTTTTTGTATATTTATGTCAGCATTCCTGACTTTTTGGTATCACCTTTGGCAAATTTTCCAATGTAAGCAAACATTCTATCCTTATTCGATTGTTATCTTAATATGGTGTGATGAAAGATATGTACAATTTTCATTTTAAAACCACTTGAACACAAATAAAGACTAGAAAAAATTTCAGAATCGTTTATTCATTTTGTAACATATGATTAAAGAAATGATTAAATGAAATGTTCTCAATCAAATGTTGTTCGTAATCTTCATAAAATGAAACACTCGCTTTCAAAAATGATTTCGATAAACTTTAATAACAATGAAGTCGTAGGTTTCCAAATTCAACAGATTCATTTGAACCTGTATGCAGCACGAATGATTCTGCTTCAATTGGATATCACTTGGAGGTAGTACCATGTATTTACGAATCTCATGGATCTAGGAAATATTTCCAATCATGTTATTTTACGTCATTTGAGTACCTAATCCTGACAAGTGTAATACATATTCATTTGACCAAAATAATTGTTCTTCCAAGTAATTTAAATATCTGTGCATACAATTTTTTCATCATTCGTTGTGTAAACGAATTGTACTCCTGAATTCGCTAAACTTAGGCCCGGTTTTACAGTGTTGCCATCTTAGGGGAAGCGAAATATGCTAGTTTTGCGTTCAGAAAATGCCAAAAATATGCTTTTTCATTTGGGAAAGTGGCAAAAAAATGCTAGTTTTTCATTGATATTTTTTTCTATAGTATCTGAAATATAAATTTTCTTCGACTCACAACACTTGAACGTGAATTAATATTGGGGTTCTGAGTTATCAGATTTCAAAATATTCCTAGGTCCTGGTTTAAATTTTCATTTTTTAATGGTCAGAACTGTTTTTCTCAAACTGGAATGAATTGAAATATGGTTGTTGTGGTATAGATATTAATGAAATATGTTATAACTTAATATTCTCAAATGGATATGCAAATTACTGGAAACTTCTGAATGCGGAAGAACTGTTCGTTTAAATTCTAACTTGAATTTGAATCTCGGTGATTTAAGCTTTGATACTCCACAAAAACCAATGTTTGACATTCTTCATTTTATGGTTTCTCAGTTCCCAAAAAAATATACGATGAAAAAGTTACGGTACCGGGTTTTTCCAAAGCATTTGAAATTTTGAATCTCGAAGACCAAGGGTGCTTGAACATATTATGATACACGAAACGGGTGGGACATTGGATTTGAAAATATTTCTAATATTATCGACAGCCTCGCGTTTATTCAGAAATAGGAATTCCCAAGAAAAAAAGCCAGATGTTTGGCCGGATCGATTAGAATTGTCCAAGTTTGTTTACATATTTCCTGTAAATATATCGGTTGTTGCAAGCTCATAAAAATATATTGGGGCTATAAAATTCTGCGCGCTTCCTTTGTTCGTTTCATTGAAGAGGGTAACAGTGAAAGAAGTACCAACTCAGTGGGTTCTTGTGCATCTATTGATTTCGAAATATTAGAAAAGTCCATCAATAATTTGTTTCTCTTTTCCCTTCCGAAAATATTCTCAATAATATGCTATATGCTAAACGCTAAAAATATATGCTAAACATGAATCAAATATGCCAAATGTAGCATTAAAAATGCTGAATTGGCAACCCTGCGGTTTTACAATCGAAGGTTAACTTCTGGTTAAGGAAATTTTGTAGGTTAGGCGTTTTACAATCCCGCGAAACGTGGTTAACCACAGAACACATAATGGGCGCATTCAGTAGAGACAACTGTTACGGAACTGTTACCAAATATCCATGATCTTCAGCTGAACGTTGAGCTACCTATGTAGCATGTTGGGTAGCGGTCGCCATTTTTAGTAGCGCACCTGACTTGCGCTCCTTATCGGTAACGTGTTGTGTGGCTGACAGTTATGACAGTTTGTTACCGCTGTTTCTGCTGAATGCGCCCGTTGTCAACAGATTTCCGCTACCAGTACCTATCAGTAGCGCAAACAGTTTTGTAACCGCTCTTTCTGCTGAATGCGCCCATTCTGTGTTGTTAACTATCAGTTAACTTTACCAACACCGAATGTGTGAGTAAACCTGAAGTTAATGATGATTCGTTAATATGTCGTTCCCGAGTGTAGACGTACTAGAGAATCGCTCCGCGGTTCCTCATAGAAATGAAGATCAAATCGAGAAGATATGTAATTTTTGCAATCGGAAAGTGATTGATTTCGTTCGATGTTCAAAATGTATCGAAATTTTTCATCCATCCTGCCTAGTTAGAGATGCAAACAGAGGATCAACTGAGTGCCAACACGAAGCCATCAGATCCGAAGAAATGCTAATGCCTGCAGATTTAAATATGGAAAATAAACTACTAAAACAGCAAGTAGAACATTTGAATGAAAAATTGAAAGAAGTGAATGAAAAGAATAAAATTCTCCATGAAAACAATAAATTGTTGCAGACTGTCATCGAAAATTTCATTAACATCAATGTAAAAAATAATGATAAACAACAAAAAAAGACGAACAACGTAAATAACAGGGAAATGGTATCGTACGCTGACAGAGTAGCAGGTAAAGGAGAGACAGAGAGAGCTGAATCTAAAGCCCTGTTCTCAGAGCTTCGTCGTGTCGCTGGCGACAGTTGTTCAGCCAATCAGAGCATGTAAACAAAACTTCCCCTGGCCCCTACCTTTTCATTTCTGGTTGTCAAAATCTGTCGCGACACGCCCCGTTTGTAGTTGAAATATTTCAACTACACATTGGATTTCTGCTACGATCTCATGAAACAAGGAAGGAGTGGGGATCGTCGCCAGCGACACGACGAAGCTCTGAGAACGAGGCTTAAGAAATACGCAGAAGTCACAGAAAATCGTAAAGTGACACTTCCCAATTTGAGGTTAAGCGGTGAAAAACAAATTGTCAACGACGTGAACGTGAATGTAAACAGAATATTGGAACAAGATGAAAATTCTGCTGATGTGGATAGTGAGAAATGGAAACGAGTAACATATCAGAAGAGAAAAATCAGACCGTCTAACCCTACGAAATCGAAAAATGAAATAGTCTGCAGCGGATCAAAAACAAACGATCAACCCAATACAATTTCAGGGGCTACAAAAAGAAAATGGCTATATGTGGGAAGAATTGCAGGAAAAGATGTAAAGGAAGAAGATGTGGAGCAGTTTTTAAGGAATACTGATGGACTAGGGGATATAATAGTGAAAAAGCTGGATACAAAAGGTTCAAATTCTGCGTTTAGTGTAGGTTTACCAACAGAGGAAGCCTATAACATTGTTTACAATGAGAATTTCTGGCCGTCAGGAGTAGTCTTGAGAGAATTCTCATTCAAGAATTTTTTTTTCAAAAAGAAAGAAACAAATTTCAGACAGGTAATACATTCTCCAAAAATTTCTGTATAAGCCAACAAAATGTTCAAGCCTTAAGTACAGCTTTCAATAAATTTGACTTAGTTATAAAAGAGCAAAAACCAGATCTATTCGGAATCACAGAACATTGGCAGGATATCACTGAACTCAAAGCATACCATTTTGAGCAATATAAATTAGCATCAAGTTTTTGTAGAGAAAAAGGTAAACATGGAGGTAGTGCCCTGTATGTACACAACTCCTATACTTTTAATGAGAGACTAGATATAACATCAACTAGTGTTTCTAATATATTTGAGTGTTCAGCAGTTCATTTAGACTTGGGATCGAACAGAATCATTGTATTGTGTGTTTACAGGTCTCCCCAGGCGGATGTTAACATATTCTTCGAAAAAATAACAAATATTCTTCAGAAATGTTTACAGGAAAAAGCGGAAATTGTAATAATGGGAGATTTCAATATCGACATACTCTCTGATAACAGAGAAACACAAGAGTTCATTTCTATTGCAGAATATTTCAGTCTAAAGTTCACCACACGAGAACCTACACGTCCAGTATCAAGAACATGCTTGGATAACTTCATCACAAGTATAGATGGAGAAACAATCATTACTGAAAATCATATATCGGATCACTCTTCCTGTGTTTTCAGGTTTGTTGAAGAAGTAACTGCAGGGAATAGAAAGACAGAATATATCCAACGAAAAATAAATGAAGAAACAACAAAAAAATTTTTGGATTTACTCTCAGAGCAGGACTGGCATGATATTTTTGAATATGGCACACAAGAGGTGAATGAGATGTGGATTAGTTTTGAAAATAAATTCAAAACGTTATTCAATGAATGTTTTCCTCTGGTAAAAAGAAATAATAAATTTAAATCTAACAAATTCATAGAAACTCCTGAGTTGAAAAAAATTAAAAATGTTTTAGACTATTTACTGATTGCATCGACAACGAAACAAGAACTGAAGGGCAGTTACAATGAGATGAAGAAAAAATATGATAGGGCTTTTTTAGCAGCTAGACGAACGCACACAAGCAAAATACTGGAAACATCAGACAATAAAAGCAGGGCAACATGGAGGTTAGTAAACTCTATAACAGGAAAACAACATAAGAACAACGAATGTGCCATAAAAACAGACGATCCGAAACAACTTGCAGAGAAATTTAATGAATTCTTTGTTAATGCTGCTTCGTCATTAATTAAAAACCTACCATTGCAACCACCTCACAAAAAAACTAGGCAGGAAAACGTCAAAAATTCCTTTTTTGTCTTCGATATTACAGAGGCAGAGGTGATATCAGCCCTAAAGAAATTAAAAAATACTAATGCATGTGGTTATGATGATATTCCTATCAGCTTGTTGAAAACATGCAGCTCTCAGATAATAACTCCACTTACACATATATTAAACTGTGTTCTGAAGGAAGGAATTTTTCCAGATGCTCTAAAGGTAGCTATTGTTAGACCTATATTTAAGAAAGGTAAGGAAGAGGAATTTGGGAATTACAGACCCATAAGCTTACTCAGTTCATTTTCCAAGATCATTGAAAAGGTTATTGCAATACGATTAATGAAGTTCTTCACTAAATTCAATATCATTTCAAACTGCCAACATGGTTATATGAGAAACCGAAACACAGAAACTGCCATTTATGAACTAACTCTAGCTATTTTGGATGCCTTGGAAGAAGGAGATGTGGCCCTAGGCTTGTTTCTGGATCTTTCTAAGGCATTTGACTGCGTTGACCATCAACTGCTTTTGGACAAGCTTGAAACGTCTGGTAATAGGGATAAACAACTTAACCTAATGAAAAGTTACCTGCGAAACAGGAAACAGCGAGTGGTAATATCTATAAATAGTAAGAAGTATACATCAGAAGACATTGAAGTAAACATAGGCATCCCACAAGGCAGCATACTGGGACCTCTACTATTTCTAGTATATGTTAATGACCTAGGACTAGCACTACCTGAAAATTGTGACCTCGTAAATTTTGCTGATGATACAAACATTTTGTTAAGGAGTAACAACCTCCAAACATCAGTTGATCTGTTCAGTTCAGTGTTGAATGAGATAGGCGGCTGGTGTTGTGAAAATAAACTTATCTTGAATATGCAGAAGACTGTTTGCACTTTTTTCTGTACAGATCGATCTACTCAAGTGTTTCCTAATGCTCTGAGATGCAAAGATGGTGATGTCAACGTCAAGGAGGTGGTGTCTTTCTTGGGGGTGGCAGTAGATAGAAACCTGAAATGGAATGATCATGTGGACCAGCTAGGAAAAAAGTTGAACTCGGTTGTGTATACGTTAAATGTTTTGAAAAGACAGGTCAATGAGGATGTGTTGAGAACAATATACTTTGCAAATTTTCAGTCTTTAACAACTTACAGTATCTTATTCTGGGGTAGTAGTTCCACACTCATGAATAGAGTCTTTTTGAAACAAAAATGGGCGATTAGAGTAATATCTGGTAAAAAATATCGAGAGAGTTGTAGATCTCTTTTCAAGAAGAACAAAATCTTAACAATTCCAGGTCTATATATATACCGATTAATACTGTTCTTTCTTAAACATAATAACTATTATTCAAAATTTAAAAATCTAAATAATACAAGACGCATGTGTCCTTATTTTTTTCCTGAACACAAATTAACTTGTTTTGAGAAGCACCCATTATATATGGCAATAAAGGTTTTCAATGTGCTACCAAGAAAATTGCAAGAAATTCAGGACTATAAAGCATTCAGAAAAGAAATATTTGATATTTTAGTAAATTGTGAACCCTATGATATAGGAGAATTTTTTGATTATTGTAGTAATTAAATTTGACTGGTTTCAACTATGTAACATGTAAATGTTATCATTTTTTGAAATAAACTATATATCTATCTATCTAATTCAAGAACCATAGAATCATGTATATGTATATAACCTGAAATATTTGTACTGATTCGAAAATTATTGTTTTGAAGTAATTGATTTCTCACTAGAGATTTGTTAATATGGACTTAATGGAGATGGAGAGGAATGTCGTAGACCTGAAGTGATGCGTCTTAGCCTTGTTTATAAATCTATAGTTATATAAACAAGGGTCTTAGATCAAATTTTTTTCGAAATTAACGACGATTATGATTTTTTTTTAAAGATTCAGATTATCGAAAAGCTGCGTTTTATTATTATTTATTCTGATAGAATAAAAATAGAACATTGAATAGCTGACGAGCTTCTGGTTGGACGCAACCAGAAGGTAATTAAAATGCCAGGTGTCCGAGGTGCATAGGTGCTATCGACTGCACACATAAACTGTAGCTGATCCATCTCTGAAAATTACAAACATTGATGCAAAATGATCAGGTTCAGCACATGATCTTTTTCAGAATTATATGCTGTGCGGATCATTTGAAAATAGAGGTTTTCCTCACAGTGTGTTAGCAGGAGATAGTGGCTATGGAATTGAGCCTTATATAATCACACCTTCAGCTAATACAAGAAAACCTTCTGAAGTCTCATTCAACAAATCACACATTTCTACACGAAATCTCTTTGAGAGAAAGAGTGTGTAGAAACGTCGCTTTCTAGCCCTTGTCATGGAAATACATAGCTCAGACTATGTTAGTAGCTACAGTCATTCTTAATAATATAGCATATTGTAGAATTCACTAGTAATGTTAATCTTTCAGAATTTCCTGATCAAAGGCATAATATAATGCAAGTATCTCTACTCCAGATACCTCCATTAACATGTATTTTCATAGATTATAAATTAGAGAAATAATGTATCTTATTGACATTAAGAGAGTCTTCCGGGCTTTCCTTTTGGAAAAGACCAAAATCAAGCCAATACGAAGTGGAAGCGATGGACCAATCAACATCGCGCGCGTAAACCCACTACCTTCTCCCGCCAATGATCAGGGTATAAGTGGGGCCAACGGATCGAATCCAGCATCACTTTCGGAAATTCAGCGGTCGAGTTACAATCTAAGACCAAGAATCCTCTGAAGTTGTGGGCGAAACGTTAGGTGAAATAATTCCTAATAGACCACGGCCAATAAGCCCGGAAGACTCTCTTAATATCAATATATCCGGTCGTGAAAGCCTGAAACTAATGTATCTTATGTATACATGTACAATAAACAAACTGAGGAAATATTTATTTGAATAAAATATAAAAATTAATTAAATTAAACTTGTACATTTCAATAATTGAAATTTTAATATTCCTTTGACGTCTTATAAATTCAATGCGTCTGACCTACTATTTAGATCAAACGAACAATTATTTTCTACCAACTTGAGAAAATTTAAACAGAACCCATAGTTACGAAACCATTGACTTATTAATAATTAATAATTTAATAAGTCAATGTACGAAACCTCTATCAATGAAAAACGTAAAACGCCAGGTACGGGTTAACCATCGAGTGTCGGTAACCTAACCATAAAGGCTAACCTTCGATTATAAAACCGGCCCTTAATGTACAATCAGAAATCCATTAACACATGCCACCACCTTAAATCATTCTTAAAATGAAAATCTATTCATTTATTTCACAAAATAATATGAATATCCTGTTGTCATTCAAAAATTCACAAACAAATCTCCTAGCGCCACTCAGGTTGGGGGCTAAATTTCGAACCTTCTGTATGTAGTTACAGCGCCCTCAATGGTAGTTGGATTCGAGTTTATACCTCAGAACACTAATATTGAAACTTTGGGCTCGTTCCACTTGCTTGCTAGCGCTATTATGTTAACTCAAGTGGAACGGATTATAGGGCGTTTTGGGCTGTCATGAAAGAAATGACAAGATTGAAAAAAGTAGAAGTTAGGGGATAGGTCATTCTAAACAATAAATTTAATTAAAGTGTACAACAGTTAGGAATATTTTAATACTTAATATCTAAACTGTATTCTGAACGTCCACTTTAACGCATCTATTGAGAGAGAGGTCGTCACAGAACATACTTTTGGTCACAGAACATCGAAATATGTGGGTCGATTTGAGCTTGGAGTGAGCGATGCTTTTGCAGCATACGTTAAAAATACCCCGGATGCGAAAATCTCGACCAACCATGAAGCACCACGTTATTCCACTCCACGTCAACCGATCGGCCGTTGACGTGTTGAAAATGGAAATATTTTATGTTCTGTGATGGAAACATAACCTGTATTCGATGCAGTGAAGTGACAGCGGCGGTAATCAAAGCAAAACATTTTTGCTTTGATTTTTAAATTTGATTCGTTGGTAGCTTTTGATATTATATAGCCAATTAAGAGAACTGTGGGATGCTGAGAGGTTTATATGAATTGAGTGTTAAAATATAGATACGTTTATTATATCTTGTGTATTTTTTCCTAAAGAATGATTTATGTAGCGTCCAAAATTACTAGAAATAAGGATAATTCTATTGAAAAATGATAGTTGCTTGAATCAATGGAGGAATTGCAAACAGGATATACAAATTAACTGTGCAATTTCTACAGAAATTCCACCATACTTTGATTAATCATCGAGTTATACGAATAAGCAGAAATGGTGTACAAATAATTCAAAGCATTATTTTTTTTATAAATAACTGAAGTTTTGTAGGATAGATACAGATTAATAGATTGAAATAAAATTTGCATGATATATTGTAAGTATAGCAGTAATTGAAAATAATATAGCATACTTTCCTTTTCTCCAAACTGATGAGTACCTACTTATTATCAATTCAATTTTTCTATTGAGCTTTCATTTTATTAGAGCTCCAGGGTTAGTAATTTCAGTAATTAATTAATTTGGCAGTTATGAAAAAAAAATAATGCAGATTTACATATATTTTTTTAATTGTGAGAACTACATTATACAATGCAAAAATCAACAAAAATGCTGAGGTTGGTGCAAGGGGGGTATGATATCTGAGATAAGGGAAAAACCTCAGCAGAAAAAACCCTGTCTCTCCCCTTCACAAAAAATTTCAGGAAAATGTATATCATTGAAGAGTGTCTTGATTCCTGTCGACAGAAGAACGTAAAATCTTCTCCAAGACCCCTGGAATTCAAATTTAAGAATTAAAAACAACACTATATTATTAATAGCAAATGAAATCAATTGAAATATTGATCAATCACTTTTGAAATGAAAAGCTATAAGGCGGAAAATACTAAGCAAAAAACTAAAATTAGTACATAACCTTTATTATTAATATTCTTTGTTACGTTCAATATCTTCTCTCTGCTGTTAAAACACATGCTCGAAACCTCGTGTTTACCTGTGAGTAGATTTCAAACATGCAGAGTTTTTAATAAAACTGAAGGTCCAAAATCAAACTCTTCCTCAGGATCGAGGATTAATATCTGGAACTATCAAAATAAGAAACATTTGAATATTACACCAAGCACTAATACAAAAACAAACATACATTCATTCCATAGACAACCTTTTTCTGCTGCTATCAGAAGTAATATTGCATTGTGAGTTATAAGCTTCGCTGATTATTTTTGCAATATTACGAATGTTACTCTCTTCCAATAATCCAAGTTGAAATCTTGCTTGTTCTAATATAATCTATAATCAACTATTAATATACTGTACACATAAATCATCAATAAGGCTTACACCAAGTTCTGTAGTAGATTCATCCGGATCATTTGAAATGTGACTGGATTCACTTATCATACTCTGAATATCCATTTCATAATTAGCCCTACTTGTTGATGGTAGACGTATATGAAGGTTATTGCTTTCATCATCATCATCTGAAGTTCTTACAGTGGTAGCAACCATGTCATCATCATGTCTTCTTTTCTTTATATTAAGTTTTCTTTTTATATAAGCAAGATCTTCTCTTTTAAGCACATTAATTCTCTCTAGCTTATTGTTTGTTATTGTTCTGGAATCTTCCAAAATCCTCTCTTTTGTGACTCCAGCAGCCAATTTACTAGCAATCATCTCTTGCTGGTCCTTCATCAATTGTTTAGATCGACGTAGATTTTCATGTCCAACATGAGTCTCCACAAATTTAACCTCCACAGCTGGAATATTTATATATAATATGTGTATTATATCACTCAATGGGGTTTATAACTGATTAATCACAATATATACCTGTACTAGAAATCTTTACTCGAATTCTTGAAGGGCAATAACCAGCTATTTTGATACTACCCCCAGCTTTCATACTGCGTTTGGTAGACTGACTAATAAATCCTAAAATTAAGACAGGTAGCTGATACATGATTTTTGATGAAATGATTGTATAATGGTGAATAACGAATAGGTACAAACCTGTATAATTACTACGATTGCATTCATAATAAACTACCAGTCCATCTGAGGTTTTTCTATACCTTCGTTTCACATAATCTACATTTCTGTTATCAATTGCTCGCCAAGTCTCAAATTCCTCCTCATTTTTGAAAGTAATAAGTGTTGTCTTTATACTCAGAGAATGAATTTGCTGTAAATGATTAGTCAGCATATCATGAGACTCAAGAGGAATTTTTTCCTCTTCAGGGCAAATGGGGCATTTTAGATGAACTGTGTGTTTAGATGCACCAGGTTCTTCTTTGTGAACATCTCTCAAATGACGATATTTCGCCGAAACAGACGAATATTTCTTTCCACAAATTTGACAAATCAGTTTATCCCTGGAAATGTATATTTTATATACAAATATATAAATATATTTCATCAATGAATACTCACTTTTCTCCTTCCATGTTCATCAATCTATTTCTTGAAAGTTCGCAAATACAAATGTGTAGTTATAATTGCTTTAGATTAGGCAGAGCAATGACAATTGCTGGGTTTGGAAGAATTTCAATATCAATCTCAAAACTCAAAATATTCAGTAGATTGAGTAGATACAACCACAGATAACTAAGTAGAAGATGCAACGAATAACCGTTACGAATTCTTAGGGAATACGACAGAGACAAAAGACAATATATCTCTCTCTACCGTTGACATTGGCATGCGCTCATCTTGGATTGGTCGAAATAATGTCGCATCCGGGGTATTTTTAAACCGATTTCAAGCGAATAACCTGGTCCTCATTGGTAATTACCATAGATATATATATTTAATCTATATCTATGGTAATTACCAACTAGGACCAACTGCATTCAAGCGACTTCGGTCATTGTCGGTCATTTTACAAGGAAAAGGAATATCGCTGAAGGCTATAACCGTAGATAACCGCAGGCAGGACCGTAGATAACCGCTAACCGCGGTCATTACTGGTTATTCGCTTGAAATCGGTTTTAACGTATGCTATTTGATTTTGCCGGCCCCTAAGGGGCCGTTCCACTTGGCGATCACAACCATGGAGGTAGAAGAAGGGGAGGTAACATATCCTATGTTTCCCTTGCTATGAAAGTGTCACCAAAAATCCGCCATGTTGCGGAGCCAAATTTGTGGCGGGAATTTTGTATATTTGAATTTTTACAATTCGAAGTTTGTTCGATTCTCTTTTAATGACCAAAAGATGAATAAATAATGATCGAAACAAATCAAGGAGTCAAAATATCATAAACAATTGCTTCTAATGAATTGGTGAGTTGAATTACATACGGAATGAATGATTTGTTCCTGTTACTAATCATACATTCAATTTTTTCTATTAAGGTACATACGAATTCAGATAATATGCAATGAAACAGATAGGTAAATTATCTCGTGTCCCCTATCAATTAAAATTGTATGCAACAATAATTAAACCATGTATTTACAAACGTCAAAAAACTTAGCTTTTCACCATTAATTGGCGAGTAAGATCAGCATATGCTGTACAAGAAACCATTTCTTATATGTTTTTCCACTACATTCAACTGCCAAAACCAACGAACGAATAATAAAGAAGGCCAAAATTGCAGAACCTACAGTTTAAAATACCTCGAAGTCGGCCATCTTGGGGTGCCAAATCCGGATTTGTTTTGGTGACACTTTTCAAACATTATGCCCCCTCCACTTTCTTTACCTCCATGATCACAACAATCAAAAACCGATTTCAAGCGAATAACCAGTAATGACCGCGGTTATCTACGGTCCTGCCTGCGGTTATCTACGGTTATAGCCTTCAGGGATATTCCTTGTAAAATGATTATAACCTACAATGACCGAAGTCGCTTGGATGCAGTTGGTCCTAGTTGGTAATTACCAATGAGGACCAGGTTATTCGCTTGAAATCGGTTATAATGCTCCTTTAGCCGTTCCACTTAACGACCGCGGTCTTTGTGAGCGCGGCAAAATCATCGCTCACTCCAAGCTCAAATCGACCCACATATTTCGATGTTCTGTGACGACTTATCTCAATAGATGCGTGAAAGTGAAAATGGACGTTCAGAATACAGTTTAGATATATTTTATTATAATATTTCTAACTGTTGTACACTTTAATTGAATTTATTGTTTAGAATGACTTCTACTTTTTTCAATCTTGTCATTTCTTTCATGACAGCCCAGAACGCCCAATAATCCGTTCCACTTGAGTTGACATAATAGCGCTAGCAAGCAAGTGGAATGGGGAAAAGGGCGGTCGTGAGCGTGAGCGTTGTGATCGCCAAGTGGAACGCCCCCTTAGAGAGTTGAAGTGCGCACAGCACGTGAGCCCGAACGTGAACGTTAACGTGAGAAATAACGTCAAATATAACGTTCACGTGCTGCGGTGAAAAGAGAGTTGAAGTGTTGCCATGTAAAAGCTAAGCTACGAACTAGCAAAGCTAAGGAGAAAGTTATGTCCAAATGCAACGTCTCAACTCATCGGGCAGATTCGTTTAACGTTCGGGTAACGTACGTTGGCGTTTAGGCCATACGTGAAAGGACGCTAGTGTACGTCGGCCGTTAAGCTGACGCTACGTTAACGTTAAAAACTGACGAATGCGCATGTGTATATGTCAATTATAACGTCTACGTCTACGTCCGTGGAAGCACTTCAACTCTCTATTTTTGCATACTTTTTATCATTACGCTCAAATTCTATATTTAATAGTTCTATGGAAAAATCATTTAATAGATTATATTGATATATTTCAATCTATGATGAACACAGAAATTTTTAGTAACTTTTTGTAACTAGAAATTAAGCCCCGGCTGGAATTCCATGGCTTGCTCTGATGACAATAATTTTGAAACGGACTATAACCGATTTCAAGTGAATAACCTGGTCCTCATTGGTAATTACCAACTAGGACCAACTGCATTCAAGCGACTTCGGTCATTGTAGGTTATAATCATTTTACAAGGAATATCCCTGAAGACTATAACCGTAGATAACCGCAGGCAGGACCGTAGATAACCGCGGTCATTACTGGTTATTCGCTTGAAATCGGTTTATATGTTATTTCATTGGCAATTGTTCAATTATGGGAATAAATTTATTGTTTATTTGTTTTGAAAATTTGTTTCATCTTCATGTTAACAAGGATTTATTAGTATCTTCAGTTACTTGACGAAAGTTTTCATGAAATTTGATACAGATATTAAATCCCAATTACATGCTTCTTATTTTGCATTATGACCATTACATCCCATAATAACACCAGCAATTTACGGGACCCAAGCCTTTGTGATTGCTTCTCCTATAATGTTAAGTAAATGAAAACTATTTTCATAATTTATTTGTACCCATCTTCTAAGACACTCCTACTTTTTGGAACGGCTCCCAAATATGTGAATTATTCACTTAAAGTAAGGAATACTCTAGTTTCGTATGAATCCATCATTCAACTTAAAAATATATTACATTATAATATATTAACTCGCTCAAAGATCTTCATAAACAAGAAAGTACAACACAAAGTGTTTCAGCATACTCAATGTTTACAGAGGGCGCAACCTACCCTTGAATCGCGTATTGGACAAAATAATTACCGATGGTGGCGCTGCATTCGCCGATCAGCTGTTTACCGAAACGAGTATTGTTTCGTGTTTACATTAGATTTCTATTTGTACTTATGAGATTTTTTAGTTTAAACATTTATTGGCTATCAATAATCGAAGGTGTTTCCTTAATTGTGGATCCTGTGGATTACACTGTAAGTGCAAGTATAGGTAATATTGTGCTTTTTGTTATATTTTATGTAAAATATTGAGGTGAGCACTATTCAATTTTGAATGCTTTTCAGATCATCTGGCAAGATGTTTACCAAAGGTTCCTCTAATTATAGGAAATTTTCCAATATTTTCATGCTCACAGATGCTGTGTAGAGGGTGAGCAAATGTTGCAATGCAATCATTTGATTCTATGCGGTAAAAAATTATTTCAAAACATTGGAATTCTACAAGGACGACCCCATCATATTGAGGAAATGATGTCTTATAAAAATGATGGTGTAAAGGTTGACAAGATCATATGCAGATACCAAGCAAGATTGTCTGGAATTTGCAAGCATATTTTAGCCCTGCTACTCTACAAGGTTGTACGTACTACAAAATATTTTAACAATTCTACTGATTGTGAAGGTAAAATTCATTGTTTAGTTTTGTCTCTGCTGTTTTTCTTTTTGTGTTCCATAACAATGAAATGTACAAAACAGAAAACATCAGGATTACCCATATTCGATGAAAACTAGGGGAAGGATGAAATTAGTTTGAGACCTAACAGAACATGAAAACATGCATGATTGTAATGTAATTGAACATCAGCATGAACAATATATTCATTTGATAGAAGCTACTAATTTTTTTTTTTCTGTTTCTGTTTAGGAAGGGAAAAAATCTATGAAAAGAAAATGGGTGATAAATTTTGAATAAAAATGGACATTCTTCAGAGAACTGTATGTATGCAGAACATGACGTGACCATCGATTAATCATGTATTATTCATTTATTACATCTCACTTGTGTCTTAGGCTGCAGTTATAAAAAAATAAAATTATTCAACTTATCTATCGATTGATTGCACCTTTTCCGTTGCTAAATGAACGTCATTACTATCAAGCTATTTTCAATATTAATATTAAATTGATACATATATGAATAATATATTGTTTAAAATTGCCAATTCTCGGAATTTATTTGAAATACCACATGTAGATTTGATCACTGCTGAACATAAGTTCAATTTTGCAACCATCAAGAGAATCACTTAAACTCACAAGGTCCCTAGTTTTATTGCACATTATCATATGGATTGCATTCAGCACTTTCAACTAAGCTCCTTGAATTGTTGAAACTTCTATATATTCAAAAATATCAAGTAGACTCAAAGTAATTTAATTCAATAAGAATGAAAATTATTGTACAAGAACGATCTGAACAAAAATTTAAAATGACTTGACTTGAACTGCTTTTTTTGGTGGGTTTAGTGAAGGTACAGCTTTCTTCTCCAGTAACAGAAATGTTTTCATAGTGAGAGTTTCTGGAATAATTCAAAACATATGAAGCATTGTTTTCAATTGACATCAGTTTCCACTCTTACCTGTTTTCATTTTACAATCAATATGTTTAGATACAGGTTTTTCCAT
The DNA here is from genome assembly GCA_038502775.1 of Hippodamia convergens. Lineage (NCBI taxonomy): Eukaryota > Metazoa > Arthropoda > Insecta > Coleoptera > Coccinellidae > Hippodamia > Hippodamia convergens. Next base: position 48,508,452 of record CM076609.1, read on the forward strand.
TATCAAAACATGCTCCCAGGATTTACGTCTTTAAATTTCCTCTACGATTTCTAGTTTATTGGTAAAGTAAACATTTTGATTTTCACCACGAAAATGGGCTCCAGGATTCCTAGATTTTTTTAGAATTACATCCATAAACACAACAATTAATGTTTTTCACGGTTTTTTCCTTAGGCATATCTTTTTATCGCAATAAAAACGTAAAAACAAACAAATAAACCCAGCTTTCACGTACTAACTGTCAAAACGATACTCGTTTCGGTAAACAGCTGATCGGCGAATGCAGCGCCACCATCGGTAATTATTTTGTCCAATAACGAAAATCATTCTTGAATTTCTCAAAAACTCAAAAAGCAATTTATGAAATAAATTCATCGACTCCTATTAATTCAACATAAACCATAAACAAATTCTATGTCTATGACATAAACTGACTGCATATCCAATGGATGAGCCCATGGTTTCCTTAGAAATTGGGAAGCATAAAAAAGAAGAAAGATATTCTGTGTGAAAATCAAAGACTATTCTGTGCCAAAGATCATAGAGTACAAGGGTAATTATAATCTTTGGTTCAAATCATAGACAAAGAAGGAAAAGACAAACGACTGAGAAGAAACGTTTGGAAGGTTGAAAGTGGCGCCCCGTCCGGCAGTAGACAAGAACTAATTGAGTGAAATAGCGATAGAGTAGACAAGGATGCCATATTATGTTCTCGGCGTGACAGTAGCGTCCTCACCGGCAGTAGATGAAACTAACTATGGCATTCAGCGGCTAAATCATAATAATTCGAAACAATTTTACAATTTGAATGAAAACCTGCACTGAAAATAGTGAATGAACTGCAACATCAATCACAATTTATTCAATATTTCAGTAAGGTTAAGCATTCAATAATAATACTCAATGAACACTGAAACTCTTTTTATTTCACATAGTAATACAATTGATTTTTGTAAATATTAATCAAAGAAATAACTGAATCGTGTTAGATATATCATACCTATTGTATCACTAAACTATTGGAGGAGGAAACATTCAATTCGAGGATTGACAAATAAAGCGTTTCGAAACCTGGAACAAAGTGAAAAATTAATGTTGACACTATATGAAAAGTATGTATGATGATAAAAAATGAAACAATATGAAGTAAAGATATAGCTCTGCCCGTTTCAGAAGATTTTGGGTTGAATTGTCCTTATTTGTTCTATAGTGAAGTACTAAGCTATCAGTTGTTATCAATGCTTAAGTCCGGATACCATAAGAACTAATATAAAGGATTACCAAATTCTTCGAATCGTCTAATATGTGAGCATAAATCCTACCACTTTATTCGAGGTATGATCATAATATAAGTTGTGATATAAGGGTTTTTCTCCAAATGTTACACAACAAATTGACTGCTAGATTAAGGAATTCTTTATTAATATGGGACGCTTTTGTATAGGGTTAATGCATAAGAGATGGTCATTCTGACAATTTTCGAAATTTAACATCAAAATTTCTAGCTCCTCCAAGAATGGAGGTTTGGGCATTGGGCCAGCAACCCAACACCAAATAAAATGACCAAGTTGCTGAAATTCTCATTCAACAAGCCTTGGAATAAGAGCGGTGGTATACAACGATGAACGAGTGAATGGACCAAGTATGAGAATAACAACATGAAATGTACAGGGAATATCAAGCATCAGGGGATCATTGTTGCTGAAGAATTGGAGGATTGAAGATTGAAAATAAAAATAGAGGGGCAGTTCAGAGAAATGCAAAGACTTGAGAGGCTTGCTGAAGAGAACTGGGTATACGGTATAAGGCTGTTTCTTAATGATATGTACTGTATTGTTAAGCCCAGAATACATACATAATGCATAAGAGATGAAGTTCTTAACGTATCTACTTATGAAATTTTGTATACTAAAATGGTCCCCACATATTCTAGTATTTTGGATTATGTTATAGCTAGAATGAACAGCTTTAATTGTATTATCTCTTCCTCAACTTCTACTAAGAGGGGTCGAAAGAAGTACTTTCTCGCATAATTTGGGATGCAACAAGAATAATGATGATCTAAATGATGACAATCTAATCAATTACGACAAGAGGTTCTTTGTATTTATAATTACCCTTATTTATACTTACATTAATTCCACTTTGAACAAACTAAGACATATCCACAGTAGCTTCGACCTCAATTGCTCTACAAAATATTACGATTTTTACTTCAAATATTGAAAACATAGTGTGCTTTGACTTTCAGATCGAAAGTTTTGCTTTAGTAATAGAATATATGGATCAGAATTCATGATGAAATTAAATACTAGACATACCACTTCTTACTTATCCAAAATTTTTAATACAACAATGAACTGTAATTAAGGTTTACGACGAAAATTATTTCATCTTTTTCTACAGTATCTCTATTTCACACAATTAGTTCTTGTCTACTGCCGGACGGGGCGCCACTTTCAACCTTCCAAACGTTTCTTCTCAAGTCGATTGTCTTTTCCTTCTTTGTCTATGGTTCAAATTCAAAACAAAACAAGGTGACGAGGGAAAGGAACACTACACTTTCTGCATTATAATGGTAAATTGATCATTTTTAAGTTTAATTCTAGTGTACCTATACCTTACATAATATATATAAATAAAGATCGATATATATCTATATAAATATAAATATTTTTTTCAGACTAAAGTGAAAGATGTTTCTCAATGCAAACATCCTTGCAGTCGTAAAACAAGGGCACTGCAGAGACAAATCAAAAAGTACGTGAATCTTTTAAATTATCAGATTTCCCTAGTCGAACATTCTTGGAAACCTTCTATAGCGCTTTGAGGGGTTTCAAGTTTCTCAGAGATTCCAGAGAGTTTGAAATAAAGACATATCACACCCTATCTACAAAAGTGACACAACTCAAAATCAAAAGTCGAAACTATTCAAATTCTAAATATTTTCTAATTATTTGGAAACATCAAATAGACACAAATTTTGATATTTATGCATCTATATGATATAGAAGGAACCACTGATGTGGGTAAAAATTTGGTAATTGTCTAGACTGATCCAAAAATCCACGAAAAATTCAGTAAACACTAACCTTGATATGCTTGATTTAATATCTATGATTTAATCTAGGCTTGTTTTCTGATCTAATTCATAGCATGAACCGAAAAAAGTAAATTTTGAGTTGTGTCAATTTTGTATCGAAGATGCGATATATTAATGTAGTTTTCTCTATTTCAGTATCGTAATGGGTTCATTACAGTACTAAAGATAGTGCCGTAATAAAACTCATTACAGCATCGTTTTCAGTTATATTTTTCATTTTATGGTTGTCAGTACTGACCTCCGATTCTCTCAATTTTCGAATCAAATCAATTCAAATTCCGTGATTTGTCAAATTTCGTATGTCACACCAACTGCCAAGATACAATACAAAAGTCACTAACTGAATTTTCATTCGAATTTCGAGAGTATTTCACAAAAATTGACTGAAATAGAGAAAATACCGTCTAATACTCGTTGCAGAAGGCAATTCCAACACTCATGCTATCCTTCGTCGCTCGTTTTCGAACTTCGCATTCGTGTTGGAATTGGAGCTCATTCTGCAACTTGTTTTAGAATATACTATTAATTATTACATCAGTAACGAACTAGTGAAGACTGTCATAAGTTGATAATTACATTTCAGAGCATCAATGAAGGAAAAAAAGAAACTTCAAGGTGGGTTGAAAAACAACATTGTCAGGGAAAAACTATTATGGTTTCAAGAACATACAAAAGCAGAAAATACTTTGACACTCCTTGAAGTTGAAAATTTGATACATGAATATTTGAACCGATTCAATGAGGAATTAGAACAAATAGCTATAAAGCATGCAATTGGCCACAGAAAGCACAGGCAATATGCTAGTAGAGAAGATATTATAAAACTTACTATAAAAAGAGAAGAAGAAGAATTCAAATCATGTGGGATTGGTAACTATTGTTTCCATTATCTTGATTTGGTTTTAATGTGAATTATTTCAGAAATACCAGATCTATTGAATTCAGAACAGTATAAGCTCCTGAAGACATGGAATGGTGAATCAAGATATCTACCTAATTTCAAGTTCAAAAGATATTCATCTAACTTCTTCCAAGCTAGAAAATGAATAAATTTATTTTGATGCTCAGTTTTATTCTGTGTTGAAAATGTTTTAACTTTTGGATATTCCTTAGCAAGATGCATAAGTCAAGTCCAGTTGATCAGTAAAGGTTGAATGAAAACTTAAGTGAGAACCTTTTTTTTTTTTTTAAGTTGGTTAAGTTTGTTGTTGGTCAATGATATGACCTTTTCAATCCCTTGCCATTTAATTGATGAATCATTGCAGTTTGCTTTCAATTGAATTATAACAAAATGTTTAACATGAAGATGAATTTAGCTAGAGACCTTAGGATAACAGTAAAAGTAAAGTCTAAAAGTCCCCAACGATACCATGTGTACTAAAATAGTTATTTAAAATCAATTTTTAGAGTTCTGATATACTACTTTATTTGCACCTCTGAATTCACAATTCTATTCGGAAACAGACTGACTCAAACCCCACCGAGCGTATCTATACACCGACACCTATAGAAGGAGCAGGGACGTAACCAGTGAATTTTTATTTTATTTCATTTTATTTTATTTATTTATCAAATATAAAATACAATGTTTTTTACACAACTATGTTGTCAATGAAACAAAATAGATCAAAAAAACACAAACAAACAATTTATACATTTCATTTGAACTTGGATGAAAATTTACTGCACACTCCAAAAATCAAAACAAAACAAAGAGTGATTTGAATTCGCCACCTGAACTTTCATTCGTGTGTGATCGAACTTCCCAGGTACAAATATCCCGTGCAAAAAATGAAGAAAAAAAAACAAAAAAGTAAGATTAACGCTAAGACAAATTTAGCCAATTTATGTAGAAAACAAAAAAACTTAATCAAGACACCGAAAGAGACAGAGCCCCAATAAGGAAAAGAACTCTCCCCAGCCTAATCAAACACCTTCAACAAAGTGTTGCCCTGCGATCTTTTATGATCCCTTAATAATTTTTTGAAAGATGTCAAACTCTTCAATTGTGTTAATTCTCCGGGGAGAGAGCCATATAATTTTGGACCGTAATAAAATACACTTCTTTGGGTGAAGTTCTAGTTCTAGTCCGGTACGGAGGAGGATGTGTATTTATTTCACAGACCTCTCTTCTTGTCCACAATATTGATCGATACACATATAGTGTATGAAGCGAATGTTTTCATTCGCTTCCTCATAGAGCAAATACGTCGGATATAAGCGCTTCTTTTTCAAGATAACCCCCAAAATATTATTTTTATAACATCTCCCCCATGCAATAACTGAGGATAGACTCGACAAGACCACTATAGGCATAGATTAACTGTGTTTTGTCTAATATAAATTTCGACCTGTACAATTTGTTCTTTTCAATTTAAATTTTGATCCAGTACGATACCCAGATATCCTACAGTCTTTACCCTGACAATATAGTTTGGCAATTACATTCTGACAATTTCATGCATTGGCCCTCATGTACCCTAATGACTTCAATGTCTGGTTCATCTGCTGCTGTCGCTGAGAAAGTGATGAATTTGGTCTTGGATACATTCAGTGGCGTAGCAGAGGGCCCCGCAGACTCCGCAGTGCGGGGGGGCCCCGGCACTAAGGGGGCCCCCGAGCCAAACGCAAAGCTTGGAATGGGGCCCCAATAACTATTGAACTTGCCGATTCGGGATATTTTTCTGATGATATAACGAACAAAACCTAAACAAGGAAGGAACAGTTATTGTTCTCGAAAAATAGAAAAATATTCCTAAATTATATTAAAAAAAATATAAGGTTTACATTTTTCGATTCGACATATCACTCGATCACATCCTGTGCTGCCCTAAGTTGTTCTACAGGCGGCTTGAGGCTTATCTTTTATTGCAGAAATTATTGTCAATTCTCCAATCAGGATATTTTTATGAAGAAGAGGAAAATATTATGAAATCTTTTCATTTCCATTTAGATTCTAGTAGTGAGAGAAACAAGTGTTCGAACACGAAACCCCGTTGTGAGTTTTTTTACAATAAAAGACAAAGTTTTCAATATTCTGACTTTTTTAGTGCCTTTGGTTTCATTGAAGGTTAGTTCTAGAATTAATTGCGTAGCATATTTATCCTTTGAGAAACGTCTCTCGTATTTTTTCATTTTCAATATTGAAAAAAAAAGATATTAAATGCGCAAATTAGAAACGGCAGTTTGAATATTTCATAATTTTTCAGATATTAGGAAAAATGTCAGAGCGGAAAAGAAATTATTTGTGTGGAGCTTGCAAAAGGAAACCCCAGAGAGAAAAATAAAATGCATTTTCTAAGCAACGAAAGGTTTTTCAGTGTTTTTAAAATCCAATGCCTGAGTCACAATCAATTATTCAGCACAGTGGCGTATCAGAGTGTCTCGGCACTAACGGGGCCCCCAAGCCAAACAAAAAGATTCAAATGGGGGCCTCAATAATCTCATTCTATTGAACTTGCCGATTCGCTTTATTTTTCTGATGATATAATGAACGGATCTAAAACAATGGAGATACAATTATAACTCCTGAAAAATAGGGAAATATTCCTGAATGGTAAAAAAAAACATATGAGGTTTCCAATATTTCCATTCGAAATTCGAATTATAACTCAATTACTCATTGTGCTACCCTGTTTTCAACAGTTTTTTAATATACCGTCAAACTTTTCGGGACTCTCTTTAAACATCGCCAAATGATCGTTTCATTGGGCTTAAGATAATCAGATAATGAGCCTAGTCCAGATTTGAACAGGCTGAACTGTCTTGAACAGTCTGAAGCTTGGACATCGATAAGTTGATTGATATGTGTGAAGAAAAACATTAGAAAAGATGTGAATGTGTGAATTCCTAGGGTAATACCCTGTAATGGCTTCGACAGAACGTCATTGGCCAGCATATCTACACGCGATCAATCTTGTTTATTTATTCACTTGTTTATTTTAACATTTCTGTTTTCTTACCCTATTTTATTATTATTATTTTTTATGGAAAATATGCACATATATACATACATATATATTATATATATATAATAATAATAATAATAATAAATCGACTTTATTATTGAACTAGTTTAACAATTAATACAATAATCATATACAACTTCTACAGATCGAGAAGAATCGTTGGAGCGAAGTTTAGTCTCAAAGACTAAATATAATATATATATGTATATATATATATATATATATTTTTTTTTTTACCATTAATCAGGGTAATATCTGGTTTTAGTCGGACAATTATCAAGACCAAAATCAGCGCTCAGAATCCTTGCAGGAATTTTCGGACAATCCTCGTGGTATATATATATATATATATATATATACATACACAAATTTTTTTAATTTGTTGTTGCTCGGATTCGTTCTTAAAATCTGATCAAAAGGATTGATACTAGGACACATATACGCCAAGGGGCTCATCATGGCGATTTTTTCTTGGTACACATCACTGCACATATGAGCCACGGTTGGGCAGGAATGAACCACAAGAGGATTGGAACACGGGGAACCAACAATTGTGCAAAATTAAAACTTGAATCCACACGTAATTGCATGCTCGTATATGAATTTTGCGCTACGCCACTGGATACATTCAGACTTAGAACACTTTGATTTAAGAATCGATAGATTATCTGCATTTCTATTTCTGCCTTCAACAAGACCTCAGCCCAAGTCTGTCCCTCAATAATGGCAACAGTGCCGTCGGCATATGAAATTATTTTACCATCTACAGGCAACTTTGTCAGTAGGTTTATGTAGACCAAGAATAAGATCGGTCCCAACACTGTGCCCTGGGGAACACCCATGGAAATAGTTAGTGGGTCACTCATTTCATCCCCAACCTTGACAATGTAGCGTCGTCCATTAAGATAGGTCCTGAAAATATTTAAGGCACTCCCACGAACGCCAATCGCTTCCAACCTATAAAGTAATATACTGAAATTCACAGTATCGAATGCCTTGGCAATATCCAGGAAAATGGCCAGGCACTTCTTGCCGTCGTGACTAGTCGTAATGATGGACTTAATAAGTGTCAGGATAACATCCTCTGTGCTCCTATTCTCTCGAAAGCCGAAATGATTTTCACTCAAGATCTTATTTCTAGTCAAATAGGCAAGAAGTCGTGACTTGAGGTAGTTTTCAAATAATTTCGCGAAGTTGTTTATCAGCGTTATAGGCCTGCATTTGTTTTTTTTTTCTACAGCCACTCTTAAATATGGGGGTCGTTATATATTGATTCCTTGGAATGCCGTGGTGTCAAGCCCGTTGAAAAGCAAGTATTTATTATATACGCTATCGGCTTTAGGTATACATGACATTTTTTATCAAACATGCCGATACACCATCTGGACCTGGAGCAGATGTAGATTTCAAACCAGTAATTATATGGATATCAACTCATTTTCAGAAACAGGATTTAGAAAGATCGAGCCATCCCCAAAACTTTGTTCAACTGGTATTTGTCCTTCTCTGTCTTACTCTGTCGGCCATTTTTTGCCAATGTTACCAAAAAATCTGCAGAAACTGTTTGATACCTCTTTGTCTGTTCTCAACGTATCACCCCCTTCATCCTCCAATATAATTTTCGCCTTGTTACCCTTTTTTCAGCCATAAGTAGCTTGGTTGATTGCCAAATTTTTCTTACATTACCATGGGCACCTTTGATCCGCTCCCTATAAAAATTATTTATCGCGATTTTCATTAACTTGGTATAGAGTAAGATCCCAGGGCCCCCAGACCTTACTTATTTTTGAAGTAACGAATTTTACAGTATAGACAGTCTTATATGTGTTAAATAGTGTGTGCATACTCGCTAGCTTGGCTAGGCGGCCCGTTCGCAGGTAGCAGGTAGAAAAAGTGGACAAAAACATACCGAACTTTTCTTAAATTCGAAGAACTGATTTTTTTATATGTCGCGCAGAATATTTTGAAAAATAAATATTTCATATTGCCAGACCGTTTCCGTGGGCCGTCATTCCTCCCAGACGCTTTAAATTTCAATAAAAAAAATCACAGTTAGAAACATTGTTGCGAAATGGCCAGATTCAGCACTTTTGTTAAATTCGAAGCACTGATTCTTATATATGTAACGCAAAATATTATAAAAATAAATATTTCATATTGCCAGACCGTTTCCGTGGGCCGTAATTCCTCCCAGACGCTTTAAATTTCAATAAAAAAAATCACAGAAACATTGTTGCGAAATGGCCAGATTCAGCACTTTTGTTGAATTCGAAGCACTAATTTTCATATATGTCGAGCAGAATATTATAAAAAATGAAAATTTCATATTGCCAGACCGTTTCCATGGGTCGTAATTCCTCCCAGACGCTTTAAATTAAAAAAAAAATCACAGTTAGAAACATTGTTGCGAAATGGCCAGATTCAGCTTTTTTTGTTGAATTCGAAGCACTAATTTTTATATATGTCGCGCAGAATATTATAAAAAATGAATATTTTATATTCCGCCCAGACGCTTTGAGTTTCAATAAAAAAAACACAATAAGAAACATTGTTGCGAAATGGCCAGATTCAGCACTTTTGTTGAATTCGAAGCAATGATTTTTATATATGTCACGCAGAATATAATAAAAATTAAATATTTCATATTGCCAAACCGTTTCCGTGGGCCGTAATTCCTGCCAGACGCTTTAAATTTCAATAAAAAAATCACAGTTAGAAATATTGTTGCGAAATGGGCAGAATCAGCACTTTTGTTAAATTCGAAGCACTGTTTCTTATATATGTCAAGCAGAATATTATAAAAAATAAAAATTTCATATTGCCAGACCGTTTTCGTGGGCCGTAATTCCTCTCAGACGCTTTAAATTTCATTAAATATGAACTTTTCTTACATTTAAAGTCTTCAATTTTGAAGTTTTCCTAGAAACTATGAATTTTTTGCCTATAAAGTGTATGCGAGGAATTACGGCCCACAAGGCAGGTTCTACCAACTTGAGGAAATTCGAAGAACCCATAGTTACGAAACCTCTATCAATAAAGATATTGTAAAACGCAGGTACGAGTTAACCTTCGAGTGAAGCTGACAATGAAGATTAAGAGAAAAAAATTATATTTTTTGATTTCTGTTATAATTATAATAATATCATTACCATAATTTGATGTCGAAAACATACACTTTGTAGGCAAAAAAATTAATAGTTTCTAGGGAACTAACAAAATTTTGATTGTGTCTGGCAGAATGTTTGGCCCTTGGGATTGGTCTGGCTTTCCACAAAAAGTATCAAAATGATCCCCTGAAGACTTCGACTGTAAAAAAGTTTTTCTTTTTCAATGAAATTTAGAGCGTCTGGGAGAAATTACGGCTCACGAAAACGGTCTGGCAATATGAAATATTTATTTTTATAATATTTTGCGTTACATATATAAGAATCAGTTCTTCGAATTTAACAAAAGTGCTGAATCTGGCCATTTCGCAACAATGTTTCTATGATTTTTTTTATTGAAATTTAAAGCGTGTGAGAGGAATTACGGCCCACGGAAACGGTCTGGCAATATGAAATATTTATTTATTTATAATATTTTGCGTTACATATATAAAAATCAGTGCTTCGAATTTAACAAAAGTGCTGAATCTGGCCATTTCCCAACAATGTTCCTAACCTGTCATTTTTTTTATTGAAATTTGAAGCGCCTGGGAAGAATTACGGTCCACGGAAACTGTCTGACAATTTGAAATATTTATTTTTCATAATATTCTGCGTGACATATATAAAAATCAGTTCTTCGAATTTAAGAAAAGTTCGGTATGTTTTTGTCTATCTTTTCTACCTTCTACCTATGAACGGGCCTAGCCAAGATAGCGAGTATGCACACACTATTAAACACATATAAGACTATCTATACTGTGAAATTCGTTACTTCAAAAATAAGTAACGTCTGGGGGCCCTGGGATCTTAGACATGATTCCTGTATACCATATATTCTGAAAATTTAGCTGTATCTACGTCATTTCTTAATCGTCTTTTCATTAAATCGCGATGACGAATTGAAACTATCAATTCCTGCGAAATCCAAGGCTTCAGCTTTCGGTCTCTGTTTGAGATAACTTTCGTTTCAGTATTTCTTTTTACATACATATTGAATTTTTTAATAAATCGCTCATAACACAACTCAGGATCAATCTCATGAAGGATATCCCCCCAATTATCCTCAGCAAGAGCCCGATTGAAGCCACCAAAATCAGTTAGAGAGCCTTCGTGGGTAGTACCACTATTTATACCCAAAAAAAAGCATATTGTGGACAGTTAGATCAAGTTTTATTACAGCAGATTTGACCTGTATATTTCCACGATCCACCCTAACAAAAGCGTGGTCTAGAATGGACCACTTTTGCGATTCTAACTTCCTCGTAGGTTTGTTTATATATGAACGAAATCCAAACTCGCTCAAGAAGCCGAAGTAGTCATTCAGACAGGCCACCGCGCTTCTATCATTCCTTTCCAATAAATCAATATTAATGTCGCCTATGAAAAGTTTAACTATTTGTTTTTGATACCCAATTTCTGAAAAATAGTCAGCCAATTCCGATATATAAAGACTTTTATCTGTAGAAGGTGGTCTATATGAGGCCGAAATACCGAATGTAGTGCCACCCACCGAACAGGTTAATCTCAAAGTGTTTGTTTCCGTTAGCTCAAAGGTCAAAAATAAACTGTTCGTAATTAATTGTTTCTTTTATATATACTACGACACCATCGTTTTGATTTATTTTAGAGTTATTGTACACAATACTGAAATGTGGAATATCGAAATAATTTACATCATAGAGATTCCACGGTTCCGATAGAATGATTATGTCAACATTTTCAATACCAAAATCATGCAAGTAAATCAATAATTCATCAAGATTTCTATTGAGACTTCTTATATTTACATGTATAATATTTAAGGAGCATTCCATTATATGGCTCTCTGTCTTCAATTCACTCAATGATTCATATTCCCGGGGCTCACCCTCCTCAGCGTTGAAAAAATCAAATTCAAAATCCATACTGACAATTATACACAGGAAAAGTAGGATATGTGCCCAAAGATTATTAATACGCGCAAAAAACAAAATGAAGTCACAAAAAAAATAATAAATGGTGTATTATCGGGAAAATTATCTGGACTTCAGTTTCGAATCACTTAAGACGATTGATGATTCCTCTAGCAAATAAAAAACGATCTGTTCTACCCAGTCTGACTCAACTTTCATCTGGATACGGTAGCACATCAACAAGAATCAGCAATCTAACAACTCCAAAAGAATAAGCCCGAACGCGACAAACCAAAAACTCAAGAAAAAAATCAAAGAATGACAATAAATATTCAAGCAATTCACAAATTGATACCGATCCTGAAATTCATCTGGCGTGCATTAATTACTAATGCCTTCCTGGAATTGGCTACCTCGAAGTCTAGAAAGATCACCCCGACTTCTCAATTTCACAAACTTTCCATTGATGTTGCCCAATATTGTACCATTATGAGACCATACTCTCGTTCTTCCAAATATAGTTTTTTCCTCATTCGTGACATTAAGTCGCAACTTTGTTAGATCTTCGCAAATAAACATTTTTCTTTCTTTAAATTTATTCAGGTCCTAGAACCTGCTTTTGATGGTCGATATTTTTGAACTCAACAATAGCAGGTCGTATTTTGTCAGGGAATTTTACAATAATTTCCATCCCTTCAAATTCATAAGATCCAGAAGTTGCAGCCACATGAAAGTTGACAGACAAGGCTTTGGCCGCATTGGTCTCCAAATCTTACTCTACTGGTTTTCTATCTATAGGATATAATCAAGGAAAAAGTTTACATAAACTTAACAGTTATACGAAGCAGTTCATAATTCAAATATATTCTTACGAAATTCAACCCAGTCTGTCTAAGATCGAATTTTGAGATGCATTCAACAGAATGGATGAATGACATTTTGAACATCCATACTAATCTAGAGTTTTCAACAGGATGTTAGGAAACGTGGATGGTCAATAAACTAAATTCAACTAATTCCAACGTTTCGTGGATAAATTTTCACTCTTACAGGGCTGCAAAAGATAAAATGTATTTTTTCCAAAAATTAGATATTTTACATGAGGAAGAATGAAATATAAACAACTTTCAATTATACGTAAATATATAAAAAATTAGTAACTCGAAGCAAATTTAATTATGACAAAACTTGTACAATTGTAATAGTTTATTCTAAAACAAGTAGCAGAATGAGCTCATATTCCAACACGAAAGCGAAGTTCGAGAACGATCGACGAAGGAGCGAGTTTTCGATAGCATGAGTGCTGGAATTGCCTTCTGCAACGAGTATTTTCTCTATTTCAGTCAAATTTTATGAAATACTCTCGAAATTCAAATTTGACAGATTACGGAATTTGAATTGATTTGTTTCGAAACTTGATTCGATCGGAGATCAGTAGGTACTGACAACTACAAAATGAAATATATAACTGAAACAAAATGCTGTTATGAGTTTCATTACAGCACTACGTTTAGTACTGTAATGCAGGGCCGTTCCTAGGGTGTATGCCGCCCGCGTCAGGCTAAGATTCTAGAAGCGGCATTCCAAAATTTTTTTTCTTTGAAATATTGAGAGTGAAATCCAAAAGACGCCTCTTGACGTGGCTCTTTAATCTCGACCACGTTTATAGTCAAACAACCGAATAAAAATTAAATTAAACCTGAGTAATTCGGCGGAAGAAGAACGTATAGTTGTTTGAAATTCAAAAATTTTTATTTCTAGGAGGGGTTTAAAAAACTTGAAAAAAAAGTATCAGCGCTATGAACTCGTCAGTGACGTCACTTTATCAAACTGAATTACCTAAATTGAAGGTAAAGTTTATAGTTCCAAAATTTTTTAATTTCAACCGTGGTATTTCACATTCAAACGAAGATCTGTATATTGCTCTATTCGCTAATCGATACGATAGTTGGTGATTCTTTCTGTTTTTTTTTCGAACGTCTCAAGTACGCATGTTGATGATAAAGCGCCGTCGTTTAAACAATTCGAAAACGCGCCTTTGAATGAGTTCAACGGATGATGAATGAAATTCAGTAATAATCATAGTAGAAGGATATACCGGGTGGTTCAAAAGTCTGGAAACGGTGAATTTGTTTCAAATGCAAACCCATCTTTTGCAGATTGGGTCTAAGAGTAAAATTTTTCATCCGAATTGGTTAAACCAAAAATTTTTTCGTCCATATTTGGGCCCTATGCAACGTAATTTGTTCAAAAATTTGGAGGCGTTCATTCAAATCAGGATAGAAATATTCATATTCTGATACTGAGGTTCTTACTAATTTTTCTCGATGAATCGATTAAACCCATCGGATTTTGGGTCTAGAAGGGCTTATACGAGACGAGAGGTCCAACATTGAAATATCAAATGCAAATGTTGCTATTGAATTTCAGATTCGGATTCAGCAGGAGATTTTACATCTTAATTGGTTGAAACATTAATCCCATAGAGCCCAAAATCTGAAATTACCGAGGACTTCAGTATGAGAATATGAATTTTCGCATTATGGTCTGAACTAACACAGCAGATTCTTGAACAAAAAACGCTGTATGGGGTCCAAATATGGCCGAGAAAATGTTAGGTTTTAACCAATTTCATCCGAAAATTTGACCATTTGCATATGAAATTTAAAATTTGGACCTCATTTCTCGTATATGGACCCTATGGGCCCGAAATCTGATGAGCGGTGCACGCGCTGCACCCCCGGTAGGAACGGCCCTGCTGTAATGTACTCATTACGATACTGAAATAGAGAAAATTATATTAAGATGACATGTTCTTGATTATTCCGAAAGACAAATATGACGTGGTTCTGATCGCATTCAATCAATTTCACTCCCGCCTCCAGTTCACTATGGAGATAAAAGATCACAATTCCTTGCCCTTTTTGGACGTGCTTGCTTTTAGGAAAGAAGATGGATTATTGATAACCAACTGGTGTAGTAAACCATCCACTATTAGGAGAATTTCGAACTATTATTCATGTTGTAGCTTCACATACAAAATTTCCGCGGTCAAAAACCTAATATATAGATCAGTAATCAAAATGTGATAAGAGAAATACTAAAACTCTAGAATAATCCCAAGTCACTGACCAAAATAGTTAAGAACACTGTCATAGTTAATAGACCTATGAATTCGAACAATATCAACGAAATTGATCAGAAGAAATATTTTAAATTTCTATACATTACCGAACCGACTAAGGAAATAGAATAGAATATAATATATATTTATTTTCAATAGTGATTGTGATATCCCATAGCATTCAGTATTAATATATAGTATAGTTATACTCAATGCCCATAAGTATATCGATAAAAATGAGTTTAATTGCACAAAACATGTATGACCCATTTACACGGAATTTCCGCAGACGACCTAGTTTCTCCATCAATCATCATTTCGTAGTAGCGAATTGCAGCAATCTGCTAAGAGTCATACAACGATGATGAAAAGTCTTTGTCAGCAAATATTTTTCTTTATATACCGACAATTATTCTCTCAACAACAAGTTCGAATTCAAGTTCAGCTTCAAGTTCACCATAACTCTGTACTCCAAATAAATACCTGAAAAACACCACCGTGTGTTTAATTCTCATTGTAGTGGATTTACGACCCTCTACAATTTAACCAACCCTGAATTCAGTAGCCTTACAAACTACTGAATTCTGCACTGCTACTTCATTGGATTTACGACCAGTGAAGAAAGCAGAAACATCTTTTGAGATAATCTTATCTCAAAAGATACATGGTCCTTCGAGCCTCCAAGGAGATACCCGACGCAACCAGCCATTCGAGCCACAAGGTCCTTTCCTGAAAAGGATACCCAACGCACACAGCAATTCGAACCACAAGGTCTTTCCCTGAAGAGGATAACCGACGCAACCAGCCATTCGAGCCACAAGGTCCTTCCCTGAAGAGGATACCCGACCCACCCAGCCATTCGAGCCACAAGGTCCTTCACTGAAGAGGATACCCGACTCCTGAATTTCAACGTTACCTGGCCGATATTTGGAAACAATACGAGAACAATCAGAAAACCTACCACTTCCAAAAAGAAGCCATCCAAGACATATGGAAAGTCATCTACTATCAAATTAAGCTGACACCAACTATAACCAATCCAGAAGATAATTTGGACGAAAATTTTGCAACGGTCCACAACGACTACATAACGCTTATGAAGAAATTTGAGGACGACGAACGCACTGACAGATATCCAACCCAAGGGCGGCCCAACCATCCAGCGTTGCCATGCGTTTCCATTCCAAAATTTCACGGAAACTACGAAGCCTGGCCAGCGTTCAGAGATATATTTCTGGAACTTATCCACAACAACAATACAATTGGTGATGCCGAGAAGATCCAATTCCTGAAATCCAACGTACACGGTGAAGCTGGCAAGCTTATTCAGCAAATTATGCGGGGGGCGTGGAAAATTATTCAGGAACGGTATGAAAACGAAAGAATTCTGTTCCGAAAATGCATAGACGCCATATTACTTCAACCCGCCCTTCATCAAGAATCCGCTAATGGGCTAAGATTACTTCACGATGTGACAAAAGAAAATCTGAACGCAATAAGCAACATGGATATCAAGGTTCAAGAATGGGGTCCTATAATAACGCACCTATTAGAATCCAAAATGGATCCAGAATCCCGCCGTATATATGAAACATCCCTGAAGGATCCAAAGAAAATACAAAAATTAGAGGATATCCTTTCATTCCTGGAGCGCCGTTTCCAAGCATTAGAGGGAGGAAAACCAAACAAGAAAAAATGGGAACCCAACAGAAAGCACCACTTCTCTGAAGCAAAGAACACGTGGACAAGTAACACCGCTCGTATGCGAACAGTAAAATGTCCACTTTGCCATGCAGATCATGCCTTACGAACGTGCCAAAACTATCTGGCAATGACTGTTAAGGAAAGGATCGATTATATCATCCAAACTAAAAGATGCTACAATTGCCTGGGATCTCACCGAACAAATTCCTGTCCATGCAAACTAACCAGTTTCAAGTGCAAGAAGGCGCATCACACAACACTGCACCTGCACCCAACAGTAAGCCCATCTCGTATAGCAAACAGCACGGGAGAGCAATCGACTTTGAGAACCGCACCAGCCCCCTTCCGCCCAAGCCAGAGCAACCGGTCATCAACATCAAACTATCAGCATCCAGCGCAAGGAATCATCAGTAGCAACGGACAGGACCAATCCTCAGTTGGAAGAAGACTACAAAATGAAACCGTCATGACGATTAATGGAAATAACGCGTATATCGCCACAGAAAGCATTGGATCGCCGAAAAAAAAAACAAAACAATCCTCTCTCATTACTTGCTACCGCCTACGGCGTCAGGATTAAATCCAAGAATGGGACATTCCAAACAATAAGATGTCTGATTGACCCAGGATCCGAGGCATCGTTCATAACTACAAAGGTCGCGCAGCTACTCCAGTTACAGAAACACAAGCACGAAGCGCAAATCATTGGCATAGGTCAAGCGAAATCAGGGTCATCGCAGCATATGGTATACGGCGAACTCAGGCCAAGGTTCGAGAGTTCATTCAGAATAAACGCTGCGCTACACATATATGGCGGTATTCTGCTTTTTCTTTGTAAGCTACAAATCAGTAGCGTACGATTGAATCGTATCTATGTGGCTGACTTACAGATTCGTAAATAATGAAATTCTGGAAGTTTTTCTGTTACTGTCGTATTAGAAGTGTCAATTTTGAACTACTTCGTTATAAGATCACAGAATAGAATTTATTTCTCTGTATAATTGAACCGTAAGTATTGATTATTGGATATATTTATGTTCAATTTGTGTTCGTTTAAACAAGAAAGAGAAATTTACAACCGTAGTGCGAAAATGAAACACAAAAGTAGTTGGGTACAGAAAGTATTGTATATTCTGTGATAAAAACAAACCATTCAACATAACCTCACAATATACCTTTCGATATGTTTCCTGTAAGCTACAGATTCATAGAAAGCGTCGATAATCGTAATTTTCCTGTAATCTTATGAAAAGTTACAGATTTGCTTACAGATGAAAGCAGAATACCGCCATTAATTCCACGAATTTCCAATACAATTCCCAAGGAATGGAAGGATATACTATTTCCAGATCCGTACTTCACCAATCCCGGACAAATTGACATGCTTTTGGGAGTTGACATCTACAAAGACATTATCAAGGATGGTATAAGAAGATCAAGCACCGGCATAACAGCTCAAAATAGCGAAATAGGATGTAGGATGGCTACTATACGGAAATGTTGAAAATACAAGTCCATCGCCCCAGATAACAAGTCTTACAATCAGAATCGATGAGGATGAGGAGGAGTCATTGTCAAGATTTTGGGAATTAGAAGAAGCCGCCGACGAAAGACATGTACAACCCGAAGATCAACGTTCTGAGAACCATTACCAAAGAACCCACACGCGAAATCAAGACGGATCATATACAGTCAAGCTCCCCTTCAAGAAGGATGCGACAAATTTGGGAGTATCCAAAAAGCAGGCCATAGCTCGCCTTCTGCAACTTGAGAGAAAATTCGAAGCAAACCCAACAATGGAACAGGACTACAAGGAATTCATACGTACCTATATGAAATTGGGTCACATGAAAACAGCAGAAGCAGAACCACATGATAGCATTCAAGTCTTTCTACCCCATCAGTGCGTCATAAAAACAGACAGCACTACTACTACTACAGCCACTAGAGTGGTATTCGATGGTTCCGCAAAATCTCACTGACATTCTCATACGATGGAGAAAGCACCGAGTCGCTCTTAATGGCCGCATTCAGCAGAGACAACTGTTACGGAACTGTTGCCAAATTTCTATGATCTTCTGCTGAACGTTGAGCTATCTATGTAACATGTTGTGAAGCGGCATAGAGATAGTATAGAAGGAGACGCTGTTGCATTCAACGATTTCCACATAAAACGGGTCCACTGGGAGGGGCAAAGTGTCGTACCAATGTGGCGGTTTCGGCCACAGAACCACAAATTGGACAGGGTCGGACAAAATAAATTACAGGCAAATTTATGGATGAAGCAGAATATACATCATGATTTTTAACATTCATAAAATAAAAATGAATTTCAACAGTTTATATACTAAAACAATACTTATTTTATTTTGAGAACATTTTTAATGGAGATTGAATTCTTCTGAGTTTTTCTAATGTTAAGAGAAATTTTGTCTTCTTTAATTAGCAGAAACAACTAGTGATATTCAATAACATCTTTGGAAGTTGTATAAGGTGAAAAATTTATTTAAAATATAAATAATGAATATAAAAGTTAAAAAAAATTTATATTTCCAATTCATATGATGACAGGAAACTTTTACATCAAATCTTAGAAATATTTGAATGCTCCAAACATTCTCTCATATTCAATAACTAAGTTTTCCTTTCACAAACAAAAATTTTACCCAATTAACAGTTTTACTGTACCTTAAACAGTACAATTTTGTTATTTTGGTGCCTAATAGTAGTTGATTTGTCAACTTTATACTTGAAGAGAGAAATCATTCTTATATTGTAATATTTCCTTATTATGCTTCTGATCAATAATAATCGATGATTATCCTAAAAACTGATCAAAATTGTGATCAATTAAAAATGAGAAGATGTTTGATGAAACAAATTCATTAAACATCCTATTATTAATAGTTGCAATTGAAACACAGTTTTGACCAGCCATAATGATTTCTCGCTCCATGATTTTTTCGGTCTTCAAGCAAATTTTGATGACATCCTCTGAAGGGTATTGAAGACCCTTTTTATTCTTCAAATCTCTAAATGAATATAAAAGGAATTTCTAGTATCAGACATCAAATCTACTTAAACCGACCCTGTACATTGTTGATATTAACCACAGCCTTCTTAAATACAAGCCAGGAACAAGGAAATTCGGCAACGTCGCGCGTAGGCCAACTATACACCCTCGAGACTCGTGGTGCGTCGTGGAGAACAGAAATTTAGTAGTATGAGTTTTGTTTACAGTGGAGGTTCGCGTGTTTCGTTCGTGTTAAATCGTAGTGTTTTAGTGACTAAACGGCTAGAAAAAAGTGCACTTTTCATCAGTGAACTGAAATATTGTTTATAGTGAAGTGCAATAAAGGTTTCTTTCTTCACTTATTGAGATCATCTACTGAGGAAAATGGTGAGAACTTGTTGCGTTCCAAACTGCAGGAGCAATTATTCTTATCCTAAAGATCGGAATATCGTGAGCTGTTTCAAATTTCCAAGAGATGAAGAACTGAAGCTTGTATGGATAAGAACGATCCCAAGAAAAAATTTTAATCCGACTAATAATAGCTTTGTTTGCGAAAAACATTTCGAAGAAGGTGATGTGATCAAACAAGATAAATATTTGAAACCTGACGGAACAATTCAAATGATTTTATTAAAAAATCCAAAACTTAAAAAGAACGCGATTCCTAAATTTTTTCCAAATTTACCGAAGTATTTATCGAAATCGACACCAAAAGAGAGAACCGATCCTCAAAATAGAAGAAGGGAGATAATTCCTAGATTTAATAAAGAAACGGAAGCATTTTTGAATTCCGATTTAATTAAAGATTTTGATGACCTCAGTACAAATTATTCCAAAAAAATTGACATAACGGAATGGGATATTAAGAAATTCAGTAATCAGATTTATTTTTATATAGTTAATTTCGAGAAATCATTATCTGTACATGCTTCAGTTCAAATTGATAGAGACCTTCGTTTGAAAATATTTGTCAAAAATGTTCAACTTTCTCGAAATGACCTAAAATGGATTCTTCCTTTCGATCTTACCCTCAGTAGGTGGTCTCAACTTACTAATATACTTTCTCGTTACAAGACAGTTAATTATGATAATAGTTCTAAAGAATACTCTTTAGAATTATTACAAAGCTCCCTATCTTCCTTAGAGGAATTTTTAGGGGATAGGAATAATGAAAATTTCGACAATTTCAGACAGGTAGAAATAATCACTGATCAATTGAGACAAGTCATTTCAAACAAAATTAAATATTCATCCAGTACAATAATTATGTCATTTATTTTATATTCCCAGTCAGCTTCATGTTATGAATTAATGAGAAAAATTTTTTATTTTGCCAACCAAAAGGTATTTGAGACTGATTTCATCTTCATTACAAATATCCCTCATTCCGATAGCAGTAATAAAAACTATCTTTCAAATGTAGCTTGTCGTTATTGAATCGTGTGGTAGTGCTTTTAGTTGACGAAATTTATATAAGTTCCCGTCTAGATTACAGATCAAAAAACGTTATAGGTAGCGCAGTAAATTCTCCGAATGATTTAGCTAAAACGGTTCTGTCGTATATGATAAGTTCAGCTTTTGGAAATACTAAAGAAATTGTTAAATTGTTACCGGTTCAAAATATAAAAGGTACGGAAATGGTGGAAATTACAAAAAATGTTATTTCTTTTGTTCAAAATTGTGGTTTCGAGGTCTTGGCGGTTATAACGGATAATCATTCGATTAATCGGGTAATGTTTAAAACTTTTTCAGATAATTTCAAAATTATAAATCCGAAGGACGATGGAAAACGAATTTTTTTGACTTTCGATTCGGTTCATATATTCAAAAACATTTGGAAAAATTGGGTTGAATTTGAAGAACGCGGATAAAACTTTTGTTTATCTTGATTGGGATGATTTAGAAACGGTACGGTACGCAAAATTTCAAAATTTAATCGATATATATGAAAGAGAGAAAAACGCTCTTGTGAAACAAGCATTCAAACTCGATCACAAGTCTCTTTACCCGTCTGTATTCGAAAGGCAGAAAGTCATATTAGCTGACAATATTTTTCATTATTCGACAATATCTGCCTTGAAGACCAATTCAATGAACGATACTGCTCAGTTCGTAGAAATATTTAGAAAATGGTGGGATATTTTTAATACAAATTCATCTTTGAAGGGTGTCATAAAAGAAATGAATTTTCAAGTCCTTTTGAGAATAAAAGTTTAGAAAACGACGAAAAATCCATTTTTTTGAATAAATTCATTATTTGGCTGGATAGGTGGCATAAACTTTCGGGATTTAATGGAAAACTTTCAAGGGAAACTTATGCTGCGATTCAAAAATCCACAATCGTTCTTTTGGAAATTATCGAATATTCTTTCGAAATTTATTCAGAATTAAAGTACATTTTACGGGAAAATTCAGCACGGATAGTTTAGAGAAGAGATTTGGTTTATATAGATCACTTTCAGGCTGTAATTATAACGTTTCTTTTGATGACATTTTGGGGGCAGAAAAAAAAATTAGAATAAAAAAAATTTTTAAGCGATCAGAAAATTATACTTTGAAAGAAATAAAGGAAAATTTCAACATCGAGGATTTCGATTGCGAGGAAACCAGTTCTGATGATATTAGGAAATTAGTTTCGGAATTTTTGTTCATTTTAGATTCGGATTATTTAGAAAATAGCGACATAGATAATTCCGCCAAAATTTATGTTTCGGGATATGCCGCTCATTCCATTTCAAAGAAACTGTCATGCCAGGAGTGCATATCTTCAATCAGGGCAGAAAAGGGGACAAAATAAATAATGAATATTTCGACAATCTACAAAGAAACTGTTTGTCGATTGCCACCGAATCCGTAAATTTCATATTTGTTCATATGTGTTCGATTTTGGAATTTATTTTGAATGACGAATTAATTTTATCAAAATTTATGCACAGTAAAAATCAAAAAACAATTTTATGCGATCTGACTCTCCGTAGCATTGAATTGGACTTCTATTATTCCGAATTTACTGAGACTTGCAGTTGTGGTAAGAATGCAAAATCAATTTTAAATTCCCTTTGTTCGGTTTTCGCGAATTTATTGCTAAGCAATTTCGTGAAGAATAAAATAATTCGGTTAATGTTGAGCAAACGGAGAAGAGGAAACATTTGGGAGATAGGAAAAAGGTACCATTACTCAAAAACAGAAAATTATCTACCTTTCAATGAAATTGTCGAATTTTTCATGAGTAGATAGGAATATATTGTATATTATTTTATTTTGAGAATTTTAATATTCGTTATGTAAACATCTCATATCTATTTATTTTCCCGTTAACTTCGATGTCTACATATATAGATTTTATAATTATGTTGAGAATACTTGTTTTGTTCACGTAGAGAATTTTATTTAATTTTGTTTTGGCAAGAGTTGGCCCTACACCTTCCCGTGGTTCTTGCTGAACAATTAATTGAATATCTAATATTCTTCCTAAATTATTATTCAGAGAATAGCCTTTCGATTCCTACCAATACTCAAACACAATAGTGAGATTTTTGTCCAGGAGTGATTCAGATATTCAATTTATTGACTAAGTAGGGTTTTATGTTCTTCTTCCTTCCAGCAAAAATTTATTCGATGAAATCGCAAATGATTTGAATTCGAAATAACATGATATCCCGCGCTAACGCATTGGACGAGTATACCTACGCTTTGCGTCCGCATACG